>OX438967.1:14918717-16118717 GCA_949316085.1 Hypercompe scribonia | reverse complement strand
TCTTTATGGAAATTTTACAGAGTGATTTGCTTTTTTTTCGCTTGAAAGACACAGTAGTAGTGTGCGATGCACTTCTGTTATCTCCGTTACTCGAGATATCATCACGTTTTTTAGGGCTTCCCGACATTCTGCGATGAGAAAAGTTAACCAGTAATAACGTCTGGTGTTATATTTATGCACAATTATATTTATGCTGATTCTTTTATAAACAGAACTTGGGTAATTTTATCACAAAAATTGACCACTATAACACTTGTACAAAGTTTCTGATTGTCTACCACTTAACAATTGATGTAATTAAACCTTGGAGTCGCTAACAAACAGACACGTCTTTCGCTGCGCACAGTTCACAACGATTTAACAACTGAACACCGCTTGGCCAGTGGTCTATGATCCTTGTAAAAAAATACCTGTGAAAAAGTAATAGTGAACTACCTGAGATAAGAGTGTGCATAGTTCGCACAAACTGTTAATGAGTCATCTGAGATACATCGATCTGATTGGTTGTGGCCCAACTTCTAACAGAGTAAATGAAAGGATAACAAAAGAAATCAATATCAGCTCTTATCTCTAAACTTTTGATTGTTTTTTGTACTTACTAAATGCATTTATGGCGTTGCTGGGGCTTGCCAAGTGTTGAGCCTTATTTTGCTAGTGTCGTGTCTTCTTACACGCAGCTACAAGAGTCAGTTTTAAAATGTTTCCAGTTTTAAAATGATACATTTGAAAGCATAGAAAACTACGTTTTCCCGAAATTATGAAACACGCCTGAAAGTAAGTACATTAAACGCTCGTAGGTCGTCCCTCCGGGGGTTTATTACGAGTATTGAAATACAGAGTTAACATAACTTATTTTTGTACCTATAATAAAATAAAAATGTATTATAAATAAATAAATATATATATATATACATATAAATCTATAAAATAAATCACTTTTATCCTGCATATAAGATATATAAGATACATATATTCAAAATTAGCCACCACCCATGTAAAACCGCGACGAGGCGCTAGTATAAAGTATAATGATAAGCCACCTTGGGCATAAAGATTATTTGAAATATTTCATAAGCTATAGGTATCTACCATGATAGGACTAGATAAAACGATTATTATGTACTTACCTCCTTGTCTCGTGACGGCACAACATTGAAATGCTTCCTGCCTGGAAAGTTATGGTGTTTTACTAGAAGAACGGTGGTATTTAAGATAAAATACACCTTGTTCATACAATCACACTTCCAACAATCCTACATCGCTTTGTTTCTAATTTTGGCGTGTATCACAAGAAAACATGTGTTACAAAATTATACTACTATTGGTACGGTACATTGTGCAACATTATATTGAACCTACGTATATTAACTTCAAAGTACGAACGTTAAAAAAACGAATACCTAGTACTTTTTCTAGCTAACCAAGGGAAGTCGACTAACAATCTCAATAACACTAACTTACACAGACATACATAAAAAATATATTTGATACTTAACCATAGATGAAAGGTAAACTAACGACAATCGCCTAAAAAAAATACTGGTATCCTGTTTTCAATAATATAATGACGGAATACTGTTGCGGGAATGCTCCTTTTGTTACAATTTTATTCTACTTTTTTATGTTGTGCTTTTTCTTAGAACTACACTTTACGGTACGATAATAACAACTGATAACATCTTATAAACAATACCTCAAGTACACTGAACATTGTTGTTATGTTAAAGAATACAAAGATTAAGATAAGGATATTACGAGGGTAAAACAATTGACACCATATTTAAAGAATATAATTTAAGATAGAACATGTCTCCGAACCTAACAATCAAAGGAAGGCAAAGGAAGACTAGACAGATAACTAAGAGTAGACGATTTTTATATATCATCCACATAAACCGGTGGAGTGGAAAAATGTTGATTCGATACATTCAACCGACACCGAGAGATTTAAGAAATCGTCATACCTGTGGTGAGTTGAAGTTCTTTATAGAATCGTAAATGTGACGTCTTTTGGCATCTCTATACAGACGACTGCAGCGATTCCTAAAAACTTTATAGTTTGACCGATTCTGAGAAATTTCTTTTATATCATCTCATGGCTTTTTCACGCTTATACATTAGTCGTTTAATCCCTTCGGAAAGCCAAGGTGCCGGAAGCTTTTTAACTCTATTTATCTTGTCGTATGTTTATCACAAACCCTTCAACTTTAGTGTCAATATCGCCACATTTGCAAATGGGAGACCAATCTATATTTTCTACATCATTCTTCAAATTCGTTTCACTAACACTTTTGCAACTACGTAAAACAATACGCTTGAGTTTCAGTTTAGGATAGACGACCTTGATGATGAAATGAAAATTAGGTCATGATGAACGAAAAAGGTGCAGAAAGTTGTCCATGAGTAGTAACTTTATTAGTCATATTACTGTGTATTCCCTAATCGACTAGACTGAGAAGAATAATATGGGACTGCTTTTGCATAGTTTGGAGATGCCAAATGGAAATTAATATTTGATTGAGCGAAATTAGTGTTCGGCAACACTTCTTTTAATATTTAATCTACAAAGGAATATTAATTACGGATTAACGTACTTTTACATTCATTTTTCCGTGATAAACGAATACCACGATTAATGAACATTAAATAAAATGTAATTCATTTTTATCAAAAGTCAATTGTTGAGCGTTTCAGCTTTTAAATTCCAAATTCTAAATCACACATTAGATCTATATTATTAGGGGACTTAAATAAAAGAGTAATCAGTAATTAATGTTTTATTTGTGTTTCCTGAACGTTGCATGACATGCAGAAACCAATTGGTAAAAATTTAAAAATATTTTTAAACTTTAGCCCCAGCGCAGGTTTCATAGGCAGTCCCAAAAAGGCTGTCCCAGGTCGATGCACCTTTCTCTATGCTCGGCAATCCAAATCCTGAAATTTAAAAAAAACCATTCTAAACAATATAAGAATCAAAAAAATATTATTAATAAAAATTTCCTTTAAGAATCGAAGTTGTCTACTTATATTTATAGGCGTCATTAGCAAATTTTGAGGGTGCTCTATCAAGTTCATATGGTTTCACAACTGGATTTTGGCACCATAGTTTCTGCTGGTCATTGCACAACTGTTGGTCGGGAAACCATACAGTTATCGCACTGCCACTGACTCAAAACTCTTGATTGTCTTGAAACGCAGGGTGAATGGCATAGCGAATGGTAGGTGCCGAAACAAATACTGCATGTAGTCAGAATACCCTGAGAAAAACGCCAGCGTTAATGAGCGTTTAGTTGACAGACAAAATCGTAACACAAAATGGTAGAAGAATGAAGCTTACAGTTTCATCGGTCCCACAGCAAACCACACATATTTTGTTATTGTTAGTTATCCGATTTGTTACGTCTGGTATTAAATCTGTAAGCATCACATCAACAAGTTCTGAGAGTGTTCTAATTAGTTCATGTGGTTTCAAAAATGGATCTATGGGCGGCGTACTTTCTGCTGCACAATCCACATTTTCGCGAATTACAAACGGTGATTGCACAACACCATGCATTTTTTGCATTGCCACTGATTCGAAGCTCTTGATCGTCTTGAAATGCAGGGTGAATGACATAGTGAATGGTAATTGTCGGAGCAAATATTGCATGTAGTCAGAATACCCTGAGAAAAAATGCAAGCGTTAATGAACGTTTAGTTAACAGATAAAATCGTAACGTAAGGTGAGAGAAATGATTCGAACGAAACTTACAGTTTCATCGGTCCCAGAGCACACCACACAGGTTTTGTGATTATCATTTGTTATCACATTTGTTACGCCTGGCATTAGATCCAAAAACATGTCATCAGTAAATTGTGGGGAAGCTCTGTTAAATGCATGTGGTTTCAAAAATGGATCTACGGGCAGTGTAGTTTCTGCTGTATAATCCACACCGCCACGAATTATAGTCGGTGATTGCACAACTGTTGGTCGGGAGACTATACATTTATTGCATTGCCACTGATTCAAAGCTCTTGATTCCCTTGAAATGCACGGTGAGTGACATAGCGAATGGTAAGTGTCACAGCAAATACTGCATGTAGTCAGAATACCCTGAGAAGAAAATCCAAGCGTTAATGAACTTTTACTTAAGAGACAAAACCATAACACAAAGTGACAACACAAGAACATAATAAAAACAACAAAGTAGAACAAAACTTACAGTATCATCGGTCCCGCTGCAAACTACACAGGTGTTGTTACGTCCCGATTTAATTGTCTTTTCACTATTATCCAGGGACACTTGACTTTCGGACAGTTCAGCTTCTTTAGCTTCTGACTTGAGGTAGCCGGCTTTCCTTAATCTATTCTTTATGGAAATTTTACAGAGTGATTTGCTTTTTTTTCGCTTGAAAGACACAGTAGTAGTGTGCGATGCACTTCTGTTATCTCCGTTACTCGAGATATCATCACGTTTTTTAGGGCTTCCCGACATTCTGCGATGAGAAAAGTTAACCAGTAATAACGTCTGGTGTTATATTTATGCACAATTATATTTATGCTGATTCTTTTATAAACAGAACTTGGGTAATTTTATCACAAAAATTGACCACTATAACACTTGTACAAAGTTTCTGATTGTCTACCACTTAACAATTGATGTAATTAAACCTTGGAGTCGCTAACAAACAGACACGTCTTTCGCTGCGCACAGTTCACAACGATTTAACAACTGAACACCGCTTGGCCAGTGGTCTATGATCCTTGTAAAAAAATACCTGTGAAAAAGCAATAGTGAACTACCTGAGATAAGAGTGTGCATAGTTCGCACAAACTGTTAATGAGTCATCTGAGATACATCGATCTGATTGGTTGTGGCCCAACTTCTAACAGAGTAAATGAAAGGATAACAAAAGAAATCAATATCAGCTCTTATCTCTAAACTTTTGATTGTTTTTTGTACTTACTAAATGCATTTATGGCGTTGCTGGGGCTTGCCAAGTGTTGAGCCTTATTTTGCTAGTGTCGTGTCTTCTTACACGCAGCTACAAGAGTCAGTTTTAAAATGTTTCCAGTTTTAAAATGATACATTTGAAAGCATAGAAAACTACGTTTTCCCGAAATTATGAAACACGCCTGAAAGTAAGTACATTAAACGCTCGTAGGTCGTCCCTCCGGGGGTTTATTACGAGTATTGAAATACAGAGTTAACATAACTTATTTTTGTACCTATAATAAAATAAAAATGTATTATAAATAAATAAATATATATATATATATATATAAATCTATAAAATAAATCACTTTTATCCTGCATATAAGATATATAAGATACATATATTCAAAATTAGCCACCACCCATGTAAAACCGCGACGAGGCGCTAGTATAAAGTATAATGATAAGCCACCTTGGGCATAAAGATTATTTGAAATATTTCATAAGCTATAGGTACCTACCATGATAGGACTAGATAAAACGATTATTATGTACTTACCTCCTTGTCTCGTGACGGCACAACATTGAAATGCTTCCTGCCTGGAAAGTTATGGTGTTTTACTAGAAGAACGGTGGTATTTAAGATAAAATACACCTTGTTCATACAATCACACTTCCAACAATCCTACATCGCTTTGTTTCTAATTTTGGCGTGTATCACAAGAAAACATGTGTTACAAAATTATACTACTATTGCTACGGTACATTGTGCAACATTATATTGAACCTACGTATATTAACTTCAAAGTACGAACGTTAAAAAAACGAATACCTAGTACTTTTTCTAGCTAACCAAGGGAAGTCGACTAACAATCTCAATAACACTAACTTACACAGACATACATAAAAAATATATTTGATACTTAACCATAGATGAAAGGTAAACTAACGACAATCGCCTAAAAAAAATACTGGTATCCTGTTTTCAATAATATAATGACGGAATACTGTTGCGGGAATGCTCCTTTTGTTACAATTTTATTCTACTTTTTTATGTTGTGCTTTTTCTTAGAACTACACTTTACGGTACGATAATAACAACTGATAACATCTTATAAACAATACCTCAAGTACACTGAACATTGTTGTTATGTTAAAGAATACAAAGATTAAGATAAGGATATTACGAGGGTAAAACAATTGACACCATATTTAAAGAATATAATTTAAGATAGAACATGTCTCCGAACCTAACAATCAAAGGAAGGCAAAGGAAGACTAGACAGATAACTAAGAGTAGACGATTTTTATATATCATCCACATAAACCGGTGGAGTGGAAAAATGTTGATTCGATACATTCAACCGACACCGAGAGATTTAAGAAATCGTCATACCTGTGGTGAGTTGAAGTTCTTTATAGAATCGTAAATGTGACGTCTTTTGGCATCTCTATACAGACGACTGCAGCGATTCCTAAAAACTTTATAGTTTGACCGATTCTGAGAAATTTCTTTTATATCATCTCATGGCTTTTTCACGCTTATACATTAGTCGTTTAATCCCTTCGGAAAGCCAAGGTGCCGGAAGCTTTTTAACTCTATTTATCTTGTCGTATGTTTATCACAAACCCTTCAACTTTAGTGTCAATATCGCCACATTTGCAAATGGGAGACCAATCTATATTTTCTACATCATTCTTCAAATTCGTTTCACTAACACTTTTGCAACTACGTAAAACAATACGCTTGAGTTTCAGTTTAGGATAGACGACCTTGATGATGAAATGAAAATTAGGTCATGATGAACGAAAAAGGTGCAGAAAGTTGTCCATGAGTAGTAACTTTATTAGTCATATTACTGTGTATTCCCTAATCGACTAGACTGAGAAGAATAATATGGGACTGCTTTTGCATAGTTTGGAGATGCCAAATGGAAATTAATATTTGATTGAGCGAAATTAGTGTTCGGCAACACTTCTTTTAATATTTAATCTACAAAGGAATATTAATTACGGATTAACGTACTTTTACATTCATTTTTCCGTGATAAACGAATACCACGATTAATAAACATTAAATAAAATGTAATTCATTTTTATCAAAAGTCAATTGTTGAGCGTTTCAGCTTTTAAATTCCAAATTCTAAATCACACATTAGATCTATATTATTAGGGGACTTAAATAAAAGAGTAATCAGTAATTAATGTTTTATTTGTGTTTCCTGAACGTTGCATGACATGCAGAAACCAATTGGTAAAAATTTAAAAATATTTTTAAACTTTAGCCCCAGCGCAGGTTTCATAGGCAGTCCCAAACAGGCTGTCCCAGGTCGATGCACCTTTCTCTATGCTCGGCAATCCAAATCCTGAAATTTAAAAAAAACCATTCTAAACAATGTAAGAATCAAAAAAATATTATTAATAAAAATTTCCTTTAAGAATCGAAGTTGTCTACTTATATTTATAGGTGTCATCAGCAAATTTTGAGGGTGCTCTATCAAGTTCATATGGTTTCACAACTGGATTTTGGCACCATAGTTTCTGCTGGTCATTGCACAACTGTTGGTCGGGAAACCATACAGTTATCGCACTGCCACTGACTCAAAACTCTTGATTGTCTTGAAACGCAGGGTGAATGGCATAGCGAATGGTAGGTGCCGAAACAAATACTGCATGTAGTCAGAATACCCTGAGAAAAACGCCAGCGTTAATGAGCGTTTAGTTGACAGACAAAATCGTAACACAAAATGGTAGAAGAATGAAGCTTACAGTTTCATCGGTCCCACAGCAAACCACACATATTTTGTTATTGTTAGTTATCCTATTTGTTACGTCTGGTATTAAATCTGTAAGCATCACATCAACAAGTTCTGAGAGTGTTCTAATTAGTTCATGTGGTTTCAAAAATGGATCTATGGGCGGCGTACTTTCTGCTGCACAATCCACATTTTCGCGAATTACAAACGGTGATTGCACAACACCATGCATTTTTTGCATTGCCACTGATTCGAAGCTCTTGATCGTCTTGAAATGCAGGGTGAATGACATAGTGAATGGTAATTGTCGGAGCAAATATTGCATGTAGTCAGAATACCCTGAGAAAAAATGCAAGCGTTAATGAACGTTTAGTTAACAGATAAAATCGTAACGTAAGGTGAGAGAAATGATTCGAACGAAACTTACAGTTTCATCGGTCCCAGAGCACACCACACAGGTTTTGTGATTATCATTTGTTATCACATTTGTTACGCCTGGCATTAGATCCAAAAACATGTCATCAGTAAATTGTGGGGAAGCTCTGTTAAATGCATGTGGTTTCAAAAATGGATCTACGGGCAGTGTAGTTTCTGCTGTATAATCCACACCGCCACGAATTATAGTCGGTGATTGCACAACTGTTGGTCGGGAGACTATACATTTATTGCATTGCCACTGATTCAAAGCTCTTGATTCCCTTGAAATGCACGGTGAGTGACATAGCGAATGGTAAGTGTCACAGCAAATACTGCATGTAGTCAGAATACCCTGAGAAGAAAATCCAAGCGTTAATGAACTTTTACTTAAGAGACAAAACCATAACACAAAGTGACAACACAAGAACATAATAAAAACAACAAAGTAGAACAAAACTTACAGTATCATCGGTCCCGCTGCAAACTACACAGGTGTTGTTACGTCCCGATTTAATTGTCTTTTCACTATTATCCAGGGACACTTGACTTTCGGACAGTTCAGCTTCTTTAGCTTCTGACTTGAGGTAGCCGGCTTTCCTTAATCTATTCTTTATGGAAATTTTACAGAGTGATTTGCTTTTTTTTCGCTTGAAAGACACAGTAGTAGTGTGCGATGCACTTCTGTTATCTCCGTTACTCGAGATATCATCACGTTTTTTAGGGCTTCCCGACATTCTGCGATGAGAAAAGTTAACCAGTAATAACGTCTGGTGTTATATTTATGCACAATTATATTTATGCTGATTCTTTTATAAACAGAACTTGGGTAATTTTATCACAAAAATTGACCACTATAACACTTGTACAAAGTTTCTGATTGTCTACCACTTAACAATTGATGTAATTAAACCTTGGAGTCGCTAACAAACAGACACGTCTTTCGCTGCGCACAGTTCACAACGATTTAACAACTGAACACCGCTTGGCCAGTGGTCTATGATCCTTGTAAAAAAATACCTGTGAAAAAGTAATAGTGAACTACCTGAGATAAGAGTGTGCATAGTTCGCACAAACTGTTAATGAGTCATCTGAGATACATCGATCTGATTGGTTGTGGCCCAACTTCTAACAGAGTAAATGAAAGGATAACAAAAGAAATCAATATCAGCTCTTATCTCTAAACTTTTGATTGTTTTTTGTACTTACTAAATGCATTTATGGCGTTGCTGGGGCTTGCCAAGTGTTGAGCCTTATTTTGCTAGTGTCGTGTCTTCTTACACGCAGCTACAAGAGTCAGTTTTAAAATGTTTCCAGTTTTAAAATGATACATTTGAAAGCATAGAAAACTACGTTTTCCCGAAATTATGAAACACGCCTGAAAGTAAGTACATTAAACGCTCGTAGGTCGTCCCTCCGGGGGTTTATTACGAGTATTGAAATACAGAGTTAACATAACTTATTTTTGTACCTATAATAAAATAAAAATGTATTATAAATAAATAAATATATATATATATACATATAAATCTATAAAATAAATCACTTTTATCCTGCATATAAGATATATAAGATACATATATTCAAAATTAGCCACCACCCATGTAAAACCGCGACGAGGCGCTAGTATAAAGTATAATGATAAGCCACCTTGGGCATAAAGATTATTTGAAATATTTCATAAGCTATAGGTACCTACCATGATAGGACTAGATAAAACGATTATTATGTACTTACCTCCTTGTCTCGTGACGGCACAACATTGAAATGCTTCCTGCCTGGAAAGTTATGGTGTTTTACTAGAAGAACGGTGGTATTTAAGATAAAATACACCTTGTTCATACAATCACACTTCCAACAATCCTACATCGCTTTGTTTCTAATTTTGGCGTGTATCACAAGAAAACATGTGTTACAAAATTATACTACTATTGGTACGGTACATTGTGCAACATTATATTGAACCTACGTATATTAACTTCAAAGTACGAACGTTAAAAAAACGAATACCTAGTACTTTTTCTAGCTAACCAAGGGAAGTCGACTAACAATCTCAATAACACTAACTTACACAGACATACATAAAAAATATATTTGATACTTAACCATAGATGAAAGGTAAACTAACGACAATCGCCTAAAAAAAATACTGGTATCCTGTTTTCAATAATATAATGACGGAATACTGTTGCGGGAATGCTCCTTTTGTTACAATTTTATTCTACTTTTTTATGTTGTGCTTTTTCTTAGAACTACACTTTACGGTACGATAATAACAACTGATAACATCTTATAAACAATACCTCAAGTACACTGAACATTGTTGTTATGTTAAAGAATACAAAGATTAAGATAAGGATATTACGAGGGTAAAACAATTGACACCATATTTAAAGAATATAATTTAAGATAGAACATGTCTCCGAACCTAACAATCAAAGGAAGGCAAAGGAAGACTAGACAGATAACTAAGAGTAGACGATTTTTATATATCATCCACATAAACCGGTGGAGTGGAAAAATGTTGATTCGATACATTCAACCGACACCGAGAGATTTAAGAAATCGTCATACCTGTGGTGAGTTGAAGTTCTTTATAGAATCGTAAATGTGACGTCTTTTGGCATCTCTATACAGACGACTGCAGCGATTCCTAAAAACTTTATAGTTTGACCGATTCTGAGAAATTTCTTTTATATCATCTCATGGCTTTTTCACGCTTATACATTAGTCGTTTAATCCCTTCGGAAAGCCAAGGTGCCGGAAGCTTTTTAACTCTATTTATCTTGTCGTATGTTTATCACAAACCCTTCAACTTTAGTGTCAATATCGCCACATTTGCAAATGGGAGACCAATCTATATTTTCTACATCATTCTTCAAATTCGTTTCACTAACACTTTTGCAACTACGTAAAACAATACGCTTGAGTTTCAGTTTAGGATAGACGACCTTGATGATGAAATGAAAATTAGGTCATGATGAACGAAAAAGGTGCAGAAAGTTGTCCATGAGTAGTAACTTTATTAGTCATATTACTGTGTATTCCCTAATCGACTAGACTGAGAAGAATAATATGGGACTGCTTTTGCATAGTTTGGAGATGCCAAATGGAAATTAATATTTGATTGAGCGAAATTAGTGTTCGGCAACACTTCTTTTAATATTTAATCTACAAAGGAATATTAATTACGGATTAACGTACTTTTACATTCATTTTTCCGTGATAAACGAATACCACGATTAATAAACATTAAATAAAATGTAATTCATTTTTATCAAAAGTCAATTGTTGAGCGTTTCAGCTTTTAAATTCCAAATTCTAAATCACACATTAGATCTATATTATTAGGGGACTTAAATAAAAGAGTAATCAGTAATTAATGTTTTATTTGTGTTTCCTGAACGTTGCATGACATGCAGAAACCAATTGGTAAAAATTTAAAAATATTTTTAAACTTTAGCCCCAGCGCAGGTTTCATAGGCAGTCCCAAAAAGGCTGTCCCAGGTCGATGCACCTTTCTCTATGCTCGGCAATCCAAATCCTGAAATTTAAAAAAAACCATTCTAAACAATGTAAGAATCAAAAAAATATTATTAATAAAAATTTCCTTTAAGAATCGAAGTTGTCTACTTATATTTATAGGCGTCATTAGCAAATTTTGAGGGTGCTCTATCAAGTTCATATAGTTTCACAACTGGATTTTGGCACCATAGTTTCTGCTGGTCATTGCACAACTGTTGGTCGGGAAACCATACAGTTATCGCACTGCCACTGACTCAAAACTCTTGATTGTCTTGAAACGCAGGGTGAATGGCATAGCGAATGGTAGGTGCCGAAACAAATACTGCATGTAGTCAGAATACCCTGAGAAAAACGCCAGCGTTAATGAGCGTTTAGTTGACAGACAAAATCGTAACACAAAATGGTAGAAGAATGAAGCTTACAGTTTCATCGGTCCCACAGCAAACCACACATATTTTGTTATTGTTAGTTATCCGATTTGTTACGTCTGGTATTAAATCTGTAAGCATCACATCAACAAGTTCTGAGAGTGTTCTAATTAGTTCATGTGGTTTCAAAAATGGATCTATGGGCGGCGTACTTTCTGCTGCACAATCCACATTTTCGCGAATTACAAACGGTGATTGCACAACACCATGCATTTTTTGCATTGCCACTGATTCGAAGCTCTTGATCGTCTTGAAATGCAGGGTGAATGACATAGTGAATGGTAATTGTCGGAGCAAATATTGCATGTAGTCAGAATACCCTGAGAAAAAATGCAAGCGTTAATGAACGTTTAGTTAACAGATAAAATCGTAACGTAAGGTGAGAGAAATGATTCGAACGAAACTTACAGTTTCATCGGTCCCAGAGCACACCACACAGGTTTTGTGATTATCATTTGTTATCACATTTGTTACGCCTGGCATTAGATCCAAAAACATGTCATCAGTAAATTGTGGGGAAGCTCTGTTAAATGCATGTGGTTTCAAAAATGGATCTACGGGCAGTGTAGTTTCTGCTGTATAATCCACACCGCCACGAATTATAGTCGGTGATTGCACAACTGTTGGTCGGGAGACTATACATTTATTGCATTGCCACTGATTCAAAGCTCTTGATTCCCTTGAAATGCACGGTGAGTGACATAGCGAATGGTAAGTGTCACAGCAAATACTGCATGTAGTCAGAATACCCTGAGAAGAAAATCCAAGCGTTAATGAACTTTTAGTTAAGAGACAAAACCATAACACAAAGTGACAACACAAGAACATAATAAAAACAACAAAGTAGAACAAAACTTACAGTATCATCGGTCCCGCTGCAAACTACACAGGTGTTGTTACGTCCCGATTTAATTGTCTTTTCACTATTATCCAGGGACACTTGACTTTCGGACAGTTCAGCTTCTTTAGCTTCTGACTTGAGGTAGCCGGCTTTCCTTAATCTATTCTTTATGGAAATTTTACAGAGTGATTTGCTTTTTTTTCGCTTGAAAGACACAGTAGTAGTGTGCGATGCACTTCTGTTATCTCCGTTACTCGAGATATCATCACGTTTTTTAGGGCTTCCCGACATTCTGCGATGAGAAAAGTTAACCAGTAATAACGTCTGGTGTTATATTTATGCACAATTATATTTATGCTGATTCTTTTATAAACAGAACTTGGGTAATTTTATCACAAAAATTGACCACTATAACACTTGTACAAAGTTTCTGATTGTCTACCACTTAACAATTGATGTAATTAAACCTTGGAGTCGCTAACAAACAGACACGTCTTTCGCTGCGCACAGTTCACAACGATTTAACAACTGAACACCGCTTGGCCAGTGGTCTATGATCCTTGTAAAAAAATACCTGTGAAAAAGTAATAGTGAACTACCTGAGATAAGAGTGTGCATAGTTCGCACAAACTGTTAATGAGTCATCTGAGATACATCGATCTGATTGGTTGTGGCCCAACTTCTAACAGAGTAAATGAAAGGATAACAAAAGAAATCAATATCAGCTCTTATCTCTAAACTTTTGATTGTTTTTTGTACTTACTAAATGCATTTATGGCGTTGCTGGGGCTTGCCAAGTGTTGAGCCTTATTTTGCTAGTGTCGTGTCTTCTTACACGCAGCTACAAGAGTCAGTTTTAAAATGTTTCCAGTTTTAAAATGATACATTTGAAAGCATAGAAAACTACGTTTTCCCGAAATTATGAAACACGCCTGAAAGTAAGTACATTAAACGCTCGTAGGTCGTCCCTCCGGGGGTTTATTACGAGTATTGAAATACAGAGTTAACATAACTTATTTTTGTACCTATAATAAAATAAAAATGTATTATAAATAAATAAATATATATATATATACATATAAATCTATAAAATAAATCACTTTTATCCTGCATATAAGATATATAAGATACATATATTCAAAATTAGCCACCACCCATGTAAAACCGCGACGAGGCGCTAGTATAAAGTATAATGATAAGCCACCTTGGGCATAAAGATTATTTGAAATATTTCATAAGCTATAGGTACCTACCATGATAGGACTAGATAAAACGATTATTATGTACTTACCTCCTTGTCTCGTGACGGCACAACATTGAAATGCTTCCTGCCTGGAAAGTTATGGTGTTTTACTAGAAGAACGGTGGTATTTAAGATAAAATACACCTTGTTCATACAATCACACTTCCAACAATCCTACATCGCTTTGTTTCTAATTTTGGCGTGTATCACAAGAAAACATGTGTTACAAAATTATACTACTATTGCTACGGTACATTGTGCAACATTATATTGAACCTACGTATATTAACTTCAAAGTACGAACGTTAAAAAAACGAATACCTAGTACTTTTTCTAGCTAACCAAGGGAAGTCGACTAACAATCTCAATAACACTAACTTACACAGACATACATAAAAAATATATTTGATACTTAACCATAGATGAAAGGTAAACTAACGACAATCGCCTAAAAAAAATACTGGTATCCTGTTTTCAATAATATAATGACGGAATACTGTTGCGGGAATGCTCCTTTTGTTACAATTTTATTCTACTTTTTTATGTTGTGCTTTTTCTTAGAACTACACTTTACGGTACGATAATAACAACTGATAACATCTTATAAACAATACCTCAAGTACACTGAACATTGTTGTTATGTTAAAGAATACAAAGATTAAGATAAGGATATTACGAGGGTAAAACAATTGACACCATATTTAAAGAATATAATTTAAGATAGAACATGTCTCCGAACCTAACAATCAAAGGAAGGCAAAGGAAGACTAGACAGATAACTAAGAGTAGACGATTTTTATATATCATCCACATAAACCGGTGGAGTGGAAAAATGTTGATTCGATACATTCAACCGACACCGAGAGATTTAAGAAATCGTCATACCTGTGGTGAGTTGAAGTTCTTTATAGAATCGTAAATGTGACGTCTTTTGGCATCTCTATACAGACGACTGCAGCGATTCCTAAAAACTTTATAGTTTGACCGATTCTGAGAAATTTCTTTTATATCATCTCATGGCTTTTTCACGCTTATACATTAGTCGTTTAATCCCTTCGGAAAGCCAAGGTGCCGGAAGCTTTTTAACTCTATTTATCTTGTCGTATGTTTATCACAAACCCTTCAACTTTAGTGTCAATATCGCCACATTTGCAAATGGGAGACCAATCTATATTTTCTACATCATTCTTCAAATTCGTTTCACTAACACTTTTGCAACTACGTAAAACAATACGCTTGAGTTTCAGTTTAGGATAGACGACCTTGATGATGAAATGAAAATTAGGTCATGATGAACGAAAAAGGTGCAGAAAGTTGTCCATGAGTAGTAACTTTATTAGTCATATTACTGTGTATTCCCTAATCGACTAGACTGAGAAGAATAATATGGGACTGCTTTTGCATAGTTTGGAGATGCCAAATGGAAATTAATATTTGATTGAGCGAAATTAGTGTTCGGCAACACTTCTTTTAATATTTAATCTACAAAGGAATATTAATTACGGATTAACGTACTTTTACATTCATTTTTCCGTGATAAACGAATACCACGATTAATAAACATTAAATAAAATGTAATTCATTTTTATCAAAAGTCAATTGTTGAGCGTTTCAGCTTTTAAATTCCAAATTCTAAATCACACATTAGATCTATATTATTAGGGGACTTAAATAAAAGAGTAATCAGTAATTAATGTTTTATTTGTGTTTCCTGAACGTTGCATGACATGCAGAAACCAATTGGTAAAAATTTAAAAATATTTTTAAACTTTAGCCCCAGCGCAGGTTTCATAGGCAGTCCCAAACAGGCTGTCCCAGGTCGATGCACCTTTCTCTATGCTCGGCAATCCAAATCCTGAAATTTAAAAAAAACCATTCTAAACAATGTAAGAATCAAAAAAATATTATTAATAAAAATTTCCTTTAAGAATCGAAGTTGTCTACTTATATTTATAGGTGTCATCAGCAAATTTTGAGGGTGCTCTATCAAGTTCATATGGTTTCACAACTGGATTTTGGCACCATAGTTTCTGCTGGTCATTGCACAACTGTTGGTCGGGAAACCATACAGTTATCGCACTGCCACTGACTCAAAACTCTTGATTGTCTTGAAACGCAGGGTGAATGGCATAGCGAATGGTAGGTGCCGAAACAAATACTGCATGTAGTCAGAATACCCTGAGAAAAACGCCAGCGTTAATGAGCGTTTAGTTGACAGACAAAATCGTAACACAAAATGGTAGAAGAATGAAGCTTACAGTTTCATCGGTCCCACAGCAAACCACACATATTTTGTTATTGTTAGTTATCCTATTTGTTACGTCTGGTATTAAATCTGTAAGCATCACATCAACAAGTTCTGAGAGTGTTCTAATTAGTTCATGTGGTTTCAAAAATGGATCTATGGGCGGCGTACTTTCTGCTGCACAATCCACATTTTCGCGAATTACAAACGGTGATTGCACAACACCATGCATTTTTTGCATTGCCACTGATTCGAAGCTCTTGATCGTCTTGAAATGCAGGGTGAATGACATAGTGAATGGTAATTGTCGGAGCAAATATTGCATGTAGTCAGAATACCCTGAGAAAAAATGCAAGCGTTAATGAACGTTTAGTTAACAGATAAAATCGTAACGTAAGGTGAGAGAAATGATTCGAACGAAACTTACAGTTTCATCGGTCCCAGAGCACACCACACAGGTTTTGTGATTATCATTTGTTATCACATTTGTTACGCCTGGCATTAGATCCAAAAACATGTCATCAGTAAATTGTGGGGAAGCTCTGTTAAATGCATGTGGTTTCAAAAATGGATCTACGGGCAGTGTAGTTTCTGCTGTATAATCCACACCGCCACGAATTATAGTCGGTGATTGCACAACTGTTGGTCGGGAGACTATACATTTATTGCATTGCCACTGATTCAAAGCTCTTGATTCCCTTGAAATGCACGGTGAGTGACATAGCGAATGGTAAGTGTCACAGCAAATACTGCATGTAGTCAGAATACCCTGAGAAGAAAATCCAAGCGTTAATGAACTTTTACTTAAGAGACAAAACCATAACACAAAGTGACAACACAAGAACATAATAAAAACAACAAAGTAGAACAAAACTTACAGTATCATCGGTCCCGCTGCAAACTACACAGGTGTTGTTACGTCCCGATTTAATTGTCTTTTCACTATTATCCAGGGACACTTGACTTTCGGACAGTTCAGCTTCTTTAGCTTCTGACTTGAGGTAGCCGGCTTTCCTTAATCTATTCTTTATGGAAATTTTACAGAGTGATTTGCTTTTTTTTCGCTTGAAAGACACAGTAGTAGTGTGCGATGCACTTCTGTTATCTCCGTTACTCGAGATATCATCACGTTTTTTAGGGCTTCCCGACATTCTGCGATGAGAAAAGTTAACCAGTAATAACGTCTGGTGTTATATTTATGCACAATTATATTTATGCTGATTCTTTTATAAACAGAACTTGGGTAATTTTATCACAAAAATTGACCACTATAACACTTGTACAAAGTTTCTGATTGTCTACCACTTAACAATTGATGTAATTAAACCTTGGAGTCGCTAACAAACAGACACGTCTTTCGCTGCGCACAGTTCACAACGATTTAACAACTGAACACCGCTTGGCCAGTGGTCTATGATCCTTGTAAAAAAATACCTGTGAAAAAGTAATAGTGAACTACCTGAGATAAGAGTGTGCATAGTTCGCACAAACTGTTAATGAGTCATCTGAGATACATCGATCTGATTGGTTGTGGCCCAACTTCTAACAGAGTAAATGAAAGGATAACAAAAGAAATCAATATCAGCTCTTATCTCTAAACTTTTGATTGTTTTTTGTACTTACTAAATGCATTTATGGCGTTGCTGGGGCTTGCCAAGTGTTGAGCCTTATTTTGCTAGTGTCGTGTCTTCTTACACGCAGCTACAAGAGTCAGTTTTAAAATGTTTCCAGTTTTAAAATGATACATTTGAAAGCATAGAAAACTACGTTTTCCCGAAATTATGAAACACGCCTGAAAGTAAGTACATTAAACGCTCGTAGGTCGTCCCTCCGGGGGTTTATTACGAGTATTGAAATACAGAGTTAACATAACTTATTTTTGTACCTATAATAAAATAAAAATGTATTATAAATAAATAAATATATATATATATACATATAAATCTATAAAATAAATCACTTTTATCCTGCATATAAGATATATAAGATACATATATTCAAAATTAGCCACCACCCATGTAAAACCGCGACGAGGCGCTAGTATAAAGTATAATGATAAGCCACCTTGGGCATAAAGATTATTTGAAATATTTCATAAGCTATAGGTACCTACCATGATAGGACTAGATAAAACGATTATTATGTACTTACCTCCTTGTCTCGTGACGGCACAACATTGAAATGCTTCCTGCCTGGAAAGTTATGGTGTTTTACTAGAAGAACGGTGGTATTTAAGATAAAATACACCTTGTTCATACAATCACACTTCCAACAATCCTACATCGCTTTGTTTCTAATTTTGGCGTGTATCACAAGAAAACATGTGTTACAAAATTATACTACTATTGGTACGGTACATTGTGCAACATTATATTGAACCTACGTATATTAACTTCAAAGTACGAACGTTAAAAAAACGAATACCTAGTACTTTTTCTAGCTAACCAAGGGAAGTCGACTAACAATCTCAATAACACTAACTTACACAGACATACATAAAAAATATATTTGATACTTAACCATAGATGAAAGGTAAACTAACGACAATCGCCTAAAAAAAATACTGGTATCCTGTTTTCAATAATATAATGACGGAATACTGTTGCGGGAATGCTCCTTTTGTTACAATTTTATTCTACTTTTTTATGTTGTGCTTTTTCTTAGAACTACACTTTACGGTACGATAATAACAACTGATAACATCTTATAAACAATACCTCAAGTACACTGAACATTGTTGTTATGTTAAAGAATACAAAGATTAAGATAAGGATATTACGAGGGTAAAACAATTGACACCATATTTAAAGAATATAATTTAAGATAGAACATGTCTCCGAACCTAACAATCAAAGGAAGGCAAAGGAAGACTAGACAGATAACTAAGAGTAGACGATTTTTATATATCATCCACATAAACCGGTGGAGTGGAAAAATGTTGATTCGATACATTCAACCGACACCGAGAGATTTAAGAAATCGTCATACCTGTGGTGAGTTGAAGTTCTTTATAGAATCGTAAATGTGACGTCTTTTGGCATCTCTATACAGACGACTGCAGCGATTCCTAAAAACTTTATAGTTTGACCGATTCTGAGAAATTTCTTTTATATCATCTCATGGCTTTTTCACGCTTATACATTAGTCGTTTAATCCCTTCGGAAAGCCAAGGTGCCGGAAGCTTTTTAACTCTATTTATCTTGTCGTATGTTTATCACAAACCCTTCAACTTTAGTGTCAATATCGCCACATTTGCAAATGGGAGACCAATCTATATTTTCTACATCATTCTTCAAATTCGTTTCACTAACACTTTTGCAACTACGTAAAACAATACGCTTGAGTTTCAGTTTAGGATAGACGACCTTGATGATGAAATGAAAATTAGGTCATGATGAACGAAAAAGGTGCAGAAAGTTGTCCATGAGTAGTAACTTTATTAGTCATATTACTGTGTATTCCCTAATCGACTAGACTGAGAAGAATAATATGGGACTGCTTTTGCATAGTTTGGAGATGCCAAATGGAAATTAATATTTGATTGAGCGAAATTAGTGTTCGGCAACACTTCTTTTAATATTTAATCTACAAAGGAATATTAATTACGGATTAACGTACTTTTACATTCATTTTTCCGTGATAAACGAATACCACGATTAATAAACATTAAATAAAATGTAATTCATTTTTATCAAAAGTCAATTGTTGAGCGTTTCAGCTTTTAAATTCCAAATTCTAAATCACACATTAGATCTATATTATTAGGGGACTTAAATAAAAGAGTAATCAGTAATTAATGTTTTATTTGTGTTTCCTGAACGTTGCATGACATGCAGAAACCAATTGGTAAAAATTTAAAAATATTTTTAAACTTTAGCCCCAGCGCAGGTTTCATAGGCAGTCCCAAAAAGGCTGTCCCAGGTCGATGCACCTTTCTCTATGCTCGGCAATCCAAATCCTGAAATTTAAAAAAAACCATTCTAAACAATGTAAGAATCAAAAAAATATTATTAATAAAAATTTCCTTTAAGAATCGAAGTTGTCTACTTATATTTATAGGCGTCATTAGCAAATTTTGAGGGTGCTCTATCAAGTTCATATAGTTTCACAACTGGATTTTGGCACCATAGTTTCTGCTGGTCATTGCACAACTGTTGGTCGGGAAACCATACAGTTATCGCACTGCCACTGACTCAAAACTCTTGATTGTCTTGAAACGCAGGGTGAATGGCATAGCGAATGGTAGGTGCCGAAACAAATACTGCATGTAGTCAGAATACCCTGAGAAAAACGCCAGCGTTAATGAGCGTTTAGTTGACAGACAAAATCGTAACACAAAATGGTAGAAGAATGAAGCTTACAGTTTCATCGGTCCCACAGCAAACCACACATATTTTGTTATTGTTAGTTATCCGATTTGTTACGTCTGGTATTAAATCTGTAAGCATCACATCAACAAGTTCTGAGAGTGTTCTAATTAGTTCATGTGGTTTCAAAAATGGATCTATGGGCGGCGTACTTTCTGCTGCACAATCCACATTTTCGCGAATTACAAACGGTGATTGCACAACACCATGCATTTTTTGCATTGCCACTGATTCGAAGCTCTTGATCGTCTTGAAATGCAGGGTGAATGACATAGTGAATGGTAATTGTCGGAGCAAATATTGCATGTAGTCAGAATACCCTGAGAAAAAATGCAAGCGTTAATGAACGTTTAGTTAACAGATAAAATCGTAACGTAAGGTGAGAGAAATGATTCGAACGAAACTTACAGTTTCATCGGTCCCAGAGCACACCACACAGGTTTTGTGATTATCATTTGTTATCACATTTGTTACGCCTGGCATTAGATCCAAAAACATGTCATCAGTAAATTGTGGGGAAGCTCTGTTAAATGCATGTGGTTTCAAAAATGGATCTACGGGCAGTGTAGTTTCTGCTGTATAATCCACACCGCCACGAATTATAGTCGGTGATTGCACAACTGTTGGTCGGGAGACTATACATTTATTGCATTGCCACTGATTCAAAGCTCTTGATTCCCTTGAAATGCACGGTGAGTGACATAGCGAATGGTAAGTGTCACAGCAAATACTGCATGTAGTCAGAATACCCTGAGAAGAAAATCCAAGCGTTAATGAACTTTTAGTTAAGAGACAAAACCATAACACAAAGTGACAACACAAGAACATAATAAAAACAACAAAGTAGAACAAAACTTACAGTATCATCGGTCCCGCTGCAAACTACACAGGTGTTGTTACGTCCCGATTTAATTGTCTTTTCACTATTATCCAGGGACACTTGACTTTCGGACAGTTCAGCTTCTTTAGCTTCTGACTTGAGGTAGCCGGCTTTCCTTAATCTATTCTTTATGGAAATTTTACAGAGTGATTTGCTTTTTTTTCGCTTGAAAGACACAGTAGTAGTGTGCGATGCACTTCTGTTATCTCCGTTACTCGAGATATCATCACGTTTTTTAGGGCTTCCCGACATTCTGCGATGAGAAAAGTTAACCAGTAATAACGTCTGGTGTTATATTTATGCACAATTATATTTATGCTGATTCTTTTATAAACAGAACTTGGGTAATTTTATCACAAAAATTGACCACTATAACACTTGTACAAAGTTTCTGATTGTCTACCACTTAACAATTGATGTAATTAAACCTTGGAGTCGCTAACAAACAGACACGTCTTTCGCTGCGCACAGTTCACAACGATTTAACAACTGAACACCGCTTGGCCAGTGGTCTATGATCCTTGTAAAAAAATACCTGTGAAAAAGTAATAGTGAACTACCTGAGATAAGAGTGTGCATAGTTCGCACAAACTGTTAATGAGTCATCTGAGATACATCGATCTGATTGGTTGTGGCCCAACTTCTAACAGAGTAAATGAAAGGATAACAAAAGAAATCAATATCAGCTCTTATCTCTAAACTTTTGATTGTTTTTTGTACTTACTAAATGCATTTATGGCGTTGCTGGGGCTTGCCAAGTGTTGAGCCTTATTTTGCTAGTGTCGTGTCTTCTTACACGCAGCTACAAGAGTCAGTTTTAAAATGTTTCCAGTTTTAAAATGATACATTTGAAAGCATAGAAAACTACGTTTTCCCGAAATTATGAAACACGCCTGAAAGTAAGTACATTAAACGCTCGTAGGTCGTCCCTCCGGGGGTTTATTACGAGTATTGAAATACAGAGTTAACATAACTTATTTTTGTACCTATAATAAAATAAAAATGTATTATAAATAAATAAATATATATATATATACATATAAATCTATAAAATAAATCACTTTTATCCTGCATATAAGATATATAAGATACATATATTCAAAATTAGCCACCACCCATGTAAAACCGCGACGAGGCGCTAGTATAAAGTATAATGATAAGCCACCTTGGGCATAAAGATTATTTGAAATATTTCATAAGCTATAGGTACCTACCATGATAGGACTAGATAAAACGATTATTATGTACTTACCTCCTTGTCTCGTGACGGCACAACATTGAAATGCTTCCTGCCTGGAAAGTTATGGTGTTTTACTAGAAGAACGGTGGTATTTAAGATAAAATACACCTTGTTCATACAATCACACTTCCAACAATCCTACATCGCTTTGTTTCTAATTTTGGCGTGTATCACAAGAAAACATGTGTTACAAAATTATACTACTATTGGTACGGTACATTGTGCAACATTATATTGAACCTACGTATATTAACTTCAAAGTACGAACGTTAAAAAAACGAATACCTAGTACTTTTTCTAGCTAACCAAGGGAAGTCGACTAACAATCTCAATAACACTAACTTACACAGACATACATAAAAAATATATTTGATACTTAACCATAGATGAAAGGTAAACTAACGACAATCGCCTAAAAAAAATACTGGTATCCTGTTTTCAATAATATAATGACGGAATACTGTTGCGGGAATGCTCCTTTTGTTACAATTTTATTCTACTTTTTTATGTTGTGCTTTTTCTTAGAACTACACTTTACGGTACGATAATAACAACTGATAACATCTTATAAACAATACCTCAAGTACACTGAACATTGTTGTTATGTTAAAGAATACAAAGATTAAGATAAGGATATTACGAGGGTAAAACAATTGACACCATATTTAAAGAATATAATTTAAGATAGAACATGTCTCCGAACCTAACAATCAAAGGAAGGCAAAGGAAGACTAGACAGATAACTAAGAGTAGACGATTTTTATATATCATCCACATAAACCGGTGGAGTGGAAAAATGTTGATTCGATACATTCAACCGACACCGAGAGATTTAAGAAATCGTCATACCTGTGGTGAGTTGAAGTTCTTTATAGAATCGTAAATGTGACGTCTTTTGGCATCTCTATACAGACGACTGCAGCGATTCCTAAAAACTTTATAGTTTGACCGATTCTGAGAAATTTCTTTTATATCATCTCATGGCTTTTTCACGCTTATACATTAGTCGTTTAATCCCTTCGGAAAGCCAAGGTGCCGGAAGCTTTTTAACTCTATTTATCTTGTCGTATGTTTATCACAAACCCTTCAACTTTAGTGTCAATATCGCCACATTTGCAAATGGGAGACCAATCTATATTTTCTACATCATTCTTCAAATTCGTTTCACTAACACTTTTGCAACTACGTAAAACAATACGCTTGAGTTTCAGTTTAGGATAGACGACCTTGATGATGAAATGAAAATTAGGTCATGATGAACGAAAAAGGTGCAGAAAGTTGTCCATGAGTAGTAACTTTATTAGTCATATTACTGTGTATTCCCTAATCGACTAGACTGAGAAGAATAATATGGGACTGCTTTTGCATAGTTTGGAGATGCCAAATGGAAATTAATATTTGATTGAGCGAAATTAGTGTTCGGCAACACTTCTTTTAATATTTAATCTACAAAGGAATATTAATTACGGATTAACGTACTTTTACATTCATTTTTCCGTGATAAACGAATACCACGATTAATAAACATTAAATAAAATGTAATTCATTTTTATCAAAAGTCAATTGTTGAGCGTTTCAGCTTTTAAATTCCAAATTCTAAATCACACATTAGATCTATATTATTAGGGGACTTAAATAAAAGAGTAATCAGTAATTAATGTTTTATTTGTGTTTCCTGAACGTTGCATGACATGCAGAAACCAATTGGTAAAAATTTAAAAATATTTTTAAACTTTAGCCCCAGCGCAGGTTTCATAGGCAGTCCCAAAAAGGCTGTCCCAGGTCGATGCACCTTTCTCTATGCTCGGCAATCCAAATCCTGAAATTTAAAAAAAACCATTCTAAACAATGTAAGAATCAAAAAAATATTATTAATAAAAATTTCCTTTAAGAATCGAAGTTGTCTACTTATATTTATAGGCGTCATTAGCAAATTTTGAGGGTGCTCTATCAAGTTCATATAGTTTCACAACTGGATTTTGGCACCATAGTTTCTGCTGGTCATTGCACAACTGTTGGTCGGGAAACCATACAGTTATCGCACTGCCACTGACTCAAAACTCTTGATTGTCTTGAAACGCAGGGTGAATGGCATAGCGAATGGTAGGTGCCGAAACAAATACTGCATGTAGTCAGAATACCCTGAGAAAAACGCCAGCGTTAATGAGCGTTTAGTTGACAGACAAAATCGTAACACAAAATGGTAGAAGAATGAAGCTTACAGTTTCATCGGTCCCACAGCAAACCACACATATTTTGTTATTGTTAGTTATCCGATTTGTTACGTCTGGTATTAAATCTGTAAGCATCACATCAACAAGTTCTGAGAGTGTTCTAATTAGTTCATGTGGTTTCAAAAATGGATCTATGGGCGGCGTACTTTCTGCTGCACAATCCACATTTTCGCGAATTACAAACGGTGATTGCACAACACCATGCATTTTTTGCATTGCCACTGATTCGAAGCTCTTGATCGTCTTGAAATGCAGGGTGAATGACATAGTGAATGGTAATTGTCGGAGCAAATATTGCATGTAGTCAGAATACCCTGAGAAAAAATGCAAGCGTTAATGAACGTTTAGTTAACAGATAAAATCGTAACGTAAGGTGAGAGAAATGATTCGAACGAAACTTACAGTTTCATCGGTCCCAGAGCACACCACACAGGTTTTGTGATTATCATTTGTTATCACATTTGTTACGCCTGGCATTAGATCCAAAAACATGTCATCAGTAAATTGTGGGGAAGCTCTGTTAAATGCATGTGGTTTCAAAAATGGATCTACGGGCAGTGTAGTTTCTGCTGTATAATCCACACCGCCACGAATTATAGTCGGTGATTGCACAACTGTTGGTCGGGAGACTATACATTTATTGCATTGCCACTGATTCAAAGCTCTTGATTCCCTTGAAATGCACGGTGAGTGACATAGCGAATGGTAAGTGTCACAGCAAATACTGCATGTAGTCAGAATACCCTGAGAAGAAAATCCAAGCGTTAATGAACTTTTACTTAAGAGACAAAACCATAACACAAAGTGACAACACAAGAACATAATAAAAACAACAAAGTAGAACAAAACTTACAGTATCATCGGTCCCGCTGCAAACTACACAGGTGTTGTTACGTCCCGATTTAATTGTCTTTTCACTATTATCCAGGGACACTTGACTTTCGGACAGTTCAGCTTCTTTAGCTTCTGACTTGAGGTAGCCGGCTTTCCTTAATCTATTCTTTATGGAAATTTTACAGAGTGATTTGCTTTTTTTTCGCTTGAAAGACACAGTAGTAGTGTGCGATGCACTTCTGTTATCTCCGTTACTCGAGATATCATCACGTTTTTTAGGGCTTCCCGACATTCTGCGATGAGAAAAGTTAACCAGTAATAACGTCTGGTGTTATATTTATGCACAATTATATTTATGCTGATTCTTTTATAAACAGAACTTGGGTAATTTTATCACAAAAATTGACCACTATAACACTTGTACAAAGTTTCTGATTGTCTACCACTTAACAATTGATGTAATTAAACCTTGGAGTCGCTAACAAACAGACACGTCTTTCGCTGCGCACAGTTCACAACGATTTAACAACTGAACACCGCTTGGCCAGTGGTCTATGATCCTTGTAAAAAAATACCTGTGAAAAAGTAATAGTGAACTACCTGAGATAAGAGTGTGCATAGTTCGCACAAACTGTTAATGAGTCATCTGAGATACATCGATCTGATTGGTTGTGGCCCAACTTCTAACAGAGTAAATGAAAGGATAACAAAAGAAATCAATATCAGCTCTTATCTCTAAACTTTTGATTGTTTTTTGTACTTACTAAATGTATTTATGGCGTTGCTGGGGCTTGCCAAGTGTTGAGCCTTATTTTGCTAGTGTCGTGTCTTCTTACACGCAGCTACAAGAGTCAGTTTTAAAATGTTTCCAGTTTTAAAATGATACATTTGAAAGCATAGAAAACTACGTTTTCCCGAAATTATGAAACACGCCTGAAAGTAAGTACATTAAACGCTCGTAGGTCGTCCCTCCGGGGGTTTATTACGAGTATTGAAATACAGAGTTAACATAACTTATTTTTGTACCTATAATAAAATAAAAATGTATTATAAATAAATAAATATATATATATACATATAAATCTATAAAATAAATCACTTTTATCCTGCATATAAGATATATAAGATACATATATTCAAAATTAGCCACCACCCATGTAAAACCGCGACGAGGCGCTAGTATAAAGTATAATGATAAGCCACCTTGGGCATAAAGATTATTTGAAATATTTCATAAGCTATAGGTACCTACCATGATAGGACTAGATAAAACGATTATTATGTACTTACCTCCTTGTCTCGTGACGGCACAACATTGAAATGCTTCCTGCCTGGAAAGTTATGGTGTTTTACTAGAAGAACGGTGGTATTTAAGATAAAATACACCTTGTTCATACAATCACACTTCCAACAATCCTACATCGCTTTGTTTCTAATTTTGGCGTGTATCACAAGAAAACATGTGTTACAAAATTATACTACTATTGGTACGGTACATTGTGCAACATTATATTGAACCTACGTATATTAACTTCAAAGTACGAACGTTAAAAAAACGAATACCTAGTACTTTTTCTAGCTAACCAAGGGAAGTCGACTAACAATCTCAATAACACTAACTTACACAGACATACATAAAAAATATATTTGATACTTAACCATAGATGAAAGGTAAACTAACGACAACCGCCTAAAAAAAATACTGGTATCCTGTTTTCAATAATATAATGACGGAATACTGTTGCGGGAATGCTCCTTTTGTTACAATTTTATTCTACTTTTTTATGTTGTGCTTTTTCTTAGAACTACACTTTACGGTACGATAATAACAACTGATAACATCTTATAAACAATACCTCAAGTACACTGAACATTGTTGTTATGTTAAAGAATACAAAGATTAAGATAAGGATATTACGAGGGTAAAACAATTGACACCATATTTAAAGAATATAATTTAAGATAGAACATGTCTCCGAACCTAACAATCAAAGGAAGGCAAAGGAAGACTAGACAGATAACTAAGAGTAGACGATTTTTATATATCATCCACATAAACCGGTGGAGTGGAAAAATGTTGATTCGATACATTCAACCGACACCGAGAGATTTAAGAAATCGTCATACCTGTGGTGAGTTGAAGTTCTTTATAGAATCGTAAATGTGACGTCTTTTGGCATCTCTATACAGACGACTGCAGCGATTCCTAAAAACTTTATAGTTTGACCGATTCTGAGAAATTTCTTTTATATCATCTCATGGCTTTTTCACGCTTATACATTAGTCGTTTAATCCCTTCGGAAAGCCAAGGTGCCGGAAGCTTTTTAACTCTATTTATCTTGTCGTATGTTTATCACAAACCCTTCAACTTTAGTGTCAATATCGCCACATTTGCAAATGGGAGACCAATCTATATTTTCTACATCATTCTTCAAATTCGTTTCACTAACACTTTTGCAACTACGTAAAACAATACGCTTGAGTTTCAGTTTAGGATAGACGACCTTGATGATGAAATGAAAATTAGGTCATGATGAACGAAAAAGGTGCAGAAAGTTGTCCATGAGTAGTAACTTTATTAGTCATATTACTGTGTATTCCCTAATCGACTAGACTGAGAAGAATAATATGGGACTGCTTTTGCATAGTTTGGAGATGCCAAATGGAAATTAATATTTGATTGAGCGAAATTAGTGTTCGGCAACACTTCTTTTAATATTTAATCTATAAAGGAATATTAATTACGGATTAACGTACTTTTACATTCATTTTTCCGTGATAAACGAATACCACGATTAATAAACATTAAATAAAATGTAATTCATTTTTATCAAAAGTCAATTGTTGAGCGTTTCAGCTTTTAAATTCCAAATTCTAAATCACACATTAGATCTATATTATTAGGGGACTTAAATAAAAGAGTAATCAGTAATTAATGTTTTATTTGTGTTTCCTGAACGTTGCATGACATGCAGAAACCAATTGGTAAAAATTTAAAAATATTTTTAAACTTTAGCCCCAGCGCAGGTTTCATAGGCAGTCCCAAAAAGGCTGTCCCAGGTCGATGCACCTTTCTCTATGCTCGGCAATCCAAATCCTGAAATTTAAAAAAAACCATTCTAAACAATGTAAGAATCAAAAAAATATTATTAATAAAAATTTCCTTTAAGAATCGAAGTTGTCTACTTATATTTATAGGCGTCATCAGCAAATTTTGAGGGTGCTCTATCAAGTTCATATGGTTTCACAACTGGATTTTGGCACCATAGTTTCTGCTGGTCATTGCACAACTGTTGGTCGGGAAACCATACAGTTATCGCACTGCCACTGACTCAAAACTCTTGATTGTCTTGAAACGCAGGGTGAATGGCATAGCGAATGGTAGGTGCCGAAACAAATACTGCATGTAGTCAGAATACCCTGAGAAAAACGCCAGCGTGAATGAGCGTTTAGTTGACAGACAAAATCGTAACACAAAATGGTAGAAGAATGAAGCTTACAGTTTCATCGGTCCCACAGCAAACCACACATATTTTGTTATTGTTAGTTATCCGATTTGTTACGTCTGGTATTAAATCTGTAAGCATCACATCAACAAGTTCTGAGAGTGTTCTAATTAGTTCATGTGGTTTCAAAAATGGATCTATGGGCGGCGTACTTTCTGCTGCACAATCCACATTTTCGCGAATTACAAACGGTGATTGCACAACACCATGCATTTTTTGCATTGCCACTGATTCGAAGCTCTTGATCGTCTTGAAATGCAGGGTGAATGACATAGTGAATGGTAATTGTCGGAGCAAATATTGCATGTAGTCAGAATACCCTGAGAAAAAATGCAAGCGTTAATGAACGTTTAGTTAACAGATAAAATCGTAACGTAAGGTGAGAGAAATGATTCGAACGAAACTTACAGTTTCATCGGTCCCAGAGCACACCACACAGGTTTTGTGATTATCATTTGTTATCACATTTGTTACGCCTGGCATTAGATCCAAAAACATGTCATCAGTAAATTGTGGGGAAGCTCTGTTAAATGCATGTGGTTTCAAAAATGGATCTACGGGCAGTGTAGTTTCTGCTGTATAATCCACACCGCCACGAATTATAGTCGGTGATTGCACAACTGTTGGTCGGGAGACTATACATTTATTGCATTGCCACTGATTCAAAGCTCTTGATTCCCTTGAAATGCACGGTGAGTGACATAGCGAATGGTAAGTGTCACAGCAAATACTGCATGTAGTCAGAATACCCTGAGAAGAAAATCCAAGCGTTAATGAACTTTTACTTAAGAGACAAAACCATAACACAAAGTGACAACACAAGAACATAATAAAAACAACAAAGTAGAACAAAACTTACAGTATCATCGGTCCCGCTGCAAACTACACAGGTGTTGTTACGTCCCGATTTAATTGTCTTTTCACTATTATCCAGGGACACTTGACTTTCGGACAGTTCAGCTTCTTTAGCTTCTGACTTGAGGTAGCCGGCTTTCCTTAATCTATTCTTTATGGAAATTTTACAGAGTGATTTGCTTTTTTTTCGCTTGAAAGACACAGTAGTAGTGTGCGATGCACTTCTGTTATCTCCGTTACTCGAGATATCATCACGTTTTTTAGGGCTTCCCGACATTCTGCGATGAGAAAAGTTAACCAGTAATAACGTCTGGTGTTATATTTATGCACAATTATATTTATGCTGATTCTTTTATAAACAGAACTTGGGTAATTTTATCACAAAAATTGACCACTATAACACTTGTACAAAGTTTCTGATTGTCTACCACTTAACAATTGATGTAATTAAACCTTGGAGTCGCTAACAAACAGACACGTCTTTCGCTGCGCACAGTTCACAACGATTTAACAACTGAACACCGCTTGGCCAGTGGTCTATGATCCTTGTAAAAAAATACCTGTGAAAAAGTAATAGTGAACTACCTGAGATAAGAGTGTGCATAGTTCGCACAAACTGTTAATGAGTCATCTGAGATACATCGATCTGATTGGTTGTGGCCCAACTTCTAACAGAGTAAATGAAAGGATAACAAAAGAAATCAATATCAGCTCTTATCTCTAAACTTTTGATTGTTTTTTGTACTTACTAAATGCATTTATGGCGTTGCTGGGGCTTGCCAAGTGTTGAGCCTTATTTTGCTAGTGTCGTGTCTTCTTACACGCAGCTACAAGAGTCAGTTTTAAAATGTTTCCAGTTTTAAAATGATACATTTGAAAGCATAGAAAACTACGTTTTCCCGAAATTATGAAACACGCCTGAAAGTAAGTACATTAAACGCTCGTAGGTCGTCCCTCCGGGGGTTTATTACGAGTATTGAAATACAGAGTTAACATAACTTATTTTTGTACCTATAATAAAATAAAAATGTATTATAAATAAATAAATATATATATATATACATATAAATCTATAAAATAAATCACTTTTATCCTGCATATAAGATATATAAGATACATATATTCAAAATTAGCCACCACCCATGTAAAACCGCGACGAGGCGCTAGTATAAAGTATAATGATAAGCCACCTTGGGCATAAAGATTATTTGAAATATTTCATAAGCTATAGGTACCTACCATGATAGGACTAGATAAAACGATTATTATGTACTTACCTCCTTGTCTCGTGACGGCACAACATTGAAATGCTTCCTGCCTGGAAAGTTATGGTGTTTTACTAGAAGAACGGTGGTATTTAAGATAAAATACACCTTGTTCATACAATCACACTTCCAACAATCCTACATCGCTTTGTTTCTAATTTTGGCGTGTATCACAAGAAAACATGTGTTACAAAATTATACTACTATTGGTACGGTACATTGTGCAACATTATATTGAACCTACGTATATTAACTTCAAAGTACGAACGTTAAAAAAACGAATACCTAGTACTTTTTCTAGCTAACCAAGGGAAGTCGACTAACAATCTCAATAACACTAACTTACACAGACATACATAAAAAATATATTTGATACTTAACCATAGATGAAAGGTAAACTAACGACAATCGCCTAAAAAAAATACTGGTATCCTGTTTTCAATAATATAATGACGGAATACTGTTGCGGGAATGCTCCTTTTGTTACAATTTTATTCTACTTTTTTATGTTGTGCTTTTTCTTAGAACTACACTTTACGGTACGATAATAACAACTGATAACATCTTATAAACAATACCTCAAGTACACTGAACATTGTTGTTATGTTAAAGAATACAAAGATTAAGATAAGGATATTACGAGGGTAAAACAATTGACACCATATTTAAAGAATATAATTTAAGATAGAACATGTCTCCGAACCTAACAATCAAAGGAAGGCAAAGGAAGACTAGACAGATAACTAAGAGTAGACGATTTTTATATATCATCCACATAAACCGGTGGAGTGGAAAAATGTTGATTCGATACATTCAACCGACACCGAGAGATTTAAGAAATCGTCATACCTGTGGTGAGTTGAAGTTCTTTATAGAATCGTAAATGTGACGTCTTTTGGCATCTCTATACAGACGACTGCAGCGATTCCTAAAAACTTTATAGTTTGACCGATTCTGAGAAATTTCTTTTATATCATCTCATGGCTTTTTCACGCTTATACATTAGTCGTTTAATCCCTTCGGAAAGCCAAGGTGCCGGAAGCTTTTTAACTCTATTTATCTTGTCGTATGTTTATCACAAACCCTTCAACTTTAGTGTCAATATCGCCACATTTGCAAATGGGAGACCAATCTATATTTTCTACATCATTCTTCAAATTCGTTTCACTAACACTTTTGCAACTACGTAAAACAATACGCTTGAGTTTCAGTTTAGGATAGACGACCTTGATGATGAAATGAAAATTAGGTCATGATGAACGAAAAAGGTGCAGAAAGTTGTCCATGAGTAGTAACTTTATTAGTCATATTACTGTGTATTCCCTAATCGACTAGACTGAGAAGAATAATATGGGACTGCTTTTGCATAGTTTGGAGATGCCAAATGGAAATTAATATTTGATTGAGCGAAATTAGTGTTCGGCAACACTTCTTTTAATATTTAATCTACAAAGGAATATTAATTACGGATTAACGTACTTTTACATTCATTTTTCCGTGATAAACGAATACCACGATTAATGAACATTAAATAAAATGTAATTCATTTTTATCAAAAGTCAATTGTTGAGCGTTTCAGCTTTTAAATTCCAAATTCTAAATCACACATTAGATCTATATTATTAGGGGACTTAAATAAAAGAGTAATCAGTAATTAATGTTTTATTTGTGTTTCCTGAACGTTGCATGACATGCAGAAACCAATTGGTAAAAATTTAAAAATATTTTTAAACTTTAGCCCCAGCGCAGGTTTCATAGGCAGTCCCAAAAAGGCTGTCCCAGGTCGATGCACCTTTCTCTATGCTCGGCAATCCAAATCCTGAAATTTAAAAAAAACCATTCTAAACAATATAAGAATCAAAAAAATATTATTAATAAAAATTTCCTTTAAGAATCGAAGTTGTCTACTTATATTTATAGGCGTCATTAGCAAATTTTGAGGGTGCTCTATCAAGTTCATATGGTTTCACAACTGGATTTTGGCACCATAGTTTCTGCTGGTCATTGCACAACTGTTGGTCGGGAAACCATACAGTTATCGCACTGCCACTGACTCAAAACTCTTGATTGTCTTGAAACGCAGGGTGAATGGCATAGCGAATGGTAGGTGCCGAAACAAATACTGCATGTAGTCAGAATACCCTGAGAAAAACGCCAGCGTTAATGAGCGTTTAGTTGACAGACAAAATCGTAACACAAAATGGTAGAAGAATGAAGCTTACAGTTTCATCGGTCCCACAGCAAACCACACATATTTTGTTATTGTTAGTTATCCGATTTGTTACGTCTGGTATTAAATCTGTAAGCATCACATCAACAAGTTCTGAGAGTGTTCTAATTAGTTCATGTGGTTTCAAAAATGGATCTATGGGCGGCGTACTTTCTGCTGCACAATCCACATTTTCGCGAATTACAAACGGTGATTGCACAACACCATGCATTTTTTGCATTGCCACTGATTCGAAGCTCTTGATCGTCTTGAAATGCAGGGTGAATGACATAGTGAATGGTAATTGTCGGAGCAAATATTGCATGTAGTCAGAATACCCTGAGAAAAAATGCAAGCGTTAATGAACGTTTAGTTAACAGATAAAATCGTAACGTAAGGTGAGAGAAATGATTCGAACGAAACTTACAGTTTCATCGGTCCCAGAGCACACCACACAGGTTTTGTGATTATCATTTGTTATCACATTTGTTACGCCTGGCATTAGATCCAAAAACATGTCATCAGTAAATTGTGGGGAAGCTCTGTTAAATGCATGTGGTTTCAAAAATGGATCTACGGGCAGTGTAGTTTCTGCTGTATAATCCACACCGCCACGAATTATAGTCGGTGATTGCACAACTGTTGGTCGGGAGACTATACATTTATTGCATTGCCACTGATTCAAAGCTCTTGATTCCCTTGAAATGCACGGTGAGTGACATAGCGAATGGTAAGTGTCACAGCAAATACTGCATGTAGTCAGAATACCCTGAGAAGAAAATCCAAGCGTTAATGAACTTTTACTTAAGAGACAAAACCATAACACAAAGTGACAACACAAGAACATAATAAAAACAACAAAGTAGAACAAAACTTACAGTATCATCGGTCCCGCTGCAAACTACACAGGTGTTGTTACGTCCCGATTTAATTGTCTTTTCACTATTATCCAGGGACACTTGACTTTCGGACAGTTCAGCTTCTTTAGCTTCTGACTTGAGGTAGCCGGCTTTCCTTAATCTATTCTTTATGGAAATTTTACAGAGTGATTTGCTTTTTTTTCGCTTGAAAGACACAGTAGTAGTGTGCGATGCACTTCTGTTATCTCCGTTACTCGAGATATCATCACGTTTTTTAGGGCTTCCCGACATTCTGCGATGAGAAAAGTTAACCAGTAATAACGTCTGGTGTTATATTTATGCACAATTATATTTATGCTGATTCTTTTATAAACAGAACTTGGGTAATTTTATCACAAAAATTGACCACTATAACACTTGTACAAAGTTTCTGATTGTCTACCACTTAACAATTGATGTAATTAAACCTTGGAGTCGCTAACAAACAGACACGTCTTTCGCTGCGCACAGTTCACAACGATTTAACAACTGAACACCGCTTGGCCAGTGGTCTATGATCCTTGTAAAAAAATACCTGTGAAAAAGTAATAGTGAACTACCTGAGATAAGAGTGTGCATAGTTCGCACAAACTGTTAATGAGTCATCTGAGATACATCGATCTGATTGGTTGTGGCCCAACTTCTAACAGAGTAAATGAAAGGATAACAAAAGAAATCAATATCAGCTCTTATCTCTAAACTTTTGATTGTTTTTTGTACTTACTAAATGCATTTATGGCGTTGCTGGGGCTTGCCAAGTGTTGAGCCTTATTTTGCTAGTGTCGTGTCTTCTTACACGCAGCTACAAGAGTCAGTTTTAAAATGTTTCCAGTTTTAAAATGATACATTTGAAAGCATAGAAAACTACGTTTTCCCGAAATTATGAAACACGCCTGAAAGTAAGTACATTAAACGCTCGTAGGTCGTCCCTCCGGGGGTTTATTACGAGTATTGAAATACAGAGTTAACATAACTTATTTTTGTACCTATAATAAAATAAAAATGTATTATAAATAAATAAATATATATATATATACATATAAATCTATAAAATAAATCACTTTTATCCTGCATATAAGATATATAAGATACATATATTCAAAATTAGCCACCACCCATGTAAAACCGCGACGAGGCGCTAGTATAAAGTATAATGATAAGCCACCTTGGGCATAAAGATTATTTGAAATATTTCATAAGCTATAGGTACCTACCATGATAGGACTAGATAAAACGATTATTATGTACTTACCTCCTTGTCTCGTGACGGCACAACATTGAAATGCTTCCTGCCTGGAAAGTTATGGTGTTTTACTAGAAGAACGGTGGTATTTAAGATAAAATACACCTTGTTCATACAATCACACTTCCAACAATCCTACATCGCTTTGTTTCTAATTTTGGCGTGTATCACAAGAAAACATGTGTTACAAAATTATACTACTATTGGTACGGTACATTGTGCAACATTATATTGAACCTACGTATATTAACTTCAAAGTACGAACGTTAAAAAAACGAATACCTAGTACTTTTTCTAGCTAACCAAGGGAAGTCGACTAACAATCTCAATAACACTAACTTACACAGACATACATAAAAAATATATTTGATACTTAACCATAGATGAAAGGTAAACTAACGACAATCGCCTAAAAAAAATACTGGTATCCTGTTTTCAATAATATAATGACGGAATACTGTTGCGGGAATGCTCCTTTTGTTACAATTTTATTCTACTTTTTTATGTTGTGCTTTTTCTTAGAACTACACTTTACGGTACGATAATAACAACTGATAACATCTTATAAACAATACCTCAAGTACACTGAACATTGTTGTTATGTTAAAGAATACAAAGATTAAGATAAGGATATTACGAGGGTAAAACAATTGACACCATATTTAAAGAATATAATTTAAGATAGAACATGTCTCCGAACCTAACAATCAAAGGAAGGCAAAGGAAGACTAGACAGATAACTAAGAGTAGACGATTTTTATATATCATCCACATAAACCGGTGGAGTGGAAAAATGTTGATTCGATACATTCAACCGACACCGAGAGATTTAAGAAATCGTCATACCTGTGGTGAGTTGAAGTTCTTTATAGAATCGTAAATGTGACGTCTTTTGGCATCTCTATACAGACGACTGCAGCGATTCCTAAAAACTTTATAGTTTGACCGATTCTGAGAAATTTCTTTTATATCATCTCATGGCTTTTTCACGCTTATACATTAGTCGTTTAATCCCTTCGGAAAGCCAAGGTGCCGGAAGCTTTTTAACTCTATTTATCTTGTCGTATGTTTATCACAAACCCTTCAACTTTAGTGTCAATATCGCCACATTTGCAAATGGGAGACCAATCTATATTTTCTACATCATTCTTCAAATTCGTTTCACTAACACTTTTGCAACTACGTAAAACAATACGCTTGAGTTTCAGTTTAGGATAGACGACCTTGATGATGAAATGAAAATTAGGTCATGATGAACGAAAAAGGTGCAGAAAGTTGTCCATGAGTAGTAACTTTATTAGTCATATTACTGTGTATTCCCTAATCGACTAGACTGAGAAGAATAATATGGGACTGCTTTTGCATAGTTTGGAGATGCCAAATGGAAATTAATATTTGATTGAGCGAAATTAGTGTTCGGCAACACTTCTTTTAATATTTAATCTACAAAGGAATATTAATTACGGATTAACGTACTTTTACATTCATTTTTCCGTGATAAACGAATACCACGATTAATAAACATTAAATAAAATGTAATTCATTTTTATCAAAAGTCAATTGTTGAGCGTTTCAGCTTTTAAATTCCAAATTCTAAATCACACATTAGATCTATATTATTAGGGGACTTAAATAAAAGAGTAATCAGTAATTAATGTTTTATTTGTGTTTCCTGAACGTTGCATGACATGCAGAAACCAATTGGTAAAAATTTAAAAATATTTTTAAACTTTAGCCCCAGCGCAGGTTTCATAGGCAGTCCCAAAAAGGCTGTCCCAGGTCGATGCACCTTTCTCTATGCTCGGCAATCCAAATCCTGAAATTTAAAAAAAACCATTCTAAACAATGTAAGAATCAAAAAAATATTATTAATAAAAATTTCCTTTAAGAATCGAAGTTGTCTACTTATATTTATAGGCGTCATTAGCAAATTTTGAGGGTGCTCTATCAAGTTCATATAGTTTCACAACTGGATTTTGGCACCATAGTTTCTGCTGGTCATTGCACAACTGTTGGTCGGGAAACCATACAGTTATCGCACTGCCACTGACTCAAAACTCTTGATTGTCTTGAAACGCAGGGTGAATGGCATAGCGAATGGTAGGTGCCGAAACAAATACTGCATGTAGTCAGAATACCCTGAGAAAAACGCCAGCGTTAATGAGCGTTTAGTTGACAGACAAAATCGTAACACAAAATGGTAGAAGAATGAAGCTTACAGTTTCATCGGTCCCACAGCAAACCACACATATTTTGTTATTGTTAGTTATCCGATTTGTTACGTCTGGTATTAAATCTGTAAGCATCACATCAACAAGTTCTGAGAGTGTTCTAATTAGTTCATGTGGTTTCAAAAATGGATCTATGGGCGGCGTACTTTCTGCTGCACAATCCACATTTTCGCGAATTACAAACGGTGATTGCACAACACCATGCATTTTTTGCATTGCCACTGATTCGAAGCTCTTGATCGTCTTGAAATGCAGGGTGAATGACATAGTGAATGGTAATTGTCGGAGCAAATATTGCATGTAGTCAGAATACCCTGAGAAAAAATGCAAGCGTTAATGAACGTTTAGTTAACAGATAAAATCGTAACGTAAGGTGAGAGAAATGATTCGAACGAAACTTACAGTTTCATCGGTCCCAGAGCACACCACACAGGTTTTGTGATTATCATTTGTTATCACATTTGTTACGCCTGGCATTAGATCCAAAAACATGTCATCAGTAAATTGTGGGGAAGCTCTGTTAAATGCATGTGGTTTCAAAAATGGATCTACGGGCAGTGTAGTTTCTGCTGTATAATCCACACCGCCACGAATTATAGTCGGTGATTGCACAACTGTTGGTCGGGAGACTATACATTTATTGCATTGCCACTGATTCAAAGCTCTTGATTCCCTTGAAATGCACGGTGAGTGACATAGCGAATGGTAAGTGTCACAGCAAATACTGCATGTAGTCAGAATACCCTGAGAAGAAAATCCAAGCGTTAATGAACTTTTACTTAAGAGACAAAACCATAACACAAAGTGACAACACAAGAACATAATAAAAACAACAAAGTAGAACAAAACTTACAGTATCATCGGTCCCGCTGCAAACTACACAGGTGTTGTTACGTCCCGATTTAATTGTCTTTTCACTATTATCCAGGGACACTTGACTTTCGGACAGTTCAGCTTCTTTAGCTTCTGACTTGAGGTAGCCGGCTTTCCTTAATCTATTCTTTATGGAAATTTTACAGAGTGATTTGCTTTTTTTTCGCTTGAAAGACACAGTAGTAGTGTGCGATGCACTTCTGTTATCTCCGTTACTCGAGATATCATCACGTTTTTTAGGGCTTCCCGACATTCTGCGATGAGAAAAGTTAACCAGTAATAACGTCTGGTGTTATATTTATGCACAATTATATTTATGCTGATTCTTTTATAAACAGAACTTGGGTAATTTTATCACAAAAATTGACCACTATAACACTTGTACAAAGTTTCTGATTGTCTACCACTTAACAATTGATGTAATTAAACCTTGGAGTCGCTAACAAACAGACACGTCTTTCGCTGCGCACAGTTCACAACGATTTAACAACTGAACACCGCTTGGCCAGTGGTCTATGATCCTTGTAAAAAAATACCTGTGAAAAAGTAATAGTGAACTACCTGAGATAAGAGTGTGCATAGTTCGCACAAACTGTTAATGAGTCATCTGAGATACATCGATCTGATTGGTTGTGGCCCAACTTCTAACAGAGTAAATGAAAGGATAACAAAAGAAATCAATATCAGCTCTTATCTCTAAACTTTTGATTGTTTTTTGTACTTACTAAATGCATTTATGGCGTTGCTGGGGCTTGCCAAGTGTTGAGCCTTATTTTGCTAGTGTCGTGTCTTCTTACACGCAGCTACAAGAGTCAGTTTTAAAATGTTTCCAGTTTTAAAATGATACATTTGAAAGCATAGAAAACTACGTTTTCCCGAAATTATGAAACACGCCTGAAAGTAAGTACATTAAACGCTCGTAGGTCGTCCCTCCGGGGGTTTATTACGAGTATTGAAATACAGAGTTAACATAACTTATTTTTGTACCTATAATAAAATAAAAATGTATTATAAATAAATAAATATATATATATATACATATAAATCTATAAAATAAATCACTTTTATCCTGCATATAAGATATATAAGATACATATATTCAAAATTAGCCACCACCCATGTAAAACCGCGACGAGGCGCTAGTATAAAGTATAATGATAAGCCACCTTGGGCATAAAGATTATTTGAAATATTTCATAAGCTATAGGTACCTACCATGATAGGACTAGATAAAACGATTATTATGTACTTACCTCCTTGTCTCGTGACGGCACAACATTGAAATGCTTCCTGCCTGGAAAGTTATGGTGTTTTACTAGAAGAACGGTGGTATTTAAGATAAAATACACCTTGTTCATACAATCACACTTCCAACAATCCTACATCGCTTTGTTTCTAATTTTGGCGTGTATCACAAGAAAACATGTGTTACAAAATTATACTACTATTGGTACGGTACATTGTGCAACATTATATTGAACCTACGTATATTAACTTCAAAGTACGAACGTTAAAAAAACGAATACCTAGTACTTTTTCTAGCTAACCAAGGGAAGTCGACTAACAATCTCAATAACACTAACTTACACAGACATACATAAAAAATATATTTGATACTTAACCATAGATGAAAGGTAAACTAACGACAATCGCCTAAAAAAAATACTGGTATCCTGTTTTCAATAATATAATGACGGAATACTGTTGCGGGAATGCTCCTTTTGTTACAATTTTATTCTACTTTTTTATGTTGTGCTTTTTCTTAGAACTACACTTTACGGTACGATAATAACAACTGATAACATCTTATAAACAATACCTCAAGTACACTGAACATTGTTGTTATGTTAAAGAATACAAAGATTAAGATAAGGATATTACGAGGGTAAAACAATTGACACCATATTTAAAGAATATAATTTAAGATAGAACATGTCTCCGAACCTAACAATCAAAGGAAGGCAAAGGAAGACTAGACAGATAACTAAGAGTAGACGATTTTTATATATCATCCACATAAACCGGTGGAGTGGAAAAATGTTGATTCGATACATTCAACCGACACCGAGAGATTTAAGAAATCGTCATACCTGTGGTGAGTTGAAGTTCTTTATAGAATCGTAAATGTGACGTCTTTTGGCATCTCTATACAGACGACTGCAGCGATTCCTAAAAACTTTATAGTTTGACCGATTCTGAGAAATTTCTTTTATATCATCTCATGGCTTTTTCACGCTTATACATTAGTCGTTTAATCCCTTCGGAAAGCCAAGGTGCCGGAAGCTTTTTAACTCTATTTATCTTGTCGTATGTTTATCACAAACCCTTCAACTTTAGTGTCAATATCGCCACATTTGCAAATGGGAGACCAATCTATATTTTCTACATCATTCTTCAAATTCGTTTCACTAACACTTTTGCAACTACGTAAAACAATACGCTTGAGTTTCAGTTTAGGATAGACGACCTTGATGATGAAATGAAAATTAGGTCATGATGAACGAAAAAGGTGCAGAAAGTTGTCCATGAGTAGTAACTTTATTAGTCATATTACTGTGTATTCCCTAATCGACTAGACTGAGAAGAATAATATGGGACTGCTTTTGCATAGTTTGGAGATGCCAAATGGAAATTAATATTTGATTGAGCGAAATTAGTGTTCGGCAACACTTCTTTTAATATTTAATCTACAAAGGAATATTAATTACGGATTAACGTACTTTTACATTCATTTTTCCGTGATAAACGAATACCACGATTAATAAACATTAAATAAAATGTAATTCATTTTTATCAAAAGTCAATTGTTGAGCGTTTCAGCTTTTAAATTCCAAATTCTAAATCACACATTAGATCTATATTATTAGGGGACTTAAATAAAAGAGTAATCAGTAATTAATGTTTTATTTGTGTTTCCTGAACGTTGCATGACATGCAGAAACCAATTGGTAAAAATTTAAAAATATTTTTAAACTTTAGCCCCAGCGCAGGTTTCATAGGCAGTCCCAAAAAGGCTGTCCCAGGTCGATGCACCTTTCTCTATGCTCGGCAATCCAAATCCTGAAATTTAAAAAAAACCATTCTAAACAATGTAAGAATCAAAAAAATATTATTAATAAAAATTTCCTTTAAGAATCGAAGTTGTCTACTTATATTTATAGGCGTCATTAGCAAATTTTGAGGGTGCTCTATCAAGTTCATATAGTTTCACAACTGGATTTTGGCACCATAGTTTCTGCTGGTCATTGCACAACTGTTGGTCGGGAAACCATACAGTTATCGCACTGCCACTGACTCAAAACTCTTGATTGTCTTGAAACGCAGGGTGAATGGCATAGCGAATGGTAGGTGCCGAAACAAATACTGCATGTAGTCAGAATACCCTGAGAAAAACGCCAGCGTTAATGAGCGTTTAGTTGACAGACAAAATCGTAACACAAAATGGTAGAAGAATGAAGCTTACAGTTTCATCGGTCCCACAGCAAACCACACATATTTTGTTATTGTTAGTTATCCGATTTGTTACGTCTGGTATTAAATCTGTAAGCATCACATCAACAAGTTCTGAGAGTGTTCTAATTAGTTCATGTGGTTTCAAAAATGGATCTATGGGCGGCGTACTTTCTGCTGCACAATCCACATTTTCGCGAATTACAAACGGTGATTGCACAACACCATGCATTTTTTGCATTGCCACTGATTCGAAGCTCTTGATCGTCTTGAAATGCAGGGTGAATGACATAGTGAATGGTAATTGTCGGAGCAAATATTGCATGTAGTCAGAATACCCTGAGAAAAAATGCAAGCGTTAATGAACGTTTAGTTAACAGATAAAATCGTAACGTAAGGTGAGAGAAATGATTCGAACGAAACTTACAGTTTCATCGGTCCCAGAGCACACCACACAGGTTTTGTGATTATCATTTGTTATCACATTTGTTACGCCTGGCATTAGATCCAAAAACATGTCATCAGTAAATTGTGGGGAAGCTCTGTTAAATGCATGTGGTTTCAAAAATGGATCTACGGGCAGTGTAGTTTCTGCTGTATAATCCACACCGCCACGAATTATAGTCGGTGATTGCACAACTGTTGGTCGGGAGACTATACATTTATTGCATTGCCACTGATTCAAAGCTCTTGATTCCCTTGAAATGCACGGTGAGTGACATAGCGAATGGTAAGTGTCACAGCAAATACTGCATGTAGTCAGAATACCCTGAGAAGAAAATCCAAGCGTTAATGAACTTTTACTTAAGAGACAAAACCATAACACAAAGTGACAACACAAGAACATAATAAAAACAACAAAGTAGAACAAAACTTACAGTATCATCGGTCCCGCTGCAAACTACACAGGTGTTGTTACGTCCCGATTTAATTGTCTTTTCACTATTATCCAGGGACACTTGACTTTCGGACAGTTCAGCTTCTTTAGCTTCTGACTTGAGGTAGCCGGCTTTCCTTAATCTATTCTTTATGGAAATTTTACAGAGTGATTTGCTTTTTTTTCGCTTGAAAGACACAGTAGTAGTGTGCGATGCACTTCTGTTATCTCCGTTACTCGAGATATCATCACGTTTTTTAGGGCTTCCCGACATTCTGCGATGAGAAAAGTTAACCAGTAATAACGTCTGGTGTTATATTTATGCACAATTATATTTATGCTGATTCTTTTATAAACAGAACTTGGGTAATTTTATCACAAAAATTGACCACTATAACACTTGTACAAAATTTCTGATTGTCTACCACTTAACAATTGATGTAATTAAACCTTGGAGTCGCTAACAAACAGACACGTCTTTCGCTGCGCACAGTTCACAACGATTTAACAACTGAACACCGCTTGGCCAGTGGTCTATGACCCTTGTAAAAAAATACCTGTGAAAAAGTAATAGTGAACTACCTGAGATAAGAGTGTGCATAGTTCGCACAAACTGTTAATGAGTCATCTGAGATACATCGATCTGATTGGTTGTGGCCCAACTTCTAACAGAGTAAATGAAAGGATAACAAAAGAAATCAATATCAGCTCTTATCTCTAAACTTTTGATTGTTTTTTGTACTTACTAAATGCATTTATGGCGTTGCTGGGGCTTGCCAAGTGTTGAGCCTTATTTTGCTAGTGTCGTGTCTTCTTACACGCAGCTACAAGAGTCAGTTTTAAAATGTTTCCAGTTTTAAAATGATACATTTGAAAGCATAGAAAACTACGTTTTCCCGAAATTATGAAACACACCTGAAAGTAAGTACATTAAACGCTCGTAGGTCGTCCCTCCGGGGGTTTATTACGAGTATTGAAATACAGAGTTAACATAACTTATTTTTGTACCTATAATAAAATAAAAATGTATTATAAATAAATAAATATATATATATATACATATAAATCTATAAAATAAATCACTTTTATCCTGCATATAAGATATATAAGATACATATATTCAAAATTAGCCACCACCCATGTAAAACCGCGACGAGGCGCTAGTATAAAGTATAATGATAAGCCACCTTGGGCATAAAGATTATTTGAAATATTTCATAAGCTATAGGTACCTACCATGATAGGACTAGATAAAACGATTATTATGTACTTACCTCCTTGTCTCGTGACGGCACAACATTGAAATGCTTCCTGCCTGGAAAGTTATGGTGTTTTACTAGAAGAACGGTGGTATTTAAGATAAAATACACCTTGTTCATATAATCACACTTCCAACAATCCTACATCGCTTTGTTTCTAATTTTGGCGTGTATCACAAGAAAACATGTGTTACAAAATTATACTACTATTGGTACGGTACATTGTGCAACATTATATTGAACCTACGTATATTAACTTCAAAGTACGAACGTTAAAAAAACGAATACCTAGTACTTTTTCTAGCTAACCAAGGGAAGTCGACTAACAATCTCAATAACACTAACTTACACAGACATACATAAAAAATATATTTGATACTTAACCATAGATGAAAGGTAAACTAACGACAACCGCCTAAAAAAAATACTGGTATCCTGTTTTCAATAATATAATGACGGAATACTGTTGCGGGAATGCTCCTTTTGTTACAATTTTATTCTACTTTTTTATGTTGTGCTTTTTCTTAGAACTACACTTTACGGTACAATAATAACAACTGATAACATCTTATAAACAATACCTCAAGTACACTGAACATTGTTGTTATGTTAAAGAATACAAAGATTAAGATAAGGATATTACGAGGGTAAAACAATTGACACCATATTTAAAGAATATAATTTAAGATAGAACATGTCTCCGAACCTAACAATCAAAGGAAGACTAGACAGATAACTAAGAGTAGACGATTTTTATATATCATCCACATAAACCGGTGGAGTGGAAAAATGTTGATTCGATACATTCAACCGACACCGAGAGATTTAAGAAATCGTCATACCTGTGGTGAGTTGAAGTTCTTTATAGAATCGTAAATGTGACGTCTTTTGGCATCTCTATACAGACGACTGCAGCGATTCCTAAAAACTTTATAGTTTGACCGATTCTGAGAAATTTCTTTTATATCATCTCATGGCTTTTTCACGCTTATACATTAGTCGTTTAATCCCTTCGGAAAGCCAAGGTGCCGGAAGCTTTTTAACTCTATTTATCTTGTCGTATGTTTATCACAAACCCTTCAACTTTAGTGTCAATATCGCCACATTTGCAAATGGGAGACCAATCTATATTTTCTACATCATTCTTCAAATTCGTTTCACTAACACTTTTGCAACTACGTAAAACAATACGCTTGAGTTTCAGTTTAGGATAGACGACCTTGATGATGAAATGAAAATTAGGTCATGATGAACGAAAAAGGTGCAGAAAGTTGTCCATGAGTAGTAACTTTATTAGTCATATTACTGTGTATTCCCTAATCGACTAGACTGAGAAGAATAATATGGGACTGCTTTTGCATAGTTTGGAGATGCCAAATGGAAATTAATATTTGATTGAGCGAAATTAGTGTTCGGCAACACTTCTTTTAATATTTAATCTACAAAGGAATATTAATTACGGATTAACGTACTTTTACATTCATTTTTCCGTGATAAACGAATACCACGATTAATAAACATTAAATAAAATGTAATTCATTTTTATCAAAAGTCAATTGTTGAGCGTTTCAGCTTTTAAATTCCAAATTCTAAATCACACATTAGATCTATATTATTAGGGGACTTAAATAAAAGAGTAATCAGTAATTAATGTTTTATTTGTGTTTCCTGAACGTTGCATGACATGCAGAAACCAATTGGTAAAAATTTAAAAATATTTTTAAACTTTAGCCCCAGCGCAGGTTTCATAGGCAGTCCCAAAAAGGCTGTCCCAGGTCGATGCACCTTTCTCTATGCTCGGCAATCCAAATCCTGAAATTTAAAAAAAACCATTCTAAACAATGTAAGAATCAAAAAAATATTATTAATAAAAATTTCCTTTAAGAATCGAAGTTGTCTACTTATATTTATAGGCGTCATTAGCAAATTTTGAGGGTGCTCTATCAAGTTCATATAGTTTCACAACTGGATTTTGGCACCATAGTTTCTGCTGGTCATTGCACAACTGTTGGTCGGGAAACCATACAGTTATCGCACTGCCACTGACTCAAAACTCTTGATTGTCTTGAAACGCAGGGTGAATGGCATAGCGAATGGTAGGTGCCGAAACAAATACTGCATGTAGTCAGAATACCCTGAGAAAAACGCCAGCGTTAATGAGCGTTTAGTTGACAGACAAAATCGTAACACAAAATGGTAGAAGAATGAAGCTTACAGTTTCATCGGTCCCACAGCAAACCACACATATTTTGTTATTGTTAGTTATCCGATTTGTTACGTCTGGTATTAAATCTGTAAGCATCACATCAACAAGTTCTGAGAGTGTTCTAATTAGTTCATGTGGTTTCAAAAATGGATCTATGGGCGGCGTACTTTCTGCTGCACAATCCACATTTTCGCGAATTACAAACGGTGATTGCACAACACCATGCATTTTTTGCATTGCCACTGATTCGAAGCTCTTGATCGTCTTGAAATGCAGGGTGAATGACATAGTGAATGGTAATTGTCGGAGCAAATATTGCATGTAGTCAGAATACCCTGAGAAAAAATGCAAGCGTTAATGAACGTTTAGTTAACAGATAAAATCGTAACGTAAGGTGAGAGAAATGATTCGAACGAAACTTACAGTTTCATCGGTCCCAGAGCACACCACACAGGTTTTGTGATTATCATTTGTTATCACATTTGTTACGCCTGGCATTAGATCCAAAAACATGTCATCAGTAAATTGTGGGGAAGCTCTGTTAAATGCATGTGGTTTCAAAAATGGATCTACGGGCAGTGTAGTTTCTGCTGTATAATCCACACCGCCACGAATTATAGTCGGTGATTGCACAACTGTTGGTCGGGAGACTATACATTTATTGCATTGCCACTGATTCAAAGCTCTTGATTCCCTTGAAATGCACGGTGAGTGACATAGCGAATGGTAAGTGTCACAGCAAATACTGCATGTAGTCAGAATACCCTGAGAAGAAAATCCAAGCGTTAATGAACTTTTACTTAAGAGACAAAACCATAACACAAAGTGACAACACAAGAACATAATAAAAACAACAAAGTAGAACAAAACTTACAGTATCATCGGTCCCGCTGCAAACTACACAGGTGTTGTTACGTCCCGATTTAATTGTCTTTTCACTATTATCCAGGGACACTTGACTTTCGGACAGTTCAGCTTCTTTAGCTTCTGACTTGAGGTAGCCGGCTTTCCTTAATCTATTCTTTATGGAAATTTTACAGAGTGATTTGCTTTTTTTTCGCTTGAAAGACACAGTAGTAGTGTGCGATGCACTTCTGTTATCTCCGTTACTCGAGATATCATCACGTTTTTTAGGGCTTCCCGACATTCTGCGATGAGAAAAGTTAACCAGTAATAACGTCTGGTGTTATATTTATGCACAATTATATTTATGCTGATTCTTTTATAAACAGAACTTGGGTAATTTTATCACAAAAATTGACCACTATAACACTTGTACAAAGTTTCTGATTGTCTACCACTTAACAATTGATGTAATTAAACCTTGGAGTCGCTAACAAACAGACACGTCTTTCGCTGCGCACAGTTCACAACGATTTAACAACTGAACACCGCTTGGCCAGTGGTCTATGATCCTTGTAAAAAAATACCTGTGAAAAAGTAATAGTGAACTACCTGAGATAAGAGTGTGCATAGTTCGCACAAACTGTTAATGATTCATCTGAGATACATCGATCTGATTGGTTGTGGCCCAACTTCTAACAGAGTAAATGAAAGGATAACAAAAGAAATCAATATCAGCTCTTATCTCTAAACTTTTGATTGTTTTTTGTACTTACTAAATGCATTTATGGCGTTGCTGGGGCTTGCCAAGTGTTGAGCCTTATTTTGCTAGTGTCGTGTCTTCTTACACGCAGCTACAAGAGTCAGTTTTAAAATGTTTCCAGTTTTAAAATGATACATTTGAAAGCATAGAAAACTACGTTTTCCCGAAATTATGAAACACACCTGAAAGTAAGTACATTAAACGCTCGTAGGTCGTCCCTCCGGGGGTTTATTACGAGTATTGAAATACAGAGTTAACATAACTTATTTTTGTACCTATAATAAAATAAAAATGTATTATAAATAAATAAATATATATATATATACATATAAATCTATAAAATAAATCACTTTTATCCTGCATATAAGATATATAAGATACATATATTCAAAATTAGCCACCACCCATGTAAAACCGCGACGAGGCGCTAGTATAAAGTATAATGATAAGCCACCTTGGGCATAAAGATTATTTGAAATATTTCATAAGCTATAGGTACCTACCATGATAGGACTAGATAAAACGATTATTATGTACTTACCTCCTTGTCTCGTGACGGCACAACATTGAAATGCTTCCTGCCTGGAAAGTTATGGTGTTTTACTAGAAGAACGGTGGTATTTAAGATAAAATACACCTTGTTCATATAATCACACTTCCAACAATCCTACATCGCTTTGTTTCTAATTTTGGCGTGTATCACAAGAAAACATGTGTTACAAAATTATACTACTATTGGTACGGTACATTGTGCAACATTATATTGAACCTACGTATATTAACTTCAAAGTACGAACGTTAAAAAAACGAATACCTAGTACTTTTTCTAGCTAACCAAGGGAAGTCGACTAACAATCTCAATAACACTAACTTACACAGACATACATAAAAAATATATTTGATACTTAACCATAGATGAAAGGTAAACTAACGACAACCGCCTAAAAAAAATACTGGTATCCTGTTTTCAATAATATAATGACGGAATACTGTTGCGGGAATGCTCCTTTTGTTACAATTTTATTCTACTTTTTTATGTTGTGCTTTTTCTTAGAACTACACTTTACGGTACAATAATAACAACTGATAACATCTTATAAACAATACCTCAAGTACACTGAACATTGTTGTTATGTTAAAGAATACAAAGATTAAGATAAGGATATTACGAGGGTAAAACAATTGACACCATATTTAAAGAATATAATTTAAGATAGAACATGTCTCCGAACCTAACAATCAAAGGAAGACTAGACAGATAACTAAGAGTAGACGATTTTTATATATCATCCACATAAACCGGTGGAGTGGAAAAATGTTGATTCGATACATTCAACCGACACCGAGAGATTTAAGAAATCGTCATACCTGTGGTGAGTTGAAGTTCTTTATAGAATCGTAAATGTGACGTCTTTTGGCATCTCTATACAGACGACTGCAGCGATTCCTAAAAACTTTATAGTTTGACCGATTCTGAGAAATTTCTTTTATATCATCTCATGGCTTTTTCACGCTTATACATTAGTCGTTTAATCCCTTCGGAAAGCCAAGGTGCCGGAAGCTTTTTAACTCTATTTATCTTGTCGTATGTTTATCACAAACCCTTCAACTTTAGTGTCAATATCGCCACATTTGCAAATGGGAGACCAATCTATATTTTCTACATCATTCTTCAAATTCGTTTCACTAACACTTTTGCAACTACGTAAAACAATACGCTTGAGTTTCAGTTTAGGATAGACGACCTTGATGATGAAATGAAAATTAGGTCATGATGAACGAAAAAGGTGCAGAAAGTTGTCCATGAGTAGTAACTTTATTAGTCATATTACTGTGTATTCCCTAATCGACTAGACTGAGAAGAATAATATGGGACTGCTTTTGCATAGTTTGGAGATGCCAAATGGAAATTAATATTTGATTGAGCGAAATTAGTGTTCGGCAACACTTCTTTTAATATTTAATCTACAAAGGAATATTAATTACGGATTAACGTACTTTTACATTCATTTTTCCGTGATAAACGAATACCACGATTAATAAACATTAAATAAAATGTAATTCATTTTTATCAAAAGTCAATTGTTGAGCGTTTCAGCTTTTAAATTCCAAATTCTAAATCACACATTAGATCTATATTATTAGGGGACTTAAATAAAAGAGTAATCAGTAATTAATGTTTTATTTGTGTTTCCTGAACGTTGCATGACATGCAGAAACCAATTGGTAAAAATTTAAAAATATTTTTAAACTTTAGCCCCAGCGCAGGTTTCATAGGCAGTCCCAAAAAGGCTGTCCCAGGTCGATGCACCTTTCTCTATGCTCGGCAATCCAAATCCTGAAATTTAAAAAAAACCATTCTAAACAATGTAAGAATCAAAAAAATATTATTAATAAAAATTTCCTTTAAGAATCGAAGTTGTCTACTTATATTTATAGGCGTCATTAGCAAATTTTGAGGGTGCTCTATCAAGTTCATATAGTTTCACAACTGGATTTTGGCACCATAGTTTCTGCTGGTCATTGCACAACTGTTGGTCGGGAAACCATACAGTTATCGCACTGCCACTGACTCAAAACTCTTGATTGTCTTGAAACGCAGGGTGAATGGCATAGCGAATGGTAGGTGCCGAAACAAATACTGCATGTAGTCAGAATACCCTGAGAAAAACGCCAGCGTTAATGAGCGTTTAGTTGACAGACAAAATCGTAACACAAAATGGTAGAAGAATGAAGCTTACAGTTTCATCGGTCCCACAGCAAACCACACATATTTTGTTATTGTTAGTTATCCGATTTGTTACGTCTGGTATTAAATCTGTAAGCATCACATCAACAAGTTCTGAGAGTGTTCTAATTAGTTCATGTGGTTTCAAAAATGGATCTATGGGCGGCGTACTTTCTGCTGCACAATCCACATTTTCGCGAATTACAAACGGTGATTGCACAACACCATGCATTTTTTGCATTGCCACTGATTCGAAGCTCTTGATCGTCTTGAAATGCAGGGTGAATGACATAGTGAATGGTAATTGTCGGAGCAAATATTGCATGTAGTCAGAATACCCTGAGAAAAAATGCAAGCGTTAATGAACGTTTAGTTAACAGATAAAATCGTAACGTAAGGTGACAGAAATGATTCGAACGAAACTTACAGTTTCATCGGTCCCAGAGCACACCACACAGGTTTTGTGATTATCATTTGTTATCACATTTGTTACGCCTGGCATTAGATCCAAAAACATGTCATCAGTAAATTGTGGGGAAGCTCTGTTAAATGCATGTGGTTTCAAAAATGGATCTACGGGCAGTGTAGTTTCTGCTGTATAATCCACACCGCCACGAATTATAGTCGGTGATTGCACAACTGTTGGTCGGGAGACTATACATTTATTGCATTGCCACTGATTCAAAGCTCTTGATTCCCTTGAAATGCACGGTGAGTGACATAGCGAATGGTAAGTGTCACAGCAAATACTGCATGTAGTCAGAATACCCTGAGAAGAAAATCCAAGCGTTAATGAACTTTTACTTAAGAGACAAAACCATAACACAAAGTGACAACACAAGAACATAATAAAAACAACAAAGTAGAACAAAACTTACAGTATCATCGGTCCCGCTGCAAACTACACAGGTGTTGTTACGTCCCGATTTAATTGTCTTTTCACTATTATCCAGGGACACTTGACTTTCGGACAGTTCAGCTTCTTTAGCTTCTGACTTGAGGTAGCCGGCTTTCCTTAATCTATTCTTTATGGAAATTTTACAGAGTGATTTGCTTTTTTTTCGCTTGAAAGACACAGTAGTAGTGTGCGATGCACTTCTGTTATCTCCGTTACTCGAGATATCATCACGTTTTTTAGGGCTTCCCGACATTCTGCGATGAGAAAAGTTAACCAGTAATAACGTCTGGTGTTATATTTATGCACAATTATATTTATGCTGATTCTTTTATAAACAGAACTTGGGTAATTTTATCACAAAAATTGACCACTATAACACTTGTACAAAGTTTCTGATTGTCTACCACTTAACAATTGATGTAATTAAACCTTGGAGTCGCTAACAAACAGACACGTCTTTCGCTGCGCACAGTTCACAACGATTTAACAACTGAACACCGCTTGGCCAGTGGTCTATGATCCTTGTAAAAAAATACCTGTGAAAAAGTAATAGTGAACTACCTGAGATAAGAGTGTGCATAGTTCGCACAAACTGTTAATGAGTCATCTGAGATACATCGATCTGATTGGTTGTGGCCCAACTTCTAACAGAGTAAATGAAAGGATAACAAAAGAAATCAATATCAGCTCTTATCTCTAAACTTTTGATTGTTTTTTGTACTTACTAAATGCATTTATGGCGTTGCTGGGGCTTGCCAAGTGTTGAGCCTTATTTTGCTAGTGTCGTGTCTTCTTACACGCAGCTACAAGAGTCAGTTTTAAAATGTTTCCAGTTTTAAAATGATACATTTGAAAGCATAGAAAACTACGTTTTCCCGAAATTATGAAACACGCCTGAAAGTAAGTACATTAAACGCTCGTAGGTCGTCCCTCCGGGGGTTTATTACGAGTATTGAAATACAGAGTTAACATAACTTATTTTTGTACCTATAATAAAATAAAAATGTATTATAAATAAATAAATATATATATATATATATATATAAATCTATAAAATAAATCACTTTTATCCTGCATATAAGATATATAAGATACATGTATTCAAAATTAGCCACCACCCATGTAAAACCGCGACGAGGCGCTAGTATAAAGTATAATGATAAGCCACCTTGGGCATAAAGATTATTTGAAATATTTCATAAGCTATAGGTACCTACCATGATAGGACTAGATAAAACGATTATTATGTACTTACCTCCTTGTCTCGTGACGGCACAACATTGAAATGCTTCCTGCCTGGAAAGTTATGGTGTTTTACTAGAAGAACGGTGGTATTTAAGATAAAATACACCTTGTTCATACAATCACACTTCCAACAATCCTACATCGCTTTGTTTCTAATTTTGACGTGTATCACAAGAAAACATGTGTTACAAAATTATACTACTATTGGTACGGTACATTGTGCAACATTATATTGAACCTACGTATATTAACTTCAAAGTACGAACGTTAAAAAAACGAATACCTAGTACTTTTTCTAGCTAACCAAGGGAAGTCGACTAACAATCTCAATAACACTAACTTACACAGACATACATAAAAAATATATTTGATACTTAACCATAGATGAAAGGTAAACTAACGACAACCGCCTAAAAAAAATACTGGTATCCTGTTTTCAATAATATAATGACGGAATACTGTTGCGGGAATGCTTCTTTTGTTACAATTTTATTCTACTTTTTTATGTTGTGCTTTTTCTTAGAACTACACTTTACGGTACGATAATAACAACTGATAACATCTTATAAACAATACCTCAAGTACACTGAACATTGTTGTTATGTTAAAGAATACAAAGATTAAGATAAGGATATTACGAGGGTAAAACAATTGACACCATATTTAAAGAATATAATTTAAGATAGAACATGTCTCCGAACCTAACAATCAAAGGAAGGCAAAGGAAGACTAGACAGATAACTAAGAGTAGACGATTTTTATATATCATCCACATAAACCGGTGGAGTGGAAAAATGTTGATTCGATACATTCAACCGACACCGAGAGATTTAAGAAATCGTCATACCTGTGGTGAGTTGAAGTTCTTTATAGAATCGTAAATGTGACGTCTTTTGGCATCTCTATACAGACGACTGCAGCGATTCCTAAAAACTTTATAGTTTGACCGATTCTGAGAAATTTCTTTTATATCATCTCATGGCTTTTTCACGCTTATACATTAGTCGTTTAATCCCTTCGGAAAGCCAAGGTGCCGGAAGCTTTTTAACTCTATTTATCTTGTCGTATGTTTATCACAAACCCTTCAACTTTAGTGTCAATATCGCCACATTTGCAAATGGGAGACCAATCTATATTTTCTACATCATTCTTCAAATTCGTTTCACTAACACTTTTGCAACTACGTAAAACAATACGCTTGAGTTTCAGTTTAGGATAGACGACCTTGATGATGAAATGAAAATTAGGTCATGATGAACGAAAAAGGTGCAGAAAGTTGTCCATGAGTAGTAACTTTATTAGTCATATTACTGTGTATTCCCTAATCGACTAGACTGAGAAGAATAATATGGGACTGCTTTTGCATAGTTTGGAGATGCCAAATGGAAATTAATATTTGATTGAGCGAAATTAGTGTTCGGCAACACTTCTTTTAATATTTAATCTACAAAGGAATATTAATTACGGATTAACGTACTTTTACATTCATTTTTCCGTGATAAACGAATACCACGATTAATGAACATTAAATAAAATGTAATTCATTTTTATCAAAAGTCAATTGTTGAGCGTTTCAGCTTTTAAATTCCAAATTCTAAATCACACATTAGATCTATATTATTAGGGGACTTAAATAAAAGAGTAATCAGTAATTAATGTTTTATTTGTGTTTCCTGAACGTTGCATGACATGCAGAAACCAATTGGTAAAAATTTAAAAATATTTTTAAACTTTAGCCCCAGCGCAGGTTTCATAGGCAGTCCCAAAAAGGCTGTCCCAGGTCGATGCACCTTTCTCTATGCTCGGCAATCCAAATCCTGAAATTTAAAAAAAACCATTCTAAACAATGTAAGAATCAAAAAAATATTATTAATAAAAATTTCCTTTAAGAATCGAAGTTGTCTACTTATATTTATAGGCGTCATTAGCAAATTTTGAGGGTGCTCTATCAAGTTCATATAGTTTCACAACTGGATTTTGGCACCATAGTTTCTGCTGGTCATTGCACAACTGTTGGTCGGGAAACCATACAGTTATCGCACTGCCACTGACTCAAAACTCTTGATTGTCTTGAAACGCAGGGTGAATGGCATAGCGAATGGTAGGTGCCGAAACAAATACTGCATGTAGTCAGAATACCCTGAGAAAAACGCCAGCGTTAATGAGCGTTTAGTTGACAGACAAAATCGTAACACAAAATGGTAGAAGAATGAAGCTTACAGTTTCATCGGTCCCACAGCAAACCACACATATTTTGTTATTGTTAGTTATCCGATTTGTTACGTCTGGTATTAAATCTGTAAGCATCACATCAACAAGTTCTGAGAGTGTTCTAATTAGTTCATGTGGTTTCAAAAATGGATCTATGGGCGGCGTACTTTCTGCTGCACAATCCACCTTTTCGCGAATTACAAACGGTGATTGCACAACACCATGCATTTTTTGCATTGCCACTGATTCGAAGCTCTTGATCGTCTTGAAATGCAGGGTGAATGACATAGTGAATGGTAATTGTCGGAGCAAATATTGCATGTAGTCAGAATACCCTGAGAAAAAATGCAAGCGTTAATGAACGTTTAGTTAACAGATAAAATCGTAACGTAAGGTGAGAGAAATGATTCGAACGAAACTTACAGTTTCATCGGTCCCAGAGCACACCACACAGGTTTTGTGATTATCATTTGTTATCACATTTGTTACGCCTGGCATTAGATCCAAAAACATGTCATCAGTAAATTGTGGGGAAGCTCTGTTAAATGCATGTGGTTTCAAAAATGGATCTACGGGCAGTGTAGTTTCTGCTGTATAATCCACACCGCCACGAATTATAGTCGGTGATTGCACAACTGTTGGTCGGGAGACTATACATTTATTGCATTGCCACTGATTCAAAGCTCTTGATTCCCTTGAAATGCACGGTGAGTGACATAGCGAATGGTAAGTGTCACAGCAAATACTGCATGTAGTCAGAATACCCTGAGAAGAAAATCCAAGCGTTAATGAACTTTTACTTAAGAGACAAAACCATAACACAAAGTGACAACACAAGAACATAATAAAAACAACAAAGTAGAACAAAACTTACAGTATCATCGGTCCCGCTGCAAACTACACAGGTGTTGTTACGTCCCGATTTAATTGTCTTTTCACTATTATCCAGGGACACTTGACTTTCGGACAGTTCAGCTTCTTTAGCTTCTGACTTGAGGTAGCCGGCTTTCCTTAATCTATTCTTTATGGAAATTTTACAGAGTGATTTGCTTTTTTTTCGCTTGAAAGACACAGTAGTAGTGTGCGATGCACTTCTGTTATCTCCGTTACTCGAGATATCATCACGTTTTTTAGGGCTTCCCGACATTCTGCGATGAGAAAAGTTAACCAGTAATAACGTCTGGTGTTATATTTATGCACAATTATATTTATGCTGATTCTTTTATAAACAGAACTTGGGTAATTTTATCACAAAAATTGACCACTATAACACTTGTACAAAGTTTCTGATTGTCTACCACTTAACAATTGATGTAATTAAACCTTGGAGTCGCTAACAAACAGACACGTCTTTCGCTGCGCACAGTTCACAACGATTTAACAACTGAACACCGCTTGGCCAGTGGTCTATGATCCTTGTAAAAAAATACCTGTGAAAAAGTAATAGTGAACTACCTGAGATAAGAGTGTGCATAGTTCGCACAAACTGTTAATGAGTCATCTGAGATACATCGATCTGATTGGTTGTGGCCCAACTTCTAACAGAGTAAATGAAAGGATAACAAAAGAAATCAATATCAGCTCTTATCTCTAAACTTTTGATTGTTTTTTGTACTTACTAAATGCATTTATGGCGTTGCTGGGGCTTTCCAAGTGTTGAGCCTTATTTTGCTAGTGTCGTGTCTTCTTACACGCAGCTACAAGAGTCAGTTTTAAAATGTTTCCAGTTTTAAAATGATACATTTGAAAGCATAGAAAACTACGTTTTCCCGAAATTATGAAACACGCCTGAAAGTAAGTACATTAAACGCTCGTAGGTCGTCCCTCCGGGGGTTTATTACGAGTATTGAAATACAGAGTTAACATAACTTATTTTTGTACCTATAATAAAATAAAAATGTATTATAAATAAATAAATATATATATATATACATATAAATCTATAAAATAAATCACTTTTATCCTGCATATAAGATATATAAGATACATATATTCAAAATTAGCCACCACCCATGTAAAACCGCGACGAGGCGCTAGTATAAAGTATAATGATAAGCCACCTTGGGCATAAAGATTATTTGAAATATTTCATAAGCTATAGGTACCTACCATGATAGGACTAGATAAAACGATTATTATGTACTTACCTCCTTGTCTCGTGACGGCACAACATTGAAATGCTTCCTGCCTGGAAAGTTATGGTGTTTTACTAGAAGAACGGTGGTATTTAAGATAAAATACACCTTGTTCATATAATCACACTTCCAACAATCCTACATCGCTTTGTTTCTAATTTTGGCGTGTATCACAAGAAAACATGTGTTACAAAATTATACTACTATTGGTACGGTACATTGTGCAACATTATATTGAACCTACGTATATTAACTTCAAAGTACGAACGTTAAAAAAACGAATACCTAGTACTTTTTCTAGCTAACCAAGGGAAGTCGACTAACAATCTCAATAACACTAACTTACACAGACATACATAAAAAATATATTTGATACTTAACCATAGATGAAAGGTAAACTAACGACAACCGCCTAAAAAAAATACTGGTATCCTGTTTTCAATAATATAATGACGGAATACTGTTGCGGGAATGCTCCTTTTGTTACAATTTTATTCTACTTTTTTATGTTGTGCTTTTTCTTAGAACTACACTTTACGGTACAATAATAACAACTGATAACATCTTATAAACAATACCTCAAGTACACTGAACATTGTTGTTATGTTAAAGAATACAAAGATTAAGATAAGGATATTACGAGGGTAAAACAATTGACACCATATTTAAAGAATATAATTTAAGATAGAACATGTCTCCGAACCTAACAATCAAAGGAAGGCAAAGGAAGACTAGACAGATAACTAAGAGTAGACGATTTTTATATATCATCCACATAAACCGGTGGAGTGGAAAAATGTTGATTCGATACATTCAACCGACACCGAGAGATTTAAGAAATCGTCATACCTGTGGTGAGTTGAAGTTCTTTATAGAATCGTAAATGTGACGTCTTTTGGCATCTCTATACAGACGACTGCAGCGATTCCTAAAAACTTTATAGTTTGACCGATTCTGAGAAATTTCTTTTATATCATCTCATGGCTTTTTCACGCTTATACATTAGTCGTTTAATCCCTTCGGAAAGCCAAGGTGCCGGAAGCTTTTTAACTCTATTTATCTTGTCGTATGTTTATCACAAACCCTTCAACTTTAGTGTCAATATCGCCACATTTGCAAATGGGAGACCAATCTATATTTTCTACATCATTCTTCAAATTCGTTTCACTAACACTTTTGCAACTACGTAAAACAATACGCTTGAGTTTCAGTTTAGGATAGACGACCTTGATGATGAAATGAAAATTAGGTCATGATGAACGAAAAAGGTGCAGAAAGTTGTCCATGAGTAGTAACTTTATTAGTCATATTACTGTGTATTCCCTAATCGACTAGACTGAGAAGAATAATATGGGACTGCTTTTGCATAGTTTGGAGATGCCAAATGGAAATTAATATTTGATTGAGCGAAATTAGTGTTCGGCAACACTTCTTTTAATATTTAATCTACAAAGGAATATTAATTACGGATTAACGTACTTTTACATTCATTTTTCCGTGATAAACGAATACCACGATTAATGAACATTAAATAAAATGTAATTCATTTTTATCAAAAGTCAATTGTTGAGCGTTTCAGCTTTTAAATTCCAAATTCTAAATCACACATTAGATCTATATTATTAGGGGACTTAAATAAAAGAGTAATCAGTAATTAATGTTTTATTTGTGTTTCCTGAACGTTGCATGACATGCAGAAACCAATTGGTAAAAATTTAAAAATATTTTTAAACTTTAGCCCCAGCGCAGGTTTCATAGGCAGTCCCAAAAAGGCTGTCCCAGGTCGATGCACCTTTCTCTATGCTCGGCAATCCAAATCCTGAAATTTAAAAAAAACCATTCTAAACAATATAAGAATCAAAAAAATATTATTAATAAAAATTTCCTTTAAGAATCGAAGTTGTCTACTTATATTTATAGGCGTCATTAGCAAATTTTGAGGGTGCTCTATCAAGTTCATATGGTTTCACAACTGGATTTTGGCACCATAGTTTCTGCTGGTCATTGCACAACTGTTGGTCGGGAAACCATACAGTTATCGCACTGCCACTGACTCAAAACTCTTGATTGTCTTGAAACGCAGGGTGAATGGCATAGCGAATGGTAGGTGCCGAAACAAATACTGCATGTAGTCAGAATACCCTGAGAAAAACGCCAGCGTTAATGAGCGTTTAGTTGACAGACAAAATCGTAACACAAAATGGTAGAAGAATGAAGCTTACAGTTTCATCGGTCCCACAGCAAACCACACATATTTTGTTATTGTTAGTTATCCGATTTGTTACGTCTGGTATTAAATCTGTAAGCATCACATCAACAAGTTCTGAGAGTGTTCTAATTAGTTCATGTGGTTTCAAAAATGGATCTATGGGCGGCGTACTTTCTGCTGCACAATCCACATTTTCGCGAATTACAAACGGTGATTGCACAACACCATGCATTTTTTGCATTGCCACTGATTCGAAGCTCTTGATCGTCTTGAAATGCAGGGTGAATGACATAGTGAATGGTAATTGTCGGAGCAAATATTGCATGTAGTCAGAATACCCTGAGAAAAAATGCAAGCGTTAATGAACGTTTAGTTAACAGATAAAATCGTAACGTAAGGTGAGAGAAATGATTCGAACGAAACTTACAGTTTCATCGGTCCCAGAGCACACCACACAGGTTTTGTGATTATCATTTGTTATCACATTTGTTACGCCTGGCATTAGATCCAAAAACATGTCATCAGTAAATTGTGGGGAAGCTCTGTTAAATGCATGTGGTTTCAAAAATGGATCTACGGGCAGTGTAGTTTCTGCTGTATAATCCACACCGCCACGAATTATAGTCGGTGATTGCACAACTGTTGGTCGGGAGACTATACATTTATTGCATTGCCACTGATTCAAAGCTCTTGATTCCCTTGAAATGCACGGTGAGTGACATAGCGAATGGTAAGTGTCACAGCAAATACTGCATGTAGTCAGAATACCCTGAGAAGAAAATCCAAGCGTTAATGAACTTTTACTTAAGAGACAAAACCATAACACAAAGTGACAACACAAGAACATAATAAAAACAACAAAGTAGAACAAAACTTACAGTATCATCGGTCCCGCTGCAAACTACACAGGTGTTGTTACGTAACGATTTAATTGTCTTTTCACTATTATCCAGGGACACTTGACTTTCGGACAGTTCAGCTTCTTTAGCTTCTGACTTGAGGTAGCCGGCTTTCCTTAATCTATTCTTTATGGAAATTTTACAGAGTGATTTGCTTTTTTTTCGCTTGAAAGACACAGTAGTAGTGTGCGATGCACTTCTGTTATCTCCGTTACTCGAGATATCATCACGTTTTTTAGGGCTTCCCGACATTCTGCGATGAGAAAAGTTAACCAGTAATAACGTCTGGTGTTATATTCATGCACAATTATATTTATGCTGATTCTTTTATAAACAGAACTTGGGTAATTTTATCACAAAAATTGACCACTATAACACTTGTACAAAGTTTCTGATTGTCTACCACTTAACAATTGATGTAATTAAACCTTGGAGTCGCTAACAAACAGACACGTCTTTCGCTGCGCACAGTTCACAACGATTTAACAACTGAACACCGCTTGGCCAGTGGTCTATGATCCTTGTAAAAAAATACCTGTGAAAAAGTAATAGTGAACTACCTGAGATAAGAGTGTGCATAGTTCGCACAAACTGTTAATGAGTCATCTGAGATACATCGATCTGATTGGTTGTGGCCCAACTTCTAACAGAGTAAATGAAAGGATAACAAAAGAAATCAATATCAGCTCTTATCTCTAAACTTTTGATTGTTTTTTGTACTTACTAAATGCATTTATGGCGTTGCTGGGGCTTGCCAAGTGTTGAGCCTTATTTTGCTAGTGTCGTGTCTTCTTACACGCAGCTACAAGAGTCAGTTTTAAAATGTTTCCAGTTTTAAAATGATACATTTGAAAGCATAGAAAACTACGTTTTCCCGAAATTATGAAACACGCCTGAAAGTAAGTACATTAAACGCTCGTAGGTCGTCCCTCCGGGGGTTTATTACGAGTATTGAAATACAGAGTTAACATAACTTATTTTTGTACCTATAATAAAATAAAAATGTATTATAAATAAATAAATATATATATATATATATAAATCTATAAAATAAATCACTTTTATCCTGCATATAAGATATATAAGATACATATATTCAAAATTAGCCACCACCCATGTAAAACCGCGACGAGGCGCTAGTATAAAGTATAATGATAAGCCACCTTGGGCATAAAGATTATTTGAAATATTTCATAAGCTATAGGTACCTACCATGATAGGACTAGATAAAACGATTATTATGTACTTACCTCCTTGTCTCGTGACGGCACAACATTGAAATGCTTCCTGCCTGGAAAGTTATGGTGTTTTACTAGAAGAACGGTGGTATTTAAGATAAAATACACCTTGTTCATACAATCACACTTCCAACAATCCTACATCGCTTTGTTTCTAATTTTGGCGTGTATCACAAGAAAACATGTGTTACAAAATTATACTACTATTGGTACGGTACATTGTGCAACATTATATTGAACCTACGTATATTAACTTCAAAGTACGAACGTTAAAAAAACGAATACCTAGTACTTTTTCTAGCTAACCAAGGGAAGTCGACTAACAATCTCAATAACACTAACTTACACAGACATACATAAAAAATATATTTGATACTTAACCATAGATGAAAGGTAAACTAACGACAACCGCCTAAAAAAAATACTGATATCCTGTTTTCAATAATATAATGACGGAATACTGTTGCGGGAATGCTCCTTTTGTTACAATTTTATTCTACTTTTTTATGTTGTGCTTTTTCTTAGAACTACACTTTACGGTACGATAATAACAACTGATAACATCTTATAAACAATACCTCAAGTACACTGAACATTGTTGTTATGTTAAAGAATACAAAGATTAAGATAAGGATATTACGAGGGTAAAACAATTGACACCATATTTAAAGAATATAATTTAAGATAGAACATGTCTCCGAACCTAACAATCAAAGGAAGGCAAAGGAAGACTAGACAGATAACTAAGAGTAGACGATTTTTATATATCATCCACATAAACCGGTGGAGTGGAAAAATGTTGATTCGATACATTCAACCGACACCGAGAGATTTAAGAAATCGTCATACCTGTGGTGAGTTGAAGTTCTTTATAGAATCGTAAATGTGACGTCTTTTGGCATCTCTATACAGACGACTGCAGCGATTCCTAAAAACTTTATAGTTTGACCGATTCTGAGAAATTTCTTTTATATCATCTCATGGCTTTTTCACGCTTATACATTAGTCGTTTAATCCCTTCGGAAAGCCAAGGTGCCGGAAGCTTTTTAACTCTATTTATCTTGTCGTATGTTTATCACAAACCCTTCAACTTTAGTGTCAATATCGCCACATTTGCAAATGGGAGACCAATCTATATTTTCTACATCATTCTTCAAATTCGTTTCACTAACACTTTTGCAACTACGTAAAACAATACGCTTGAGTTTCAGTTTAGGATAGACGACCTTGATGATGAAATGAAAATTAGGTCATGATGAACGAAAAAGGTGCAGAAAGTTGTCCATGAGTAGTAACTTTATTAGTCATATTACTGTGTATTCCCTAATCGACTAGACTGAGAAGAATAATATGGGACTGCTTTTGCATAGTTTGGAGATGCCAAATGGAAATTAATATTTGATTGAGCGAAATTAGTGTTCGGCAACACTTCTTTTAATATTTAATCTACAAAGGAATATTAATTACGGATTAACGTACTTTTACATTCATTTTTCCGTGATAAACGAATACCACGATTAATGAACATTAAATAAAATGTAATTCATTTTTATCAAAAGTCAATTGTTGAGCGTTTCAGCTTTTAAATTCCAAATTCTAAATCACACATTAGATCTATATTATTAGGGGACTTAAATAAAAGAGTAATCAGTAATTAATGTTTTATTTGTGTTTCCTGAACGTTGCATGACATGCAGAAACCAATTGGTAAAAATTTAAAAATATTTTTAAACTTTAGCCCCAGCGCAGGTTTCATAGGCAGTCCCAAAAAGGCTGTCCCAGGTCGATGCACCTTTCTCTATGCTCGGCAATCCAAATCCTGAAATTTAAAAAAAACCATTCTAAACAATATAAGAATCAAAAAAATATTATTAATAAAAATTTCCTTTAAGAATCGAAGTTGTCTACTTATATTTATAGGCGTCATTAGCAAATTTTGAGGGTGCTCTATCAAGTTCATATGGTTTCACAACTGGATTTTGGCACCATAGTTTCTGCTGGTCATTGCACAACTGTTGGTCGGGAAACCATACAGTTATCGCACTGCCACTGACTCAAAACTCTTGATTGTCTTGAAACGCAGGGTGAATGGCATAGCGAATGGTAGGTGCCGAAACAAATACTGCATGTAGTCAGAATACCCTGAGAAAAACGCCAGCGTTAATGAGCGTTTAGTTGACAGACAAAATCGTAACACAAAATGGTAGAAGAATGAAGCTTACAGTTTCATCGGTCCCACAGCAAACCACACATATTTTGTTATTGTTAGTTATCCGATTTGTTACGTCTGGTATTAAATCTGTAAGCATCACATCAACAAGTTCTGAGAGTGTTCTAATTAGTTCATGTGGTTTCAAAAATGGATCTATGGGCGGCGTACTTTCTGCTGCACAATCCACATTTTCGCGAATTACAAACGGTGATTGCACAACACCATGCATTTTTTGCATTGCCACTGATTCGAAGCTCTTGATCGTCTTGAAATGCAGGGTGAATGACATAGTGAATGGTAATTGTCGGAGCAAATATTGCATGTAGTCAGAATACCCTGAGAAAAAATGCAAGCGTTAATGAACGTTTAGTTAACAGATAAAATCGTAACGTAAGGTGAGAGAAATGATTCGAACGAAACTTACAGTTTCATCGGTCCCAGAGCACACCACACAGGTTTTGTGATTATCATTTGTTATCACATTTGTTACGCCTGGCATTAGATCCAAAAACATGTCATCAGTAAATTGTGGGGAAGCTCTGTTAAATGCATGTGGTTTCAAAAATGGATCTACGGGCAGTGTAGTTTCTGCTGTATAATCCACACTGCCACGAATTATAGTCGGTGATTGCACAACTGTTGGTCGGGAGACTATACATTTATTACATTGCCACTGATTCAAAGCTCTTGATTCCCTTGAAATGCACGGTGAGTGACATAGCGAATGGTAAGTGTCACAGCAAATACTGCATGTAGTCAGAATACCCTGAGAAGAAAATCCAAGCGTTAATGAACTTTTACTTAAGAGACAAAACCATAACACAAAGTGACAACACAAGAACATAATAAAAACAACAAAGTAGAACAAAACTTACAGTATCATCGGTCCCGCTGCAAACTACACAGGTGTTGTTACGTCCCGATTTAATTGTCTTTTCACTATTATCCAGGGACACTTGACTTTCGGACAGTTCAGCTTCTTTAGCTTCTGACTTGAGGTAGCCGGCTTTCCTTAATCTATTCTTTATGGAAATTTTACAGAGTGATTTGCTTTTTTTTCGCTTGAAAGACACAGTAGTAGTGTGCGATGCACTTCTGTTATCTCCGTTACTCGAGATATCATCACGTTTTTTAGGGCTTCCCGACATTCTGCGATGAGAAAAGTTAACCAGTAATAACGTCTGGTGTTATATTTATGCACAATTATATTTATGCTGATTCTTTTATAAACAGAACTTGGGTAATTTTATCACAAAAATTGACCACTATAACACTTGTACAATATTTCTGATTGTCTACCACTTAACAATTGATGTAATTAAACCTTGGAGTCGCTAACAAACAGACACGTCTTTCGCTGCGCACAGTTCACAACGATTTAACAACTGAACACCGCTTGGCCAGTGGTCTATGACCCTTGTAAAAAAATACCTGTGAAAAAGTAATAGTGAACTACCTGAGATAAGAGTGTGCACAGTTCGCACAAACTGTTAATGAGTCATCTGAGATACATCGATCTGATTGGTTGTGGCCCAACTTCTAACAGAGTAAATGAAAGGATAACAAAAGAAATCAATATCAGCTCTTATCTCTAAACTTTTGATTGTTTTTTGTACTTACTAAATGCATTTATGGCGTTGCTGGGGCTTGCCAAGTGTTGAGCCTTATTTTGCTAGTGTCGTGTCTTCTTACACGCAGCTACAAGAGTCAGTTTTAAAATGTTTCCAGTTTTAAAATGATACATTTGAAAGCATAGAAAACTACGTTTTCCCGAAATTATGAAACACGCCTGAAAGTAAGTACATTAAACGCTCGTAGGTCGTCCCTCCGGGGGTTTATTACGAGTATTGAAATACAGAGTTAACATAACTTATTTTTGTACCTATAATAAAACAAAAATGTATTATAAATAAATAAATATATATATATATATATATAAATCTATAAAATAAATCACTTTTATCCTGCATATAAGATATATAAGATACATATATTCAAAATTAGCCACCACCCATGTAAAACCGCAACGAGGCGCTAGTATAAAGTATAATGATAAGCCACCTTGGGCATAAAGATTATTTGAAATATTTCATAAGCTATAGGTACCTACCATGATAGGACTAGATAAAACGATTATTATGTACTTACCTCCTTGTCTCGTGACGGCACAACATTGAAATGCTTCCTGCCTGGAAAGTTATGGTGTTTTACTAGAAGAACGGTGGTATTTAAGATAAAATACACCTTGTTCATACAATCACACTTCCAACAATCCTACATCGCTTTGTTTCTAATTTTGGCGTGTATCACAAGAAAACATGTGTTACAAAATTATACTACTATTGGTACGGTACATTGTGCAACATTATATTGAACCTACGTATATTAACTTCAAAGTACGAACGTTAAAAAAACGAATACCTAGTACTTTTTCTAGCTAACCAAGGGAAGTCGACTAACAATCTCAATAACACTAACTTACACAGACATACATAAAAAATATATTTGATACTTAACCATAGATGAAAGGTAAACTAACGACAACCGCCTAAAAAAAATACTGGTATCCTGTTTTCAATAATATAATGACGGAATACTGTTGCGGGAATGCTTCTTTTGTTACAATTTTATTCTACTTTTTTATGTTGTGCTTTTTCTTAGAACTACACTTTACGGTACGATAATAACAACTGATAACATCTTATAAACAATACCTCAAGTACACTGAACATTGTTGTTATGTTAAAGAATACAAAGATTAAGATAAGGATATTACGAGGGTAAAACAATTGACACCATATTTAAAGAATATAATTTAAGATAGAACATGTCTCCGAACCTAACAATCAAAGGAAGGCAAAGGAAGACTAGACAGATAACTAAGAGTAGACGATTTTTATATATCATCCACATAAACCGGTGGAGTGGAAAAATGTTGATTCGATACATTCAACCGACACCGAGAGATTTAAGAAATCGTCATACCTGTGGTGAGTTGAAGTTCTTTATAGAATCGTAAATGTGACGTCTTTTGGCATCTCTATACAGACGACTGCAGCGATTCCTAAAAACTTTATAGTTTGACCGATTCTGAGAAATTTCTTTTATATCATCTCATGGCTTTTTCACGCTTATACATTAGTCGTTTAATCCCTTCGGAAAGCCAAGGTGCCGGAAGCTTTTTAACTCTATTTATCTTGTCGTATGTTTATCACAAACCCTTCAACTTTAGTGTCAATATCGCCACATTTGCAAATGGGAGACCAATCTATATTTTCTACATCATTCTTCAAATTCGTTTCACTAACACTTTTGCAACTACGTAAAACAATACGCTTGAGTTTCAGTTTAGGATAGACGACCTTGATGATGAAATGAAAATTAGGTCATGATGAACGAAAAAGGTGCAGAAAGTTGTCCATGAGTAGTAACTTTATTAGTCATATTACTGTGTATTCCCTAATCGACTAGACTGAGAAGAATAATATGGGACTGCTTTTGCATAGTTTGGAGATGCCAAATGGAAATTAATATTTGATTGAGCGAAATTAGTGTTCGGCAACACTTCTTTTAATATTTAATCTACAAAGGAATATTAATTACGGATTAACGTACTTTTACATTCATTTTTCCGTGATAAACGAATACCACGATTAATAAACATTAAATAAAATGTAATTCATTTTTATCAAAAGTCAATTGTTGAGCGTTTCAGCTTTTAAATTCCAAATTCTAAATCACACATTAGATCTATATTATTAGGGGACTTAAATAAAAGAGTAATCAGTAATTAATGTTTTATTTGTGTTTCCTGAACGTTGCATGACATGCAGAAACCAATTGGTAAAAATTTAAAAATATTTTTAAACTTTAGCCCCAGCGCAGGTTTCATAGGCAGTCCCAAAAAGGCTGTCCCAGGTCGATGCACCTTTCTCTATGCTCGGCAATCCAAATCCTGAAATTTAAAAAAAAACATTCTAAACAATGTAAGAATCAAAAAAATATTATTAATAAAAATTTCCTTTAAGAATCGAAGTTGTCTACTTATATTTATAGGCGTCATTAGCAAATTTTGAGGGTGCTCTATCAAGTTCATATAGTTTCACAACTGGATTTTGGCACCATAGTTTCTGCTGGTCATTGCACAACTGTTGGTCGGGAAACCATACAGTTATCGCACTGCCACTGACTCAAAACTCTTGATTGTCTTGAAACGCAGGGTGAATGGCATAGCGAATGGTAGGTGCCGAAACAAATACTGCATGTAGTCAGAATACCCTGAGAAAAACGCCAGCGTTAATGAGCGTTTAGTTGACAGACAAAATCGTAACACAAAATGGTAGAAGAATGAAGCTTACAGTTTCATCGGTCCCACAGCAAACCACACATATTTTGTTATTGTTAGTTATCCGATTTGTTACGTCTGGTATTAAATCTGTAAGCATCACATCAACAAGTTCTGAGAGTGTTCTAATTAGTTCATGTGGTTTCAAAAATGGATCTATGGGCGGCGTACTTTCTGCTGCACAATCCACATTTTCGCGAATTACAAACGGTGATTGCACAACACCATGCATTTTTTGCATTGCCACTGATTCGAAGCTCTTGATCGTCTTGAAATGCAGGGTGAATGACATAGTGAATGGTAATTGTCGGAGCAAATATTGCATGTAGTCAGAATACCCTGAGAAAAAATGCAAGCGTTAATGAACGTTTAGTTAACAGATAAAATCGTAACGTAAGGTGAGAGAAATGATTCGAACGAAACTTACAGTTTCATCGGTCCCAGAGCACACCACACAGGTTTTGTGATTATCATTTGTTATCACATTTGTTACGCCTGGCATTAGATCCAAAAACATGTCATCAGTAAATTGTGGGGAAGCTCTGTTAAATGCATGTGGTTTCAAAAATGGATCTACGGGCAGTGTAGTTTCTGCTGTATAATCCACACCGCCACGAATTATAGTCGGTGATTGCACAACTGTTGGTCGGGAGACTATACATTTATTGCATTGCCACTGATTCAAAGCTCTTGATTCCCTTGAAATGCACGGTGAGTGACATAGCGAATGGTAAGTGTCACAGCAAATACTGCATGTAGTCAGAATACCCTGAGAAGAAAATCCAAGCGTTAATGAACTTTTACTTAAGAGACAAAACCATAACACAAAGTGACAACACAAGAACATAATAAAAACAACAAAGTAGAACAAAACTTACAGTATCATCGGTCCCGCTGCAAACTACACAGGTGTTGTTACGTCCCGATTTAATTGTCTTTTCACTATTATCCAGGGACACTTGACTTTCGGACAGTTCAGCTTCTTTAGCTTCTGACTTGAGGTAGCCGGCTTTCCTTAATCTATTCTTTATGGAAATTTTACAGAGTGATTTGCTTTTTTTTCGCTTGAAAGACACAGTAGTAGTGTGCGATGCACTTCTGTTATCTCCGTTACTCGAGATATCATCACGTTTTTTAGGGCTTCCCGACATTCTGCGATGAGAAAAGTTAACCAGTAATAACGTCTGGTGTTATATTTATGCACAATTATATTTATGCTGATTCTTTTATAAACAGAACTTGGGTAATTTTATCACAAAAATTGACCACTATAACACTTGTACAAAGTTTCTGATTGTCTACCACTTAACAATTGATGTAATTAAACCTTGGAGTCGCTAACAAACAGACACGTCTTTCGCTGCGCACAGTTCACAACGATTTAACAACTGAACACCGCTTGGCCAGTGGTCTATGATCCTTGTAAAAAAATACCTGTGAAAAAGTAATAGTGAACTACCTGAGATAAGAGTGTGCATAGTTCGCACAAACTGTTAATGAGTCATCTGAGATACATCGATCTGATTGGTTGTGGCCCAACTTCTAACAGAGTAAATGAAAGGATAACAAAAGAAATCAATATCAGCTCTTATCTCTAAACTTTTGATTGTTTTTTGTACTTACTAAATGCATTTATGGCGTTGCTGGGGCTTGCCAAGTGTTGAGCCTTATTTTGCTAGTGTCGTGTCTTCTTACACGCAGCTACAAGAGTCAGTTTTAAAATGTTTCCAGTTTTAAAATGATACATTTGAAAGCATAGAAAACTACGTTTTCCCGAAATTATGAAACACGCCTGAAAGTAAGTACATTAAACGCTCGTAGGTCGTCCCTCCGGGGGTTTATTACGAGTATTGAAATACAGAGTTAACATAACTTATTTTTGTACCTATAATAAAATAAAAATGTATTATAAATAAATAAATATATATATATATATATATAAATCTATAAAATAAATCACTTTTATCCTGCATATAAGATATATAAGATACATATATTCAAAATTAGCCACCACCCATGTAAAACCGCGACGAGGCGCTAGTATAAAGTATAATGATAAGCCACCTTGGGCATAAAGATTATTTGAAATATTTCATAAGCTATAGGTACCTACCATGATAGGACTAGATAAAACGATTATTATGTACTTACCTCCTTGTCTCGTGACGGCACAACATTGAAATGCTTCCTGCCTGGAAAGTTATGGTGTTTTACTAGAAGAACGGTGGTATTTAAGATAAAATACACCTTGTTCATACAATCACACTTCCAACAATCCTACATCGCTTTGTTTCTAATTTTGGCGTGTATCACAAGAAAACATGTGTTACAAAATTATACTACTATTGGTACGGTACATTGTGCAACATTATATTGAACCTACGTATATTAACTTCAAAGTACGAACGTTAAAAAAACGAATACCTAGTACTTTTTCTAGCTAACCAAGGGAAGTCGACTAACAATCTCAATAACACTAACTTACACAGACATACATAAAAAATATATTTGATACTTAACCATAGATGAAAGGTAAACTAACGACAACCGCCTAAAAAAAATACTGGTATCCTGTTTTCAATAATATAATGACGGAATACTGTTGCGGGAATGCTCCTTTTGTTACAATTTTATTCTACTTTTTTATGTTGTGCTTTTTCTTAGAACTACACTTTACGGTACGATAATAACAACTGATAACATCTTATAAACAATACCTCAAGTACACTGAACATTGTTGTTATGTTAAAGAATACAAAGATTAAGATAAGGATATTACGAGGGTAAAACAATTGACACCATATTTAAAGAATATAATTTAAGATAGAACATGTCTCCGAACCTAACAATCAAAGGAAGGCAAAGGAAGACTAGACAGATAACTAAGAGTAGACGATTTTTATATATCATCCACATAAACCGGTGGAGTGGAAAAATGTTGATTCGATACATTCAACCGACACCGAGAGATTTAAGAAATCGTCATACCTGTGGTGAGTTGAAGTTCTTTATAGAATCGTAAATGTGACGTCTTTTGGCATCTCTATACAGACGACTGCAGCGATTCCTAAAAACTTTATAGTTTGACCGATTCTGAGAAATTTCTTTTATATCATCTCATGGCTTTTTCACGCTTATACATTAGTCGTTTAATCCCTTCGGAAAGCCAAGGTGCCGGAAGCTTTTTAACTCTATTTATCTTGTCGTATGTTTATCACAAACCCTTCAACTTTAGTGTCAATATCGCCACATTTGCAAATGGGAGACCAATCTATATTTTCTACATCATTCTTCAAATTCGTTTCACTAACACTTTTGCAACTACGTAAAACAATACGCTTGAGTTTCAGTTTAGGATAGACGACCTTGATGATGAAATGAAAATTAGGTCATGATGAACGAAAAAGGTGCAGAAAGTTGTCCATGAGTAGTAACTTTATTAGTCATATTACTGTGTATTCCCTAATCGACTAGACTGAGAAGAATAATATGGGACTGCTTTTGCATAGTTTGGAGATGCCAAATGGAAATTAATATTTGATTGAGCGAAATTAGTGTTCGGCAACACTTCTTTTAATATTTAATCTACAAAGGAATATTAATTACGGATTAACGTACTTTTACATTCATTTTTCCGTGATAAACGAATACCACGATTAATGAACATTAAATAAAATGTAATTCATTTTTATCAAAAGTCAATTGTTGAGCGTTTCAGCTTTTAAATTCCAAATTCTAAATCACACATTAGATCTATATTATTAGGGGACTTAAATAAAAGAGTAATCAGTAATTAATGTTTTATTTGTGTTTCCTGAACGTTGCATGACATGCAGAAACCAATTGGTAAAAATTTAAAAATATTTTTAAACTTTAGCCCCAGCGCAGGTTTCATAGGCAGTCCCAAAAAGGCTGTCCCAGGTCGATGCACCTTTCTCTATGCTCGGCAATCCAAATCCTGAAATTTAAAAAAAACCATTCTAAACAATATAAGAATCAAAAAAATATTATTAATAAAAATTTCCTTTAAGAATCGAAGTTGTCTACTTATATTTATAGGCGTCATTAGCAAATTTTGAGGGTGCTCTATCAAGTTCATATGGTTTCACAACTGGATTTTGGCACCATAGTTTCTGCTGGTCATTGCACAACTGTTGGTCGGGAAACCATACAGTTATCGCACTGCCACTGACTCAAAACTCTTGATTGTCTTGAAACGCAGGGTGAATGGCATAGCGAATGGTAGGTGCCGAAACAAATACTGCATGTAGTCAGAATACCCTGAGAAAAACGCCAGCGTTAATGAGCGTTTAGTTGACAGACAAAATCGTAACACAAAATGGTAGAAGAATGAAGCTTACAGTTTCATCGGTCCCACAGCAAACCACACATATTTTGTTATTGTTAGTTATCCGATTTGTTACGTCTGGTATTAAATCTGTAAGCATCACATCAACAAGTTCTGAGAGTGTTCTAATTAGTTCATGTGGTTTCAAAAATGGATCTATGGGCGGCGTACTTTCTGCTGCACAATCCACATTTTCGCGAATTACAAACGGTGATTGCACAACACCATGCATTTTTTGCATTGCCACTGATTCGAAGCTCTTGATCGTCTTGAAATGCAGGGTGAATGACATAGTGAATGGTAATTGTCGGAGCAAATATTGCATGTAGTCAGAATACCCTGAGAAAAAATGCAAGCGTTAATGAACGTTTAGTTAACAGATAAAATCGTAACGTAAGGTGAGAGAAATGATTCGAACGAAACTTACAGTTTCATCGGTCCCAGAGCACACCACACAGGTTTTGTGATTATCATTTGTTATCACATTTGTTACGCCTGGCATTAGATCCAAAAACATGTCATCAGTAAATTGTGGGGAAGCTCTGTTAAATGCATGTGGTTTCAAAAATGGATCTACGGGCAGTGTAGTTTCTGCTGTATAATCCACACCGCCACGAATTATAGTCGGTGATTGCACAACTGTTGGTCGGGAGACTATACATTTATTGCATTGCCACTGATTCAAAGCTCTTGATTCCCTTGAAATGCACGGTGAGTGACATAGCGAATGGTAAGTGTCACAGCAAATACTGCATGTAGTCAGAATACCCTGAGAAGAAAATCCAAGCGTTAATGAACTTTTACTTAAGAGACAAAACCATAACACAAAGTGACAACACAAGAACATAATAAAAACAACAAAGTAGAACAAAACTTACAGTATCATCGGTCCCGCTGCAAACTACACAGGTGTTGTTACGTCCCGATTTAATTGTCTTTTCACTATTATCCAGGGACACTTGACTTTCGGACAGTTCAGCTTCTTTAGCTTCTGACTTGAGGTAGCCGGCTTTCCTTAATCTATTCTTTATGGAAATTTTACAGAGTGATTTGCTTTTTTTTCGCTTGAAAGACACAGTAGTAGTGTGCGATGCACTTCTGTTATCTCCGTTACTCGAGATATCATCACGTTTTTTAGGGCTTCCCGACATTCTGCGATGAGAAAAGTTAACCAGTAATAACGTCTGGTGTTATATTTATGCACAATTATATTTATGCTGATTCTTTTATAAACAGAACTTGGGTAATTTTATCACAAAAATTGACCACTATAACACTTGTACAAAGTTTCTGATTGTCTACCACTTAACAATTGATGTAATTAAACCTTGGAGTCGCTAACAAACAGACACGTCTTTCGCTGCGCACAGTTCACAACGATTTAACAACTGAACACCGCTTGGCCAGTGGTCTATGATCCTTGTAAAAAAATACCTGTGAAAAAGTAATAGTGAACTACCTGAGATAAGAGTGTGCATAGTTCGCACAAACTGTTAATGAGTCATCTGAGATACATCGATCTGATTGGTTGTGGCCCAACTTCTAACAGAGTAAATGAAAGGATAACAAAAGAAATCAATATCAGCTCTTATCTCTAAACTTTTGATTGTTTTTTGTACTTACTAAATGCATTTATGGCGTTGCTGGGGCTTGCCAAGTGTTGAGCCTTATTTTGCTAGTGTCGTGTCTTCTTACACGCAGCTACAAGAGTCAGTTTTAAAATGTTTCCAGTTTTAAAATGATACATTTGAAAGCATAGAAAACTACGTTTTCCCGAAATTATGAAACACGCCTGAAAGTAAGTACATTAAACGCTCGTAGGTCGTCCCTCCGGGGGTTTATTACGAGTATTGAAATACAGAGTTAACATAACTTATTTTTGTACCTATAATAAAATAAAAATGTATTATAAATAAATAAATATATATATATATATATATATATAAATCTATAAAATAAATCACTTTTATCCTGCATATAAGATATATAAGATACATATATTCAAAATTAGCCACCACCCATGTAAAACCGCGACGAGGCGCTAGTATAAAGTATAATGATAAGCCACCTTGGGCATAAAGATTATTTGAAATATTTCATAAGCTATAGGTACCTACCATGATAGGACTAGATAAAACGATTATTATGTACTTACCTCCTTGTCTCGTGACGGCACAACATTGAAATGCTTCCTGCCTGGAAAGTTATGGTGTTTTACTAGAAGAACGGTGGTATTTAAGATAAAATACACCTTGTTCATACAATCACACTTCCAACAATCCTACATCGCTTTGTTTCTAATTTTGGCGTGTATCACAAGAAAACATGTGTTACAAAATTATACTACTATTGCTACGGTACATTGTGCAACATTATATTGAACCTACGTATATTAACTTCAAAGTACGAACGTTAAAAAAACGAATACCTAGTACTTTTTCTAGCTAACCAAGGGAAGTCGACTAACAATCTCAATAACACTAACTTATACAGACATACATAAAAAATATATTTGATACTTAACCATAGATGAAAGGTAAACTAACGACAATCGCCTAAAAAAAATACTGGTATCCTGTTTTCAATAATATAATGACGGAATACTGTTGCGGGAATGCTCCTTTTGTTACAATTTTATTCTACTTTTTTATGTTGTGCTTTTTCTTAGAACTACACTTTACGGTACGATAATAACAACTGATAACATCTTATAAACAATACCTCAAGTACACTGAACATTGTTGTTATGTTAAAGAATACAAAGATTAAGATAAGGATATTACGAGGGTAAAACAATTGACACCATATTTAAAGAATATAATTTAAGATAGAACATGTCTCCGAACCTAACAATCAAAGGAAGGCAAAGGAAGACTAGACAGATAACTAAGAGTAGACGATTTTTATATATCATCCACATAAACCGGTGGAGTGGAAAAATGTTGATTCGATACATTCAACCGACACCGAGAGATTTAAGAAATCGTCATACCTGTGGTGAGTTGAAGTTCTTTATAGAATCGTAAATGTGACGTCTTTTGGCATCTCTATACAGACGACTGCAGCGATTCCTAAAAACTTTATAGTTTGACCGATTCTGAGAAATTTCTTTTATATCATCTCATGGCTTTTTCACGCTTATACATTAGTCGTTTAATCCCTTCGGAAAGCCAAGGTGCCGGAAGCTTTTTAACTCTATTTATCTTGTCGTATGTTTATCACAAACCCTTCAACTTTAGTGTCAATATCGCCACATTTGCAAATGGGAGACCAATCTATATTTTCTACATCATTCTTCAAATTCGTTTCACTAACACTTTTGCAACTACGTAAAACAATACGCTTGAGTTTCAGTTTAGGATAGACGACCTTGATGATGAAATGAAAATTAGGTCATGATGAACGAAAAAGGTGCAGAAAGTTGTCCATGAGTAGTAACTTTATTAGTCATATTACTGTGTATTCCCTAATCGACTAGACTGAGAAGAATAATATGGGACTGCTTTTGCATAGTTTGGAGATGCCAAATGGAAATTAATATTTGATTGAGCGAAATTAGTGTTCGGCAACACTTCTTTTAATATTTAATCTACAAAGGAATATTAATTACGGATTAACGTACTTTTACATTCATTTTTCCGTGATAAACGAATACCACGATTAATGAACATTAAATAAAATGTAATTCATTTTTATCAAAAGTCAATTGTTGAGCGTTTCAGCTTTTAAATTCCAAATTCTAAATCACACATTAGATCTATATTATTAGGGGACTTAAATAAAAGAGTAATCAGTAATTAATGTTTTATTTGTGTTTCCTGAACGTTGCATGACATGCAGAAACCAATTGGTAAAAATTTAAAAATATTTTTAAACTTTAGCCCCAGCGCAGGTTTCATAGGCAGTCCCAAAAAGGCTGTCCCAGGTCGATGCACCTTTCTCTATGCTCGGCAATCCAAATCCTGAAATTTAAAAAAAACCATTCTAAACAATGTAAGAATCAAAAAAATATTATTAATAAAAATTTCCTTTAAGAATCGAAGTTGTCTACTTATATTTATAGGCGTCATCAGCAAATTTTGAGGGTGCTCTATCAAGTTCATATGGTTTCACAACTGGATTTTGGCACCATAGTTTCTGCTGGTCATTGCACAACTGTTGGTCGGGAAACCATACAGTTATCGCACTGCCACTGACTCAAAACTCTTGATTGTCTTGAAACGCAGGGTGAATGGCATAGCGAATGGTAGGTGCCGAAACAAATACTGCATGTAGTCAGAATACCCTGAGAAAAACGCCAGCGTTAATGAGCGTTTAGTTGACAGACAAAATCGTAACACAAAATGGTAGAAGAATGAAGCTTACAGTTTCATCGGTCCCACAGCAAACCACACATATTTTGTTATTGTTAGTTATCCGATTTGTTACGTCTGGTATTAAATCTGTAAGCATCACATCAACAAGTTCTGAGAGTGTTCTAATTAGTTCATGTGGTTTCAAAAATGGATCTATGGGCGGCGTACTTTCTGCTGCACAATCCACATTTTCGCGAATTACAAACGGTGATTGCACAACACCATGCATTTTTTGCATTGCCACTGATTCGAAGCTCTTGATCGTCTTGAAATGCAGGGTGAATGACATAGTGAATGGTAATTGTCGGAGCAAATATTGCATGTAGTCAGAATACCCTGAGAAAAAATGCAAGCGTTAATGAACGTTTAGTTAACAGATAAAATCGTAACGTAAGGTGAGAGAAATGATTCGAACGAAACTTACAGTTTCATCGGTCCCAGAGCACACCACACAGGTTTTGTGATTATCATTTGTTATCACATTTGTTACGCCTGGCATTAGATCCAAAAACATGTCATCAGTAAATTGTGGGGAAGCTCTGTTAAATGCATGTGGTTTCAAAAATGGATCTACGGGCAGTGTAGTTTCTGCTGTATAATCCACACCGCCACGAATTATAGTCGGTGATTGCACAACTGTTGGTCGGGAGACTATACATTTATTGCATTGCCACTGATTCAAAGCTCTTGATTCCCTTGAAATGCACGGTGAGTGACATAGCGAATGGTAAGTGTCACAGCAAATACTGCATGTAGTCAGAATACCCTGAGAAGAAAATCCAAGCGTTAATGAACTTTTACTTAAGAGACAAAACCATAACACAAAGTGACAACACAAGAACATAATAAAAACAACAAAGTAGAACAAAACTTACAGTATCATCGGTCCCGCTGCAAACTACACAGGTGTTGTTACGTCCCGATTTAATTGTCTTTTCACTATTATCCAGGGACACTTGACTTTCGGACAGTTCAGCTTCTTTAGCTTCTGACTTGAGGTAGCCGGCTTTCCTTAATCTATTCTTTATGGAAATTTTACAGAGTGATTTGCTTTTTTTTCGCTTGAAAGACACAGTAGTAGTGTGCGATGCACTTCTGTTATCTCCGTTACTCGAGATATCATCACGTTTTTTAGGGCTTCCCGACATTCTGCGATGAGAAAAGTTAACCAGTAATAACGTCTGGTGTTATATTTATGCACAATTATATTTATGCTGATTCTTTTATAAACAGAACTTGGGTAATTTTATCACAAAAATTGACCACTATAACACTTGTACAAAGTTTCTGATTGTCTACCACTTAACAATTGATGTAATTAAACCTTGGAGTCGCTAACAAACAGACACGTCTTTCGCTGCGCACAGTTCACAACGATTTAACAACTGAACACCGCTTGGCCAGTGGTCTATGATCCTTGTAAAAAAATACCTGTGAAAAAGTAATAGTGAACTACCTGAGATAAGAGTGTGCATAGTTCGCACAAACTGTTAATGAGTCATCTGAGATACATCGATCTGATTGGTTGTGGCCCAACTTCTAACAGAGTAAATGAAAGGATAACAAAAGAAATCAATATCAGCTCTTATCTCTAAACTTTTGATTGTTTTTTGTACTTACTAAATGCATTTATGGCGTTGCTGGGGCTTGCCAAGTGTTGAGCCTTATTTTGCTAGTGTCGTGTCTTCTTACACGCAGCTACAAGAGTCAGTTTTAAAATGTTTCCAGTTTTAAAATGATACATTTGAAAGCATAGAAAACTACGTTTTCCCGAAATTATGAAACACGCCTGAAAGTAAGTACATTAAACGCTCGTAGGTCGTCCCTCCGGGGGTTTATTACGAGTATTGAAATACAGAGTTAACATAACTTATTTTTGTACCTATAATAAAATAAAAATGTATTATAAATAAATAAATATATATATATATATATATATATAAATCTATAAAATAAATCACTTTTATCCTGCATATAAGATATATAAGATACATATATTCAAAATTAGCCACCACCCATGTAAAACCGCGACGAGGCGCTAGTATAAAGTATAATGATAAGCCACCTTGGGCATAAAGATTATTTGAAATATTTCATAAGCTATAGGTACCTACCATGATAGGACTAGATAAAACGATTATTATGTACTTACCTCCTTGTCTCGTGACGGCACAACATTGAAATGCTTCCTGCCTGGAAAGTTATGGTGTTTTACTAGAAGAACGGTGGTATTTAAGATAAAATACACCTTGTTCATACAATCACACTTCCAACAATCCTACATCGCTTTGTTTCTAATTTTGGCGTGTATCACAAGAAAACATGTGTTACAAAATTATACTACTATTGCTACGGTACATTGTGCAACATTATATTGAACCTACGTATATTAACTTCAAAGTACGAACGTTAAAAAAACGAATACCTAGTACTTTTTCTAGCTAACCAAGGGAAGTCGACTAACAATCTCAATAACACTAACTTATACAGACATACATAAAAAATATATTTGATACTTAACCATAGATGAAAGGTAAACTAACGACAATCGCCTAAAAAAAATACTGGTATCCTGTTTTCAATAATATAATGACGGAATACTGTTGCGGGAATGCTCCTTTTGTTACAATTTTATTCTACTTTTTTATGTTGTGCTTTTTCTTAGAACTACACTTTACGGTACGATAATAACAACTGATAACATCTTATAAACAATACCTCAAGTACACTGAACATTGTTGTTATGTTAAAGAATACAAAGATTAAGATAAGGATATTACGAGGGTAAAACAATTGACACCATATTTAAAGAATATAATTTAAGATAGAACATGTCTCCGAACCTAACAATCAAAGGAAGGCAAAGGAAGACTAGACAGATAACTAAGAGTAGACGATTTTTATATATCATCCACATAAACCGGTGGAGTGGAAAAATGTTGATTCGATACATTCAACCGACACCGAGAGATTTAAGAAATCGTCATACCTGTGGTGAGTTGAAGTTCTTTATAGAATCGTAAATGTGACGTCTTTTGGCATCTCTATACAGACGACTGCAGCGATTCCTAAAAACTTTATAGTTTGACCGATTCTGAGAAATTTCTTTTATATCATCTCATGGCTTTTTCACGCTTATACATTAGTCGTTTAATCCCTTCGGAAAGCCAAGGTGCCGGAAGCTTTTTAACTCTATTTATCTTGTCGTATGTTTATCACAAACCCTTCAACTTTAGTGTCAATATCGCCACATTTGCAAATGGGAGACCAATCTATATTTTCTACATCATTCTTCAAATTCGTTTCACTAACACTTTTGCAACTACGTAAAACAATACGCTTGAGTTTCAGTTTAGGATAGACGACCTTGATGATGAAATGAAAATTAGGTCATGATGAACGAAAAAGGTGCAGAAAGTTGTCCATGAGTAGTAACTTTATTAGTCATATTACTGTGTATTCCCTAATCGACTAGACTGAGAAGAATAATATGGGACTGCTTTTGCATAGTTTGGAGATGCCAAATGGAAATTAATATTTGATTGAGCGAAATTAGTGTTCGGCAACACTTCTTTTAATATTTAATCTACAAAGGAATATTAATTACGGATTAACGTACTTTTACATTCATTTTTCCGTGATAAACGAATACCACGATTAATAAACATTAAATAAAATGTAATTCATTTTTATCAAAAGTCAATTGTTGAGCGTTTCAGCTTTTAAATTCCAAATTCTAAATCACACATTAGATCTATATTATTAGGGGACTTAAATAAAAGAGTAATCAGTAATTAATGTTTTATTTGTGTTTCCTGAACGTTGCATGACATGCAGAAACCAATTGGTAAAAATTTAAAAATATTTTTAAACTTTAGCCCCAGCGCAGGTTTCATAGGCAGTCCCAAAAAGGCTGTCCCAGGTCGATGCACCTTTCTCTATGCTCGGCAATCCAAATCCTGAAATTTAAAAAAAACCATTCTAAACAATGTAAGAATCAAAAAAATATTATTAATAAAAATTTCCTTTAAGAATCGAAGTTGTCTACTTATATTTATAGGCGTCATCAGCAAATTTTGAGGGTGCTCTATCAAGTTCATATGGTTTCACAACTGGATTTTGGCACCATAGTTTCTGCTGGTCATTGCACAACTGTTGGTCGGGAAACCATACAGTTATCGCACTGCCACTGACTCAAAACTCTTGATTGTCTTGAAACGCAGGGTGAATGGCATAGCGAATGGTAGGTGCCGAAACAAATACTGCATGTAGTCAGAATACCCTGAGAAAAACGCCAGCGTTAATGAGCGTTTAGTTGACAGACAAAATCGTAACACAAAATGGTAGAAGAATGAAGCTTACAGTTTCATCGGTCCCACAGCAAACCACACATATTTTGTTATTGTTAGTTATCCGATTTGTTACGTCTGGTATTAAATCTGTAAGCATCACATCAACAAGTTCTGAGAGTGTTCTAATTAGTTCATGTGGTTTCAAAAATGGATCTATGGGCGGCGTACTTTCTGCTGCACAATCCACATTTTCGCGAATTACAAACGGTGATTGCACAACACCATGCATTTTTTGCATTGCCACTGATTCGAAGCTCTTGATCGTCTTGAAATGCAGGGTGAATGACATAGTGAATGGTAATTGTCGGAGCAAATATTGCATGTAGTCAGAATACCCTGAGAAAAAATGCAAGCGTTAATGAACGTTTAGTTAACAGATAAAATCGTAACGTAAGGTGAGAGAAATGATTCGAACGAAACTTACAGTTTCATCGGTCCCAGAGCACACCACACAGGTTTTGTGATTATCATTTGTTATCACATTTGTTACGCCTGGCATTAGATCCAAAAACATGTCATCAGTAAATTGTGGGGAAGCTCTGTTAAATGCATGTGGTTTCAAAAATGGATCTACGGGCAGTGTAGTTTCTGCTGTATAATCCACACCGCCACGAATTATAGTCGGTGATTGCACAACTGTTGGTCGGGAGACTATACATTTATTGCATTGCCACTGATTCAAAGCTCTTGATTCCCTTGAAATGCACGGTGAGTGACATAGCGAATGGTAAGTGTCACAGCAAATACTGCATGTAGTCAGAATACCCTGAGAAGAAAATCCAAGCGTTAATGAACTTTTACTTAAGAGACAAAACCATAACACAAAGTGACAACACAAGAACATAATAAAAACAACAAAGTAGAACAAAACTTACAGTATCATCGGTCCCGCTGCAAACTACACAGGTGTTGTTACGTCCCGATTTAATTGTCTTTTCACTATTATCCAGGGACACTTGACTTTCGGACAGTTCAGCTTCTTTAGCTTCTGACTTGAGGTAGCCGGCTTTCCTTAATCTATTCTTTATGGAAATTTTACAGAGTGATTTGCTTTTTTTTCGCTTGAAAGACACAGTAGTAGTGTGCGATGCACTTCTGTTATCTCCGTTACTCGAGATATCATCACGTTTTTTAGGGCTTCCCGACATTCTGCGATGAGAAAAGTTAACCAGTAATAACGTCTGGTGTTATATTTATGCACAATTATATTTATGCTGATTCTTTTATAAACAGAACTTGGGTAATTTTATCACAAAAATTGACCACTATAACACTTGTACAAAGTTTCTGATTGTCTACCACTTAACAATTGATGTAATTAAACCTTGGAGTCGCTAACAAACAGACACGTCTTTCGCTGCGCACAGTTCACAACGATTTAACAACTGAACACCGCTTGGCCAGTGGTCTATGATCCTTGTAAAAAAATACCTGTGAAAAAGTAATAGTGAACTACCTGAGATAAGAGTGTGCATAGTTCGCACAAACTGTTAATGAGTCATCTGAGATACATCGATCTGATTGGTTGTGGCCCAACTTCTAACAGAGTAAATGAAAGGATAACAAAAGAAATCAATATCAGCTCTTATCTCTAAACTTTTGATTGTTTTTTGTACTTACTAAATGCATTTATGGCGTTGCTGGGGCTTGCCAAGTGTTGAGCCTTATTTTGCTAGTGTCGTGTCTTCTTACACGCAGCTACAAGAGTCAGTTTTAAAATGTTTCCAGTTTTAAAATGATACATTTGAAAGCATAGAAAACTACGTTTTCCCGAAATTATGAAACACGCCTGAAAGTAAGTACATTAAACGCTCGTAGGTCGTCCCTCCGGGGGTTTATTACGAGTATTGAAATACAGAGTTAACATAACTTATTTTTGTACCTATAATAAAATAAAAATGTATTATAAATAAATAAATATATATATATATACATATAAATCTATAAAATAAATCACTTTTATCCTGCATATAAGATATATAAGATACATATATTCAAAATTAGCCACCACCCATGTAAAACCGCGACGAGGCGCTAGTATAAAGTATAATGATAAGCCACCTTGGGCATAAAGATTATTTGAAATATTTCATAAGCTATAGGTACCTACCATGATAGGACTAGATAAAACGATTATTATGTACTTACCTCCTTGTCTCGTGACGGCACAACATTGAAATGCTTCCTGCCTGGAAAGTTATGGTGTTTTACTAGAAGAACGGTGGTATTTAAGATAAAATACACCTTGTTCATACAATCACACTTCCAACAATCCTACATCGCTTTGTTTCTAATTTTGGCGTGTATCACAAGAAAACATGTGTTACAAAATTATACTACTATTGGTACGGTACATTGTGCAACATTATATTGAACCTACGTATATTAACTTCAAAGTACGAACGTTAAAAAAACGAATACCTAGTACTTTTTCTAGCTAACCAAGGGAAGTCGACTAACAATCTCAATAACACTAACTTACACAGACATACATAAAAAATATATTTGATACTTAACCATAGATGAAAGGTAAACTAACGACAACCGCCTAAAAAAAATACTGGTATCCTGTTTTCAATAATATAATGACGGAATACTGTTGCGGGAATGCTCCTTTTGTTACAATTTTATTCTACTTTTTTATGTTGTGCTTTTTCTTAGAACTACACTTTACGGTACGATAATAACAACTGATAACATCTTATAAACAATACCTCAAGTACACTGAACATTGTTGTTATGTTAAAGAATACAAAGATTAAGATAAGGATATTACGAGGGTAAAACAATTGACACCATATTTAAAGAATATAATTTAAGATAGAACATGTCTCCGAACCTAACAATCAAAGGAAGGCAAAGGAAGACTAGACAGATAACTAAGAGTAGACGATTTTTATATATCATCCACATAAACCGGTGGAGTGGAAAAATGTTGATTCGATACATTCAACCGACACCGAGAGATTTAAGAAATCGTCATACCTGTGGTGAGTTGAAGTTCTTTATAGAATCGTAAATGTGACGTCTTTTGGCATCTCTATACAGACGACTGCAGCGATTCCTAAAAACTTTATAGTTTGACCGATTCTGAGAAATTTCTTTTATATCATCTCATGGCTTTTTCACGCTTATACATTAGTCGTTTAATCCCTTCGGAAAGCCAAGGTGCCGGAAGCTTTTTAACTCTATTTATCTTGTCGTATGTTTATCACAAACCCTTCAACTTTAGTGTCAATATCGCCACATTTGCAAATGGGAGACCAATCTATATTTTCTACATCATTCTTCAAATTCGTTTCACTAACACTTTTGCAACTACGTAAAACAATACGCTTGAGTTTCAGTTTAGGATAGACGACCTTGATGATGAAATGAAAATTAGGTCATGATGAACGAAAAAGGTGCAGAAAGTTGTCCATGAGTAGTAACTTTATTAGTCATATTACTGTGTATTCCCTAATCGACTAGACTGAGAAGAATAATATGGGACTGCTTTTGCATAGTTTGGAGATGCCAAATGGAAATTAATATTTGATTGAGCGAAATTAGTGTTCGGCAACACTTCTTTTAATATTTAATCTACAAAGGAATATTAATTACGGATTAACGTACTTTTACATTCATTTTTCCGTGATAAACGAATACCACGATTAATGAACATTAAATAAAATGTAATTCATTTTTATCAAAAGTCAATTGTTGAGCGTTTCAGCTTTTAAATTCCAAATTCTAAATCACACATTAGATCTATATTATTAGGGGACTTAAATAAAAGAGTAATCAGTAATTAATGTTTTATTTGTGTTTCCTGAACGTTGCATGACATGCAGAAACCAATTGGTAAAAATTTAAAAATATTTTTAAACTTTAGCCCCAGCGCAGGTTTCATAGGCAGTCCCAAAAAGGCTGTCCCAGGTCGATGCACCTTTCTCTATGCTCGGCAATCCAAATCCTGAAATTTAAAAAAAACCATTCTAAACAATATAAGAATCAAAAAAATATTATTAATAAAAATTTCCTTTAAGAATCGAAGTTGTCTACTTATATTTATAGGCGTCATTAGCAAATTTTGAGGGTGCTCTATCAAGTTCATATGGTTTCACAACTGGATTTTGGCACCATAGTTTCTGCTGGTCATTGCACAACTGTTGGTCGGGAAACCATACAGTTATCGCACTGCCACTGACTCAAAACTCTTGATTGTCTTGAAACGCAGGGTGAATGGCATAGCGAATGGTAGGTGCCGAAACAAATACTGCATGTAGTCAGAATACCCTGAGAAAAACGTCAGCGTTAATGAGCGTTTAGTTGACAGACAAAATCGTAACACAAAATGGTAGAAGAATGAAGCTTACAGTTTCATCGGTCCCACAGCAAACCACACATATTTTGTTATTGTTAGTTATCCGATTTGTTACGTCTGGTATTAAATCTGTAAGCATCACATCAACAAGTTCTGAGAGTGTTCTAATTAGTTCATGTGGTTTCAAAAATAGATCTATGGGCGGCGTACTTTCTGCTGCACAATCCACATTTTCGCGAATTACAAACGGTGATTGCACAACACCATGCATTTTTTGCATTGCCACTGATTCGAAGCTCTTGATCGTCTTGAAATGCAGGGTGAATGACATAGTGAATGGTAATTGTCGGAGCAAATATTGCATGTAGTCAGAATACCCTGAGAAAAAATGCAAGCGTTAATGAACGTTTAGTTAACAGATAAAATCGTAACGTAAGGTGAGAGAAATGATTCGAACGAAACTTACAGTTTCATCGGTCCCAGAGCACACCACACAGGTTTTGTGATTATCATTTGTTATCACATTTGTTACGCCTGGCATTAGATCCAAAAACATGTCATCAGTAAATTGTGGGGAAGCTCTGTTAAATGCATGTGGTTTCAAAAATGGATCTACGGGCAGTGTAGTTTCTGCTGTATAATCCACACCGCCACGAATTATAGTCGGTGATTGCACAACTGTTGGTCGGGAGACTATACATTTATTACATTGCCACTGATTCAAAGCTCTTGATTCCCTTGAAATGCACGGTGAGTGACATAGCGAATGGTAAGTGTCACAGCAAATACTGCATGTAGTCAGAATACCCTGAGAAGAAAATCCAAGCGTTAATGAACTTTTACTTAAGAGACAAAACCATAACACAAAGTGACAACACAAGAACATAATAAAAACAACAAAGTAGAACAAAACTTACAGTATCATCGGTCCCGCTGCAAACTACACAGGTGTTGTTACGTCCCGATTTAATTGTCTTTTCACTATTATCCAGGGACACTTGACTTTCGGACAGTTCAGCTTCTTTAGCTTCTGACTTGAGGTAGCCGGCTTTCCTTAATCTATTCTTTATGGAAATTTTACAGAGTGATTTGCTTTTTTTTCGCTTGAAAGACACAGTAGTAGTGTGCGATGCACTTCTGTTATCTCCGTTACTCGAGATATCATCACGTTTTTTAGGGCTTCCCGACATTCTGCGATGAGAAAAGTTAACCAGTAATAACGTCTGGTGTTATATTTATGCACAATTATATTTATGCTGATTCTTTTATAAACAGAACTTGGGTAATTTTATCACAAAAATTGACCACTATAACACTTGTACAAAATTTCTGATTGTCTACCACTTAACAATTGATGTAATTAAACCTTGGAGTCGCTAACAAACAGACACGTCTTTCGCTGCGCACAGTTCACAACGATTTAACAACTGAACACCGCTTGGCCAGTGGTCTATGACCCTTGTAAAAAAATACCTGTGAAAAAGTAATAGTGAACTACCTGAGATAAGAGTGTGCACAGTTCGCACAAACTGTTAATGAGTCATCTGAGATACATCGATCTGATTGGTTGTGGCCCAACTTCTAACAGAGTAAATGAAAGGATAACAAAAGAAATCAATATCAGCTCTTATCTCTAAACTTTTGATTGTTTTTTGTACTTACTAAATGCATTTATGGCGTTGCTGGGGCTTGCCAAGTGTTGAGCCTTATTTTGCTAGTGTCGTGTCTTCTTACACGCAGCTACAAGAGTCAGTTTTAAAATGTTTCCAGTTTTAAAATGATACATTTGAAAGCATAGAAAACTACGTTTTCCCGAAATTATGAAACACGCCTGAAAGTAAGTACATTAAACGCTCGTAGGTCGTCCCTCCGGGGGTTTATTACGAGTATTGAAATACAGAGTTAACATAACTTATTTTTGTACCTATAATAAAATAAAAATGTATTATAAATAAATAAATATATATATATATATATATATAAATCTATAAAATAAATCACTTTTATCCTGCATATAAGATATATAAGATACATATATTCAAAATTAGCCACCACCCATGTAAAACCGCGACGAGGCGCTAGTATAAAGTATAATGATAAGCCACCTTGGGCATAAAGATTATTTGAAATATTTCATAAGCTATAGGTACCTACCATGATAGGACTAGATAAAACGATTATTATGTACTTACCTCCTTGTCTCGTGACGGCACAACATTGAAATGCTTCCTGCCTGGAAAGTTATGGTGTTTTACTAGAAGAACGGTGGTATTTAAGATAAAATACACCTTGTTCATACAATCACACTTCCAACAATCCTACATCGCTTTGTTTCTAATTTTGGCGTGTATCACAAGAAAACATGTGTTACAAAATTATACTACTATTGGTACGGTACATTGTGCAACATTATATTGAACCTACGTATATTAACTTCAAAGTACGAACGTTAAAAAAACGAATACCTAGTACTTTTTCTAGCTAACCAAGGGAAGTCGACTAACAATCTCAATAACACTAACTTACACAGACATACATAAAAAATATATTTGATACTTAACCATAGATGAAAGGTAAACTAACGACAACCGCCTAAAAAAAATACTGGTATCCTGTTTTCAATAATATAATGACGGAATACTGTTGCGGGAATGCTTCTTTTGTTACAATTTTATTCTACTTTTTTATGTTGTGCTTTTTCTTAGAACTACACTTTACGGTACGATAATAACAACTGATAACATCTTATAAACAATACCTCAAGTACACTGAACATTGTTGTTATGTTAAAGAATACAAAGATTAAGATAAGGATATTACGAGGGTAAAACAATTGACACCATATTTAAAGAATATAATTTAAGATAGAACATGTCTCCGAACCTAACAATCAAAGGAAGGCAAAGGAAGACTAGACAGATAACTAAGAGTAGACGATTTTTATATATCATCCACATAAACCGGTGGAGTGGAAAAATGTTGATTCGATACATTCAACCGACACCGAGAGATTTAAGAAATCGTCATACCTGTGGTGAGTTGAAGTTCTTTATAGAATCGTAAATGTGACGTCTTTTGGCATCTCTATACAGACGACTGCAGCGATTCCTAAAAACTTTATAGTTTGACCGATTCTGAGAAATTTCTTTTATATCATCTCATGGCTTTTTCACGCTTATACATTAGTCGTTTAATCCCTTCGGAAAGCCAAGGTGCCGGAAGCTTTTTAACTCTATTTATCTTGTCGTATGTTTATCACAAACCCTTCAACTTTAGTGTCAATATCGCCACATTTGCAAATGGGAGACCAATCTATATTTTCTACATCATTCTTCAAATTCGTTTCACTAACACTTTTGCAACTACGTAAAACAATACGCTTGAGTTTCAGTTTAGGATAGACGACCTTGATGATGAAATGAAAATTAGGTCATGATGAACGAAAAAGGTGCAGAAAGTTGTCCATGAGTAGTAACTTTATTAGTCATATTACTGTGTATTCCCTAATCGACTAGACTGAGAAGAATAATATGGGACTGCTTTTGCATAGTTTGGAGATGCCAAATGGAAATTAATATTTGATTGAGCGAAATTAGTGTTCGGCAACACTTCTTTTAATATTTAATCTACAAAGGAATATTAATTACGGATTAACGTACTTTTACATTCATTTTTCCGTGATAAACGAATACCACGATTAATAAACATTAAATAAAATGTAATTCATTTTTATCAAAAGTCAATTGTTGAGCGTTTCAGCTTTTAAATTCCAAATTCTAAATCACACATTAGGTCTATATTATTAGGGGACTTAAATAAAAGAGTAATCAGTAATTAATGTTTTATTTGTGTTTCCTGAACGTTGCATGACATGCAGAAACCAATTGGTAAAAATTTAAAAATATTTTTAAACTTTAGCCCCAGCGCAGGTTTCATAGGCAGTGCCAAAAAGGCTGTCCCAGGTCGATGCACCTTTCTCTATGCTCGGCAATCCAAATCCTGAAATTTAAAAAAAAACATTCTAAACAATGTAAGAATCAAAAAAATATTATTAATAAAAATTTCCTTTAAGAATCGAAGTTGTCTACTTATATTTATAGGCGTCATTAGCAAATTTTGAGGGTGCTCTATCAAGTTCATATAGTTTCACAACTGGATTTTGGCACCATAGTTTCTGCTGGTCATTGCACAACTGTTGGTCGGGAAACCATACAGTTATCGCACTGCCACTGACTCAAAACTCTTGATTGTCTTGAAACGCAGGGTGAATGGCATAGCGAATGGTAGGTGCCGAAACAAATACTGCATGTAGTCAGAATACCCTGAGAAAAACGCCAGCGTTAATGAGCGTTTAGTTGACAGACAAAATCGTAACACAAAATGGTAGAAGAATGAAGCTTACAGTTTCATCGGTCCCACAGCAAACCACACATATTTTGTTATTGTTAGTTATCCGATTTGTTACGTCTGGTATTAAATCTGTAAGCATCACATCAACAAGTTCTGAGAGTGTTCTAATTAGTTCATGTGGTTTCAAAAATGGATCTATGGGCGGCGTACTTTCTGCTGCACAATCCACATTTTCGCGAATTACAAACGGTGATTGCACAACACCATGCATTTTTTGCATTGCCACTGATTCGAAGCTCTTGATCGTCTTGAAATGCAGGGTGAATGACATAGTGAATGGTAATTGTCGGAGCAAATATTGCATGTAGTCAGAATACCCTGAGAAAAAATGCAAGCGTTAATGAACGTTTAGTTAACAGATAAAATCGTAACGTAAGGTGAGAGAAATGATTCGAACGAAACTTACAGTTTCATCGGTCCCAGAGCACACCACACAGGTTTTGTGATTATCATTTGTTATCACATTTGTTACGCCTGGCATTAGATCCAAAAACATGTCATCAGTAAATTGTGGGGAAGCTCTGTTAAATGCATGTGGTTTCAAAAATGGATCTACGGGCAGTGTAGTTTCTGCTGTATAATCCACACCGCCACGAATTATAGTCGGTGATTGCACAACTGTTGGTCGGGAGACTATACATTTATTGCATTGCCACTGATTCAAAGCTCTTGATTCCCTTGAAATGCACGGTGAGTGACATAGCGAATGGTAAGTGTCACAGCAAATACTGCATGTAGTCAGAATACCCTGAGAAGAAAATCCAAGCGTTAATGAACTTTTACTTAAGAGACAAAACCATAACACAAAGTGACAACACAAGAACATAATAAAAACAACAAAGTAGAACAAAACTTACAGTATCATCGGTCCCGCTGCAAACTACACAGGTGTTGTTACGTCCCGATTTAATTGTCTTTTCACTATTATCCAGGGACACTTGACTTTCGGACAGTTCAGCTTCTTTAGCTTCTGACTTGAGGTAGCCGGCTTTCCTTAATCTATTCTTTATGGAAATTTTACAGAGTGATTTGCTTTTTTTTCGCTTGAAAGACACAGTAGTAGTGTGCGATGCACTTCTGTTATCTCCGTTACTCGAGATATCATCACGTTTTTTAGGGCTTCCCGACATTCTGCGATGAGAAAAGTTAACCAGTAATAACGTCTGGTGTTATATTTATGCACAATTATATTTATGCTGATTCTTTTATAAACAGAACTTGGGTAATTTTATCACAAAAATTGACCACTATAACACTTGTACAAAGTTTCTGATTGTCTACCACTTAACAATTGATGTAATTAAACCTTGGAGTCGCTAACAAACAGACACGTCTTTCGCTGCGCACAGTTCACAACGATTTAACAACTGAACACCGCTTGGCCAGTGGTCTATGATCCTTGTAAAAAAATACCTGTGAAAAAGTAATAGTGAACTACCTGAGATAAGAGTGTGCATAGTTCGCACAAACTGTTAATGAGTCATCTGAGATACATCGATCTGATTGGTTGTGGCCCAACTTCTAACAGAGTAAATGAAAGGATAACAAAAGAAATCAATATCAGCTCTTATCTCTAAACTTTTGATTGTTTTTTGTACTTACTAAATGCATTTATGGCGTTGCTGGGGCTTGCCAAGTGTTGAGCCTTATTTTGCTAGTGTCGTGTCTTCTTACACGCAGCTACAAGAGTCAGTTTTAAAATGTTTCCAGTTTTAAAATGATACATTTGAAAGCATAGAAAACTACGTTTTCCCGAAATTATGAAACACGCCTGAAAGTAAGTACATTAAACGCTCGTAGGTCGTCCCTCCGGGGGTTTATTACGAGTATTGAAATACAGAGTTAACATAACTTATTTTTGTACCTATAATAAAATAAAAATGTATTATAAATAAATAAATATATATATATATATATATATATAAATCTATAAAATAAATCACTTTTATCCTGCATATAAGATATATAAGATACATATATTCAAAATTAGCCACCACCCATGTAAAACCGCGACGAGGCGCTAGTATAAAGTATAATGATAAGCCACCTTGGGCATAAAGATTATTTGAAATATTTCATAAGCTATAGGTACCTACCATGATAGGACTAGATAAAACGATTATTATGTACTTACCTCCTTGTCTCGTGACGGCACAACATTGAAATGCTTCCTGCCTGGAAAGTTATGGTGTTTTACTAGAAGAACGGTGGTATTTAAGATAAAATACACCTTGTTCATACAATCACACTTCCAACAATCCTACATCGCTTTGTTTCTAATTTTGGCGTGTATCACAAGAAAACATGTGTTACAAAATTATACTACTATTGGTACGGTACATTGTGCAACATTATATTGAACCTACGTATATTAACTTCAAAGTACGAACGTTAAAAAAACGAATACCTAGTACTTTTTCTAGCTAACCAAGGGAAGTCGACTAACAATCTCAATAACACTAACTTACACAGACATACATAAAAAATATATTTGATACTTAACCATAGATGAAAGGTAAACTAACGACAACCGCCTAAAAAAAATACTGGTATCCTGTTTTCAATAATATAATGACGGAATACTGTTGCGGGAATGCTCCTTTTGTTACAATTTTATTCTACTTTTTTATGTTGTGCTTTTTCTTAGAACTACACTTTACGGTACGATAATAACAACTGATAACATCTTATAAACAATACCTCAAGTACACTGAACATTGTTGTTATGTTAAAGAATACAAAGATTAAGATAAGGATATTACGAGGGTAAAACAATTGACACCATATTTAAAGAATATAATTTAAGATAGAACATGTCTCCGAACCTAACAATCAAAGGAAGGCAAAGGAAGACTAGACAGATAACTAAGAGTAGACGATTTTTATATATCATCCACATAAACCGGTGGAGTGGAAAAATGTTGATTCGATACATTCAACCGACACCGAGAGATTTAAGAAATCGTCATACCTGTGGTGAGTTGAAGTTCTTTATAGAATCGTAAATGTGACGTCTTTTGGCATCTCTATACAGACGACTGCAGCGATTCCTAAAAACTTTATAGTTTGACCGATTCTGAGAAATTTCTTTTATATCATCTCATGGCTTTTTCACGCTTATACATTAGTCGTTTAATCCCTTCGGAAAGCCAAGGTGCCGGAAGCTTTTTAACTCTATTTATCTTGTCGTATGTTTATCACAAACCCTTCAACTTTAGTGTCAATATCGCCACATTTGCAAATGGGAGACCAATCTATATTTTCTACATCATTCTTCAAATTCGTTTCACTAACACTTTTGCAACTACGTAAAACAATACGCTTGAGTTTCAGTTTAGGATAGACGACCTTGATGATGAAATGAAAATTAGGTCATGATGAACGAAAAAGGTGCAGAAAGTTGTCCATGAGTAGTAACTTTATTAGTCATATTACTGTGTATTCCCTAATCGACTAGACTGAGAAGAATAATATGGGACTGCTTTTGCATAGTTTGGAGATGCCAAATGGAAATTAATATTTGATTGAGCGAAATTAGTGTTCGGCAACACTTCTTTTAATATTTAATCTACAAAGGAATATTAATTACGGATTAACGTACTTTTACATTCATTTTTCCGTGATAAACGAATACCACGATTAATGAACATTAAATAAAATGTAATTCATTTTTATCAAAAGTCAATTGTTGAGCGTTTCAGCTTTTAAATTCCAAATTCTAAATCACACATTAGATCTATATTATTAGGGGACTTAAATAAAAGAGTAATCAGTAATTAATGTTTTATTTGTGTTTCCTGAACGTTGCATGACATGCAGAAACCAATTGGTAAAAATTTAAAAATATTTTTAAACTTTAGCCCCAGCGCAGGTTTCATAGGCAGTCCCAAAAAGGCTGTCCCAGGTCGATGCACCTTTCTCTATGCTCGGCAATCCAAATCCTGAAATTTAAAAAAAACCATTCTAAACAATCTAAGAATCAAAAAAATATTATTAATAAAAATTTCCTTTAAGAATCGAAGTTGTCTACTTATATTTATAGGCGTCATTAGCAAATTTTGAGGGTGCTCTATCAAGTTCATATGGTTTCACAACTGGATTTTGGCACCATAGTTTCTGCTGGTCATTGCACAACTGTTGGTCGGGAAACCATACAGTTATCGCACTGCCACTGACTCAAAACTCTTGATTGTCTTGAAACGCAGGGTGAATGGCATAGCGAATGGTAGGTGCCGAAACAAATACTGCATGTAGTCAGAATACCCTGAGAAAAACGCCAGCGTTAATGAGCGTTTAGTTGACAGACAAAATCGTAACACAAAATGGTAGAAGAATGAAGCTTACAGTTTCATCGGTCCCACAGCAAACCACACATATTTTGTTATTGTTAGTTATCCGATTTGTTACGTCTGGTATTAAATCTGTAAGCATCACATCAACAAGTTCTGAGAGTGTTCTAATTAGTTCATGTGGTTTCAAAAATGGATCTATGGGCGGCGTACTTTCTGCTGCACAATCCACATTTTCGCGAATTACAAACGGTGATTGCACAACACCATGCATTTTTTGCATTGCCACTGATTCGAAGCTCTTGATCGTCTTGAAATGCAGGGTGAATGACATAGTGAATGGTAATTGTCGGAGCAAATATTGCATGTAGTCAGAATACCCTGAGAAAAAATGCAAGCGTTAATGAACGTTTAGTTAACAGATAAAATCGTAACGTAAGGTGAGAGAAATGATTCGAACGAAACTTACAGTTTCATCGGTCCCAGAGCACACCACACAGGTTTTGTGATTATCATTTGTTATCACATTTGTTACGCCTGGCATTAGATCCAAAAACATGTCATCAGTAAATTGTGGGGAAGCTCTGTTAAATGCATGTGGTTTCAAAAATGGATCTACGGGCAGTGTAGTTTCTGCTGTATAATCCACACCGCCACGAATTATAGTCGGTGATTGCACAACTGTTGGTCGGGAGACTATACATTTATTGCATTGCCACTGATTCAAAGCTCTTGATTCCCTTGAAATGCACGGTGAGTGACATAACGAATGGTAAGTGTCACAGCAAATACTGCATGTAGTCAGAATACCCTGAGAAGAAAATCCAAGCGTTAATGAACTTTTACTTAAGAGACAAAACCATAACACAAAGTGACAACACAAGAACATAATAAAAACAACAAAGTAGAACAAAACTTACAGTATCATCGGTCCCGCTGCAAACTACACAGGTGTTGTTACGTCCCGATTTAATTGTCTTTTCACTATTATCCAGGGACACTTGACTTTCGGACAGTTCAGCTTCTTTAGCTTCTGACTTGAGGTAGCCGGCTTTCCTTAATCTATTCTTTATGGAAATTTTACAGAGTGATTTGCTTTTTTTTCGCTTGAAAGACACAGTAGTAGTGTGCGATGCACTTCTGTTATCTCCGTTACTCGAGATATCATCACGTTTTTTAGGGCTTCCCGACATTCTGCGATGAGAAAAGTTAACCAGTAATAACGTCTGGTGTTATATTTATGCACAATTATATTTATGCTGATTCTTTTATAAACAGAACTTGGGTAATTTTATCACAAAAATTGACCACTATAACACTTGTACAAAGTTTCTGATTGTCTACCACTTAACAATTGATGTAATTAAACCTTGGAGTCGCTAACAAACAGACACGTCTTTCGCTGCGCACAGTTCACAACGATTTAACAACTGAACACCGCTTGGCCAGTGGTCTATGATCCTTGTAAAAAAATACCTGTGAAAAAGTAATAGTGAACTACCTGAGATAAGAGTGTGCATAGTTCGCACAAACTGTTAATGAGTCATCTGAGATACATCGATCTGATTGGTTGTGGCCCAACTTCTAACAGAGTAAATGAAAGGATAACAAAAGAAATCAATATCAGCTCTTATCTCTAAACTTTTGATTGTTTTTTGTACTTACTAAATGCATTTATGGCGTTGCTGGGGCTTGCCAAGTGTTGAGCCTTATTTTGCTAGTGTCGTGTCTTCTTACACGCAGCTACAAGAGTCAGTTTTAAAATGTTTCCAGTTTTAAAATGATACATTTGAAAGCATAGAAAACTACGTTTTCCCGAAATTATGAAACACGCCTGAAAGTAAGTACATTAAACGCTCGTAGGTCGTCCCTCCGGGGGTTTATTACGAGTATTGAAATACAGAGTTAACATAACTTATTTTTGTACCTATAATAAAATAAAAATGTATTATAAATAAATAAATATATATATATATATATATATAAATCTATAAAATAAATCACTTTTATCCTGCATATAAGATATATAAGATACATATATTCAAAATTAGCCACCACCCATGTAAAACCGCGACGAGGCGCTAGTATAAAGTATAATGATAAGCCACCTTGGGCATAAAGATTATTTGAAATATTTCATAAGCTATAGGTACCTACCATGATAGGACTAGATAAAACGATTATTATGTACTTACCTCCTTGTCTCGTGACGGCACAACATTGAAATGCTTCCTGCCTGGAAAGTTATGGTGTTTTACTAGAAGAACGGTGGTATTTAAGATAAAATACACCTTGTTCATACAATCACACTTCCAACAATCCTACATCGCTTTGTTTCTAATTTTGGCGTGTATCACAAGAAAACATGTGTTACAAAATTATACTACTATTGGTACGGTACATTGTGCAACATTATATTGAACCTACGTATATTAACTTCAAAGTACGAACGTTAAAAAAACGAATACCTAGTACTTTTTCTAGCTAACCAAGGGAAGTCGACTAACAATCTCAATAACACTAACTTACACAGACATACATAAAAAATATATTTGATACTTAACCATAGATGAAAGGTAAACTAACGACAACCGCCTAAAAAAAATACTGGTATCCTGTTTTCAATAATATAATGACGGAATACTGTTGCGGGAATGCTTCTTTTGTTACAATTTTATTCTACTTTTTTATGTTGTGCTTTTTCTTAGAACTACACTTTACGGTACGATAATAACAACTGATAACATCTTATAAACAATACCTCAAGTACACTGAACATTGTTGTTATGTTAAAGAATACAAAGATTAAGATAAGGATATTACGAGGGTAAAACAATTGACACCATATTTAAAGAATATAATTTAAGATAGAACATGTCTCCGAACCTAACAATCAAAGGAAGGCAAAGGAAGACTAGACAGATAACTAAGAGTAGACGATTTTTATATATCATCCACATAAACCGGTGGAGTGGAAAAATGTTGATTCGATACATTCAACCGACACCGAGAGATTTAAGAAATCGTCATACCTGTGGTGAGTTGAAGTTCTTTATAGAATCGTAAATGTGACGTCTTTTGGCATCTCTATACAGACGACTGCAGCGATTCCTAAAAACTTTATAGTTTGACCGATTCTGAGAAATTTCTTTTATATCATCTCATGGCTTTTTCACGCTTATACATTAGTCGTTTAATCCCTTCGGAAAGCCAAGGTGCCGGAAGCTTTTTAACTCTATTTATCTTGTCGTATGTTTATCACAAACCCTTCAACTTTAGTGTCAATATCGCCACATTTGCAAATGGGAGACCAATCTATATTTTCTACATCATTCTTCAAATTCGTTTCACTAACACTTTTGCAACTACGTAAAACAATACGCTTGAGTTTCAGTTTAGGATAGACGACCTTGATGATGAAATGAAAATTAGGTCATGATGAACGAAAAAGGTGCAGAAAGTTGTCCATGAGTAGTAACTTTATTAGTCATATTACTGTGTATTCCCTAATCGACTAGACTGAGAAGAATAATATGGGACTGCTTTTGCATAGTTTGGAGATGCCAAATGGAAATTAATATTTGATTGAGCGAAATTAGTGTTCGGCAACACTTCTTTTAATATTTAATCTACAAAGGAATATTAATTACGGATTAACGTACTTTTACATTCATTTTTCCGTGATAAACGAATACCACGATTAATGAACATTAAATAAAATGTAATTCATTTTTATCAAAAGTCAATTGTTGAGCGTTTCAGCTTTTAAATTCCAAATTCTAAATCACACATTAGATCTATATTATTAGGGGACTTAAATAAAAGAGTAATCAGTAATTAATGTTTTATTTGTGTTTCCTGAACGTTGCATGACATGCAGAAACCAATTGGTAAAAATTTAAAAATATTTTTAAACTTTAGCCCCAGCGCAGGTTTCATAGGCAGTCCCAAAAAGGCTGTCCCAGGTCGATGCACCTTTCTCTATGCTCGGCAATCCAAATCCTGAAATTTAAAAAAAACCATTCTAAACAATATAAGAATCAAAAAAATATTATTAATAAAAATTTCCTTTAAGAATCGAAGTTGTCTACTTATATTTATAGGCGTCATCAGCAAATTTTGAGGGTGCTCTATCAAGTTCATATGGTTTCACAACTGGATTTTGGCACCATAGTTTCTGCTGGTCATTGCACAACTGTTGGTCGGGAAACCATACAGTTATCGCACTGCCACTGACTCAAAACTCTTGATTGTCTTGAAACGCAGGGTGAATGGCATAGCGAATGGTAGGTGCCGAAACAAATACTGCATGTAGTCAGAATACCCTGAGAAAAACGCCAGCGTTAATGAGCGTTTAGTTGACAGACAAAATCGTAACACAAAATGGTAGAAGAATGAAGCTTACAGTTTCATCGGTCCCACAGCAAACCACACATATTTTGTTATTGTTAGTTATCCGATTTGTTACGTCTGGTATTAAATCTGTAAGCATCACATCAACAAGTTCTGAGAGTGTTCTAATTAGTTCATGTGGTTTCAAAAATGGATCTATGGGCGGCGTACTTTCTGCTGCACAATCCACATTTTCGCGAATTACAAACGGTGATTGCACAACACCATGCATTTTTTGCATTGCCACTGATTCGAAGCTCTTGATCGTCTTGAAATGCAGGGTGAATGACATAGTGAATGGTAATTGTCGGAGCAAATATTGCATGTAGTCAGAATACCCTGAGAAAAAATGCAAGCGTTAATGAACGTTTAGTTAACAGATAAAATCGTAACGTAAGGTGAGAGAAATGATTCGAACGAAACTTACAGTTTCATCGGTCCCAGAGCACACCACACAGGTTTTGTGATTATCATTTGTTATCACATTTGTTACGCCTGGCATTAGATCCAAAAACATGTCATCAGTAAATTGTGGGGAAGCTCTGTTAAATGCATGTGGTTTCAAAAATGGATCTACGGGCAGTGTAGTTTCTGCTGTATAATCCACACCGCCACGAATTATAGTCGGTGATTGCACAACTGTTGGTCGGGAGACTATACATTTATTGCATTGCCACTGATTCAAAGCTCTTGATTCCCTTGAAATGCACGGTGAGTGACATAGCGAATGGTAAGTGTCACAGCAAATACTGCATGTAGTCAGAATACCCTGAGAAGAAAATCCAAGCGTTAATGAACTTTTACTTAAGAGACAAAACCATAACACAAAGTGACAACACAAGAACATAATAAAAACAACAAAGTAGAACAAAACTTACAGTATCATCGGTCCCGCTGCAAACTACACAGGTGTTGTTACGTCCCGATTTAATTGTCTTTTCACTATTATCCAGGGACACTTGACTTTCGGACAGTTCAGCTTCTTTAGCTTCTGACTTGAGGTAGCCGGCTTTCCTTAATCTATTCTTTATGGAAATTTTACAGAGTGATTTGCTTTTTTTTCGCTTGAAAGACACAGTAGTAGTGTGCGATGCACTTCTGTTATCTCCGTTACTCGAGATATCATCACGTTTTTTAGGGCTTCCCGACATTCTGCGATGAGAAAAGTTAACCAGTAATAACGTCTGGTGTTATATTTATGCACAATTATATTTATGCTGATTCTTTTATAAACAGAACTTGGGTAATTTTATCACAAAAATTGACCACTATAACACTTGTACAAAGTTTCTGATTGTCTACCACTTAACAATTGATGTAATTAAACCTTGGAGTCGCTAACAAACAGACACGTCTTTCGCTGCGCACAGTTCACAACGATTTAACAACTGAACACCGCTTGGCCAGTGGTCTATGATCCTTGTAAAAAAATACCTGTGAAAAAGTAATAGTGAACTACCTGAGATAAGAGTGTGCATAGTTCGCACAAACTGTTAATGAGTCATCTGAGATACATCGATCTGATTGGTTGTGGCCCAACTTCTAACAGAGTAAATGAAAGGATAACAAAAGAAATCAATATCAGCTCTTATCTCTAAACTTTTGATTGTTTTTTGTACTTACTAAATGCATTTATGGCGTTGCTGGGGCTTGCCAAGTGTTGAGCCTTATTTTGCTAGTGTCGTGTCTTCTTACACGCAGCTACAAGAGTCAGTTTTAAAATGTTTCCAGTTTTAAAATGATACATTTGAAAGCATAGAAAACTACGTTTTCCCGAAATTATGAAACACGCCTGAAAGTAAGTACATTAAACGCTCGTAGGTCGTCCCTCCGGGGGTTTATTACGAGTATTGAAATACAGAGTTAACATAACTTATTTTTGTACCTATAATAAAATAAAAATGTATTATAAATAAATAAATATATATATATATATATATATATAAATCTATAAAATAAATCACTTTTATCCTGCATATAAGATATATAAGATACATATATTCAAAATTAGCCACCACCCATGTAAAACCGCGACGAGGCGCTAGTATAAAGTATAATGATAAGCCACCTTGGGCATAAAGATTATTTGAAATATTTCATAAGCTATAGGTACCTACCATGATAGGACTAGATAAAACGATTATTATGTACTTACCTCCTTGTCTCGTGACGGCACAACATTGAAATGCTTCCTGCCTGGAAAGTTATGGTGTTTTACTAGAAGAACGGTGGTATTTAAGATAAAATACACCTTGTTCATACAATCACACTTCCAACAATCCTACATCGCTTTGTTTCTAATTTTGACGTGTATCACAAGAAAACATGTGTTACAAAATTATACTACTATTGGTACGGTACATTGTGCAACATTATATTGAACCTACGTATATTAACTTCAAAGTACGAACGTTAAAAAAACGAATACCTAGTACTTTTTCTAGCTAACCAAGGGAAGTCGACTAACAATCTCAATAACACTAACTTACACAGACATACATAAAAAATATATTTGATACTTAACCATAGATGAAAGGTAAACTAACGACAACCGCCTAAAAAAAATACTGGTATCCTGTTTTCAATAATATAATGACGGAATACTGTTGCGGGAATGCTTCTTTTGTTACAATTTTATTCTACTTTTTTATGTTGTGCTTTTTCTTAGAACTACACTTTACGGTACGATAATAACAACTGATAACATCTTATAAACAATACCTCAAGTACACTGAACATTGTTGTTATGTTAAAGAATACAAAGATTAAGATAAGGATATTACGAGGGTAAAACAATTGACACCATATTTAAAGAATATAATTTAAGATAGAACATGTCTCCGAACCTAACAATCAAAGGAAGGCAAAGGAAGACTAGACAGATAACTAAGAGTAGACGATTTTTATATATCATCCACATAAACCGGTGGAGTGGAAAAATGTTGATTCGATACATTCAACCGACACCGAGAGATTTAAGAAATCGTCATACCTGTGGTGAGTTGAAGTTCTTTATAGAATCGTAAATGTGACGTCTTTTGGCATCTCTATACAGACGACTGCAGCGATTCCTAAAAACTTTATAGTTTGACCGATTCTGAGAAATTTCTTTTATATCATCTCATGGCTTTTTCACGCTTATACATTAGTCGTTTAATCCCTTCGGAAAGCCAAGGTGCCGGAAGCTTTTTAACTCTATTTATCTTGTCGTATGTTTATCACAAACCCTTCAACTTTAGTGTCAATATCGCCACATTTGCAAATGGGAGACCAATCTATATTTTCTACATCATTCTTCAAATTCGTTTCACTAACACTTTTGCAACTACGTAAAACAATACGCTTGAGTTTCAGTTTAGGATAGACGACCTTGATGATGAAATGAAAATTAGGTCATGATGAACGAAAAAGGTGCAGAAAGTTGTCCATGAGTAGTAACTTTATTAGTCATATTACTGTGTATTCCCTAATCGACTAGACTGAGAAGAATAATATGGGACTGCTTTTGCATAGTTTGGAGATGCCAAATGGAAATTAATATTTGATTGAGCGAAATTAGTGTTCGGCAACACTTCTTTTAATATTTAATCTACAAAGGAATATTAATTACGGATTAACGTACTTTTACATTCATTTTTCCGTGATAAACGAATACCACGATTAATGAACATTAAATAAAATGTAATTCATTTTTATCAAAAGTCAATTGTTGAGCGTTTCAGCTTTTAAATTCCAAATTCTAAATCACACATTAGATCTATATTATTAGGGGACTTAAATAAAAGAGTAATCAGTAATTAATGTTTTATTTGTGTTTCCTGAACGTTGCATGACATGCAGAAACCAATTGGTAAAAATTTAAAAATATTTTTAAACTTTAGCCCCAGCGCAGGTTTCATAGGCAGTCCCAAAAAGGCTGTCCCAGGTCGATGCACCTTTCTCTATGCTCGGCAATCCAAATCCTGAAATTTAAAAAAAACCATTCTAAATAATGTAAGAATCAAAAAAATATTATTAATAAAAATTTCCTTTAAGAATCGAAGTTGTCTACTTATATTTATAGGCGTCATTAGCAAATTTTGAGGGTGCTCTATCAAGTTCATATAGTTTCACAACTGGATTTTGGCACCATAGTTTCTGCTGGTCATTGCACAACTGTTGGTCGGGAAACCATACAGTTATCGCACTGCCACTGACTCAAAACTCTTGATTGTCTTGAAACGCAGGGTGAATGGCATAGCGAATGGTAGGTGCCGAAACAAATACTGCATGTAGTCAGAATACCCTGAGAAAAACGCCAGCGTTAATGAGCGTTTAGTTGACAGACAAAATCGTAACACAAAATGGTAGAAGAATGAAGCTTACAGTTTCATCGGTCCCACAGCAAACCACACATATTTTGTTATTGTTAGTTATCCGATTTGTTACGTCTGGTATTAAATCTGTAAGCATCACATCAACAAGTTCTGAGAGTGTTCTAATTAGTTCATGTGGTTTCAAAAATGGATCTATGGGCGGCGTACTTTCTGCTGCACAATCCACATTTTCGCGAATTACAAACGGTGATTGCACAACACCATGCATTTTTTGCATTGCCACTGATTCGAAGCTCTTGATCGTCTTGAAATGCAGGGTGAATGACATAGTGAATGGTAATTGTCGGAGCAAATATTGCATGTAGTCAGAATACCCTGAGAAAAAATGCAAGCGTTAATGAACGTTTAGTTAACAGATAAAATCGTAACGTAAGGTGAGAGAAATGATTCGAACGAAACTTACAGTTTCATCGGTCCCAGAGCACACCACACAGGTTTTGTGATTATCATTTGTTATCACATTTGTTACGCCTGGCATTAGATCCAAAAACATGTCATCAGTAAATTGTGGGGAAGCTCTGTTAAATGCATGTGGTTTCAAAAATGGATCTACGGGCAGTGTAGTTTCTGCTGTATAATCCACACCGCCACGAATTATAGTCGGTGATTGCACAACTGTTGGTCGGGAGACTATACATTTATTGCATTGCCACTGATTCAAAGCTCTTGATTCCCTTGAAATGCACGGTGAGTGACATAGCGAATGGTAAGTGTCACAGCAAATACTGCATGTAGTCAGAATACCCTGAGAAGAAAATCCAAGCGTTAATGAACTTTTACTTAAGAGACAAAACCATAACACAAAGTGACAACACAAGAACATAATAAAAACAACAAAGTAGAACAAAACTTACAGTATCATCGGTCCCGCTGCAAACTACACAGGTGTTGTTACGTCCCGATTTAATTGTCTTTTCACTATTATCCAGGGACACTTGACTTTCGGACAGTTCAGCTTCTTTAGCTTCTGACTTGAGGTAGCCGGCTTTCCTTAATCTATTCTTTATGGAAATTTTACAGAGTGATTTGCTTTTTTTTCGCTTGAAAGACACAGTAGTAGTGTGCGATGCACTTCTGTTATCTCCGTTACTCGAGATATCATCACGTTTTTTAGGGCTTCCCGACATTCTGCGATGAGAAAAGTTAACCAGTAATAACGTCTGGTGTTATATTTATGCACAATTATATTTATGCTGATTCTTTTATAAACAGAACTTGGGTAATTTTATCACAAAAATTGACCACTATAACACTTGTACAAAGTTTCTGATTGTCTACCACTTAACAATTGATGTAATTAAACCTTGGAGTCGCTAACAAACAGACACGTCTTTCGCTGCGCACAGTTCACAACGATTTAACAACTGAACACCGCTTGGCCAGTGGTCTATGATCCTTGTAAAAAAATACCTGTGAAAAAGTAATAGTGAACTACCTGAGATAAGAGTGTGCATAGTTCGCACAAACTGTTAATGAGTCATCTGAGATACATCGATCTGATTGGTTGTGGCCCAACTTCTAACAGAGTAAATGAAAGGATAACAAAAGAAATCAATATCAGCTCTTATCTCTAAACTTTTGATTGTTTTTTGTACTTACTAAATGCATTTATGGCGTTGCTGGGGCTTGCCAAGTGTTGAGCCTTATTTTGCTAGTGTCGTGTCTTCTTACACGCAGCTACAAGAGTCAGTTTTAAAATGTTTCCAGTTTTAAAATGATACATTTGAAAGCATAGAAAACTACGTTTTCCCGAAATTATGAAACACGCCTGAAAGTAAGTACATTAAACGCTCGTAGGTCGTCCCTCCGGGGGTTTATTACGAGTATTGAAATACAGAGTTAACATAACTTATTTTTGTACCTATAATAAAATAAAAATGTATTATAAATAAATAAATATATATATATATATATATATAAATCTATAAAATAAATCACTTTTATCCTGCATATAAGATATATAAGATACATATATTCAAAATTAGCCACCACCCATGTAAAACCGCGACGAGGCGCTAGTATAAAGTATAATGATAAGCCACCTTGGGCATAAAGATTATTTGAAATATTTCATAAGCTATAGGTACCTACCATGATAGGACTAGATAAAACGATTATTATGTACTTACCTCCTTGTCTCGTGACGGCACAACATTGAAATGCTTCCTGCCTGGAAAGTTATGGTGTTTTACTAGAAGAACGGTGGTATTTAAGATAAAATACACCTTGTTCATACAATCACACTTCCAACAATCCTACATCGCTTTGTTTCTAATTTTGACGTGTATCACAAGAAAACATGTGTTACAAAATTATACTACTATTGGTACGGTACATTGTGCAACATTATATTGAACCTACGTATATTAACTTCAAAGTACGAACGTTAAAAAAACGAATACCTAGTACTTTTTCTAGCTAACCAAGGGAAGTCGACTAACAATCTCAATAACACTAACTTACACAGACATACATAAAAAATATATTTGATACTTAACCATAGATGAAAGGTAAACTAACGACAACCGCCTAAAAAAAATACTGGTATCCTGTTTTCAATAATATAATGACGGAATACTGTTGCGGGAATGCTTCTTTTGTTACAATTTTATTCTACTTTTTTATGTTGTGCTTTTTCTTAGAACTACACTTTACGGTACGATAATAACAACTGATAACATCTTATAAACAATACCTCAAGTACACTGAACATTGTTGTTATGTTAAAGAATACAAAGATTAAGATAAGGATATTACGAGGGTAAAACAATTGACACCATATTTAAAGAATATAATTTAAGATAGAACATGTCTCCGAACCTAACAATCAAAGGAAGGCAAAGGAAGACTAGACAGATAACTAAGAGTAGACGATTTTTATATATCATCCACATAAACCGGTGGAGTGGAAAAATGTTGATTCGATACATTCAACCGACACCGAGAGATTTAAGAAATCGTCATACCTGTGGTGAGTTGAAGTTCTTTATAGAATCGTAAATGTGACGTCTTTTGGCATCTCTATACAGACGACTGCAGCGATTCCTAAAAACTTTATAGTTTGACCGATTCTGAGAAATTTCTTTTATATCATCTCATGGCTTTTTCACGCTTATACATTAGTCGTTTAATCCCTTCGGAAAGCCAAGGTGCCGGAAGCTTTTTAACTCTATTTATCTTGTCGTATGTTTATCACAAACCCTTCAACTTTAGTGTCAATATCGCCACATTTGCAAATGGGAGACCAATCTATATTTTCTACATCATTCTTCAAATTCGTTTCACTAACACTTTTGCAACTACGTAAAACAATACGCTTGAGTTTCAGTTTAGGATAGACGACCTTGATGATGAAATGAAAATTAGGTCATGATGAACGAAAAAGGTGCAGAAAGTTGTCCATGAGTAGTAACTTTATTAGTCATATTACTGTGTATTCCCTAATCGACTAGACTGAGAAGAATAATATGGGACTGCTTTTGCATAGTTTGGAGATGCCAAATGGAAATTAATATTTGATTGAGCGAAATTAGTGTTCGGCAACACTTCTTTTAATATTTAATCTACAAAGGAATATTAATTACGGATTAACGTACTTTTACATTCATTTTTCCGTGATAAACGAATACCACGATTAATGAACATTAAATAAAATGTAATTCATTTTTATCAAAAGTCAATTGTTGAGCGTTTCAGCTTTTAAATTCCAAATTCTAAATCACACATTAGATCTATATTATTAGGGGACTTAAATAAAAGAGTAATCAGTAATTAATGTTTTATTTGTGTTTCCTGAACGTTGCATGACATGCAGAAACCAATTGGTAAAAATTTAAAAATATTTTTAAACTTTAGCCCCAGCGCAGGTTTCATAGGCAGTCCCAAAAAGGCTGTCCCAGGTCGATGCACCTTTCTCTATGCTCGGCAATCCAAATCCTGAAATTTAAAAAAAACCATTCTAAACAATGTAAGAATCAAAAAAATATTATTAATAAAAATTTCCTTTAAGAATCGAAGTTGTCTACTTATATTTATAGGCGTCATTAGCAAATTTTGAGGGTGCTCTATCAAGTTCATATGGTTTCACAACTGGATTTTGGCACCATAGTTTCTGCTGGTCATTGCACAACTGTTGGTCGGGAAACCATACAGTTATCGCACTGCCACTGACTCAAAACTCTTGATTGTCTTGAAACGCAGGGTGAATGGCATAGCGAATGGTAGGTGCCGAAACAAATACTGCATGTAGTCAGAATACCCTGAGAAAAACGCCAGCGTTAATGAGCGTTTAGTTGACAGACAAAATCGTAACACAAAATGGTAGAAGAATGAAGCTTACAGTTTCATCGGTCCCACAGCAAACCACACATATTTTGTTATTGTTAGTTATCCGATTTGTTACGTCTGGTATTAAATCTGTAAGCATCACATCAACAAGTTCTGAGAGTGTTCTAATTAGTTCATGTGGTTTCAAAAATGGATCTATGGGCGGCGTACTTTCTGCTGCACAATCCACATTTTCGCGAATTACAAACGGTGATTGCACAACACCATGCATTTTTTGCATTGCCACTGATTCGAAGCTCTTGATCGTCTTGAAATGCAGGGTGAATGACATAGTGAATGGTAATTGTCGGAGCAAATATTGCATGTAGTCAGAATACCCTGAGAAAAAATGCAAGCGTTAATGAACGTTTAGTTAACAGATAAAATCGTAACGTAAGGTGACAGAAATGATTCGAACGAAACTTACAGTTTCATCGGTCCCAGAGCACACCACACAGGTTTTGTGATTATCATTTGTTATCACATTTGTTACGCCTGGCATTAGATCCAAAAACATGTCATCAGTAAATTGTGGGGAAGCTCTGTTAAATGCATGTGGTTTCAAAAATGGATCTACGGGCAGTGTAGTTTCTGCTGTATAATCCACACCGCCACGAATTATAGTCGGTGATTGCACAACTGTTGGTCGGGAGACTATACATTTATTGCATTGCCACTGATTCAAAGCTCTTGATTCCCTTGAAATGCACGGTGAGTGACATAGCGAATGGTAAGTGTCACAGCAAATACTGCATGTAGTCAGAATACCCTGAGAAGAAAATCCAAGCGTTAATGAACTTTTACTTAAGAGACAAAACCATAACACAAAGTGACAACACAAGAACATAATAAAAACAACAAAGTAGAACAAAACTTACAGTATCATCGGTCCCGCTGCAAACTACACAGGTGTTGTTACGTCCCGATTTAATTGTCTTTTCACTATTATCCAGGGACACTTGACTTTCGGACAGTTCAGCTTCTTTAGCTTCTGACTTGAGGTAGCCGGCTTTCCTTAATCTATTCTTTATGGAAATTTTACAGAGTGATTTGCTTTTTTTTCGCTTGAAAGACACAGTAGTAGTGTGCGATGCACTTCTGTTATCTCCGTTACTCGAGATATCATCACGTTTTTTAGGGCTTCCCGATATTCTGCGATGAGAAAAGTTAACCAGTAATAACGTCTGGTGTTATATTTATGCACAATTATATTTATGCTGATTCTTTTATAAACAGAACTTGGGTAATTTTATCACAAAAATTGACCACTATAACACTTGTACAAAGTTTCTGATTGTCTACCACTTAACAATTGATGTAATTAAACCTTGGAGTCGCTAACAAACAGACACGTCTTTCGCTGCGCACAGTTCACAACGATTTAACAACTGAACACCGCTTGGCCAGTGGTCTATGATCCTTGTAAAAAAATACCTGTGAAAAAGTAATAGTGAACTACCTGAGATAAGAGTGTGCATAGTTCGCACAAACTGTTAATGAGTCATCTGAGATACATCGATCTGATTGGTTGTGGCCCAACTTCTAACAGAGTAAATGAAAGGATAACAAAAGAAATCAATATCAGCTCTTATCTCTAAACTTTTGATTGTTTTTTGTACTTACTAAATGCATTTATGGCGTTGCTGGGGCTTGCCAAGTGTTGAGCCTTATTTTGCTAGTGTCGTGTCTTCTTACACGCAGCTACAAGAGTCAGTTTTAAAATGTTTCCAGTTTTAAAATGATACATTTGAAAGCATAGAAAACTACGTTTTCCCGAAATTATGAAACACGCCTGAAAGTAAGTACATTAAACGCTCGTAGGTCGTCCCTCCGGGGGTTTATTACGAGTATTGAAATACAGAGTTAACATAACTTATTTTTGTACCTATAATAAAATAAAAATGTATTATAAATAAATAAATATATATATATATATATATAAATCTATAAAATAAATCACTTTTATCCTGCATATAAGATATATAAGATACATATATTCAAAATTAGCCACCACCCATGTAAAACCGCGACGAGGCGCTAGTATAAAGTATAATGATAAGCCACCTTGGGCATAAAGATTATTTGAAATATTTCATAAGCTATAGGTACCTACCATGATAGGACTAGATAAAACGATTATTATGTACTTACCTCCTTGTCTCGTGACGGCACAACATTGAAATGCTTCCTGCCTGGAAAGTTATGGTGTTTTACTAGAAGAACGGTGGTATTTAAGATAAAATACACCTTGTTCATACAATCACACTTCCAACAATCCTACATCGCTTTGTTTCTAATTTTGGCGTGTATCACAAGAAAACATGTGTTACAAAATTATACTACTATTGGTACGGTACATTGTGCAACATTATATTGAACCTACGTATATTAACTTCAAAGTACGAACGTTAAAAAAACGAATACCTAGTACTTTTTCTAGCTAACCAAGGGAAGTCGACTAACAATCTCAATAACACTAACTTACACAGACATACATAAAAAATATATTTGATACTTAACCATAGATGAAAGGTAAACTAACGACAACCGCCTAAAAAAAATACTGGTATCCTGTTTTCAATAATATAATGACGGAATACTGTTGCGGGAATGCTCCTTTTGTTACAATTTTATTCTACTTTTTTATGTTGTGCTTTTTCTTAGAACTACACTTTACGGTACGATAATAACAACTGATAACATCTTATAAACAATACCTCAAGTACACTGAACATTGTTGTTATGTTAAAGAATACAAAGATTAAGATAAGGATATTACGAGGGTAAAACAATTGACACCATATTTAAAGAATATAATTTAAGATAGAACATGTCTCCGAACCTAACAATCAAAGGAAGGCAAAGGAAGACTAGACAGATAACTAAGAGTAGACGATTTTTATATATCATCCACATAAACCGGTGGAGTGGAAAAATGTTGATTCGATACATTCAACCGACACCGAGAGATTTAAGAAATCGTCATACCTGTGGTGAGTTGAAGTTCTTTATAGAATCGTAAATGTGACGTCTTTTGGCATCTCTATACAGACGACTGCAGCGATTCCTAAAAACTTTATAGTTTGACCGATTCTGAGAAATTTCTTTTATATCATCTCATGGCTTTTTCACGCTTATACATTAGTCGTTTAATCCCTTCGGAAAGCCAAGGTGCCGGAAGCTTTTTAACTCTATTTATCTTGTCGTATGTTTATCACAAACCCTTCAACTTTAGTGTCAATATCGCCACATTTGCAAATGGGAGACCAATCTATATTTTCTACATCATTCTTCAAATTCGTTTCACTAACACTTTTGCAACTACGTAAAACAATACGCTTGAGTTTCAGTTTAGGATAGACGACCTTGATGATGAAATGAAAATTAGGTCATGATGAACGAAAAAGGTGCAGAAAGTTGTCCATGAGTAGTAACTTTATTAGTCATATTACTGTGTATTCCCTAATCGACTAGACTGAGAAGAATAATATGGGACTGCTTTTGCATAGTTTGGAGATGCCAAATGGAAATTAATATTTGATTGAGCGAAATTAGTGTTCGGCAACACTTCTTTTAATATTTAATCTACAAAGGAATATTAATTACGGATTAACGTACTTTTACATTCATTTTTCCGTGATAAACGAATACCACGATTAATGAACATTAAATAAAATGTAATTCATTTTTATCAAAAGTCAATTGTTGAGCGTTTCAGCTTTTAAATTCCAAATTCTAAATCACACATTAGATCTATATTATTAGGGGACTTAAATAAAAGAGTAATCAGTAATTAATGTTTTATTTGTGTTTCCTGAACGTTGCATGACATGCAGAAACCAATTGGTAAAAATTTAAAAATATTTTTAAACTTTAGCCCCAGCGCAGGTTTCATAGGCAGTCCCAAAAAGGCTGTCCCAGGTCGATGCACCTTTCTCTATGCTCGGCAATTCAAATCCTGAAATTTAAAAAAAACCATTCTAAACAATATAAGAATCAAAAAAATATTATTAATAAAAATTTCCTTTAAGAATCGAAGTTGTCTACTTATATTTATAGGCGTCATTAGCAAATTTTGAGGGTGCTCTATCAAGTTCATATGGTTTCACAACTGGATTTTGGCACCATAGTTTCTGCTGGTCATTGCACAACTGTTGGTCGGGAAACCATACAGTTATCGCACTGCCACTGACTCAAAACTCTTGATTGTCTTGAAACGCAGGGTGAATGGCATAGCGAATGGTAGGTGCCGAAACAAATACTGCATGTAGTCAGAATACCCTGAGAAAAACGCCAGCGTTAATGAGCGTTTAGTTGACAGACAAAATCGTAACACAAAATGGTAGAAGAATGAAGCTTACAGTTTCATCGGTCCCACAGCAAACCACACATATTTTGTTATTGTTAGTTATCCGATTTGTTACGTCTGGTATTAAATCTGTAAGCATCACATCAACAAGTTCTGAGAGTGTTCTAATTAGTTCATGTGGTTTCAAAAATGGATCTATGGGCGGCGTACTTTCTGCTGCACAATCCACATTTTCGCGAATTACAAACGGTGATTGCACAACACCATGCATTTTTTGCATTGCCACTGATTCGAAGCTCTTGATCGTCTTGAAATGCAGGGTGAATGACATAGTGAATGGTAATTGTCGGAGCAAATATTGCATGTAGTCAGAATACCCTGAGAAAAAATGCAAGCGTTAATGAACGTTTAGTTAACAGATAAAATCGTAACGTAAGGTGAGAGAAATGATTCGAACGAAACTTACAGTTTCATCGGTCCCAGAGCACACCACACAGGTTTTGTGATTATCATTTGTTATCACATTTGTTACGCCTGGCATTAGATCCAAAAACATGTCATCAGTAAATTGTGGGGAAGCTCTGTTAAATGCATGTGGTTTCAAAAATGGATCTACGGGCAGTGTAGTTTCTGCTGTATAATCCACACCGCCACGAATTATAGTCGGTGATTGCACAACTGTTGGTCGGGAGACTATACATTTATTGCATTGCCACTGATTCAAAGCTCTTGATTCCCTTGAAATGCACGGTGAGTGACATAGCGAATGGTAAGTGTCACAGCAAATACTGCATGTAGTCAGAATACCCTGAGAAGAAAATCCAAGCGTTAATGAACTTTTACTTAAGAGACAAAACCATAACACAAAGTGACAACACAAGAACATAATAAAAACAACAAAGTAGAACAAAACTTACAGTATCATCGGTCCCGCTGCAAACTACACAGGTGTTGTTACGTCCCGATTTAATTGTCTTTTCACTATTATCCAGGGACACTTGACTTTCGGACAGTTCAGCTTCTTTAGCTTCTGACTTGAGGTAGCCGGCTTTCCTTAATCTATTCTTTATGGAAATTTTACAGAGTGATTTGCTTTTTTTTCGCTTGAAAGACACAGTAGTAGTGTGCGATGCACTTCTGTTATCTCCGTTACTCGAGATATCATCACGTTTTTTAGGGCTTCCCGACATTCTGCGATGAGAAAAGTTAACCAGTAATAACGTCTGGTGTTATATTTATGCACAATTATATTTATGCTGATTCTTTTATAAACAGAACTTGGGTAATTTTATCACAAAAATTGACCACTATAACACTTGTACAAAGTTTCTGATTGTCTACCACTTAACAATTGATGTAATTAAACCTTGGAGTCGCTAACAAACAGACACGTCTTTCGCTGCGCACAGTTCACAACGATTTAACAACTGAACACCGCTTGGCCAGTGGTCTATGATCCTTGTAAAAAAATACCTGTGAAAAAGTAATAGTGAACTACCTGAGATAAGAGTGTGCATAGTTCGCACAAACTGTTAATGAGTCATCTGAGATACATCGATCTGATTGGTTGTGGCCCAACTTCTAACAGAGTAAATGAAAGGATAACAAAAGAAATCAATATCAGCTCTTATCTCTAAACTTTTGATTGTTTTTTGTACTTACTAAATGCATTTATGGCGTTGCTGGGGCTTGCCAAGTGTTGAGCCTTATTTTGCTAGTGTCGTGTCTTCTTACACGCAGCTACAAGAGTCAGTTTTAAAATGTTTCCAGTTTTAAAATGATACATTTGAAAGCATAGAAAACTACGTTTTCCCGAAATTATGAAACACGCCTGAAAGTAAGTACATTAAACGCTCGTAGGTCGTCCCTCCGGGGGTTTATTACGAGTATTGAAATACAGAGTTAACATAACTTATTTTTGTACCTATAATAAAATAAAAATGTATTATAAATAAATAAATATATATATATATATATATATATAAATCTATAAAATAAATCACTTTTATCCTGCATATAAGATATATAAGATACATATATTCAAAATTAGCCACCACCCATGTAAAACCGCGACGAGGCGCTAGTATAAAGTATAATGATAAGCCACCTTGGGCATAAAGATTATTTGAAATATTTCATAAGCTATAGGTACCTACCATGATAGGACTAGATAAAACGATTATTATGTACTTACCTCCTTGTCTCGTGACGGCACAACATTGAAATGCTTCCTGCCTGGAAAGTTATGGTGTTTTACTAGAAGAACGGTGGTATTTAAGATAAAATACACCTTGTTCATACAATCACACTTCCAACAATCCTACATCGCTTTGTTTCTAATTTTGGCGTGTATCACAAGAAAACATGTGTTACAAAATTATACTACTATTGGTACGGTACATTGTGCAACATTATATTGAACCTACGTATATTAACTTCAAAGTACGAACGTTAAAAAAACGAATACCTAGTACTTTTTCTAGCTAACCAAGGGAAGTCGACTAACAATCTCAATAACACTAACTTACACAGACATACATAAAAAATATATTTGATACTTAACCATAGATGAAAGGTAAACTAACGACAACCGCCTAAAAAAAATACTGGTATCCTGTTTTCAATAATATAATGACGGAATACTGTTGCGGGAATGCTTCTTTTGTTACAATTTTATTCTACTTTTTTATGTTGTGCTTTTTCTTAGAACTACACTTTACGGTACGATAATAACAACTGATAACATCTTATAAACAATACCTCAAGTACACTGAACATTGTTGTTATGTTAAAGAATACAAAGATTAAGATAAGGATATTACGAGGGTAAAACAATTGACACCATATTTAAAGAATATAATTTAAGATAGAACATGTCTCCGAACCTAACAATCAAAGGAAGGCAAAGGAAGACTAGACAGATAACTAAGAGTAGACGATTTTTATATATCATCCACATAAACCGGTGGAGTGGAAAAATGTTGATTCGATACATTCAACCGACACCGAGAGATTTAAGAAATCGTCATACCTGTGGTGAGTTGAAGTTCTTTATAGAATCGTAAATGTGACGTCTTTTGGCATCTCTATACAGACGACTGCAGCGATTCCTAAAAACTTTATAGTTTGACCGATTCTGAGAAATTTCTTTTATATCATCTCATGGCTTTTTCACGCTTATACATTAGTCGTTTAATCCCTTCGGAAAGCCAAGGTGCCGGAAGCTTTTTAACTCTATTTATCTTGTCGTATGTTTATCACAAACCCTTCAACTTTAGTGTCAATATCGCCACATTTGCAAATGGGAGACCAATCTATATTTTCTACATCATTCTTCAAATTCGTTTCACTAACACTTTTGCAACTACGTAAAACAATACGCTTGAGTTTCAGTTTAGGATAGACGACCTTGATGATGAAATGAAAATTAGGTCATGATGAACGAAAAAGGTGCAGAAAGTTGTCCATGAGTAGTAACTTTATTAGTCATATTACTGTGTATTCCCTAATCGACTAGACTGAGAAGAATAATATGGGACTGCTTTTGCATAGTTTGGAGATGCCAAATGGAAATTAATATTTGATTGAGCGAAATTAGTGTTCGGCAACACTTCTTTTAATATTTAATCTACAAAGGAATATTAATTACGGATTAACGTACTTTTACATTCATTTTTCCGTGATAAACGAATACCACGATTAATAAACATTAAATAAAATGTAATTCATTTTTATCAAAAGTCAATTGTTGAGCGTTTCAGCTTTTAAATTCCAAATTCTAAATCACACATTAGATCTATATTATTAGGGGACTTAAATAAAAGAGTAATCAGTAATTAATGTTTTATTTGTGTTTCCTGAACGTTGCATGACATGCAGAAACCAATTGGTAAAAATTTAAAAATATTTTTAAACTTTAGCCCCAGCGCAGGTTTCATAGGCAGTCCCAAAAAGGCTGTCCCAGGTCGATGCACCTTTCTCTATGCTCGGCAATCCAAATCCTGAAATTTAAAAAAAACCATTCTAAACAATGTAAGAATCAAAAAAATATTATTAATAAAAATTTCCTTTAAGAATCGAAGTTGTCTACTTATATTTATAGGCGTCATTAGCAAATTTTGAGGGTGCTCTATCAAGTTCATATAGTTTCACAACTGGATTTTGGCACCATAGTTTCTGCTGGTCATTGCACAACTGTTGGTCGGGAAACCATACAGTTATCGCACTGCCACTGACTCAAAACTCTTGATTGTCTTGAAACGCAGGGTGAATGGCATAGCGAATGGTAGGTGCCGAAACAAATACTGCATGTAGTCAGAATACCCTGAGAAAAACGCCAGCGTTAATGAGCGTTTAGTTGACAGACAAAATCGTAACACAAAATGGTAGAAGAATGAAGCTTACAGTTTCATCGGTCCCACAGCAAACCACACATATTTTGTTATTGTTAGTTATCCGATTTGTTACGTCTGGTATTAAATCTGTAAGCATCACATCAACAAGTTCTGAGAGTGTTCTAATTAGTTCATGTGGTTTCAAAAATGGATCTATGGGCGGCGTACTTTCTGCTGCACAATCCACATTTTCGCGAATTACAAACGGTGATTGCACAACACCATGCATTTTTTGCATTGCCACTGATTCGAAGCTCTTGATCGTCTTGAAATGCAGGGTGAATGACATAGTGAATGGTAATTGTCGGAGCAAATATTGCATGTAGTCAGAATACCCTGAGAAAAAATGCAAGCGTTAATGAACGTTTAGTTAACAGATAAAATCGTAACGTAAGGTGAGAGAAATGATTCGAACGAAACTTACAGTTTCATCGGTCCCAGAGCACACCACACAGGTTTTGTGATTATCATTTGTTATCACATTTGTTACGCCTGGCATTAGATCCAAAAACATGTCATCAGTAAATTGTGGGGAAGCTCTGTTAAATGCATGTGGTTTCAAAAATGGATCTACGGGCAGTGTAGTTTCTGCTGTATAATCCACACCGCCACGAATTATAGTCGGTGATTGCACAACTGTTGGTCGGGAGACTATACATTTATTGCATTGCCACTGATTCAAAGCTCTTGATTCCCTTGAAATGCACGGTGAGTGACATAGCGAATGGTAAGTGTCACAGCAAATACTGCATGTAGTCAGAATACCCTGAGAAGAAAATCCAAGCGTTAATGAACTTTTACTTAAGAGACAAAACCATAACACAAAGTGACAACACAAGAACATAATAAAAACAACAAAGTAGAACAAAACTTACAGTATCATCGGTCCCGCTGCAAACTACACAGGTGTTGTTACGTCCCGATTTAATTGTCTTTTCACTATTATCCAGGGACACTTGACTTTCGGACAGTTCAGCTTCTTTAGCTTCTGACTTGAGGTAGCCGGCTTTCCTTAATCTATTCTTTATGGAAATTTTACAGAGTGATTTGCTTTTTTTTCGCTTGAAAGACACAGTAGTAGTGTGCGATGCACTTCTGTTATCTCCGTTACTCGAGATATCATCACGTTTTTTAGGGCTTCCCGACATTCTGCGATGAGAAAAGTTAACCAGTAATAACGTCTGGTGTTATATTTATGCACAATTATATTTATGCTGATTCTTTTATAAACAGAACTTGGGTAATTTTATCACAAAAATTGACCACTATAACACTTGTACAAAGTTTCTGATTGTCTACCACTTAACAATTGATGTAATTAAACCTTGGAGTCGCTAACAAACAGACACGTCTTTCGCTGCGCACAGTTCACAACGATTTAACAACTGAACACCGCTTGGCCAGTGGTCTATGATCCTTGTAAAAAAATACCTGTGAAAAAGTAATAGTGAACTACCTGAGATAAGAGTGTGCATAGTTCGCACAAACTGTTAATGAGTCATCTGAGATACATCGATCTGATTGGTTGTGGCCCAACTTCTAACAGAGTAAATGAAAGGATAACAAAAGAAATCAATATCAGCTCTTATCTCTAAACTTTTGATTGTTTTTTGTACTTACTAAATGCATTTATGGCGTTGCTGGGGCTTGCCAAGTGTTGAGCCTTATTTTGCTAGTGTCGTGTCTTCTTACACGCAGCTACAAGAGTCAGTTTTAAAATGTTTCCAGTTTTAAAATGATACATTTGAAAGCATAGAAAACTACGTTTTCCCGAAATTATGAAACACGCCTGAAAGTAAGTACATTAAACGCTCGTAGGTCGTCCCTCCGGGGGTTTATTACGAGTATTGAAATACAGAGTTAACATAACTTATTTTTGTACCTATAATAAAATAAAAATGTATTATAAATAAATAAATATATATATATATATATATATATAAATCTATAAAATAAATCACTTTTATCCTGCATATAAGATATATAAGATACATATATTCAAAATTAGCCACCACCCATGTAAAACCGCGACGAGGCGCTAGTATAAAGTATAATGATAAGCCACCTTGGGCATAAAGATTATTTGAAATATTTCATAAGCTATAGGTACCTACCATGATAGGACTAGATAAAACGATTATTATGTACTTACCTCCTTGTCTCGTGACGGCACAACATTGAAATGCTTCCTGCCTGGAAAGTTATGGTGTTTTACTAGAAGAACGGTGGTATTTAAGATAAAATACACCTTGTTCATACAATCACACTTCCAACAATCCTACATCGCTTTGTTTCTAATTTTGGCGTGTATCACAAGAAAACATGTGTTACAAAATTATACTACTATTGGTACGGTACATTGTGCAACATTATATTGAACCTACGTATATTAACTTCAAAGTACGAACGTTAAAAAAACGAATACCTAGTACTTTTTCTAGCTAACCAAGGGAAGTCGACTAACAATCTCAATAACACTAACTTACACAGACATACATAAAAAATATATTTGATACTTAACCATAGATGAAAGGTAAACTAACGACAACCGCCTAAAAAAAATACTGGTATCCTGTTTTCAATAATATAATGACGGAATACTGTTGCGGGAATGCTCCTTTTGTTACAATTTTATTCTACTTTTTTATGTTGTGCTTTTTCTTAGAACTACACTTTACGGTACGATAATAACAACTGATAACATCTTATAAACAATACCTCAAGTACACTGAACATTGTTGTTATGTTAAAGAATACAAAGATTAAGATAAGGATATTACGAGGGTAAAACAATTGACACCATATTTAAAGAATATAATTTAAGATAGAACATGTCTCCGAACCTAACAATCAAAGGAAGGCAAAGGAAGACTAGACAGATAACTAAGAGTAGACGATTTTTATATATCATCCACATAAACCGGTGGAGTGGAAAAATGTTGATTCGATACATTCAACCGACACCGAGAGATTTAAGAAATCGTCATACCTGTGGTGAGTTGAAGTTCTTTATAGAATCGTAAATGTGACGTCTTTTGGCATCTCTATACAGACGACTGCAGCGATTCCTAAAAACTTTATAGTTTGACCGATTCTGAGAAATTTCTTTTATATCATCTCATGGCTTTTTCACGCTTATACATTAGTCGTTTAATCCCTTCGGAAAGCCAAGGTGCCGGAAGCTTTTTAACTCTATTTATCTTGTCGTATGTTTATCACAAACCCTTCAACTTTAGTGTCAATATCGCCACATTTGCAAATGGGAGACCAATCTATATTTTCTACATCATTCTTCAAATTCGTTTCACTAACACTTTTGCAACTACGTAAAACAATACGCTTGAGTTTCAGTTTAGGATAGACGACCTTGATGATGAAATGAAAATTAGGTCATGATGAACGAAAAAGGTGCAGAAAGTTGTCCATGAGTAGTAACTTTATTAGTCATATTACTGTGTATTCCCTAATCGACTAGACTGAGAAGAATAATATGGGACTGCTTTTGCATAGTTTGGAGATGCCAAATGGAAATTAATATTTGATTGAGCGAAATTAGTGTTCGGCAACACTTCTTTTAATATTTAATCTATAAAGGAATATTAATTACGGATTAACGTACTTTTACATTCATTTTTCCGTGATAAACGAATACCACGATTAATAAACATTAAATAAAATGTAATTCATTTTTATCAAAAGTCAATTGTTGAGCGTTTCAGCTTTTAAATTCCAAATTCTAAATCACACATTAGATCTATATTATTAGGGGACTTAAATAAAAGAGTAATCAGTAATTAATGTTTTATTTGTGTTTCCTGAACGTTGCATGACATGCAGAAACCAATTGGTAAAAATTTAAAAATATTTTTAAACTTTAGCCCCAGCGCAGGTTTCATAGGCAGTCCCAAAAAGGCTGTCCCAGGTCGATGCACCTTTCTCTATGCTCGGCAATCCAAATCCTGAAATTTAAAAAAAACCATTCTAAACAATGTAAGAATCAAAAAAATATTATTAATAAAAATTTCCTTTAAGAATCGAAGTTGTCTACTTATATTTATAGGCGTCATCAGCAAATTTTGAGGGTGCTCTATCAAGTTCATATGGTTTCACAACTGGATTTTGGCACCATAGTTTCTGCTGGTCATTGCACAACTGTTGGTCGGGAAACCATACAGTTATCGCACTGCCACTGACTCAAAACTCTTGATTGTCTTGAAACGCAGGGTGAATGGCATAGCGAATGGTAGGTGCCGAAACAAATACTGCATGTAGTCAGAATACCCTGAGAAAAACGCCAGCGTGAATGAGCGTTTAGTTGACAGACAAAATCGTAACACAAAATGGTAGAAGAATGAAGCTTACAGTTTCATCGGTCCCACAGCAAACCACACATATTTTGTTATTGTTAGTTATCCGATTTGTTACGTCTGGTATTAAATCTGTAAGCATCACATCAACAAGTTCTGAGAGTGTTCTAATTAGTTCATGTGGTTTCAAAAATGGATCTATGGGCGGCGTACTTTCTGCTGCACAATCCACATTTTCGCGAATTACAAACGGTGATTGCACAACACCATGCATTTTTTGCATTGCCACTGATTCGAAGCTCTTGATCGTCTTGAAATGCAGGGTGAATGACATAGTGAATGGTAATTGTCGGAGCAAATATTGCATGTAGTCAGAATACCCTGAGAAAAAATGCAAGCGTTAATGAACGTTTAGTTAACAGATAAAATCGTAACGTAAGGTGACAGAAATGATTCGAACGAAACTTACAGTTTCATCGGTCCCAGAGCACACCACACAGGTTTTGTGATTATCATTTGTTATCACATTTGTTACGCCTGGCATTAGATCCAAAAACATGTCATCAGTAAATTGTGGGGAAGCTCTGTTAAATGCATGTGGTTTCAAAAATGGATCTACGGGCAGTGTAGTTTCTGCTGTATAATCCACACCGCCACGAATTATAGTCGGTGATTGCACAACTGTTGGTCGGGAGACTATACATTTATTGCATTGCCACTGATTCAAAGCTCTTGATTCCCTTGAAATGCACGGTGAGTGACATAGCGAATGGTAAGTGTCACAGCAAATACTGCATGTAGTCAGAATACCCTGAGAAGAAAATCCAAGCGTTAATGAACTTTTACTTAAGAGACAAAACCATAACACAAAGTGACAACACAAGAACATAATAAAAACAACAAAGTAGAACAAAACTTACAGTATCATCGGTCCCGCTGCAAACTACACAGGTGTTGTTACGTCCCGATTTAATTGTCTTTTCACTATTATCCAGGGACACTTGACTTTCGGACAGTTCAGCTTCTTTAGCTTCTGACTTGAGGTAGCCGGCTTTCCTTAATCTATTCTTTATGGAAATTTTACAGAGTGATTTGCTTTTTTTTCGCTTGAAAGACACAGTAGTAGTGTGCGATGCACTTCTGTTATCTCCGTTACTCGAGATATCATCACGTTTTTTAGGGCTTCCCGACATTCTGCGATGAGAAAAGTTAACCAGTAATAACGTCTGGTGTTATATTTATGCACAATTATATTTATGCTGATTCTTTTATAAACAGAACTTGGGTAATTTTATCACAAAAATTGACCACTATAACACTTGTACAAAGTTTCTGATTGTCTACCACTTAACAATTGATGTAATTAAACCTTGGAGTCGCTAACAAACAGACACGTCTTTCGCTGCGCACAGTTCACAACGATTTAACAACTGAACACCGCTTGGCCAGTGGTCTATGATCCTTGTAAAAAAATACCTGTGAAAAAGTAATAGTGAACTACCTGAGATAAGAGTGTGCATAGTTCGCACAAACTGTTAATGAGTCATCTGAGATACATCGATCTGATTGGTTGTGGCCCAACTTCTAACAGAGTAAATGAAAGGATAACAAAAGAAATCAATATCAGCTCTTATCTCTAAACTTTTGATTGTTTTTTGTACTTACTAAATGCATTTATGGCGTTGCTGGGGCTTGCCAAGTGTTGAGCCTTATTTTGCTAGTGTCGTGTCTTCTTACACGCAGCTACAAGAGTCAGTTTTAAAATGTTTCCAGTTTTAAAATGATACATTTGAAAGCATAGAAAACTACGTTTTCCCGAAATTATGAAACACGCCTGAAAGTAAGTACATTAAACGCTCGTAGGTCGTCCCTCCGGGGGTTTATTACGAGTATTGAAATACAGAGTTAACATAACTTATTTTTGTACCTATAATAAAATAAAAATGTATTATAAATAAATAAATATATATATATACATATAAATCTATAAAATAAATCACTTTTATCCTGCATATAAGATATATAAGATACATATATTCAAAATTAGCCACCACCCATGTAAAACCGCGACGAGGCGCTAGTATAAAGTATAATGATAAGCCACCTTGGGCATAAAGATTATTTGAAATATTTCATAAGCTATAGGTACCTACCATGATAGGACTAGATAAAACGATTATTATGTACTTACCTCCTTGTCTCGTGACGGCACAACATTGAAATGCTTCCTGCCTGGAAAGTTATGGTGTTTTACTAGAAGAACGGTGGTATTTAAGATAAAATACACCTTGTTCATACAATCACACTTCCAACAATCCTACATCGCTTTGTTTCTAATTTTGGCGTGTATCACAAGAAAACATGTGTTACAAAATTATACTACTATTGGTACGGTACATTGTGCAACATTATATTGAACCTACGTATATTAACTTCAAAGTACGAACGTTAAAAAAACGAATACCTAGTACTTTTTCTAGCTAACCAAGGGAAGTCGACTAACAATCTCAATAACACTAACTTACACAGACATACATAAAAAATATATTTGATACTTAACCATAGATGAAAGGTAAACTAACGACAACCGCCTAAAAAAAATACTGGTATCCTGTTTTCAATAATATAATGACGGAATACTGTTGCGGGAATGCTCCTTTTGTTACAATTTTATTCTACTTTTTTATGTTGTGCTTTTTCTTAGAACTACACTTTACGGTACGATAATAACAACTGATAACATCTTATAAACAATACCTCAAGTACACTGAACATTGTTGTTATGTTAAAGAATACAAAGATTAAGATAAGGATATTACGAGGGTAAAACAATTGACACCATATTTAAAGAATATAATTTAAGATAGAACATGTCTCCGAACCTAACAATCAAAGGAAGGCAAAGGAAGACTAGACAGATAACTAAGAGTAGACGATTTTTATATATCATCCACATAAACCGGTGGAGTGGAAAAATGTTGATTCGATACATTCAACCGACACCGAGAGATTTAAGAAATCGTCATACCTGTGGTGAGTTGAAGTTCTTTATAGAATCGTAAATGTGACGTCTTTTGGCATCTCTATACAGACGACTGCAGCGATTCCTAAAAACTTTATAGTTTGACCGATTCTGAGAAATTTCTTTTATATCATCTCATGGCTTTTTCACGCTTATACATTAGTCGTTTAATCCCTTCGGAAAGCCAAGGTGCCGGAAGCTTTTTAACTCTATTTATCTTGTCGTATGTTTATCACAAACCCTTCAACTTTAGTGTCAATATCGCCACATTTGCAAATGGGAGACCAATCTATATTTTCTACATCATTCTTCAAATTCGTTTCACTAACACTTTTGCAACTACGTAAAACAATACGCTTGAGTTTCAGTTTAGGATAGACGACCTTGATGATGAAATGAAAATTAGGTCATGATGAACGAAAAAGGTGCAGAAAGTTGTCCATGAGTAGTAACTTTATTAGTCATATTACTGTGTATTCCCTAATCGACTAGACTGAGAAGAATAATATGGGACTGCTTTTGCATAGTTTGGAGATGCCAAATGGAAATTAATATTTGATTGAGCGAAATTAGTGTTCGGCAACACTTCTTTTAATATTTAATCTATAAAGGAATATTAATTACGGATTAACGTACTTTTACATTCATTTTTCCGTGATAAACGAATACCACGATTAATAAACATTAAATAAAATGTAATTCATTTTTATCAAAAGTCAATTGTTGAGCGTTTCAGCTTTTAAATTCCAAATTCTAAATCACACATTAGATCTATATTATTAGGGGACTTAAATAAAAGAGTAATCAGTAATTAATGTTTTATTTGTGTTTCCTGAACGTTGCATGACATGCAGAAACCAATTGGTAAAAATTTAAAAATATTTTTAAACTTTAGCCCCAGCGCAGGTTTCATAGGCAGTCCCAAAAAGGCTGTCCCAGGTCGATGCACCTTTCTCTATGCTCGGCAATCCAAATCCTGAAATTTAAAAAAAACCATTCTAAACAATGTAAGAATCAAAAAAATATTATTAATAAAAATTTCCTTTAAGAATCGAAGTTGTCTACTTATATTTATAGGCGTCATCAGCAAATTTTGAGGGTGCTCTATCAAGTTCATATGGTTTCACAACTGGATTTTGGCACCATAGTTTCTGCTGGTCATTGCACAACTGTTGGTCGGGAAACCATACAGTTATCGCACTGCCACTGACTCAAAACTCTTGATTGTCTTGAAACGCAGGGTGAATGGCATAGCGAATGGTAGGTGCCGAAACAAATACTGCATGTAGTCAGAATACCCTGAGAAAAACGCCAGCGTGAATGAGCGTTTAGTTGACAGACAAAATCGTAACACAAAATGGTAGAAGAATGAAGCTTACAGTTTCATCGGTCCCACAGCAAACCACACATATTTTGTTATTGTTAGTTATCCGATTTGTTACGTCTGGTATTAAATCTGTAAGCATCACATCAACAAGTTCTGAGAGTGTTCTAATTAGTTCATGTGGTTTCAAAAATGGATCTATGGGCGGCGTACTTTCTGCTGCACAATCCACATTTTCGCGAATTACAAACGGTGATTGCACAACACCATGCATTTTTTGCATTGCCACTGATTCGAAGCTCTTGATCGTCTTGAAATGCAGGGTGAATGACATAGTGAATGGTAATTGTCGGAGCAAATATTGCATGTAGTCAGAATACCCTGAGAAAAAATGCAAGCGTTAATGAACGTTTAGTTAACAGATAAAATCGTAACGTAAGGTGACAGAAATGATTCGAACGAAACTTACAGTTTCATCGGTCCCAGAGCACACCACACAGGTTTTGTGATTATCATTTGTTATCACATTTGTTACGCCTGGCATTAGATCCAAAAACATGTCATCAGTAAATTGTGGGGAAGCTCTGTTAAATGCATGTGGTTTCAAAAATGGATCTACGGGCAGTGTAGTTTCTGCTGTATAATCCACACCGCCACGAATTATAGTCGGTGATTGCACAACTGTTGGTCGGGAGACTATACATTTATTGCATTGCCACTGATTCAAAGCTCTTGATTCCCTTGAAATGCACGGTGAGTGACATAGCGAATGGTAAGTGTCACAGCAAATACTGCATGTAGTCAGAATACCCTGAGAAGAAAATCCAAGCGTTAATGAACTTTTACTTAAGAGACAAAACCATAACACAAAGTGACAACACAAGAACATAATAAAAACAACAAAGTAGAACAAAACTTACAGTATCATCGGTCCCGCTGCAAACTACACAGGTGTTGTTACGTCCCGATTTAATTGTCTTTTCACTATTATCCAGGGACACTTGACTTTCGGACAGTTCAGCTTCTTTAGCTTCTGACTTGAGGTAGCCGGCTTTCCTTAATCTATTCTTTATGGAAATTTTACAGAGTGATTTGCTTTTTTTTCGCTTGAAAGACACAGTAGTAGTGTGCGATGCACTTCTGTTATCTCCGTTACTCGAGATATCATCACGTTTTTTAGGGCTTCCCGACATTCTGCGATGAGAAAAGTTAACCAGTAATAACGTCTGGTGTTATATTTATGCACAATTATATTTATGCTGATTCTTTTATAAACAGAACTTGGGTAATTTTATCACAAAAATTGACCACTATAACACTTGTACAAAGTTTCTGATTGTCTACCACTTAACAATTGATGTAATTAAACCTTGGAGTCGCTAACAAACAGACACGTCTTTCGCTGCGCACAGTTCACAACGATTTAACAACTGAACACCGCTTGGCCAGTGGTCTATGATCCTTGTAAAAAAATACCTGTGAAAAAGTAATAGTGAACTACCTGAGATAAGAGTGTGCATAGTTCGCACAAACTGTTAATGAGTCATCTGAGATACATCGATCTGATTGGTTGTGGCCCAACTTCTAACAGAGTAAATGAAAGGATAACAAAAGAAATCAATATCAGCTCTTATCTCTAAACTTTTGATTGTTTTTTGTACTTACTAAATGCATTTATGGCGTTGCTGGGGCTTGCCAAGTGTTGAGCCTTATTTTGCTAGTGTCGTGTCTTCTTACACGCAGCTACAAGAGTCAGTTTTAAAATGTTTCCAGTTTTAAAATGATACATTTGAAAGCATAGAAAACTACGTTTTCCCGAAATTATGAAACACGCCTGAAAGTAAGTACATTAAACGCTCGTAGGTCGTCCCTCCGGGGGTTTATTACGAGTATTGAAATACAGAGTTAACATAACTTATTTTTGTACCTATAATAAAATAAAAATGTATTATAAATAAATAAATATATATATATACATATAAATCTATAAAATAAATCACTTTTATCCTGCATATAAGATATATAAGATACATATATTCAAAATTAGCCACCACCCATGTAAAACCGCGACGAGGCGCTAGTATAAAGTATAATGATAAGCCACCTTGGGCATAAAGATTATTTGAAATATTTCATAAGCTATAGGTACCTACCATGATAGGACTAGATAAAACGATTATTATGTACTTACCTCCTTGTCTCGTGACGGCACAACATTGAAATGCTTCCTGCCTGGAAAGTTATGGTGTTTTACTAGAAGAACGGTGGTATTTAAGATAAAATACACCTTGTTCATACAATCACACTTCCAACAATCCTACATCGCTTTGTTTCTAATTTTGGCGTGTATCACAAGAAAACATGTGTTACAAAATTATACTACTATTGGTACGGTACATTGTGCAACATTATATTGAACCTACGTATATTAACTTCAAAGTACGAACGTTAAAAAAACGAATACCTAGTACTTTTTCTAGCTAACCAAGGGAAGTCGACTAACAATCTCAATAACACTAACTTACACAGACATACATAAAAAATATATTTGATACTTAACCATAGATGAAAGGTAAACTAACGACAACCGCCTAAAAAAAATACTGGTATCCTGTTTTCAATAATATAATGACGGAATACTGTTGCGGGAATGCTCCTTTTGTTACAATTTTATTCTACTTTTTTATGTTGTGCTTTTTCTTAGAACTACACTTTACGGTACGATAATAACAACTGATAACATCTTATAAACAATACCTCAAGTACACTGAACATTGTTGTTATGTTAAAGAATACAAAGATTAAGATAAGGATATTACGAGGGTAAAACAATTGACACCATATTTAAAGAATATAATTTAAGATAGAACATGTCTCCGAACCTAACAATCAAAGGAAGGCAAAGGAAGACTAGACAGATAACTAAGAGTAGACGATTTTTATATATCATCCACATAAACCGGTGGAGTGGAAAAATGTTGATTCGATACATTCAACCGACACCGAGAGATTTAAGAAATCGTCATACCTGTGGTGAGTTGAAGTTCTTTATAGAATCGTAAATGTGACGTCTTTTGGCATCTCTATACAGACGACTGCAGCGATTCCTAAAAACTTTATAGTTTGACCGATTCTGAGAAATTTCTTTTATATCATCTCATGGCTTTTTCACGCTTATACATTAGTCGTTTAATCCCTTCGGAAAGCCAAGGTGCCGGAAGCTTTTTAACTCTATTTATCTTGTCGTATGTTTATCACAAACCCTTCAACTTTAGTGTCAATATCGCCACATTTGCAAATGGGAGACCAATCTATATTTTCTACATCATTCTTCAAATTCGTTTCACTAACACTTTTGCAACTACGTAAAACAATACGCTTGAGTTTCAGTTTAGGATAGACGACCTTGATGATGAAATGAAAATTAGGTCATGATGAACGAAAAAGGTGCAGAAAGTTGTCCATGAGTAGTAACTTTATTAGTCATATTACTGTGTATTCCCTAATCGACTAGACTGAGAAGAATAATATGGGACTGCTTTTGCATAGTTTGGAGATGCCAAATGGAAATTAATATTTGATTGAGCGAAATTAGTGTTCGGCAACACTTCTTTTAATATTTAATCTATAAAGGAATATTAATTACGGATTAACGTACTTTTACATTCATTTTTCCGTGATAAACGAATACCACGATTAATAAACATTAAATAAAATGTAATTCATTTTTATCAAAAGTCAATTGTTGAGCGTTTCAGCTTTTAAATTCCAAATTCTAAATCACACATTAGATCTATATTATTAGGGGACTTAAATAAAAGAGTAATCAGTAATTAATGTTTTATTTGTGTTTCCTGAACGTTGCATGACATGCAGAAACCAATTGGTAAAAATTTAAAAATATTTTTAAACTTTAGCCCCAGCGCAGGTTTCATAGGCAGTCCCAAAAAGGCTGTCCCAGGTCGATGCACCTTTCTCTATGCTCGGCAATCCAAATCCTGAAATTTAAAAAAAACCATTCTAAACAATGTAAGAATCAAAAAAATATTATTAATAAAAATTTCCTTTAAGAATCGAAGTTGTCTACTTATATTTATAGGCGTCATCAGCAAATTTTGAGGGTGCTCTATCAAGTTCATATGGTTTCACAACTGGATTTTGGCACCATAGTTTCTGCTGGTCATTGCACAACTGTTGGTCGGGAAACCATACAGTTATCGCACTGCCACTGACTCAAAACTCTTGATTGTCTTGAAACGCAGGGTGAATGGCATAGCGAATGGTAGGTGCCGAAACAAATACTGCATGTAGTCAGAATACCCTGAGAAAAACGCCAGCGTGAATGAGCGTTTAGTTGACAGACAAAATCGTAACACAAAATGGTAGAAGAATGAAGCTTACAGTTTCATCGGTCCCACAGCAAACCACACATATTTTGTTATTGTTAGTTATCCGATTTGTTACGTCTGGTATTAAATCTGTAAGCATCACATCAACAAGTTCTGAGAGTGTTCTAATTAGTTCATGTGGTTTCAAAAATGGATCTATGGGCGGCGTACTTTCTGCTGCACAATCCACATTTTCGCGAATTACAAACGGTGATTGCACAACACCATGCATTTTTTGCATTGCCACTGATTCGAAGCTCTTGATCGTCTTGAAATGCAGGGTGAATGACATAGTGAATGGTAATTGTCGGAGCAAATATTGCATGTAGTCAGAATACCCTGAGAAAAAATGCAAGCGTTAATGAACGTTTAGTTAACAGATAAAATCGTAACGTAAGGTGACAGAAATGATTCGAACGAAACTTACAGTTTCATCGGTCCCAGAGCACACCACACAGGTTTTGTGATTATCATTTGTTATCACATTTGTTACGCCTGGCATTAGATCCAAAAACATGTCATCAGTAAATTGTGGGGAAGCTCTGTTAAATGCATGTGGTTTCAAAAATGGATCTACGGGCAGTGTAGTTTCTGCTGTATAATCCACACCGCCACGAATTATAGTCGGTGATTGCACAACTGTTGGTCGGGAGACTATACATTTATTGCATTGCCACTGATTCAAAGCTCTTGATTCCCTTGAAATGCACGGTGAGTGACATAGCGAATGGTAAGTGTCACAGCAAATACTGCATGTAGTCAGAATACCCTGAGAAGAAAATCCAAGCGTTAATGAACTTTTACTTAAGAGACAAAACCATAACACAAAGTGACAACACAAGAACATAATAAAAACAACAAAGTAGAACAAAACTTACAGTATCATCGGTCCCGCTGCAAACTACACAGGTGTTGTTACGTCCCGATTTAATTGTCTTTTCACTATTATCCAGGGACACTTGACTTTCGGACAGTTCAGCTTCTTTAGCTTCTGACTTGAGGTAGCCGGCTTTCCTTAATCTATTCTTTATGGAAATTTTACAGAGTGATTTGCTTTTTTTTCGCTTGAAAGACACAGTAGTAGTGTGCGATGCACTTCTGTTATCTCCGTTACTCGAGATATCATCACGTTTTTTAGGGCTTCCCGACATTCTGCGATGAGAAAAGTTAACCAGTAATAACGTCTGGTGTTATATTTATGCACAATTATATTTATGCTGATTCTTTTATAAACAGAACTTGGGTAATTTTATCACAAAAATTGACCACTATAACACTTGTACAAAGTTTCTGATTGTCTACCACTTAACAATTGATGTAATTAAACCTTGGAGTCGCTAACAAACAGACACGTCTTTCGCTGCGCACAGTTCACAACGATTTAACAACTGAACACCGCTTGGCCAGTGGTCTATGATCCTTGTAAAAAAATACCTGTGAAAAAGTAATAGTGAACTACCTGAGATAAGAGTGTGCATAGTTCGCACAAACTGTTAATGAGTCATCTGAGATACATCGATCTGATTGGTTGTGGCCCAACTTCTAACAGAGTAAATGAAAGGATAACAAAAGAAATCAATATCAGCTCTTATCTCTAAACTTTTGATTGTTTTTTGTACTTACTAAATGCATTTATGGCGTTGCTGGGGCTTGCCAAGTGTTGAGCCTTATTTTGCTAGTGTCGTGTCTTCTTACACGCAGCTACAAGAGTCAGTTTTAAAATGTTTCCAGTTTTAAAATGATACATTTGAAAGCATAGAAAACTACGTTTTCCCGAAATTATGAAACACGCCTGAAAGTAAGTACATTAAACGCTCGTAGGTCGTCCCTCCGGGGGTTTATTACGAGTATTGAAATACAGAGTTAACATAACTTATTTTTGTACCTATAATAAAATAAAAATGTATTATAAATAAATAAATATATATATATATATATATATAAATCTATAAAATAAATCACTTTTATCCTGCATATAAGATATATAAGATACATATATTCAAAATTAGCCACCACCCATGTAAAACCGCGACGAGGCGCTAGTATAAAGTATAATGATAAGCCACCTTGGGCATAAAGATTATTTGAAATATTTCATAAGCTATAGGTACCTACCATGATAGGACTAGATAAAACGATTATTATGTACTTACCTCCTTGTCTCGTGACGGCACAACATTGAAATGCTTCCTGCCTGGAAAGTTATGGTGTTTTACTAGAAGAACGGTGGTATTTAAGATAAAATACACCTTGTTCATACAATCACACTTCCAACAATCCTACATCGCTTTGTTTCTAATTTTGACGTGTATCACAAGAAAACATGTGTTACAAAATTATACTACTATTGGTACGGTACATTGTGCAACATTATATTGAACCTACGTATATTAACTTCAAAGTACGAACGTTAAAAAAACGAATACCTAGTACTTTTTCTAGCTAACCAAGGGAAGTCGACTAACAATCTCAATAACACTAACTTACACAGACATACATAAAAAATATATTTGATACTTAACCATAGATGAAAGGTAAACTAACGACAACCGCCTAAAAAAAATACTGGTATCCTGTTTTCAATAATATAATGACGGAATACTGTTGCGGGAATGCTTCTTTTGTTACAATTTTATTCTACTTTTTTATGTTGTGCTTTTTCTTAGAACTACACTTTACGGTACGATAATAACAACTGATAACATCTTATAAACAATACCTCAAGTACACTGAACATTGTTGTTATGTTAAAGAATACAAAGATTAAGATAAGGATATTACGAGGGTAAAACAATTGACACCATATTTAAAGAATATAATTTAAGATAGAACATGTCTCCGAACCTAACAATCAAAGGAAGGCAAAGGAAGACTAGACAGATAACTAAGAGTAGACGATTTTTATATATCATCCACATAAACCGGTGGAGTGGAAAAATGTTGATTCGATACATTCAACCGACACCGAGAGATTTAAGAAATCGTCATACCTGTGGTGAGTTGAAGTTCTTTATAGAATCGTAAATGTGACGTCTTTTGGCATCTCTATACAGACGACTGCAGCGATTCCTAAAAACTTTATAGTTTGACCGATTCTGAGAAATTTCTTTTATATCATCTCATGGCTTTTTCACGCTTATACATTAGTCGTTTAATCCCTTCGGAAAGCCAAGGTGCCGGAAGCTTTTTAACTCTATTTATCTTGTCGTATGTTTATCACAAACCCTTCAACTTTAGTGTCAATATCGCCACATTTGCAAATGGGAGACCAATCTATATTTTCTACATCATTCTTCAAATTCGTTTCACTAACACTTTTGCAACTACGTAAAACAATACGCTTGAGTTTCAGTTTAGGATAGACGACCTTGATGATGAAATGAAAATTAGGTCATGATGAACGAAAAAGGTGCAGAAAGTTGTCCATGAGTAGTAACTTTATTAGTCATATTACTGTGTATTCCCTAATCGACTAGACTGAGAAGAATAATATGGGACTGCTTTTGCATAGTTTGGAGATGCCAAATGGAAATTAATATTTGATTGAGCGAAATTAGTGTTCGGCAACACTTCTTTTAATATTTAATCTACAAAGGAATATTAATTACGGATTAACGTACTTTTACATTCATTTTTCCGTGATAAACGAATACCACGATTAATGAACATTAAATAAAATGTAATTCATTTTTATCAAAAGTCAATTGTTGAGCGTTTCAGCTTTTAAATTCCAAATTCTAAATCACACATTAGATCTATATTATTAGGGGACTTAAATAAAAGAGTAATCAGTAATTAATGTTTTATTTGTGTTTCCTGAACGTTGCATGACATGCAGAAACCAATTGGTAAAAATTTAAAAATATTTTTAAACTTTAGCCCCAGCGCAGGTTTCATAGGCAGTCCCAAAAAGGCTGTCCCAGGTCGATGCACCTTTCTCTATGCTCGGCAATCCAAATCCTGAAATTTAAAAAAAACCATTCTAAACAATGTAAGAATCAAAAAAATATTATTAATAAAAATTTCCTTTAAGAATCGAAGTTGTCTACTTATATTTATAGGCGTCATTAGCAAATTTTGAGGGTGCTCTATCAAGTTCATATGGTTTCACAACTGGATTTTGGCACCATAGTTTCTGCTGGTCATTGCACAACTGTTGGTCGGGAAACCATACAGTTATCGCACTGCCACTGACTCAAAACTCTTGATTGTCTTGAAACGCAGGGTGAATGGCATAGCGAATGGTAGGTGCCGAAACAAATACTGCATGTAGTCAGAATACCCTGAGAAAAACGCCAGCGTTAATGAGCGTTTAGTTGACAGACAAAATCGTAACACAAAATGGTAGAAGAATGAAGCTTACAGTTTCATCGGTCCCACAGCAAACCACACATATTTTGTTATTGTTAGTTATCCGATTTGTTACGTCTGGTATTAAATCTGTAAGCATCACATCAACAAGTTCTGAGAGTGTTCTAATTAGTTCATGTGGTTTCAAAAATGGATCTATGGGCGGCGTACTTTCTGCTGCACAATCCACATTTTCGCGAATTACAAACGGTGATTGCACAACACCATGCATTTTTTGCATTGCCACTGATTCGAAGCTCTTGATCGTCTTGAAATGCAGGGTGAATGACATAGTGAATGGTAATTGTCGGAGCAAATATTGCATGTAGTCAGAATACCCTGAGAAAAAATGCAAGCGTTAATGAACGTTTAGTTAACAGATAAAATCGTAACGTAAGGTGAGAGAAATGATTCGAACGAAACTTACAGTTTCATCGGTCCCAGAGCACACCACACAGGTTTTGTGATTATCATTTGTTATCACATTTGTTACGCCTGGCATTAGATCCAAAAACATGTCATCAGTAAATTGTGGGGAAGCTCTGTTAAATGCATGTGGTTTCAAAAATGGATCTACGGGCAGTGTAGTTTCTGCTGTATAATCCACACCGCCACGAATTATAGTCGGTGATTGCACAACTGTTGGTCGGGAGACTATACATTTATTGCATTGCCACTGATTCAAAGCTCTTGATTCCCTTGAAATGCACGGTGAGTGACATAGCGAATGGTAAGTGTCACAGCAAATACTGCATGTAGTCAGAATACCCTGAGAAGAAAATCCAAGCGTTAATGAACTTTTACTTAAGAGACAAAACCATAACACAAAGTGACAACACAAGAACATAATAAAAACAACAAAGTAGAACAAAACTTACAGTATCATCGGTCCCGCTGCAAACTACACAGGTGTTGTTACGTCCCGATTTAATTGTCTTTTCACTATTATCCAGGGACACTTGACTTTCGGACAGTTCAGCTTCTTTAGCTTCTGACTTGAGGTAGCCGGCTTTCCTTAATCTATTCTTTATGGAAATTTTACAGAGTGATTTGCTTTTTTTTCGCTTGAAAGACACAGTAGTAGTGTGCGATGCACTTCTGTTATCTCCGTTACTCGAGATATCATCACGTTTTTTAGGGCTTCCCGACATTCTGCGATGAGAAAAGTTAACCAGTAATAACGTCTGGTGTTATATTTATGCACAATTATATTTATGCTGATTCTTTTATAAACAGAACTTGGGTAATTTTATCACAAAAATTGACCACTATAACACTTGTACAAAGTTTCTGATTGTCTACCACTTAACAATTGATGTAATTAAACCTTGGAGTCGCTAACAAACAGACACGTCTTTCGCTGCGCACAGTTCACAACGATTTAACAACTGAACACCGCTTGGCCAGTGGTCTATGATCCTTGTAAAAAAATACCTGTGAAAAAGTAATAGTGAACTACCTGAGATAAGAGTGTGCATAGTTCGCACAAACTGTTAATGAGTCATCTGAGATACATCGATCTGATTGGTTGTGGCCCAACTTCTAACAGAGTAAATGAAAGGATAACAAAAGAAATCAATATCAGCTCTTATCTCTAAACTTTTGATTGTTTTTTGTACTTACTAAATGCATTTATGGCGTTGCTGGGGCTTGCCAAGTGTTGAGCCTTATTTTGCTAGTGTCGTGTCTTCTTACACGCAGCTACAAGAGTCAGTTTTAAAATGTTTCCAGTTTTAAAATGATACATTTGAAAGCATAGAAAACTACGTTTTCCCGAAATTATGAAACACGCCTGAAAGTAAGTACATTAAACGCTCGTAGGTCGTCCCTCCGGGGGTTTATTACGAGTATTGAAATACAGAGTTAACATAACTTATTTTTGTACCTATAATAAAATAAAAATGTATTATAAATAAATAAATATATATATATACATATAAATCTATAAAATAAATCACTTTTATCCTGCATATAAGATATATAAGATACATATATTCAAAATTAGCCACCACCCATGTAAAACCGCGACGAGGCGCTAGTATAAAGTATAATGATAAGCCACCTTGGGCATAAAGATTATTTGAAATATTTCATAAGCTATAGGTACCTACCATGATAGGACTAGATAAAACGATTATTATGTACTTACCTCCTTGTCTCGTGACGGCACAACATTGAAATGCTTCCTGCCTGGAAAGTTATGGTGTTTTACTAGAAGAACGGTGGTATTTAAGATAAAATACACCTTGTTCATACAATCACACTTCCAACAATCCTACATCGCTTTGTTTCTAATTTTGGCGTGTATCACAAGAAAACATGTGTTACAAAATTATACTACTATTGGTACGGTACATTGTGCAACATTATATTGAACCTACGTATATTAACTTCAAAGTACGAACGTTAAAAAAACGAATACCTAGTACTTTTTCTAGCTAACCAAGGGAAGTCGACTAACAATCTCAATAACACTAACTTACACAGACATACATAAAAAATATATTTGATACTTAACCATAGATGAAAGGTAAACTAACGACAACCGCCTAAAAAAAATACTGGTATCCTGTTTTCAATAATATAATGACGGAATACTGTTGCGGGAATGCTCCTTTTGTTACAATTTTATTCTACTTTTTTATGTTGTGCTTTTTCTTAGAACTACACTTTACGGTACGATAATAACAACTGATAACATCTTATAAACAATACCTCAAGTACACTGAACATTGTTGTTATGTTAAAGAATACAAAGATTAAGATAAGGATATTACGAGGGTAAAACAATTGACACCATATTTAAAGAATATAATTTAAGATAGAACATGTCTCCGAACCTAACAATCAAAGGAAGGCAAAGGAAGACTAGACAGATAACTAAGAGTAGACGATTTTTATATATCATCCACATAAACCGGTGGAGTGGAAAAATGTTGATTCGATACATTCAACCGACACCGAGAGATTTAAGAAATCGTCATACCTGTGGTGAGTTGAAGTTCTTTATAGAATCGTAAATGTGACGTCTTTTGGCATCTCTATACAGACGACTGCAGCGATTCCTAAAAACTTTATAGTTTGACCGATTCTGAGAAATTTCTTTTATATCATCTCATGGCTTTTTCACGCTTATACATTAGTCGTTTAATCCCTTCGGAAAGCCAAGGTGCCGGAAGCTTTTTAACTCTATTTATCTTGTCGTATGTTTATCACAAACCCTTCAACTTTAGTGTCAATATCGCCACATTTGCAAATGGGAGACCAATCTATATTTTCTACATCATTCTTCAAATTCGTTTCACTAACACTTTTGCAACTACGTAAAACAATACGCTTGAGTTTCAGTTTAGGATAGACGACCTTGATGATGAAATGAAAATTAGGTCATGATGAACGAAAAAGGTGCAGAAAGTTGTCCATGAGTAGTAACTTTATTAGTCATATTACTGTGTATTCCCTAATCGACTAGACTGAGAAGAATAATATGGGACTGCTTTTGCATAGTTTGGAGATGCCAAATGGAAATTAATATTTGATTGAGCGAAATTAGTGTTCGGCAACACTTCTTTTAATATTTAATCTATAAAGGAATATTAATTACGGATTAACGTACTTTTACATTCATTTTTCCGTGATAAACGAATACCACGATTAATAAACATTAAATAAAATGTAATTCATTTTTATCAAAAGTCAATTGTTGAGCGTTTCAGCTTTTAAATTCCAAATTCTAAATCACACATTAGATCTATATTATTAGGGGACTTAAATAAAAGAGTAATCAGTAATTAATGTTTTATTTGTGTTTCCTGAACGTTGCATGACATGCAGAAACCAATTGGTAAAAATTTAAAAATATTTTTAAACTTTAGCCCCAGCGCAGGTTTCATAGGCAGTCCCAAAAAGGCTGTCCCAGGTCGATGCACCTTTCTCTATGCTCGGCAATCCAAATCCTGAAATTTAAAAAAAACCATTCTAAACAATGTAAGAATCAAAAAAATATTATTAATAAAAATTTCCTTTAAGAATCGAAGTTGTCTACTTATATTTATAGGCGTCATCAGCAAATTTTGAGGGTGCTCTATCAAGTTCATATGGTTTCACAACTGGATTTTGGCACCATAGTTTCTGCTGGTCATTGCACAACTGTTGGTCGGGAAACCATACAGTTATCGCACTGCCACTGACTCAAAACTCTTGATTGTCTTGAAACGCAGGGTGAATGGCATAGCGAATGGTAGGTGCCGAAACAAATACTGCATGTAGTCAGAATACCCTGAGAAAAACGCCAGCGTGAATGAGCGTTTAGTTGACAGACAAAATCGTAACACAAAATGGTAGAAGAATGAAGCTTACAGTTTCATCGGTCCCACAGCAAACCACACATATTTTGTTATTGTTAGTTATCCGATTTGTTACGTCTGGTATTAAATCTGTAAGCATCACATCAACAAGTTCTGAGAGTGTTCTAATTAGTTCATGTGGTTTCAAAAATGGATCTATGGGCGGCGTACTTTCTGCTGCACAATCCACATTTTCGCGAATTACAAACGGTGATTGCACAACACCATGCATTTTTTGCATTGCCACTGATTCGAAGCTCTTGATCGTCTTGAAATGCAGGGTGAATGACATAGTGAATGGTAATTGTCGGAGCAAATATTGCATGTAGTCAGAATACCCTGAGAAAAAATGCAAGCGTTAATGAACGTTTAGTTAACAGATAAAATCGTAACGTAAGGTGACAGAAATGATTCGAACGAAACTTACAGTTTCATCGGTCCCAGAGCACACCACACAGGTTTTGTGATTATCATTTGTTATCACATTTGTTACGCCTGGCATTAGATCCAAAAACATGTCATCAGTAAATTGTGGGGAAGCTCTGTTAAATGCATGTGGTTTCAAAAATGGATCTACGGGCAGTGTAGTTTCTGCTGTATAATCCACACCGCCACGAATTATAGTCGGTGATTGCACAACTGTTGGTCGGGAGACTATACATTTATTGCATTGCCACTGATTCAAAGCTCTTGATTCCCTTGAAATGCACGGTGAGTGACATAGCGAATGGTAAGTGTCACAGCAAATACTGCATGTAGTCAGAATACCCTGAGAAGAAAATCCAAGCGTTAATGAACTTTTACTTAAGAGACAAAACCATAACACAAAGTGACAACACAAGAACATAATAAAAACAACAAAGTAGAACAAAACTTACAGTATCATCGGTCCCGCTGCAAACTACACAGGTGTTGTTACGTCCCGATTTAATTGTCTTTTCACTATTATCCAGGGACACTTGACTTTCGGACAGTTCAGCTTCTTTAGCTTCTGACTTGAGGTAGCCGGCTTTCCTTAATCTATTCTTTATGGAAATTTTACAGAGTGATTTGCTTTTTTTTCGCTTGAAAGACACAGTAGTAGTGTGCGATGCACTTCTGTTATCTCCGTTACTCGAGATATCATCACGTTTTTTAGGGCTTCCCGACATTCTGCGATGAGAAAAGTTAACCAGTAATAACGTCTGGTGTTATATTTATGCACAATTATATTTATGCTGATTCTTTTATAAACAGAACTTGGGTAATTTTATCACAAAAATTGACCACTATAACACTTGTACAAAGTTTCTGATTGTCTACCACTTAACAATTGATGTAATTAAACCTTGGAGTCGCTAACAAACAGACACGTCTTTCGCTGCGCACAGTTCACAACGATTTAACAACTGAACACCGCTTGGCCAGTGGTCTATGATCCTTGTAAAAAAATACCTGTGAAAAAGTAATAGTGAACTACCTGAGATAAGAGTGTGCATAGTTCGCACAAACTGTTAATGAGTCATCTGAGATACATCGATCTGATTGGTTGTGGCCCAACTTCTAACAGAGTAAATGAAAGGATAACAAAAGAAATCAATATCAGCTCTTATCTCTAAACTTTTGATTGTTTTTTGTACTTACTAAATGCATTTATGGCGTTGCTGGGGCTTGCCAAGTGTTGAGCCTTATTTTGCTAGTGTCGTGTCTTCTTACACGCAGCTACAAGAGTCAGTTTTAAAATGTTTCCAGTTTTAAAATGATACATTTGAAAGCATAGAAAACTACGTTTTCCCGAAATTATGAAACACGCCTGAAAGTAAGTACATTAAACGCTCGTAGGTCGTCCCTCCGGGGGTTTATTACGAGTATTGAAATACAGAGTTAACATAACTTATTTTTGTACCTATAATAAAATAAAAATGTATTATAAATAAATAAATATATATATATATATATATATATAAATCTATAAAATAAATCACTTTTATCCTGCATATAAGATATATAAGATACATATATTCAAAATTAGCCACCACCCATGTAAAACCGCGACGAGGCGCTAGTATAAAGTATAATGATAAGCCACCTTGGGCATAAAGATTATTTGAAATATTTCATAAGCTATAGGTACCTACCATGATAGGACTAGATAAAACGATTATTATGTACTTACCTCCTTGTCTCGTGACGGCACAACATTGAAATGCTTCCTGCCTGGAAAGTTATGGTGTTTTACTAGAAGAACGGTGGTATTTAAGATAAAATACACCTTGTTCATACAATCACACTTCCAACAATCCTACATCGCTTTGTTTCTAATTTTGACGTGTATCACAAGAAAACATGTGTTACAAAATTATACTACTATTGGTACGGTACATTGTGCAACATTATATTGAACCTACGTATATTAACTTCAAAGTACGAACGTTAAAAAAACGAATACCTAGTACTTTTTCTAGCTAACCAAGGGAAGTCGACTAACAATCTCAATAACACTAACTTACACAGACATACATAAAAAATATATTTGATACTTAACCATAGATGAAAGGTAAACTAACGACAACCGCCTAAAAAAAATACTGGTATCCTGTTTTCAATAATATAATGACGGAATACTGTTGCGGGAATGCTTCTTTTGTTACAATTTTATTCTACTTTTTTATGTTGTGCTTTTTCTTAGAACTACACTTTACGGTACGATAATAACAACTGATAACATCTTATAAACAATACCTCAAGTACACTGAACATTGTTGTTATGTTAAAGAATACAAAGATTAAGATAAGGATATTACGAGGGTAAAACAATTGACACCATATTTAAAGAATATAATTTAAGATAGAACATGTCTCCGAACCTAACAATCAAAGGAAGGCAAAGGAAGACTAGACAGATAACTAAGAGTAGACGATTTTTATATATCATCCACATAAACCGGTGGAGTGGAAAAATGTTGATTCGATACATTCAACCGACACCGAGAGATTTAAGAAATCGTCATACCTGTGGTGAGTTGAAGTTCTTTATAGAATCGTAAATGTGACGTCTTTTGGCATCTCTATACAGACGACTGCAGCGATTCCTAAAAACTTTATAGTTTGACCGATTCTGAGAAATTTCTTTTATATCATCTCATGGCTTTTTCACGCTTATACATTAGTCGTTTAATCCCTTCGGAAAGCCAAGGTGCCGGAAGCTTTTTAACTCTATTTATCTTGTCGTATGTTTATCACAAACCCTTCAACTTTAGTGTCAATATCGCCACATTTGCAAATGGGAGACCAATCTATATTTTCTACATCATTCTTCAAATTCGTTTCACTAACACTTTTGCAACTACGTAAAACAATACGCTTGAGTTTCAGTTTAGGATAGACGACCTTGATGATGAAATGAAAATTAGGTCATGATGAACGAAAAAGGTGCAGAAAGTTGTCCATGAGTAGTAACTTTATTAGTCATATTACTGTGTATTCCCTAATCGACTAGACTGAGAAGAATAATATGGGACTGCTTTTGCATAGTTTGGAGATGCCAAATGGAAATTAATATTTGATTGAGCGAAATTAGTGTTCGGCAACACTTCTTTTAATATTTAATCTACAAAGGAATATTAATTACGGATTAACGTACTTTTACATTCATTTTTCCGTGATAAACGAATACCACGATTAATGAACATTAAATAAAATGTAATTCATTTTTATCAAAAGTCAATTGTTGAGCGTTTCAGCTTTTAAATTCCAAATTCTAAATCACACATTAGATCTATATTATTAGGGGACTTAAATAAAAGAGTAATCAGTAATTAATGTTTTATTTGTGTTTCCTGAACGTTGCATGACATGCAGAAACCAATTGGTAAAAATTTAAAAATATTTTTAAACTTTAGCCCCAGCGCAGGTTTCATAGGCAGTCCCAAAAAGGCTGTCCCAGGTCGATGCACCTTTCTCTATGCTCGGCAATCCAAATCCTGAAATTTAAAAAAAACCATTCTAAACAATGTAAGAATCAAAAAAATATTATTAATAAAAATTTCCTTTAAGAATCGAAGTTGTCTACTTATATTTATAGGCGTCATTAGCAAATTTTGAGGGTGCTCTATCAAGTTCATATGGTTTCACAACTGGATTTTGGCACCATAGTTTCTGCTGGTCATTGCACAACTGTTGGTCGGGAAACCATACAGTTATCGCACTGCCACTGACTCAAAACTCTTGATTGTCTTGAAACGCAGGGTGAATGGCATAGCGAATGGTAGGTGCCGAAACAAATACTGCATGTAGTCAGAATACCCTGAGAAAAACGCCAGCGTTAATGAGCGTTTAGTTGACAGACAAAATCGTAACACAAAATGGTAGAAGAATGAAGCTTACAGTTTCATCGGTCCCACAGCAAACCACACATATTTTGTTATTGTTAGTTATCCGATTTGTTACGTCTGGTATTAAATCTGTAAGCATCACATCAACAAGTTCTGAGAGTGTTCTAATTAGTTCATGTGGTTTCAAAAATGGATCTATGGGCGGCGTACTTTCTGCTGCACAATCCACATTTTCGCGAATTACAAACGGTGATTGCACAACACCATGCATTTTTTGCATTGCCACTGATTCGAAGCTCTTGATCGTCTTGAAATGCAGGGTGAATGACATAGTGAATGGTAATTGTCGGAGCAAATATTGCATGTAGTCAGAATACCCTGAGAAAAAATGCAAGCGTTAATGAACGTTTAGTTAACAGATAAAATCGTAACGTAAGGTGAGAGAAATGATTCGAACGAAACTTACAGTTTCATCGGTCCCAGAGCACACCACACAGGTTTTGTGATTATCATTTGTTATCACATTTGTTACGCCTGGCATTAGATCCAAAAACATGTCATCAGTAAATTGTGGGGAAGCTCTGTTAAATGCATGTGGTTTCAAAAATGGATCTACGGGCAGTGTAGTTTCTGCTGTATAATCCACACCGCCACGAATTATAGTCGGTGATTGCACAACTGTTGGTCGGGAGACTATACATTTATTGCATTGCCACTGATTCAAAGCTCTTGATTCCCTTGAAATGCACGGTGAGTGACATAGCGAATGGTAAGTGTCACAGCAAATACTGCATGTAGTCAGAATACCCTGAGAAGAAAATCCAAGCGTTAATGAACTTTTACTTAAGAGACAAAACCATAACACAAAGTGACAACACAAGAACATAATAAAAACAACAAAGTAGAACAAAACTTACAGTATCATCGGTCCCGCTGCAAACTACACAGGTGTTGTTACGTCCCGATTTAATTGTCTTTTCACTATTATCCAGGGACACTTGACTTTCGGACAGTTCAGCTTCTTTAGCTTCTGACTTGAGGTAGCCGGCTTTCCTTAATCTATTCTTTATGGAAATTTTACAGAGTGATTTGCTTTTTTTTCGCTTGAAAGACACAGTAGTAGTGTGCGATGCACTTCTGTTATCTCCGTTACTCGAGATATCATCACGTTTTTTAGGGCTTCCCGACATTCTGCGATGAGAAAAGTTAACCAGTAATAACGTCTGGTGTTATATTTATGCACAATTATATTTATGCTGATTCTTTTATAAACAGAACTTGGGTAATTTTATCACAAAAATTGACCACTATAACACTTGTACAAAGTTTCTGATTGTCTACCACTTAACAATTGATGTAATTAAACCTTGGAGTCGCTAACAAACAGACACGTCTTTCGCTGCGCACAGTTCACAACGATTTAACAACTGAACACCGCTTGGCCAGTGGTCTATGATCCTTGTAAAAAAATACCTGTGAAAAAGTAATAGTGAACTACCTGAGATAAGAGTGTGCATAGTTCGCACAAACTGTTAATGAGTCATCTGAGATACATCGATCTGATTGGTTGTGGCCCAACTTCTAACAGAGTAAATGAAAGGATAACAAAAGAAATCAATATCAGCTCTTATCTCTAAACTTTTGATTGTTTTTTGTACTTACTAAATGCATTTATGGCGTTGCTGGGGCTTGCCAAGTGTTGAGCCTTATTTTGCTAGTGTCGTGTCTTCTTACACGCAGCTACAAGAGTCAGTTTTAAAATGTTTCCAGTTTTAAAATGATACATTTGAAAGCATAGAAAACTACGTTTTCCCGAAATTATGAAACACGCCTGAAAGTAAGTACATTAAACGCTCGTAGGTCGTCCCTCCGGGGGTTTATTACGAGTATTGAAATACAGAGTTAACATAACTTATTTTTGTACCTATAATAAAATAAAAATGTATTATAAATAAATAAATATATATATATATATATATATATATAAATCTATAAAATAAATCACTTTTATCCTGCATATAAGATATATAAGATACATATATTCAAAATTAGCCACCACCCATGTAAAACCGCGACGAGGCGCTAGTATAAAGTATAATGATAAGCCACCTTGGGCATAAAGATTATTTGAAATATTTCATAAGCTATAGGTACCTACCATGATAGGACTAGATAAAACGATTATTATGTACTTACCTCCTTGTCTCGTGACGGCACAACATTGAAATGCTTCCTGCCTGGAAAGTTATGGTGTTTTACTAGAAGAACGGTGGTATTTAAGATAAAATACACCTTGTTCATACAATCACACTTCCAACAATCCTACATCGCTTTGTTTCTAATTTTGACGTGTATCACAAGAAAACATGTGTTACAAAATTATACTACTATTGGTACGGTACATTGTGCAACATTATATTGAACCTACGTATATTAACTTCAAAGTACGAACGTTAAAAAAACGAATACCTAGTACTTTTTCTAGCTAACCAAGGGAAGTCGACTAACAATCTCAATAACACTAACTTACACAGACATACATAAAAAATATATTTGATACTTAACCATAGATGAAAGGTAAACTAACGACAACCGCCTAAAAAAAATACTGGTATCCTGTTTTCAATAATATAATGACGGAATACTGTTGCGGGAATGCTTCTTTTGTTACAATTTTATTCTACTTTTTTATGTTGTGCTTTTTCTTAGAACTACACTTTACGGTACGATAATAACAACTGATAACATCTTATAAACAATACCTCAAGTACACTGAACATTGTTGTTATGTTAAAGAATACAAAGATTAAGATAAGGATATTACGAGGGTAAAACAATTGACACCATATTTAAAGAATATAATTTAAGATAGAACATGTCTCCGAACCTAACAATCAAAGGAAGGCAAAGGAAGACTAGACAGATAACTAAGAGTAGACGATTTTTATATATCATCCACATAAACCGGTGGAGTGGAAAAATGTTGATTCGATACATTCAACCGACACCGAGAGATTTAAGAAATCGTCATACCTGTGGTGAGTTGAAGTTCTTTATAGAATCGTAAATGTGACGTCTTTTGGCATCTCTATACAGACGACTGCAGCGATTCCTAAAAACTTTATAGTTTGACCGATTCTGAGAAATTTCTTTTATATCATCTCATGGCTTTTTCACGCTTATACATTAGTCGTTTAATCCCTTCGGAAAGCCAAGGTGCCGGAAGCTTTTTAACTCTATTTATCTTGTCGTATGTTTATCACAAACCCTTCAACTTTAGTGTCAATATCGCCACATTTGCAAATGGGAGACCAATCTATATTTTCTACATCATTCTTCAAATTCGTTTCACTAACACTTTTGCAACTACGTAAAACAATACGCTTGAGTTTCAGTTTAGGATAGACGACCTTGATGATGAAATGAAAATTAGGTCATGATGAACGAAAAAGGTGCAGAAAGTTGTCCATGAGTAGTAACTTTATTAGTCATATTACTGTGTATTCCCTAATCGACTAGACTGAGAAGAATAATATGGGACTGCTTTTGCATAGTTTGGAGATGCCAAATGGAAATTAATATTTGATTGAGCGAAATTAGTGTTCGGCAACACTTCTTTTAATATTTAATCTACAAAGGAATATTAATTACGGATTAACGTACTTTTACATTCATTTTTCCGTGATAAACGAATACCACGATTAATGAACATTAAATAAAATGTAATTCATTTTTATCAAAAGTCAATTGTTGAGCGTTTCAGCTTTTAAATTCCAAATTCTAAATCACACATTAGATCTATATTATTAGGGGACTTAAATAAAAGAGTAATCAGTAATTAATGTTTTATTTGTGTTTCCTGAACGTTGCATGACATGCAGAAACCAATTGGTAAAAATTTAAAAATATTTTTAAACTTTAGCCCCAGCGCAGGTTTCATAGGCAGTCCCAAAAAGGCTGTCCCAGGTCGATGCACCTTTCTCTATGCTCGGCAATCCAAATCCTGAAATTTAAAAAAAACCATTCTAAACAATGTAAGAATCAAAAAAATATTATTAATAAAAATTTCCTTTAAGAATCGAAGTTGTCTACTTATATTTATAGGCGTCATTAGCAAATTTTGAGGGTGCTCTATCAAGTTCATATGGTTTCACAACTGGATTTTGGCACCATAGTTTCTGCTGGTCATTGCACAACTGTTGGTCGGGAAACCATACAGTTATCGCACTGCCACTGACTCAAAACTCTTGATTGTCTTGAAACGCAGGGTGAATGGCATAGCGAATGGTAGGTGCCGAAACAAATACTGCATGTAGTCAGAATACCCTGAGAAAAACGCCAGCGTTAATGAGCGTTTAGTTGACAGACAAAATCGTAACACAAAATGGTAGAAGAATGAAGCTTACAGTTTCATCGGTCCCACAGCAAACCACACATATTTTGTTATTGTTAGTTATCCGATTTGTTACGTCTGGTATTAAATCTGTAAGCATCACATCAACAAGTTCTGAGAGTGTTCTAATTAGTTCATGTGGTTTCAAAAATGGATCTATGGGCGGCGTACTTTCTGCTGCACAATCCACATTTTCGCGAATTACAAACGGTGATTGCACAACACCATGCATTTTTTGCATTGCCACTGATTCGAAGCTCTTGATCGTCTTGAAATGCAGGGTGAATGACATAGTGAATGGTAATTGTCGGAGCAAATATTGCATGTAGTCAGAATACCCTGAGAAAAAATGCAAGCGTTAATGAACGTTTAGTTAACAGATAAAATCGTAACGTAAGGTGAGAGAAATGATTCGAACGAAACTTACAGTTTCATCGGTCCCAGAGCACACCACACAGGTTTTGTGATTATCATTTGTTATCACATTTGTTACGCCTGGCATTAGATCCAAAAACATGTCATCAGTAAATTGTGGGGAAGCTCTGTTAAATGCATGTGGTTTCAAAAATGGATCTACGGGCAGTGTAGTTTCTGCTGTATAATCCACACCGCCACGAATTATAGTCGGTGATTGCACAACTGTTGGTCGGGAGACTATACATTTATTGCATTGCCACTGATTCAAAGCTCTTGATTCCCTTGAAATGCACGGTGAGTGACATAGCGAATGGTAAGTGTCACAGCAAATACTGCATGTAGTCAGAATACCCTGAGAAGAAAATCCAAGCGTTAATGAACTTTTACTTAAGAGACAAAACCATAACACAAAGTGACAACACAAGAACATAATAAAAACAACAAAGTAGAACAAAACTTACAGTATCATCGGTCCCGCTGCAAACTACACAGGTGTTGTTACGTCCCGATTTAATTGTCTTTTCACTATTATCCAGGGACACTTGACTTTCGGACAGTTCAGCTTCTTTAGCTTCTGACTTGAGGTAGCCGGCTTTCCTTAATCTATTCTTTATGGAAATTTTACAGAGTGATTTGCTTTTTTTTCGCTTGAAAGACACAGTAGTAGTGTGCGATGCACTTCTGTTATCTCCGTTACTCGAGATATCATCACGTTTTTTAGGGCTTCCCGACATTCTGCGATGAGAAAAGTTAACCAGTAATAACGTCTGGTGTTATATTTATGCACAATTATATTTATGCTGATTCTTTTATAAACAGAACTTGGGTAATTTTATCACAAAAATTGACCACTATAACACTTGTACAAAGTTTCTGATTGTCTACCACTTAACAATTGATGTAATTAAACCTTGGAGTCGCTAACAAACAGACACGTCTTTCGCTGCGCACAGTTCACAACGATTTAACAACTGAACACCGCTTGGCCAGTGGTCTATGATCCTTGTAAAAAAATACCTGTGAAAAAGTAATAGTGAACTACCTGAGATAAGAGTGTGCATAGTTCGCACAAACTGTTAATGAGTCATCTGAGATACATCGATCTGATTGGTTGTGGCCCAACTTCTAACAGAGTAAATGAAAGGATAACAAAAGAAATCAATATCAGCTCTTATCTCTAAACTTTTGATTGTTTTTTGTACTTACTAAATGCATTTATGGCGTTGCTGGGGCTTGCCAAGTGTTGAGCCTTATTTTGCTAGTGTCGTGTCTTCTTACACGCAGCTACAAGAGTCAGTTTTAAAATGTTTCCAGTTTTAAAATGATACATTTGAAAGCATAGAAAACTACGTTTTCCCGAAATTATGAAACACGCCTGAAAGTAAGTACATTAAACGCTCGTAGGTCGTCCCTCCGGGGGTTTATTACGAGTATTGAAATACAGAGTTAACATAACTTATTTTTGTACCTATAATAAAATAAAAATGTATTATAAATAAATAAATATATATATATACATATAAATCTATAAAATAAATCACTTTTATCCTGCATATAAGATATATAAGATACATATATTCAAAATTAGCCACCACCCATGTAAAACCGCGACGAGGCGCTAGTATAAAGTATAATGATAAGCCACCTTGGGCATAAAGATTATTTGAAATATTTCATAAGCTATAGGTACCTACCATGATAGGACTAGATAAAACGATTATTATGTACTTACCTCCTTGTCTCGTGACGGCACAACATTGAAATGCTTCCTGCCTGGAAAGTTATGGTGTTTTACTAGAAGAACGGTGGTATTTAAGATAAAATACACCTTGTTCATACAATCACACTTCCAACAATCCTACATCGCTTTGTTTCTAATTTTGGCGTGTATCACAAGAAAACATGTGTTACAAAATTATACTACTATTGGTACGGTACATTGTGCAACATTATATTGAACCTACGTATATTAACTTCAAAGTACGAACGTTAAAAAAACGAATACCTAGTACTTTTTCTAGCTAACCAAGGGAAGTCGACTAACAATCTCAATAACACTAACTTACACAGACATACATAAAAAATATATTTGATACTTAACCATAGATGAAAGGTAAACTAACGACAACCGCCTAAAAAAAATACTGGTATCCTGTTTTCAATAATATAATGACGGAATACTGTTGCGGGAATGCTCCTTTTGTTACAATTTTATTCTACTTTTTTATGTTGTGCTTTTTCTTAGAACTACACTTTACGGTACGATAATAACAACTGATAACATCTTATAAACAATACCTCAAGTACACTGAACATTGTTGTTATGTTAAAGAATACAAAGATTAAGATAAGGATATTACGAGGGTAAAACAATTGACACCATATTTAAAGAATATAATTTAAGATAGAACATGTCTCCGAACCTAACAATCAAAGGAAGGCAAAGGAAGACTAGACAGATAACTAAGAGTAGACGATTTTTATATATCATCCACATAAACCGGTGGAGTGGAAAAATGTTGATTCGATACATTCAACCGACACCGAGAGATTTAAGAAATCGTCATACCTGTGGTGAGTTGAAGTTCTTTATAGAATCGTAAATGTGACGTCTTTTGGCATCTCTATACAGACGACTGCAGCGATTCCTAAAAACTTTATAGTTTGACCGATTCTGAGAAATTTCTTTTATATCATCTCATGGCTTTTTCACGCTTATACATTAGTCGTTTAATCCCTTCGGAAAGCCAAGGTGCCGGAAGCTTTTTAACTCTATTTATCTTGTCGTATGTTTATCACAAACCCTTCAACTTTAGTGTCAATATCGCCACATTTGCAAATGGGAGACCAATCTATATTTTCTACATCATTCTTCAAATTCGTTTCACTAACACTTTTGCAACTACGTAAAACAATACGCTTGAGTTTCAGTTTAGGATAGACGACCTTGATGATGAAATGAAAATTAGGTCATGATGAACGAAAAAGGTGCAGAAAGTTGTCCATGAGTAGTAACTTTATTAGTCATATTACTGTGTATTCCCTAATCGACTAGACTGAGAAGAATAATATGGGACTGCTTTTGCATAGTTTGGAGATGCCAAATGGAAATTAATATTTGATTGAGCGAAATTAGTGTTCGGCAACACTTCTTTTAATATTTAATCTATAAAGGAATATTAATTACGGATTAACGTACTTTTACATTCATTTTTCCGTGATAAACGAATACCACGATTAATAAACATTAAATAAAATGTAATTCATTTTTATCAAAAGTCAATTGTTGAGCGTTTCAGCTTTTAAATTCCAAATTCTAAATCACACATTAGATCTATATTATTAGGGGACTTAAATAAAAGAGTAATCAGTAATTAATGTTTTATTTGTGTTTCCTGAACGTTGCATGACATGCAGAAACCAATTGGTAAAAATTTAAAAATATTTTTAAACTTTAGCCCCAGCGCAGGTTTCATAGGCAGTCCCAAAAAGGCTGTCCCAGGTCGATGCACCTTTCTCTATGCTCGGCAATCCAAATCCTGAAATTTAAAAAAAACCATTCTAAACAATGTAAGAATCAAAAAAATATTATTAATAAAAATTTCCTTTAAGAATCGAAGTTGTCTACTTATATTTATAGGCGTCATCAGCAAATTTTGAGGGTGCTCTATCAAGTTCATATGGTTTCACAACTGGATTTTGGCACCATAGTTTCTGCTGGTCATTGCACAACTGTTGGTCGGGAAACCATACAGTTATCGCACTGCCACTGACTCAAAACTCTTGATTGTCTTGAAACGCAGGGTGAATGGCATAGCGAATGGTAGGTGCCGAAACAAATACTGCATGTAGTCAGAATACCCTGAGAAAAACGCCAGCGTGAATGAGCGTTTAGTTGACAGACAAAATCGTAACACAAAATGGTAGAAGAATGAAGCTTACAGTTTCATCGGTCCCACAGCAAACCACACATATTTTTTTATTGTTAGTTATCCGATTTGTTACGTCTGGTATTAAATCTGTAAGCATCACATCAACAAGTTCTGAGAGTGTTCTAATTAGTTCATGTGGTTTCAAAAATGGATCTATGGGCGGCGTACTTTCTGCTGCACAATCCACATTTTCGCGAATTACAAACGGTGATTGCACAACACCATGCATTTTTTGCATTGCCACTGATTCGAAGCTCTTGATCGTCTTGAAATGCAGGGTGAATGACATAGTGAATGGTAATTGTCGGAGCAAATATTGCATGTAGTCAGAATACCCTGAGAAAAAATGCAAGCGTTAATGAACGTTTAGTTAACAGATAAAATCGTAACGTAAGGTGAGAGAAATGATTCGAACGAAACTTACAGTTTCATCGGTCCCAGAGCACACCACACAGGTTTTGTGATTATCATTTGTTATCACATTTGTTACGCCTGGCATTAGATCCAAAAACATGTCATCAGTAAATTGTGGGGAAGCTCTGTTAAATGCATGTGGTTTCAAAAATGGATCTACGGGCAGTGTAGTTTCTGCTGTATAATCCACACCGCCACGAATTATAGTCGGTGATTGCACAACTGTTGGTCGGGAGACTATACATTTATTGCATTGCCACTGATTCAAAGCTCTTGATTCCCTTGAAATGCACGGTGAGTGACATAGCGAATGGTAAGTGTCACAGCAAATACTGCATGTAGTCAGAATACCCTGAGAAGAAAATCCAAGCGTTAATGAACTTTTACTTAAGAGACAAAACCATAACACAAAGTGACAACACAAGAACATAATAAAAACAACAAAGTAGAACAAAACTTACAGTATCATCGGTCCCGCTGCAAACTACACAGGTGTTGTTACGTCCCGATTTAATTGTCTTTTCACTATTATCCAGGGACACTTGACTTTCGGACAGTTCAGCTTCTTTAGCTTCTGACTTGAGGTAGCCGGCTTTCCTTAATCTATTCTTTATGGAAATTTTACAGAGTGATTTGCTTTTTTTTCGCTTGAAAGACACAGTAGTAGTGTGCGATGCACTTCTGTTATCTCCGTTACTCGAGATATCATCACGTTTTTTAGGGCTTCCCGACATTCTGCGATGAGAAAAGTTAACCAGTAATAACGTCTGGTGTTATATTTATGCACAATTATATTTATGCTGATTCTTTTATAAACAGAACTTGGGTAATTTTATCACAAAAATTGACCACTATAACACTTGTACAAAGTTTCTGATTGTCTACCACTTAACAATTGATGTAATTAAACCTTGGAGTCGCTAACAAACAGACACGTCTTTCGCTGCGCACAGTTCACAACGATTTAACAACTGAACACCGCTTGGCCAGTGGTCTATGATCCTTGTAAAAAAATACCTGTGAAAAAGTAATAGTGAACTACCTGAGATAAGAGTGTGCATAGTTCGCACAAACTGTTAATGAGTCATCTGAGATACATCGATCTGATTGGTTGTGGCCCAACTTCTAACAGAGTAAATGAAAGGATAACAAAAGAAATCAATATCAGCTCTTATCTCTAAACTTTTGATTGTTTTTTGTACTTACTAAATGCATTTATGGCGTTGCTGGGGCTTGCCAAGTGTTGAGCCTTATTTTGCTAGTGTCGTGTCTTCTTACACGCAGCTACAAGAGTCAGTTTTAAAATGTTTCCAGTTTTAAAATGATACATTTGAAAGCATAGAAAACTACGTTTTCCCGAAATTATGAAACACGCCTGAAAGTAAGTACATTAAACGCTCGTAGGTCGTCCCTCCGGGGGTTTATTACGAGTATTGAAATACAGAGTTAACATAACTTATTTTTGTACCTATAATAAAATAAAAATGTATTATAAATAAATAAATATATATATATATATATATATATAAATCTATAAAATAAATCACTTTTATCCTGCATATAAGATATATAAGATACATATATTCAAAATTAGCCACCACCCATGTAAAACCGCGACGAGGCGCTAGTATAAAGTATAATGATAAGCCACCTTGGGCATAAAGATTATTTGAAATATTTCATAAGCTATAGGTACCTACCATGATAGGACTAGATAAAACGATTATTATGTACTTACCTCCTTGTCTCGTGACGGCACAACATTGAAATGCTTCCTGCCTGGAAAGTTATGGTGTTTTACTAGAAGAACGGTGGTATTTAAGATAAAATACACCTTGTTCATACAATCACACTTCCAACAATCCTACATCGCTTTGTTTCTAATTTTGACGTGTATCACAAGAAAACATGTGTTACAAAATTATACTACTATTGGTACGGTACATTGTGCAACATTATATTGAACCTACGTATATTAACTTCAAAGTACGAACGTTAAAAAAACGAATACCTAGTACTTTTTCTAGCTAACCAAGGGAAGTCGACTAACAATCTCAATAACACTAACTTACACAGACATACATAAAAAATATATTTGATACTTAACCATAGATGAAAGGTAAACTAACGACAACCGCCTAAAAAAAATACTGGTATCCTGTTTTCAATAATATAATGACGGAATACTGTTGCGGGAATGCTTCTTTTGTTACAATTTTATTCTACTTTTTTATGTTGTGCTTTTTCTTAGAACTACACTTTACGGTACGATAATAACAACTGATAACATCTTATAAACAATACCTCAAGTACACTGAACATTGTTGTTATGTTAAAGAATACAAAGATTAAGATAAGGATATTACGAGGGTAAAACAATTGACACCATATTTAAAGAATATAATTTAAGATAGAACATGTCTCCGAACCTAACAATCAAAGGAAGGCAAAGGAAGACTAGACAGATAACTAAGAGTAGACGATTTTTATATATCATCCACATAAACCGGTGGAGTGGAAAAATGTTGATTCGATACATTCAACCGACACCGAGAGATTTAAGAAATCGTCATACCTGTGGTGAGTTGAAGTTCTTTATAGAATCGTAAATGTGACGTCTTTTGGCATCTCTATACAGACGACTGCAGCGATTCCTAAAAACTTTATAGTTTGACCGATTCTGAGAAATTTCTTTTATATCATCTCATGGCTTTTTCACGCTTATACATTAGTCGTTTAATCCCTTCGGAAAGCCAAGGTGCCGGAAGCTTTTTAACTCTATTTATCTTGTCGTATGTTTATCACAAACCCTTCAACTTTAGTGTCAATATCGCCACATTTGCAAATGGGAGACCAATCTATATTTTCTACATCATTCTTCAAATTCGTTTCACTAACACTTTTGCAACTACGTAAAACAATACGCTTGAGTTTCAGTTTAGGATAGACGACCTTGATGATGAAATGAAAATTAGGTCATGATGAACGAAAAAGGTGCAGAAAGTTGTCCATGAGTAGTAACTTTATTAGTCATATTACTGTGTATTCCCTAATCGACTAGACTGAGAAGAATAATATGGGACTGCTTTTGCATAGTTTGGAGATGCCAAATGGAAATTAATATTTGATTGAGCGAAATTAGTGTTCGGCAACACTTCTTTTAATATTTAATCTACAAAGGAATATTAATTACGGATTAACGTACTTTTACATTCATTTTTCCGTGATAAACGAATACCACGATTAATGAACATTAAATAAAATGTAATTCATTTTTATCAAAAGTCAATTGTTGAGCGTTTCAGCTTTTAAATTCCAAATTCTAAATCACACATTAGATCTATATTATTAGGGGACTTAAATAAAAGAGTAATCAGTAATTAATGTTTTATTTGTGTTTCCTGAACGTTGCATGACATGCAGAAACCAATTGGTAAAAATTTAAAAATATTTTTAAACTTTAGCCCCAGCGCAGGTTTCATAGGCAGTCCCAAAAAGGCTGTCCCAGGTCGATGCACCTTTCTCTATGCTCGGCAATCCAAATCCTGAAATTTAAAAAAAACCATTCTAAACAATGTAAGAATCAAAAAAATATTATTAATAAAAATTTCCTTTAAGAATCGAAGTTGTCTACTTATATTTATAGGCGTCATTAGCAAATTTTGAGGGTGCTCTATCAAGTTCATATGGTTTCACAACTGGATTTTGGCACCATAGTTTCTGCTGGTCATTGCACAACTGTTGGTCGGGAAACCATACAGTTATCGCACTGCCACTGACTCAAAACTCTTGATTGTCTTGAAACGCAGGGTGAATGGCATAGCGAATGGTAGGTGCCGAAACAAATACTGCATGTAGTCAGAATACCCTGAGAAAAACGCCAGCGTTAATGAGCGTTTAGTTGACAGACAAAATCGTAACACAAAATGGTAGAAGAATGAAGCTTACAGTTTCATCGGTCCCACAGCAAACCACACATATTTTGTTATTGTTAGTTATCCGATTTGTTACGTCTGGTATTAAATCTGTAAGCATCACATCAACAAGTTCTGAGAGTGTTCTAATTAGTTCATGTGGTTTCAAAAATGGATCTATGGGCGGCGTACTTTCTGCTGCACAATCCACATTTTCGCGAATTACAAACGGTGATTGCACAACACCATGCATTTTTTGCATTGCCACTGATTCGAAGCTCTTGATCGTCTTGAAATGCAGGGTGAATGACATAGTGAATGGTAATTGTCGGAGCAAATATTGCATGTAGTCAGAATACCCTGAGAAAAAATGCAAGCGTTAATGAACGTTTAGTTAACAGATAAAATCGTAACGTAAGGTGAGAGAAATGATTCGAACGAAACTTACAGTTTCATCGGTCCCAGAGCACACCACACAGGTTTTGTGATTATCATTTGTTATCACATTTGTTACGCCTGGCATTAGATCCAAAAACATGTCATCAGTAAATTGTGGGGAAGCTCTGTTAAATGCATGTGGTTTCAAAAATGGATCTACGGGCAGTGTAGTTTCTGCTGTATAATCCACACCGCCACGAATTATAGTCGGTGATTGCACAACTGTTGGTCGGGAGACTATACATTTATTGCATTGCCACTGATTCAAAGCTCTTGATTCCCTTGAAATGCACGGTGAGTGACATAGCGAATGGTAAGTGTCACAGCAAATACTGCATGTAGTCAGAATACCCTGAGAAGAAAATCCAAGCGTTAATGAACTTTTACTTAAGAGACAAAACCATAACACAAAGTGACAACACAAGAACATAATAAAAACAACAAAGTAGAACAAAACTTACAGTATCATCGGTCCCGCTGCAAACTACACAGGTGTTGTTACGTCCCGATTTAATTGTCTTTTCACTATTATCCAGGGACACTTGACTTTCGGACAGTTCAGCTTCTTTAGCTTCTGACTTGAGGTAGCCGGCTTTCCTTAATCTATTCTTTATGGAAATTTTACAGAGTGATTTGCTTTTTTTTCGCTTGAAAGACACAGTAGTAGTGTGCGATGCACTTCTGTTATCTCCGTTACTCGAGATATCATCACGTTTTTTAGGGCTTCCCGACATTCTGCGATGAGAAAAGTTAACCAGTAATAACGTCTGGTGTTATATTTATGCACAATTATATTTATGCTGATTCTTTTATAAACAGAACTTGGGTAATTTTATCACAAAAATTGACCACTATAACACTTGTACAAAGTTTCTGATTGTCTACCACTTAACAATTGATGTAATTAAACCTTGGAGTCGCTAACAAACAGACACGTCTTTCGCTGCGCACAGTTCACAACGATTTAACAACTGAACACCGCTTGGCCAGTGGTCTATGATCCTTGTAAAAAAATACCTGTGAAAAAGTAATAGTGAACTACCTGAGATAAGAGTGTGCATAGTTCGCACAAACTGTTAATGAGTCATCTGAGATACATCGATCTGATTGGTTGTGGCCCAACTTCTAACAGAGTAAATGAAAGGATAACAAAAGAAATCAATATCAGCTCTTATCTCTAAACTTTTGATTGTTTTTTGTACTTACTAAATGCATTTATGGCGTTGCTGGGGCTTGCCAAGTGTTGAGCCTTATTTTGCTAGTGTCGTGTCTTCTTACACGCAGCTACAAGAGTCAGTTTTAAAATGTTTCCAGTTTTAAAATGATACATTTGAAAGCATAGAAAACTACGTTTTCCCGAAATTATGAAACACGCCTGAAAGTAAGTACATTAAACGCTCGTAGGTCGTCCCTCCGGGGGTTTATTACGAGTATTGAAATACAGAGTTAACATAACTTATTTTTGTACCTATAATAAAATAAAAATGTATTATAAATAAATAAATATATATATATATATATATAAATCTATAAAATAAATCACTTTTATCCTGCATATAAGATATATAAGATACATATATTCAAAATTAGCCACCACCCATGTAAAACCGCGACGAGGCGCTAGTATAAAGTATAATGATAAGCCACCTTGGGCATAAAGATTATTTGAAATATTTCATAAGCTATAGGTACCTACCATGATAGGACTAGATAAAACGATTATTATGTACTTACCTCCTTGTCTCGTGACGGCACAACATTGAAATGCTTCCTGCCTGGAAAGTTATGGTGTTTTACTAGAAGAACGGTGGTATTTAAGATAAAATACACCTTGTTCATACAATCACACTTCCAACAATCCTACATCGCTTTGTTTCTAATTTTGGCGTGTATCACAAGAAAACATGTGTTACAAAATTATACTACTATTGGTACGGTACATTGTGCAACATTATATTGAACCTACGTATATTAACTTCAAAGTACGAACGTTAAAAAAACGAATACCTAGTACTTTTTCTAGCTAACCAAGGGAAGTCGACTAACAATCTCAATAACACTAACTTACACAGACATTAGGGTGTCCCTTAAATTTCAAGTTCGATATTTTTTTACGCATACCTTCTTAAAAGTTTCGTAATAACCCTATATTGTCTAGAAAAAAATATTAGTTCGATATATAAACGATAACCCGTGCCGACTTGCTATTTAAACTTGTCGATACAAGTTGCTTAAGTACTGCCCAGTGACCTGTTACGACATGTTTTATTTGCCATTTCGTACGTGATTTTTGAGACTATTAGTGCTTCATTTATTAGTGCGTAAACATGTCGGTGGAATTACGGAGTGATAAACAAAATTTTTTTCTTATCGGATTGACTAGCTACCAAATAAATGGTGCAAAATTACCTTCTAATCGACAAGTTCTCTCAGTCCTATTTTACAATATTCGTGAGGTTAAATTGACTGTTAGTGAAAGTGCAAATCTTGTGATTAGGGAGTGCATCATATATTGGGAAAAAGCAAGAATTCCAACAAGGGCATTTCCTAACTGCGTGAAGAAACTTATTGATTTATATCATGTTTGGAGAGAGTTGCAAAAAAATTGTAAGAAAACTCAGATTACGTTTAAGAGTCGTGAGAACAATTTTATAATTAATCTTGATAATTTGTTTGATATTGCACATGCTGATGCTTTTGAGAGAATGAAAATAGAGGAAGATAAATTATTTTTAGTGAAACAGAGAGAGCCAGGTCGACCGGGATGCTTAGGTGGTGTAGATAAAAAATTGGCGGAAAAAGAACAAAGATCTAGACAACGACGATTAGAAGAAGATGAAAGGATTGTAAGACAAAGAGAATCACTAGCTGTTGCATCTACTTCCACCACAAATAACTTAGACAGTGTAGAAGATTCAGACGAAGAACAGATCTTGAATTCTGAACTCAGCTTGCCGGACGTTCCCTGCCATGAACAAAGTTCAAAAAGAGGTAGAAAGAATCTTATAACACCTAAACTAGTTGCAGCTTTAGATCGATGCCAGTTAAGCATTAGAGATACCGTTTACATTCTTAATGCGGTGGTAGAAGCGCTTGGTCTGAGCAGCGATGATTTCTGTATTAACAAATCTCCGATTCAGCGAATTCGTACTGAAACTAGAAAATCAAGGGCAGAAGCAATAAAATCTAACTTCCAAAACAATGTACCCGACATAGTCACAGTCCATTGGGATGGAAAACTATTACCGGGGTTGGATGTACGGAGTTCAAAAGAAGAACGCTTGCCAGTTATAGCTTCATTTGACGATAGAGAGCAGCTTCTTGCAGTGCCGAAACTAGAAAGTTCTTCTGGAAAACATCAAGCGAAGGCTGTATTAGCAGCTCTCTTTGACTGGAACCTTTATGATAAAGTGCAAATAATATGCTGCGATACAACAGCTTCCAATATGGGCCGTTTCAATGGAGCTTGTGCTATTTTGGAGCAAACTTTAGGAAGAGAATTGTTGCTTTTTGCCTGTCGTCATCATGTTTATGAATTGGTCCTAAAAGCTGTCTTTGAAACCAAGATTAAGCAAATTACTAGTAGCCCAGATATTCCAATGTTCAAAAAGTTCCAAGAAAATTGGAAAAACATTGATTGTACTAAAATTGAACCATCTCTTAATTTCGTAAAAGCACGGGTTGCCGAGACAGACATTCAAGCGTTGTTACTATTTTATAAGGCAGAATTAGATAAAGGTTTTGTAAGAGATGATTACCACGAATTGGTCGAACTGTGCGTAATATTTTTAGAAGGAGACACAGAGGAAAAATTAAAACTAAGGCCCCCCGGAGCTATACATCAGGCACGCTGGATGGCGAGAGCGATCTATTCTTTAAAAATATGTTTACTTCAGTCACAATGCAGAGTAACTGCGAAGGACAAAAAGGCTCTACAAGATGTTTGCTTATTTCTCGTAATATTGTATGTTAAACCTTGGCTCGAATGTACAGTGGCGACCAAAGCACCTAATCAAGATTTGCGCTTCTTGAAGATGTTAAAAGAGTATGAAAAAGTTGACGCAACAATTTCTAAAGCTTCTATAAGCAAGTTCAGCCATCACTTGTGGTATTTATGTGAAGAGACAGTCATTCTATCACTATTTGATGATGAAGTTGACAACCAAACTAAGAAGAAGATGATTGCCAACTTCAACAGGGACAAAATCTCGGATTTTAGCAAATGCTATGACCCGTCGAAGGAAGAACTGACTCAAAAGTTGTTTGGTAAGTTAAATTGACTTTTTGTTGGATTTTAATTTCAATGTCCAATACTTATTTATTTATTTTCAAAATTGTTGTTGATTTTTATTTGTTATTTAACTTATTTTTCTTTTTTTTTAGACAAAGCACTGGATGATTTCGTATCGGAAAAGAGCAAACAATTTTTATCACGACTGCAGATCGACGACAGTTTTCTAAAGGAAGATGTATCTTCTTGGAATAACAATGCTGCTTTTCTGGAGGCTAAAAGAAGAATAAGTTATTTGAGAGTTGTAAATGATACTGCTGAAAGGGCTGTTAAATTAATGCAAGATTTTAACGGACTTATCACGGCTGAAGAAGAACAAAAACAGTTCTTGCTGCGCTGTGTCCAGGAACATCTAAAATTGTATCCAGACTGTAAAAAAACTACTCTAAAAAGAAGTTACCCTGAATGATTCTTATTTCTTTATGTTTTTAATTAAAGATTAATGTTCATCTAATTTATTATTTAATTTTATTCACTTAATTCATTGCATTTATAGTGAAATTATAGCAGACTGAAATTTTAGGACAAAACACGTTTTTTACTAAACTTTGAAGCTCGGTCGGCACTGGTTGCAATTACGCTAGATTGATAAAATTTTATATTTAAGTATCTTATAGCATTAGTAAAAATTATAGAGGGTATGCATTTCGAAATTCGAAAAAAATTTTTATTTTGTCATATAAGGGACACCCTAACAGACATACATAAAAAATATATTTGATACTTAACCATAGATGAAAGGTAAACTAACGACAACCGCCTAAAAAAAATACTGGTATCCTGTTTTCAATAATATAATGACGGAATACTGTTGCGGGAATGCTCCTTTTGTTACAATTTTATTCTACTTTTTTATGTTGTGCTTTTTCTTAGAACTACACTTTACGGTACGATAATAACAACTGATAACATCTTATAAACAATACCTCAAGTACACTGAACATTGTTGTTATGTTAAAGAATACAAAGATTAAGATAAGGATATTACGAGGGTAAAACAATTGACACCATATTTAAAGAATATAATTTAAGATAGAACATGTCTCCGAACCTAACAATCAAAGGAAGGCAAAGGAAGACTAGACAGATAACTAAGAGTAGACGATTTTTATATATCATCCACATAAACCGGTGGAGTGGAAAAATGTTGATTCGATACATTCAACCGACACCGAGAGATTTAAGAAATCGTCATACCTGTGGTGAGTTGAAGTTCTTTATAGAATCGTAAATGTGACGTCTTTTGGCATCTCTATACAGACGACTGCAGCGATTCCTAAAAACTTTATAGTTTGACCGATTCTGAGAAATTTCTTTTATATCATCTCATGGCTTTTTCACGCTTATACATTAGTCGTTTAATCCCTTCGGAAAGCCAAGGTGCCGGAAGCTTTTTAACTCTATTTATCTTGTCGTATGTTTATCACAAACCCTTCAACTTTAGTGTCAATATCGCCACATTTGCAAATGGGAGACCAATCTATATTTTCTACATCATTCTTCAAATTCGTTTCACTAACACTTTTGCAACTACGTAAAACAATACGCTTGAGTTTCAGTTTAGGATAGACGACCTTGATGATGAAATGAAAATTAGGTCATGATAAACGAAAAAGGTGCAGAAAGTTGTCCATGAGTAGTAACTTTATTAGTCATATTACTGTGTATTCCCTAATCGACTAAACTGAGAAGAATAATATGGGACTGCTTTTGCATAGTTTGGAGATGCCAAATGGAAATTAATATTTGATTGAGCGAAATTAGTGTTCGGCAACACTTCTTTTAATATTTAATCTACAAAGGAATATTAATTACGGATTAACGTACTTTTACATTCATTTTTCCGTGATAAACGAATACCACGATTAATAAACATTAAATAAAATGTAATTCATTTTTATCAAAAGTCAATTGTTGAGCGTTTCAGCTTTTAAATTCCAAATTCTAAATCACACATTAGATCTATATTATTAGGGGACTTAAATAAAAGAGTAATCAGTAATTAATGTTTTATTTGTGTTTCCTGAACGTTGCATGACATGCAGAAACCAATTGGTAAAAATTTAAAAATATTTTTAAACTTTAGCCCCAGCGCAGGTTTCATAGGCAGTCCCAAAAAGGCTGTCCCAGGTCGATGCACCTTTCTCTATGCTCGGCAATCCAAATCCTGAAATTTAAAAAAAACCATTCTAAACAATGTAAGAATCAAAAAAATATTATTAATAAAAATTTCCTTTAAGAATCGAAGTTGTCTACTTATATTTATAGGCGTCATCAGCAAATTTTGAGGGTGCTCTATCAAGTTCATATGGTTTCACAACTGGATTTTGGCACCATAGTTTCTGCTGGTCATTGCACAACTGTTGGTCGGGAAACCATACAGTTATCGCACTGCCACTGACTCAAAACTCTTGATTGTCTTGAAACGCAGGGTGAATGGCATAGCGAATGGTAGGTGCCGAAACAAATACTGCATGTAGTCAGAATACCCTGAGAAAAACGCCAGCGTTAATGAGCGTTTAGTTGACAGACAAAATCGTAACACAAAATGGTAGAAGAATGAAGCTTACAGTTTCATCGGTCCCACAGCAAACCACACATATTTTGTTATTGTTAGTTATCCGATTTGTTACGTCTGGTATTAAATCTGTAAGCATCACATCAACAAGTTCTGAGAGTGTTCTAATTAGTTCATGTGGTTTCAAAAATGGATCTATGGGCGGCGTACTTTCTGCTGCACAATCCACATTTTCGCGAATTACAAACGGTGATTGCACAACACCATGCATTTTTTGCATTGCCACTGATTCGAAGCTCTTGATCGTCTTGAAATGCAGGGTGAATGACATAGTGAATGGTAATTGTCGGAGCAAATATTGCATGTAGTCAGAATACCCTGAGAAAAAATGCAAGCGTTAATGAACGTTTAGTTAACAGATAAAATCGTAACGTAAGGTGAGAGAAATGATTCGAACGAAACTTACAGTTTCATCGGTCCCAGAGCACACCACACAGGTTTTGTGATTATCATTTGTTATCACATTTGTTACGCCTGGCATTAGATCCAAAAACATGTCATCAGTAAATTGTGGGGAAGCTCTGTTAAATGCATGTGGTTTCAAAAATGGATCTACGGGCAGTGTAGTTTCTGCTGTATAATCCACACCGCCACGAATTATAGTCGGTGATTGCACAACTGTTGGTCGGGAGACTATACATTTATTGCATTTCCACTGATTCAAAGCTCTTGATTCCCTTGAAATGCACGGTGAGTGACATAGCGAATGGTAAGTGTCACAGCAAATACTGCATGTAGTCAGAATACCCTGAGAAGAAAATCCAAGCGTTAATGAACTTTTACTTAAGAGACAAAACCATAACACAAAGTGACAACACAAGAACATAATAAAAACAACAAAGTAGAACAAAACTTACAGTATCATCGGTCCCGCTGCAAACTACACAGGTGTTGTTACGTCCCGATTTAATTGTCTTTTCACTATTATCCAGGGACACTTGACTTTCGGACAGTTCAGCTTCTTTAGCTTCTGACTTGAGGTAGCCGGCTTTCCTTAATCTATTCTTTATGGAAATTTTACAGAGTGATTTGCTTTTTTTTCGCTTGAAAGACACAGTAGTAGTGTGCGATGCACTTCTGTTATCTCCGTTACTCGAGATATCATCACGTTTTTTAGGGCTTCCCGACATTCTGCGATGAGAAAAGTTAACCAGTAATAACGTCTGGTGTTATATTTATGCACAATTATATTTATGCTGATTCTTTTATAAACAGAACTTGGGTAATTTTATCACAAAAATTGACCACTATAACACTTGTACAAAGTTTCTGATTGTCTACCACTTAACAATTGATGTAATTAAACCTTGGAGTCGCTAACAAACAGACACGTCTTTCGCTGCGCACAGTTCACAACGATTTAACAACTGAACACCGCTTGGCCAGTGGTCTATGATCCTTGTAAAAAAATACCTGTGAAAAAGTAATAGTGAACTACCTGAGATAAGAGTGTGCATAGTTCGCACAAACTGTTAATGAGTCATCTGAGATACATCGATCTGATTGGTTGTGGCCCAACTTCTAACAGAGTAAATGAAAGGATAACAAAAGAAATCAATATCAGCTCTTATCTCTAAACTTTTGATTGTTTTTTGTACTTACTAAATGCATTTATGGCGTTGCTGGGGCTTGCCAAGTGTTGAGCCTTATTTTGCTAGTGTCGTGTCTTCTTACACGCAGCTACAAGAGTCAGTTTTAAAATGTTTCCAGTTTTAAAATGATACATTTGAAAGCATAGAAAACTACGTTTTCCCGAAATTATGAAACACGCCTGAAAGTAAGTACATTAAACGCTCGTAGGTCGTCCCTCCGGGGGTTTATTACGAGTATTGAAATACAGAGTTAACATAACTTATTTTTGTACCTATAATAAAATAAAAATGTATTATAAATAAATAAATATATATATATATATATATATAAATCTATAAAATAAATCACTTTTATCCTGCATATAAGATATATAAGATACATATATTCAAAATTAGCCACCACCCATGTAAAACCGCGACGAGGCGCTAGTATAAAGTATAATGATAAGCCACCTTGGGCATAAAGATTATTTGAAATATTTCATAAGCTATAGGTACCTACCATGATAGGACTAGATAAAACGATTATTATGTACTTACCTCCTTGTCTCGTGACGGCACAACATTGAAATGCTTCCTGCCTGGAAAGTTATGGTGTTTTACTAGAAGAACGGTGGTATTTAAGATAAAATACACCTTGTTCATACAATCACACTTCCAACAATCCTACATCGCTTTGTTTCTAATTTTGGCGTGTATCACAAGAAAACATGTGTTACAAAATTATACTACTATTGGTACGGTACATTGTGCAACATTATATTGAACCTACGTATATTAACTTCAAAGTACGAACGTTAAAAAAACGAATACCTAGTACTTTTTCTAGCTAACCAAGGGAAGTCGACTAACAATCTCAATAACACTAACTTACACAGACATACATAAAAAATATATTTGATACTTAACCATAGATGAAAGGTAAACTAACGACAACCGCCTAAAAAAAATACTGGTATCCTGTTTTCAATAATATAATGACGGAATACTGTTGCGGGAATGCTTCTTTTGTTACAATTTTATTCTACTTTTTTATGTTGTGCTTTTTCTTAGAACTACACTTTACGGTACGATAATAACAACTGATAACATCTTATAAACAATACCTCAAGTACACTGAACATTGTTGTTATGTTAAAGAATACAAAGATTAAGATAAGGATATTACGAGGGTAAAACAATTGACACCATATTTAAAGAATATAATTTAAGATAGAACATGTCTCCGAACCTAACAATCAAAGGAAGGCAAAGGAAGACTAGACAGATAACTAAGAGTAGACGATTTTTATATATCATCCACATAAACCGGTGGAGTGGAAAAATGTTGATTCGATACATTCAACCGACACCGAGAGATTTAAGAAATCGTCATACCTGTGGTGAGTTGAAGTTCTTTATAGAATCGTAAATGTGACGTCTTTTGGCATCTCTATACAGACGACTGCAGCGATTCCTAAAAACTTTATAGTTTGACCGATTCTGAGAAATTTCTTTTATATCATCTCATGGCTTTTTCACGCTTATACATTAGTCGTTTAATCCCTTCGGAAAGCCAAGGTGCCGGAAGCTTTTTAACTCTATTTATCTTGTCGTATGTTTATCACAAACCCTTCAACTTTAGTGTCAATATCGCCACATTTGCAAATGGGAGACCAATCTATATTTTCTACATCATTCTTCAAATTCGTTTCACTAACACTTTTGCAACTACGTAAAACAATACGCTTGAGTTTCAGTTTAGGATAGACGACCTTGATGATGAAATGAAAATTAGGTCATGATGAACGAAAAAGGTGCAGAAAGTTGTCCATGAGTAGTAACTTTATTAGTCATATTACTGTGTATTCCCTAATCGACTAGACTGAGAAGAATAATATGGGACTGCTTTTGCATAGTTTGGAGATGCCAAATGGAAATTAATATTTGATTGAGCGAAATTAGTGTTCGGCAACACTTCTTTTAATATTTAATCTACAAAGGAATATTAATTACGGATTAACGTACTTTTACATTCATTTTTCCGTGATAAACGAATACCACGATTAATGAACATTAAATAAAATGTAATTCATTTTTATCAAAAGTCAATTGTTGAGCGTTTCAGCTTTTAAATTCCAAATTCTAAATCACACATTAGATCTATATTATTAGGGGACTTAAATAAAAGAGTAATCAGTAATTAATGTTTTATTTGTGTTTCCTGAACGTTGCATGACATGCAGAAACCAATTGGTAAAAATTTAAAAATATTTTTAAACTTTAGCCCCAGCGCAGGTTTCATAGGCAGTCCCAAAAAGGCTGTCCCAGGTCGATGCACCTTTCTCTATGCTCGGCAATCCAAATCCTGAAATTTAAAAAAAACCATTCTAAACAATATAAGAATCAAAAAAATATTATTAATAAAAATTTCCTTTAAGAATCGAAGTTGTCTACTTATATTTATAGGCGTCATTAGCAAATTTTGAGGGTGCTCTATCAAGTTCATATGGTTTCACAACTGGATTTTGGCACCATAGTTTCTGCTGGTCATTGCACAACTGTTGGTCGGGAAACCATACAGTTATCGCACTGCCACTGACTCAAAACTCTTGATTGTCTTGAAACGCAGGGTGAATGGCATAGCGAATGGTAGGTGCCGAAACAAATACTGCATGTAGTCAGAATACCCTGAGAAAAACGCCAGCGTTAATGAGCGTTTAGTTGACAGACAAAATCGTAACACAAAATGGTAGAAGAATGAAGCTTACAGTTTCATCGGTCCCACAGCAAACCACACATATTTTGTTATTGTTAGTTATCCGATTTGTTACGTCTGGTATTAAATCTGTAAGCATCACATCAACAAGTTCTGAGAGTGTTCTAATTAGTTCATGTGGTTTCAAAAATGGATCTATGGGCGGCGTACTTTCTGCTGCACAATCCACATTTTCGCGAATTACAAACGGTGATTGCACAACACCATGCATTTTTTGCATTGCCACTGATTCGAAGCTCTTGATCGTCTTGAAATGCAGGGTGAATGACATAGTGAATGGTAATTGTCGGAGCAAATATTGCATGTAGTCAGAATACCCTGAGAAAAAATGCAAGCGTTAATGAACGTTTAGTTAACAGATAAAATCGTAACGTAAGGTGACAGAAATGATTCGAACGAAACTTACAGTTTCATCGGTCCCAGAGCACACCACACAGGTTTTGTGATTATCATTTGTTATCACATTTGTTACGCCTGGCATTAGATCCAAAAACATGTCATCAGTAAATTGTGGGGAAGCTCTGTTAAATGCATGTGGTTTCAAAAATGGATCTACGGGCAGTGTAGTTTCTGCTGTATAATCCACACCGCCACGAATTATAGTCGGTGATTGCACAACTGTTGGTCGGGAGACTATACATTTATTGCATTGCCACTGATTCAAAGCTCTTGATTCCCTTGAAATGCACGGTGAGTGACATAGCGAATGGTAAGTGTCACAGCAAATACTGCATGTAGTCAGAATACCCTGAGAAGAAAATCCAAGCGTTAATGAACTTTTACTTAAGAGACAAAACCATAACACAAAGTGACAACACAAGAACATAATAAAAACAACAAAGTAGAACAAAACTTACAGTATCATCGGTCCCGCTGCAAACTACACAGGTGTTGTTACGTCCCGATTTAATTGTCTTTTCACTATTATCCAGGGACACTTGACTTTCGGACAGTTCAGCTTCTTTAGCTTCTGACTTGAGGTAGCCGGCTTTCCTTAATCTATTCTTTATGGAAATTTTACAGAGTGATTTGCTTTTTTTTCGCTTGAAAGACACAGTAGTAGTGTGCGATGCACTTCTGTTATCTCCGTTACTCGAGATATCATCACGTTTTTTAGGGCTTCCCGACATTCTGCGATGAGAAAAGTTAACCAGTAATAACGTCTGGTGTTATATTTATGCACAATTATATTTATGCTGATTCTTTTATAAACAGAACTTGGGTAATTTTATCACAAAAATTGACCACTATAACACTTGTACAAAGTTTCTGATTGTCTACCACTTAACAATTGATGTAATTAAACCTTGGAGTCGCTAACAAACAGACACGTCTTTCGCTGCGCACAGTTCACAACGATTTAACAACTGAACACCGCTTGGCCAGTGGTCTATGATCCTTGTAAAAAAATACCTGTGAAAAAGTAATAGTGAACTACCTGAGATAAGAGTGTGCATAGTTCGCACAAACTGTTAATGAGTCATCTGAGATACATCGATCTGATTGGTTGTGGCCCAACTTCTAACAGAGTAAATGAAAGGATAACAAAAGAAATCAATATCAGCTCTTATCTCTAAACTTTTGATTGTTTTTTGTACTTACTAAATGCATTTATGGCGTTGCTGGGGCTTGCCAAGTGTTGAGCCTTATTTTGCTAGTGTCGTGTCTTCTTACACGCAGCTACAAGAGTCAGTTTTAAAATGTTTCCAGTTTTAAAATGATACATTTGAAAGCATAGAAAACTACGTTTTCCCGAAATTATGAAACACGCCTGAAAGTAAGTACATTAAACGCTCGTAGGTCGTCCCTCCGGGGGTTTATTACGAGTATTGAAATACAGAGTTAACATAACTTATTTTTGTACCTATAATAAAATAAAAATGTATTATAAATAAATAAATATATATATATATATATATATATAAATCTATAAAATAAATCACTTTTATCCTGCATATAAGATATATAAGATACATATATTCAAAATTAGCCACCACCCATGTAAAACCGCGACGAGGCGCTAGTATAAAGTATAATGATAAGCCACCTTGGGCATAAAGATTATTTGAAATATTTCATAAGCTATAGGTACCTACCATGATAGGACTAGATAAAACGATTATTATGTACTTACCTCCTTGTCTCGTGACGGCACAACATTGAAATGCTTCCTGCCTGGAAAGTTATGGTGTTTTACTAGAAGAACGGTGGTATTTAAGATAAAATACACCTTGTTCATACAATCACACTTCCAACAATCCTACATCGCTTTGTTTCTAATTTTGGCGTGTATCACAAGAAAACATGTGTTACAAAATTATACTACTATTGCTACGGTACATTGTGCAACATTATATTGAACCTACGTATATTAACTTCAAAGTACGAACGTTAAAAAAACGAATACCTAGTACTTTTTCTAGCTAACCAAGGGAAGTCGACTAACAATCTCAATAACACTAACTTACACAGACATACATAAAAAATATATTTGATACTTAACCATAGATGAAAGGTAAACTAACAACAATCGCCTAAAAAAAATACTGGTATCCTGTTTTCAATAATATAATGACGGAATACTGTTGCGGGAATGCTCCTTTTGTTACAATTTTATTCTACTTTTTTATGTTGTGCTTTTTCTTAGAACTACACTTTACGGTACGATAATAACAACTGATAACATCTTATAAACAATACCTCAAGTACACTGAACATTGTTGTTATGTTAAAGAATACAAAGATTAAGATAAGGATATTACGAGGGTAAAACAATTGACACCATATTTAAAGAATATAATTTAAGATAGAACATGTCTCCGAACCTAACAATCAAAGGAAGGCAAAGGAAGACTAGACAGATAACTAAGAGTAGACGATTTTTATATATCATCCACATAAACCGGTGGAGTGGAAAAATGTTGATTCGATACATTCAACCGACACCGAGAGATTTAAGAAATCGTCATACCTGTGGTGAGTTGAAGTTCTTTATAGAATCGTAAATGTGACGTCTTTTGGCATCTCTATACAGACGACTGCAGCGATTCCTAAAAACTTTATAGTTTGACCGATTCTGAGAAATTTCTTTTATATCATCTCATGGCTTTTTCACGCTTATACATTAGTCGTTTAATCCCTTCGGAAAGCCAAGGTGCCGGAAGCTTTTTAACTCTATTTATCTTGTCGTATGTTTATCACAAACCCTTCAACTTTAGTGTCAATATCGCCACATTTGCAAATGGGAGACCAATCTATATTTTCTACATCATTCTTCAAATTCGTTTCACTAACACTTTTGCAACTACGTAAAACAATACGCTTGAGTTTCAGTTTAGGATAGACGACCTTGATGATGAAATGAAAATTAGGTCATGATGAACGAAAAAGGTGCAGAAAGTTGTCCATGAGTAGTAACTTTATTAGTCATATTACTGTGTATTCCCTAATCGACTAGACTGAGAAGAATAATATGGGACTGCTTTTGCATAGTTTGGAGATGCCAAATGGAAATTAATATTTGATTGAGCGAAATTAGTGTTCGGCAACACTTCTTTTAATATTTAATCTACAAAGGAATATTAATTACGGATTAACGTACTTTTACATTCATTTTTCCGTGATAAACGAATACCACGATTAATGAACATTAAATAAAATGTAATTCATTTTTATCAAAAGTCAATTGTTGAGCGTTTCAGCTTTTAAATTCCAAATTCTAAATCACACATTAGATCTATATTATTAGGGGACTTAAATAAAAGAGTAATCAGTAATTAATGTTTTATTTGTGTTTCCTGAACGTTGCATGACATGCAGAAACCAATTGGTAAAAATTTAAAAATATTTTTAAACTTTAGCCCCAGCGCAGGTTTCATAGGCAGTCCCAAAAAGGCTGTCCCAGGTCGATGCACCTTTCTCTATGCTCGGCAATCCAAATCCTGAAATTTAAAAAAAACCATTCTAAACAATGTAAGAATCAAAAAAATATTATTAATAAAAATTTCCTTTAAGAATCGAAGTTGTCTACTTATATTTATAGGCGTCATTAGCAAATTTTGAGGGTGCTCTATCAAGTTCATATGGTTTCACAACTGGATTTTGGCACCATAGTTTCTGCTGGTCATTGCACAACTGTTGGTCGGGAAACCATACAGTTATCGCACTGCCACTGACTCAAAACTCTTGATTGTCTTGAAACGCAGGGTGAATGGCATAGCGAATGGTAGGTGCCGAAACAAATACTGCATGTAGTCAGAATACCCTGAGAAAAACGCCAGCGTTAATGAGCGTTTAGTTGACAGACAAAATCGTAACACAAAATGGTAGAAGAATGAAGCTTACAGTTTCATCGGTCCCACAGCAAACCACACATATTTTGTTATTGTTAGTTATCCGATTTGTTACGTCTGGTATTAAATCTGTAAGCATCACATCAACAAGTTCTGAGAGTGTTCTAATTAGTTCATGTGGTTTCAAAAATGGATCTATGGGCGGCGTACTTTCTGCTGCACAATCCACATTTTCGCGAATTACAAACGGTGATTGCACAACACCATGCATTTTTTGCATTGCCACTGATTCGAAGCTCTTGATCGTCTTGAAATGCAGGGTGAATGACATAGTGAATGGTAATTGTCGGAGCAAATATTGCATGTAGTCAGAATACCCTGAGAAAAAATGCAAGCGTTAATGAACGTTTAGTTAACAGATAAAATCGTAACGTAAGGTGAGAGAAATGATTCGAACGAAACTTACAGTTTCATCGGTCCCAGAGCACAGCACACAGGTTTTGTGATTATCATTTGTTATCACATTTGTTACGCCTGGCATTAGATCCAAAAACATGTCATCAGTAAATTGTGGGGAAGCTCTGTTAAATGCATGTGGTTTCAATAATGGATCTACGGGCAGTGTAGTTTCTGCTGTATAATCCACACCGCCACGAATTATAGTCGGTGATTGCACAACTGTTGGTCGGGAGACTATACATTTATTGCATTGCCACTGATTCAAAGCTCTTGATTCCCTTGAAATGCACGGTGAGTGACATAGCGAATGGTAAGTGTCACAGCAAATACTGCATGTAGTCAGAATACCCTGAGAAGAAAATCCAAGCGTTAATGAACTTTTACTTAAGAGACAAAACCATAACACAAAGTGACAACACAAGAACATAATAAAAACAACAAAGTAGAACAAAACTTACAGTATCATCGGTCCCGCTGCAAACTACACAGGTGTTGTTACGTCCCGATTTAATTGTCTTTTCACTATTATCCAGGGACACTTGACTTTCGGACAGTTCAGCTTCTTTAGCTTCTGACTTGAGGTAGCCGGCTTTCCTTAATCTATTCTTTATGGAAATTTTACAGAGTGATTTGCTTTTTTTTCGCTTGAAAGACACAGTAGTAGTGTGCGATGCACTTCTGTTATCTCCGTTACTCGAGATATCATCACGTTTTTTAGGGCTTCCCGACATTCTGCGATGAGAAAAGTTAACCAGTAATAACGTCTGGTGTTATATTTATGCACAATTATATTTATGCTGATTCTTTTATAAACAGAACTTGGGTAATTTTATCACAAAAATTGACCACTATAACACTTGTACAAAGTTTCTGATTGTCTACCACTTAACAATTGATGTAATTAAACCTTGGAGTCGCTAACAAACAGACACGTCTTTCGCTGCGCACAGTTCACAACGATTTAACAACTGAACACCGCTTGGCCAGTGGTCTATGATCCTTGTAAAAAAATACCTGTGAAAAAGTAATAGTGAACTACCTGAGATAAGAGTGTGCATAGTTCGCACAAACTGTTAATGAGTCATCTGAGATACATCGATCTGATTGGTTGTGGCCCAACTTCTAACAGAGTAAATGAAAGGATAACAAAAGAAATCAATATCAGCTCTTATCTCTAAACTTTTGATTGTTTTTTGTACTTACTAAATGCATTTATGGCGTTGCTGGGGCTTGCCAAGTGTTGAGCCTTATTTTGCTAGTGTCGTGTCTTCTTACACGCAGCTACAAGAGTCAGTTTTAAAATGTTTCCAGTTTTAAAATGATACATTTGAAAGCATAGAAAACTACGTTTTCCCGAAATTATGAAACACGCCTGAAAGTAAGTACATTAAACGCTCGTAGGTCGTCCCTCCGGGGGTTTATTACGAGTATTGAAATACAGAGTTAACATAACTTATTTTTGTACCTATAATAAAATAAAAATGTATTATAAATAAATAAATATATATATATATATATATAAATCTATAAAATAAATCACTTTTATCCTGCATATAAGATATATAAGATACATATATTCAAAATTAGCCACCACCCATGTAAAACCGCGACGAGGCGCTAGTATAAAGTATAATGATAAGCCACCTTGGGCATAAAGATTATTTGAAATATTTCATAAGCTATAGGTACCTACCATGATAGGACTAGATAAAACGATTATTATGTACTTACCTCCTTGTCTCGTGACGGCACAACATTGAAATGCTTCCTGCCTGGAAAGTTATGGTGTTTTACTAGAAGAACGGTGGTATTTAAGATAAAATACACCTTGTTCATACAATCACACTTCCAACAATCCTACATCGCTTTGTTTCTAATTTTGGCGTGTATCACAAGAAAACATGTGTTACAAAATTATACTACTATTGCTACGGTACATTGTGCAACATTATATTGAACCTACGTATATTAACTTCAAAGTACGAACGTTAAAAAAACGAATACCTAGTACTTTTTCTAGCTAACCAAGGGAAGTCGACTAACAATCTCAATAACACTAACTTACACAGACATACATAAAAAATATATTTGATACTTAACCATAGATGAAAGGTAAACTAACGACAACCGCCTAAAAAAAATACTGGTATCCTGTTTTCAATAATATAATGACGGAATACTGTTGCGGGAATGCTCCTTTTGTTACAATTTTATTCTACTTTTTTATGTTGTGCTTTTTCTTAGAACTACACTTTACGGTACGATAATAACAACTGATAACATCTTATAAACAATACCTCAAGTACACTGAACATTGTTGTTATGTTAAAGAATACAAAGATTAAGATAAGGATATTACGAGGGTAAAACAATTGACACCATATTTAAAGAATATAATTTAAGATAGAACATGTCTCCGAACCTAACAATCAAAGGAAGGCAAAGGAAGACTAGACAGATAACTAAGAGTAGACGATTTTTATATATCATCCACATAAACCGGTGGAGTGGAAAAATGTTGATTCGATACATTCAACCGACACCGAGAGATTTAAGAAATCGTCATACCTGTGGTGAGTTGAAGTTCTTTATAGAATCGTAAATGTGACGTCTTTTGGCATCTCTATACAGACGACTGCAGCGATTCCTAAAAACTTTATAGTTTGACCGATTCTGAGAAATTTCTTTTATATCATCTCATGGCTTTTTCACGCTTATACATTAGTCGTTTAATCCCTTCGGAAAGCCAAGGTGCCGGAAGCTTTTTAACTCTATTTATCTTGTCGTATGTTTATCACAAACCCTTCAACTTTAGTGTCAATATCGCCACATTTGCAAATGGGAGACCAATCTATATTTTCTACATCATTCTTCAAATTCGTTTCACTAACACTTTTGCAACTACGTAAAACAATACGCTTGAGTTTCAGTTTAGGATAGACGACCTTGATGATGAAATGAAAATTAGGTCATGATGAACGAAAAAGGTGCAGAAAGTTGTCCATGAGTAGTAACTTTATTAGTCATATTACTGTGTATTCCCTAATCGACTAGACTGAGAAGAATAATATGGGACTGCTTTTGCATAGTTTGGAGATGCCAAATGGAAATTAATATTTGATTGAGCGAAATTAGTGTTCGGCAACACTTCTTTTAATATTTAATCTACAAAGGAATATTAATTACGGATTAACGTACTTTTACATTCATTTTTCCGTGATAAACGAATACCACGATTAATGAACATTAAATAAAATGTAATTCATTTTTATCAAAAGTCAATTGTTGAGCGTTTCAGCTTTTAAATTCCAAATTCTAAATCACACATTAGATCTATATTATTAGGGGACTTAAATAAAAGAGTAATCAGTAATTAATGTTTTATTTGTGTTTCCTGAACGTTGCATGACATGCAGAAACCAATTGGTAAAAATTTAAAAATATTTTTAAACTTTAGCCCCAGCGCAGGTTTCATAGGCAGTCCCAAAAAGGCTGTCCCAGGTCGATGCACCTTTCTCTATGCTCGGCAATCCAAATCCTGAAATTTAAAAAAAACCATTCTAAACAATATAAGAATCAAAAAAATATTATTAATAAAAATTTCCTTTAAGAATCGAAGTTGTCTACTTATATTTATAGGCGTCATTAGCAAATTTTGAGGGTGCTCTATCAAGTTCATATGGTTTCACAACTGGATTTTGGCACCATAGTTTCTGCTGGTCATTGCACAACTGTTGGTCGGGAAACCATACAGTTATCGCACTGCCACTGACTCAAAACTCTTGATTGTCTTGAAACGCAGGGTGAATGGCATAGCGAATGGTAGGTGCCGAAACAAATACTGCATGTAGTCAGAATACCCTGAGAAAAACGCCAGCGTTAATGAGCGTTTAGTTGACAGACAAAATCGTAACACAAAATGGTAGAAGAATGAAGCTTACAGTTTCATCGGTCCCACAGCAAACCACACATATTTTGTTATTGTTAGTTATCCGATTTGTTACGTCTGGTATTAAATCTGTAAGCATCACATCAACAAGTTCTGAGAGTGTTCTAATTAGTTCATGTGGTTTCAAAAATGGATCTATGGGCGGCGTACTTTCTGCTGCACAATCCACATTTTCGCGAATTACAAACGGTGATTGCACAACACCATGCATTTTTTGCATTGCCACTGATTCGAAGCTCTTGATCGTCTTGAAATGCAGGGTGAATGACATAGTGAATGGTAATTGTCGGAGCAAATATTGCATGTAGTCAGAATACCCTGAGAAAAAATGCAAGCGTTAATGAACGTTTAGTTAACAGATAAAATCGTAACGTAAGGTGAGAGAAATGATTCGAACGAAACTTACAGTTTCATCGGTCCCAGAGCACACCACACAGGTTTTGTGATTATCATTTGTTATCACATTTGTTACGCCTGGCATTAGATCCAAAAACATGTCATCAGTAAATTGTGGGGAAGCTCTGTTAAATGCATGTGGTTTCAATAATGGATCTACGGGCAGTGTAGTTTCTGCTGTATAATCCACACCGCCACGAATTATAGTCGGTGATTGCACAACTGTTGGTCGGGAGACTATACATTTATTGCATTGCCACTGATTCAAAGCTCTTGATTCCCTTGAAATGCACGGTGAGTGACATAGCGAATGGTAAGTGTCACAGCAAATACTGCATGTAGTCAGAATACCCTGAGAAGAAAATCCAAGCGTTAATGAACTTTTACTTAAGAGACAAAACCATAACACAAAGTGACAACACAAGAACATAATAAAAACAACAAAGTAGAACAAAACTTACAGTATCATCGGTCCCGCTGCAAACTACACAGGTGTTGTTACGTCCCGATTTAATTGTCTTTTCACTATTATCCAGGGACACTTGACTTTCGGACAGTTCAGCTTCTTTAGCTTCTGACTTGAGGTAGCCGGCTTTCCTTAATCTATTCTTTATGGAAATTTTACAGAGTGATTTGCTTTTTTTTCGCTTGAAAGACACAGTAGTAGTGTGCGATGCACTTCTGTTATCTCCGTTACTCGAGATATCATCACGTTTTTTAGGGCTTCCCGACATTCTGCGATGAGAAAAGTTAACCAGTAATAACGTCTGGTGTTATATTTATGCACAATTATATTTATGCTGATTCTTTTATAAACAGAACTTGGGTAATTTTATCACAAAAATTGACCACTATAACACTTGTACAAAGTTTCTGATTGTCTACCACTTAACAATTGATGTAATTAAACCTTGGAGTCGCTAACAAACAGACACGTCTTTCGCTGCGCACAGTTCACAACGATTTAACAACTGAACACCGCTTGGCCAGTGGTCTATGATCCTTGTAAAAAAATACCTGTGAAAAAGTAATAGTGAACTACCTGAGATAAGAGTGTGCATAGTTCGCACAAACTGTTAATGAGTCATCTGAGATACATCGATCTGATTGGTTGTGGCCCAACTTCTAACAGAGTAAATGAAAGGATAACAAAAGAAATCAATATCAGCTCTTATCTCTAAACTTTTGATTGTTTTTTGTACTTACTAAATGCATTTATGGCGTTGCTGGGGCTTGCCAAGTGTTGAGCCTTATTTTGCTAGTGTCGTGTCTTCTTACACGCAGCTACAAGAGTCAGTTTTAAAATGTTTCCAGTTTTAAAATGATACATTTGAAAGCATAGAAAACTACGTTTTCCCGAAATTATGAAACACGCCTGAAAGTAAGTACATTAAACGCTCGTAGGTCGTCCCTCCGGGGGTTTATTACGAGTATTGAAATACAGAGTTAACATAACTTATTTTTGTACCTATAATAAAATAAAAATGTATTATAAATAAATAAATATATATATATATATATATAAATCTATAAAATAAATCACTTTTATCCTGCATATAAGATATATAAGATACATATATTCAAAATTAGCCACCACCCATGTAAAACCGCGACGAGGCGCTAGTATAAAGTATAATGATAAGCCACCTTGGGCATAAAGATTATTTGAAATATTTCATAAGCTATAGGTACCTACCATGATAGGACTAGATAAAACGATTATTATGTACTTACCTCCTTGTCTCGTGACGGCACAACATTGAAATGCTTCCTGCCTGGAAAGTTATGGTGTTTTACTAGAAGAACGGTGGTATTTAAGATAAAATACACCTTGTTCATACAATCACACTTCCAACAATCCTACATCGCTTTGTTTCTAATTTTGGCGTGTATCACAAGAAAACATGTGTTACAAAATTATACTACTATTGCTACGGTACATTGTGCAACATTATATTGAACCTACGTATATTAACTTCAAAGTACGAACGTTAAAAAAACGAATACCTAGTACTTTTTCTAGCTAACCAAGGGAAGTCGACTAACAATCTCAATAACACTAACTTACACAGACATACATAAAAAATATATTTGATACTTAACCATAGATGAAAGGTAAACTAACGACAATCGCCTAAAAAAAATACTGGTATCCTGTTTTCAATAATATAATGACGGAATACTGTTGCGGGAATGCTCCTTTTGTTACAATTTTATTCTACTTTTTTATGTTGTGCTTTTTCTTAGAACTACACTTTACGGTACGATAATAACAACTGATAACATCTTATAAACAATACCTCAAGTACACTGAACATTGTTGTTATGTTAAAGAATACAAAGATTAAGATAAGGATATTACGAGGGTAAAACAATTGACACCATATTTAAAGAATATAATTTAAGATAGAACATGTCTCCGAACCTAACAATCAAAGGAAGGCAAAGGAAGACTAGACAGATAACTAAGAGTAGACGATTTTTATATATCATCCACATAAACCGGTGGAGTGGAAAAATGTTGATTCGATACATTCAACCGACACCGAGAGATTTAAGAAATCGTCATACCTGTGGTGAGTTGAAGTTCTTTATAGAATCGTAAATGTGACGTCTTTTGGCATCTCTATACAGACGACTGCAGCGATTCCTAAAAACTTTATAGTTTGACCGATTCTGAGAAATTTCTTTTATATCATCTCATGGCTTTTTCACGCTTATACATTAGTCGTTTAATCCCTTCGGAAAGCCAAGGTGCCGGAAGCTTTTTAACTCTATTTATCTTGTCGTATGTTTATCACAAACCCTTCAACTTTAGTGTCAATATCGCCACATTTGCAAATGGGAGACCAATCTATATTTTCTACATCATTCTTCAAATTCGTTTCACTAACACTTTTGCAACTACGTAAAACAATACGCTTGAGTTTCAGTTTAGGATAGACGACCTTGATGATGAAATGAAAATTAGGTCATGATGAACGAAAAAGGTGCAGAAAGTTGTCCATGAGTAGTAACTTTATTAGTCATATTACTGTGTATTCCCTAATCGACTAGACTGAGAAGAATAATATGGGACTGCTTTTGCATAGTTTGGAGATGCCAAATGGAAATTAATATTTGATTGAGCGAAATTAGTGTTCAGCAACACTTCTTTTAATATTTAATCTACAAAGGAATATTAATTACGGATTAACGTACTTTTACATTCATTTTTCCGTGATAAACGAATACCACGATTAATAAACATTAAATAAAATGTAATTCATTTTTATCAAAAGTCAATTGTTGAGCGTTTCAGCTTTTAAATTCCAAATTCTAAATCACACATTAGATCTATATTATTAGGGGACTTAAATAAAAGAGTAATCAGTAATTAATGTTTTATTTGTGTTTCCTGAACGTTGCATGACATGCAGAAACCAATTGGTAAAAATTTAAAAATATTTTTAAACTTTAGCCCCAGCGCAGGTTTCATAGGCAGTCCCAAAAAGGCTGTCCCAGGTCGATGCACCTTTCTCTATGCTCGGCAATCCAAATCCTGAAATTTAAAAAAAACCATTCTAAACAATGTAAGAATCAAAAAAATATTATTAATAAAAATTTCCTTTAAGAATCGAAGTTGTCTACTTATATTTATAGGCGTCATTAGCAAATTTTGAGGGTGCTCTATCAAGTTCATATGGTTTCACAACTGGATTTTGGCACCATAGTTTCTGCTGGTCATTGCACAACTGTTGGTCGGGAAACCATACAGTTATCGCACTGCCACTGACTCAAAACTCTTGATTGTCTTGAAACGCAGGGTGAATGGCATAGCGAATGGTAGGTGCCGAAACAAATACTGCATGTAGTCAGAATACCCTGAGAAAAACGCCAGCGTTAATGAGCGTTTAGTTGACAGACAAAATCGTAACACAAAATGGTAGAAGAATGAAGCTTACAGTTTCATCGGTCCCACAGCAAACCACACATATTTTGTTATTGTTAGTTATCCGATTTGTTACGTCTGGTATTAAATCTGTAAGCATCACATCAACAAGTTCTGAGAGTGTTCTAATTAGTTCATGTGGTTTCAAAAATGGATCTATGGGCGGCGTACTTTCTGCTGCACAATCCACATTTTCGCGAATTACAAACGGTGATTGCACAACACCATGCATTTTTTGCATTGCCACTGATTCGAAGCTCTTGATCGTCTTGAAATGCAGGGTGAATGACATAGTGAATGGTAATTGTCGGAGCAAATATTGCATGTAGTCAGAATACCCTGAGAAAAAATGCAAGCGTTAATGAACGTTTAGTTAACAGATAAAATCGTAACGTAAGGTGAGAGAAATGATTCGAACGAAACTTACAGTTTCATCGGTCCCAGAGCACACCACACAGGTTTTGTGATTATCATTTGTTATCACATTTGTTACGCCTGGCATTAGATCCAAAAACATGTCATCAGTAAATTGTGGGGAAGCTCTGTTAAATGCATGTGGTTTCAATAATGGATCTACGGGCAGTGTAGTTTCTGCTGTATAATCCACACCGCCACGAATTATAGTCGGTGATTGCACAACTGTTGGTCGGGAGACTATACATTTATTGCATTGCCACTGATTCAAAGCTCTTGATTCCCTTGAAATGCACGGTGAGTGACATAGCGAATGGTAAGTGTCACAGCAAATACTGCATGTAGTCAGAATACCCTGAGAAGAAAATCCAAGCGTTAATGAACTTTTACTTAAGAGACAAAACCATAACACAAAGTGACAACACAAGAACATAATAAAAACAACAAAGTAGAACAAAACTTACAGTATCATCGGTCCCGCTGCAAACTACACAGGTGTTGTTACGTCCCGATTTAATTGTCTTTTCACTATTATCCAGGGACACTTGACTTTCGGACAGTTCAGCTTCTTTAGCTTCTGACTTGAGGTAGCCGGCTTTCCTTAATCTATTCTTTATGGAAATTTTACAGAGTGATTTGCTTTTTTTTCGCTTGAAAGACACAGTAGTAGTGTGCGATGCACTTCTGTTATCTCCGTTACTCGAGATATCATCACGTTTTTTAGGGCTTCCCGACATTCTGCGATGAGAAAAGTTAACCAGTAATAACGTCTGGTGTTATATTTATGCACAATTATATTTATGCTGATTCTTTTATAAACAGAACTTGGGTAATTTTATCACAAAAATTGACCACTATAACACTTGTACAAAGTTTCTGATTGTCTACCACTTAACAATTGATGTAATTAAACCTTGGAGTCGCTAACAAACAGACACGTCTTTCGCTGCGCACAGTTCACAACGATTTAACAACTGAACACCGCTTGGCCAGTGGTCTATGATCCTTGTAAAAAAATACCTGTGAAAAAGTAATAGTGAACTACCTGAGATAAGAGTGTGCATAGTTCGCACAAACTGTTAATGAGTCATCTGAGATACATCGATCTGATTGGTTGTGGCCCAACTTCTAACAGAGTAAATGAAAGGATAACAAAAGAAATCAATATCAGCTCTTATCTCTAAACTTTTGATTGTTTTTTGTACTTACTAAATGCATTTATGGCGTTGCTGGGGCTTGCCAAGTGTTGAGCCTTATTTTGCTAGTGTCGTGTCTTCTTACACGCAGCTACAAGAGTCAGTTTTAAAATGTTTCCAGTTTTAAAATGATACATTTGAAAGCATAGAAAACTACGTTTTCCCGAAATTATGAAACACGCCTGAAAGTAAGTACATTAAACGCTCGTAGGTCGTCCCTCCGGGGGTTTATTACGAGTATTGAAATACAGAGTTAACATAACTTATTTTTGTACCTATAATAAAATAAAAATGTATTATAAATAAATAAATATATATATATATATATATATAAATCTATAAAATAAATCACTTTTATCCTGCATATAAGATATATAAGATACATATATTCAAAATTAGCCACCACCCATGTAAAACCGCGACGAGGCGCTAGTATAAAGTATAATGATAAGCCACCTTGGGCATAAAGATTATTTGAAATATTTCATAAGCTATAGGTACCTACCATGATAGGACTAGATAAAACGATTATTATGTACTTACCTCCTTGTCTCGTGACGGCACAACATTGAAATGCTTCCTGCCTGGAAAGTTATGGTGTTTTACTAGAAGAACGGTGGTATTTAAGATAAAATACACCTTGTTCATACAATCACACTTCCAACAATCCTACATCGCTTTGTTTCTAATTTTGGCGTGTATCACAAGAAAACATGTGTTACAAAATTATACTACTATTGGTACGGTACATTGTGCAACATTATATTGAACCTACGTATATTAACTTCAAAGTACGAACGTTAAAAAAACGAATACCTAGTACTTTTTCTAGCTAACCAAGGGAAGTCGACTAACAATCTCAATAACACTAACTTACACAGACATACATAAAAAATATATTTGATACTTAACCATAGATGAAAGGTAAACTAACGACAACCGCCTAAAAAAAATACTGGTATCCTGTTTTCAATAATATAATGACGGAATACTGTTGCGGGAATGCTTCTTTTGTTACAATTTTATTCTACTTTTTTATGTTGTGCTTTTTCTTAGAACTACACTTTACGGTACGATAATAACAACTGATAACATCTTATAAACAATACCTCAAGTACACTGAACATTGTTGTTATGTTAAAGAATACAAAGATTAAGATAAGGATATTACGAGGGTAAAACAATTGACACCATATTTAAAGAATATAATTTAAGATAGAACATGTCTCCGAACCTAACAATCAAAGGAAGGCAAAGGAAGACTAGACAGATAACTAAGAGTAGACGATTTTTATATATCATCCACATAAACCGGTGGAGTGGAAAAATGTTGATTCGATACATTCAACCGACACCGAGAGATTTAAGAAATCGTCATACCTGTGGTGAGTTGAAGTTCTTTATAGAATCGTAAATGTGACGTCTTTTGGCATCTCTATACAGACGACTGCAGCGATTCCTAAAAACTTTATAGTTTGACCGATTCTGAGAAATTTCTTTTATATCATCTCATGGCTTTTTCACGCTTATACATTAGTCGTTTAATCCCTTCGGAAAGCCAAGGTGCCGGAAGCTTTTTAACTCTATTTATCTTGTCGTATGTTTATCACAAACCCTTCAACTTTAGTGTCAATATCGCCACATTTGCAAATGGGAGACCAATCTATATTTTCTACATCATTCTTCAAATTCGTTTCACTAACACTTTTGCAACTACGTAAAACAATACGCTTGAGTTTCAGTTTAGGATAGACGACCTTGATGATGAAATGAAAATTAGGTCATGATGAACGAAAAAGGTGCAGAAAGTTGTCCATGAGTAGTAACTTTATTAGTCATATTACTGTGTATTCCCTAATCGACTAGACTGAGAAGAATAATATGGGACTGCTTTTGCATAGTTTGGAGATGCCAAATGGAAATTAATATTTGATTGAGCGAAATTAGTGTTCGGCAACACTTCTTTTAATATTTAATCTACAAAGGAATATTAATTACGGATTAACGTACTTTTACATTCATTTTTCCGTGATAAACGAATACCACGATTAATGAACATTAAATAAAATGTAATTCATTTTTATCAAAAGTCAATTGTTGAGCGTTTCAGCTTTTAAATTCCAAATTCTAAATCACACATTAGATCTATATTATTAGGGGACTTAAATAAAAGAGTAATCAGTAATTAATGTTTTATTTGTGTTTCCTGAACGTTGCATGACATGCAGAAACCAATTGGTAAAAATTTAAAAATATTTTTAAACTTTAGCCCCAGCGCAGGTTTCATAGGCAGTCCCAAAAAGGCTGTCCCAGGTCGATGCACCTTTCTCTATGCTCGGCAATCCAAATCCTGAAATTTAAAAAAAACCATTCTAAACAATATAAGAATCAAAAAAATATTATTAATAAAAATTTCCTTTAAGAATCGAAGTTGTCTACTTATATTTATAGGCGTCATTAGCAAATTTTGAGGGTGCTCTATCAAGTTCATATGGTTTCACAACTGGATTTTGGCACCATAGTTTCTGCTGGTCATTGCACAACTGTTGGTCGGGAAACCATACAGTTATCGCACTGCCACTGACTCAAAACTCTTGATTGTCTTGAAACGCAGGGTGAATGGCATAGCGAATGGTAGGTGCCGAAACAAATACTGCATGTAGTCAGAATACCCTGAGAAAAACGCCAGCGTTAATGAGCGTTTAGTTGACAGACAAAATCGTAACACAAAATGGTAGAAGAATGAAGCTTACAGTTTCATCGGTCCCACAGCAAACCACACATATTTTGTTATTGTTAGTTATCCGATTTGTTACGTCTGGTATTAAATCTGTAAGCATCACATCAACAAGTTCTGAGAGTGTTCTAATTAGTTCATGTGGTTTCAAAAATAGATCTATGGGCGGCGTACTTTCTGCTGCACAATCCACATTTTCGCGAATTACAAACGGTGATTGCACAACACCATGCATTTTTTGCATTGCCACTGATTCGAAGCTCTTGATCGTCTTGAAATGCAGGGTGAATGACATAGTGAATGGTAATTGTCGGAGCAAATATTGCATGTAGTCAGAATACCCTGAGAAAAAATGCAAGCGTTAATGAACGTTTAGTTAACAGATAAAATCGTAACGTAAGGTGAGAGAAATGATTCGAACGAAACTTACAGTTTCATCGGTCCCAGAGCACACCACACAGGTTTTGTGATTATCATTTGTTATCACATTTGTTACGCCTGGCATTAGATCCAAAAACATGTCATCAGTAAATTGTGGGGAAGCTCTGTTAAATGCATGTGGTTTCAAAAATGGATCTACGGGCAGTGTAGTTTCTGCTGTATAATCCACACCGCCACGAATTATAGTCGGTGATTGCACAACTGTTGGTCGGGAGACTATACATTTATTACATTGCCACTGATTCAAAGCTCTTGATTCCCTTGAAATGCACGGTGAGTGACATAGCGAATGGTAAGTGTCACAGCAAATACTGCATGTAGTCAGAATACCCTGAGAAGAAAATCCAAGCGTTAATGAACTTTTACTTAAGAGACAAAACCATAACACAAAGTGACAACACAAGAACATAATAAAAACAACAAAGTAGAACAAAACTTACAGTATCATCGGTCCCGCTGCAAACTACACAGGTGTTGTTACGTCCCGATTTAATTGTCTTTTCACTATTATCCAGGGACACTTGACTTTCGGACAGTTCAGCTTCTTTAGCTTCTGACTTGAGGTAGCCGGCTTTCCTTAATCTATTCTTTATGGAAATTTTACAGAGTGATTTGCTTTTTTTTCGCTTGAAAGACACAGTAGTAGTGTGCGATGCACTTCTGTTATCTCCGTTACTCGAGATATCATCACGTTTTTTAGGGCTTCCCGACATTCTGCGATGAGAAAAGTTAACCAGTAATAACGTCTGGTGTTATATTTATGCACAATTATATTTATGCTGATTCTTTTATAAACAGAACTTGGGTAATTTTATCACAAAAATTGACCACTATAACACTTGTACAAAATTTCTGATTGTCTACCACTTAACAATTGATGTAATTAAACCTTGGAGTCGCTAACAAACAGACACGTCTTTCGCTGCGCACAGTTCACAACGATTTAACAACTGAACACCGCTTGGCCAGTGGTCTATGACCCTTGTAAAAAAATACCTGTGAAAAAGTAATAGTGAACTACCTGAGATAAGAGTGTGCACAGTTCGCACAAACTGTTAATGAGTCATCTGAGATACATCGATCTGATTGGTTGTGGCCCAACTTCTAACAGAGTAAATGAAAGGATAACAAAAGAAATCAATATCAGCTCTTATCTCTAAACTTTTGATTGTTTTTTGTACTTACTAAATGCATTTATGGCGTTGCTGGGGCTTGCCAAGTGTTGAGCCTTATTTTGCTAGTGTCGTGTCTTCTTACACGCAGCTACAAGAGTCAGTTTTAAAATGTTTCCAGTTTTAAAATGATACATTTGAAAGCATAGAAAACTACGTTTTCCCGAAATTATGAAACACGCCTGAAAGTAAGTACATTAAACGCTCGTAGGTCGTCCCTCCGGGGGTTTATTACGAGTATTGAAATACAGAGTTAACATAACTTATTTTTGTACCTATAATAAAATAAAAATGTATTATAAATAAATAAATATATATATATATATATATATAAATCTATAAAATAAATCACTTTTATCCTGCATATAAGATATATAAGATACATATATTCAAAATTAGCCACCACCCATGTAAAACCGCGACGAGGCGCTAGTATAAAGTATAATGATAAGCCACCTTGGGCATAAAGATTATTTGAAATATTTCATAAGCTATAGGTACCTACCATGATAGGACTAGATAAAACGATTATTATGTACTTACCTCCTTGTCTCGTGACGGCACAACATTGAAATGCTTCCTGCCTGGAAAGCTATGGTGTTTTACTAGAAGAACGGTGGTATTTAAGATAAAATACACCTTGTTCATACAATCACACTTCCAACAATCCTACATCGCTTTGTTTCTAATTTTGGCGTGTATCACAAGAAAACATGTGTTACAAAATTATACTACTATTGGTACGGTACATTGTGCAACATTATATTGAACCTACGTATATTAACTTCAAAGTACGAACGTTAAAAAAACGAATACCTAGTACTTTTTCTAGCTAACCAAGGGAAGTCGACTAACAATCTCAATAACACTAACTTACACAGACATACATAAAAAATATATTTGATACTTAACCATAGATGAAAGGTAAACTAACGACAACCGCCTAAAAAAAATACTGGTATCCTGTTTTCAATAATATAATGACGGAATACTGTTGCGGGAATGCTTCTTTTGTTACAATTTTATTCTACTTTTTTATGTTGTGCTTTTTCTTAGAACTACACTTTACGGTACGATAATAACAACTGATAACATCTTATAAACAATACCTCAAGTACACTGAACATTGTTGTTATGTTAAAGAATACAAAGATTAAGATAAGGATATTACGAGGGTAAAACAATTGACACCATATTTAAAGAATATAATTTAAGATAGAACATGTCTCCGAACCTAACAATCAAAGGAAGGCAAAGGAAGACTAGACAGATAACTAAGAGTAGACGATTTTTATATATCATCCACATAAACCGGTGGAGTGGAAAAATGTTGATTCGATACATTCAACCGACACCGAGAGATTTAAGAAATCGTCATACCTGTGGTGAGTTGAAGTTCTTTATAGAATCGTAAATGTGACGTCTTTTGGCATCTCTATACAGACGACTGCAGCGATTCCTAAAAACTTTATAGTTTGACCGATTCTGAGAAATTTCTTTTATATCATCTCATGGCTTTTTCACGCTTATACATTAGTCGTTTAATCCCTTCGGAAAGCCAAGGTGCCGGAAGCTTTTTAACTCTATTTATCTTGTCGTATGTTTATCACAAACCCTTCAACTTTAGTGTCAATATCGCCACATTTGCAAATGGGAGACCAATCTATATTTTCTACATCATTCTTCAAATTCGTTTCACTAACACTTTTGCAACTACGTAAAACAATACGCTTGAGTTTCAGTTTAGGATAGACGACCTTGATGATGAAATGAAAATTAGGTCATGATGAACGAAAAAGGTGCAGAAAGTTGTCCATGAGTAGTAACTTTATTAGTCATATTACTGTGTATTCCCTAATCGACTAGACTGAGAAGAATAATATGGGACTGCTTTTGCATAGTTTGGAGATGCCAAATGGAAATTAATATTTGATTGAGCGAAATTAGTGTTCGGCAACACTTCTTTTAATATTTAATCTACAAAGGAATATTAATTACGGATTAACGTACTTTTACATTCATTTTTCCGTGATAAACGAATACCACGATTAATGAACATTAAATAAAATGTAATTCATTTTTATTAAAAGTCAATTGTTGAGCGTTTCAGCTTTTAAATTCCAAATTCTAAATCACACATTAGATCTATATTATTAGGGGACTTAAATAAAAGAGTAATCAGTAATTAATGTTTTATTTGTGTTTCCTGAACGTTGCATGACATGCAGAAACCAATTGGTAAAAATTTAAAAATATTTTTAAACTTTAGCCCCAGCGCAGGTTTCATAGGCAGTCCCAAAAAGGCTGTCCCAGGTCGATGCACCTTTCTCTATGCTCGGCAATCCAAATCCTGAAATTTAAAAAAAACCATTCTAAACAATATAAGAATCAAAAAAATATTATTAATAAAAATTTCCTTTAAGAATCGAAGTTGTCTACTTATATTTATAGGCGTCATTAGCAAATTTTGAGGGTGCTCTATCAAGTTCATATGGTTTCACAACTGGATTTTGGCACCATAGTTTCTGCTGGTCATTGCACAACTGTTGGTCGGGAAACCATACAGTTATCGCACTGCCACTGACTCAAAACTCTTGATTGTCTTGAAACGCAGGGTGAATGGCATAGCGAATGGTAGGTGCCGAAACAAATACTGCATGTAGTCAGAATACCCTGAGAAAAACGCCAGCGTTAATGAGCGTTTAGTTGACAGACAAAATCGTAACACAAAATGGTAGAAGAATGAAGCTTACAGTTTCATCGGTCCCACAGCAAACCACACATATTTTGTTATTGTTAGTTATCCGATTTGTTACGTCTGGTATTAAATCTGTAAGCATCACATCAACAAGTTCTGAGAGTGTTCTAATTAGTTCATGTGGTTTCAAAAATGGATCTATGGGCGGCGTACTTTCTGCTGCACAATCCACATTTTCGCGAATTACAAACGGTGATTGCACAACACCATGCATTTTTTGCATTGCCACTGATTCGAAGCTCTTGATCGTCTTGAAATGCAGGGTGAATGACATAGTGAATGGTAATTGTCGGAGCAAATATTGCATGTAGTCAGAATACCCTGAGAAAAAATGCAAGCGTTAATGAACGTTTAGTTAACAGATAAAATCGTAACGTAAGGTGAGAGAAATGATTCGAACGAAACTTACAGTTTCATCGGTCCCAGAGCACACCACACAGGTTTTGTGATTATCATTTGTTATCACATTTGTTACGCCTGGCATTAGATCCAAAAACATGTCATCAGTAAATTGTGGGGAAGCTCTGTTAAATGCATGTGGTTTCAAAAATGGATCTACGGGCAGTGTAGTTTCTGCTGTATAATCCACACCGCCACGAATTATAGTCGGTGATTGCACAACTGTTGGTCGGGAGACTATACATTTATTGCATTGCCACTGATTCAAAGCTCTTGATTCCCTTGAAATGCACGGTGAGTGACATAGCGAATGGTAAGTGTCACAGCAAATACTGCATGTAGTCAGAATACCCTGAGAAGAAAATCCAAGCGTTAATGAACTTTTACTTAAGAGACAAAACCATAACACAAAGTGACAACACAAGAACATAATAAAAACAACAAAGTAGAACAAAACTTACAGTATCATCGGTCCCGCTGCAAACTACACAGGTGTTGTTACGTCCCGATTTAATTGTCTTTTCACTATTATCCAGGGACACTTGACTTTCGGACAGTTCAGCTTCTTTAGCTTCTGACTTGAGGTAGCCGGCTTTCCTTAATCTATTCTTTATGGAAATTTTACAGAGTGATTTGCTTTTTTTTCGCTTGAAAGACACAGTAGTAGTGTGCGATGCACTTCTGTTATCTCCGTTACTCGAGATATCATCACGTTTTTTAGGGCTTCCCGACATTCTGCGATGAGAAAAGTTAACCAGTAATAACGTCTGGTGTTATATTTATGCACAATTATATTTATGCTGATTCTTTTATAAACAGAACTTGGGTAATTTTATCACAAAAATTGACCACTATAACACTTGTACAAAGTTTCTGATTGTCTACCACTTAACAATTGATGTAATTAAACCTTGGAGTCGCTAACAAACAGACACGTCTTTCGCTGCGCACAGTTCACAACGATTTAACAACTGAACACCGCTTGGCCAGTGGTCTATGATCCTTGTAAAAAAATACCTGTGAAAAAGTAATAGTGAACTACCTGAGATAAGAGTGTGCATAGTTCGCACAAACTGTTAATGAGTCATCTGAGATACATCGATCTGATTGGTTGTGGCCCAACTTCTAACAGAGTAAATGAAAGGATAACAAAAGAAATCAATATCAGCTCTTATCTCTAAACTTTTGATTGTTTTTTGTACTTACTAAATGCATTTATGGCGTTGCTGGGGCTTGCCAAGTGTTGAGCCTTATTTTGCTAGTGTCGTGTCTTCTTACACGCAGCTACAAGAGTCAGTTTTAAAATGTTTCCAGTTTTAAAATGATACATTTGAAAGCATAGAAAACTACGTTTTCCCGAAATTATGAAACACGCCTGAAAGTAAGTACATTAAACGCTCGTAGGTCGTCCCTCCGGGGGTTTATTACGAGTATTGAAATACAGAGTTAACATAACTTATTTTTGTACCTATAATAAAATAAAAATGTATTATAAATAAATAAATATATATATATATATATATATAAATCTATAAAATAAATCACTTTTATCCTGCATATAAGATATATAAGATACATATATTCAAAATTAGCCACCACCCATGTAAAACCGCGACGAGGCGCTAGTATAAAGTATAATGATAAGCCACCTTGGGCATAAAGATTATTTGAAATATTTCATAAGCTATAGGTACCTACCATGATAGGACTAGATAAAACGATTATTATGTACTTACCTCCTTGTCTCGTGACGGCACAACATTGAAATGCTTCCTGCCTGGAAAGCTATGGTGTTTTACTAGAAGAACGGTGGTATTTAAGATAAAATACACCTTGTTCATACAATCACACTTCCAACAATCCTACATCGCTTTGTTTCTAATTTTGGCGTGTATCACAAGAAAACATGTGTTACAAAATTATACTACTATTGGTACGGTACATTGTGCAACATTATATTGAACCTACGTATATTAACTTCAAAGTACGAACGTTAAAAAAACGAATACCTAGTACTTTTTCTAGCTAACCAAGGGAAGTCGACTAACAATCTCAATAACACTAACTTACACAGACATACATAAAAAATATATTTGATACTTAACCATAGATGAAAGGTAAACTAACGACAACCGCCTAAAAAAAATACTGGTATCCTGTTTTCAATAATATAATGACGGAATACTGTTGCGGGAATGCTTCTTTTGTTACAATTTTATTCTACTTTTTTATGTTGTGCTTTTTCTTAGAACTACACTTTACGGTACGATAATAACAACTGATAACATCTTATAAACAATACCTCAAGTACACTGAACATTGTTGTTATGTTAAAGAATACAAAGATTAAGATAAGGATATTACGAGGGTAAAACAATTGACACCATATTTAAAGAATATAATTTAAGATAGAACATGTCTCCGAACCTAACAATCAAAGGAAGGCAAAGGAAGACTAGACAGATAACTAAGAGTAGACGATTTTTATATATCATCCACATAAACCGGTGGAGTGGAAAAATGTTGATTCGATACATTCAACCGACACCGAGAGATTTAAGAAATCGTCATACCTGTGGTGAGTTGAAGTTCTTTATAGAATCGTAAATGTGACGTCTTTTGGCATCTCTATACAGACGACTGCAGCGATTCCTAAAAACTTTATAGTTTGACCGATTCTGAGAAATTTCTTTTATATCATCTCATGGCTTTTTCACGCTTATACATTAGTCGTTTAATCCCTTCGGAAAGCCAAGGTGCCGGAAGCTTTTTAACTCTATTTATCTTGTCGTATGTTTATCACAAACCCTTCAACTTTAGTGTCAATATCGCCACATTTGCAAATGGGAGACCAATCTATATTTTCTACATCATTCTTCAAATTCGTTTCACTAACACTTTTGCAACTACGTAAAACAATACGCTTGAGTTTCAGTTTAGGATAGACGACCTTGATGATGAAATGAAAATTAGGTCATGATAAACGAAAAAGGTGCAGAAAGTTGTCCATGAGTAGTAACTTTATTAGTCATATTACTGTGTATTCCCTAATCGACTAAACTGAGAAGAATAATATGGGACTGCTTTTGCATAGTTTGGAGATGCCAAATGGAAATTAATATTTGATTGAGCGAAATTAGTGTTCGGCAACACTTCTTTTAATATTTAATCTACAAAGGAATATTAATTACGGATTAACGTACTTTTACATTCATTTTTCCGTGATAAACGAATACCACGATTAATGAACATTAAATAAAATGTAATTCATTTTTATCAAAAGTCAATTGTTGAGCGTTTCAGCTTTTAAATTCCAAATTCTAAATCACACATTAGATCTATATTATTAGGGGACTTAAATAAAAGAGTAATCAGTAATTAATGTTTTATTTGTGTTTCCTGAACGTTGCATGACATGCAGAAACCAATTGGTAAAAATTTAAAAATATTTTTAAACTTTAGCCCCAGCGCAGGTTTCATAGGCAGTCCCAAAAAGGCTGTCCCAGGTCGATGCACCTTTCTCTATGCTCGGCAATCCAAATCCTGAAATTTAAAAAAAAGCATTCTAAACAATGTAAGAATCAAAAAAATATTATTAATAAAAATTTCCTTTAAGAATCGAAGTTGTCTACTTATATTTATAGGCGTCATCAGCAAATTTTGAGGGTGCTCTATCAAGTTCATATGGTTTCACAACTGGATTTTGGCACCATAGTTTCTGCTGGTCATTGCACAACTGTTGGTCGGGAAACCATACAGTTATCGCACTGCCACTGACTCAAAACTCTTGATTGTCTTGAAACGCAGGGTGAATGGCATAGCGAATGGTAGGTGCCGAAACAAATACTGCATGTAGTCAGAATACCCTGAGAAAAACGCCAGCGTTAATGAGCGTTTAGTTGACAGACAAAATCGTAACACAAAATGGTAGAAGAATGAAGCTTACAGTTTCATCGGTCCCACAGCAAACCACACATATTTTGTTATTGTTAGTTATCCGATTTGTTACGTCTGGTATTAAATCTGTAAGCATCACATCAACAAGTTCTGAGAGTGTTCTAATTAGTTCATGTGGTTTCAAAAATGGATCTATGGGCGGCGTACTTTCTGCTGCACAATCCACATTTTCGCGAATTACAAACGGTGATTGCACAACACCATGCATTTTTTGCATTGCCACTGATTCGAAGCTCTTGATCGTCTTGAAATGCAGGGTGAATGACATAGTGAATGGTAATTGTCGGAGCAAATATTGCATGTAGTCAGAATACCCTGAGAAAAAATGCAAGCGTTAATGAACGTTTAGTTAACAGATAAAATCGTAACGTAAGGTGAGAGAAATGATTCGAACGAAACTTACAGTTTCATCGGTCCCAGAGCACACCACACAGGTTTTGTGATTATCATTTGTTATCACATTTGTTACGCCTGGCATTAGATCCAAAAACATGTCATCAGTAAATTGTGGGGAAGCTCTGTTAAATGCATGTGGTTTCAAAAATGGATCTACGGGCAGTGTAGTTTCTGCTGTATAATCCACACCGCCACGAATTATAGTCGGTGATTGCACAACTGTTGGTCGGGAGACTATACATTTATTGCATTGCCACTGATTCAAAGCTCTTGATTCCCTTGAAATGCACGGTGAGTGACATAGCGAATGGTAAGTGTCACAGCAAATACTGCATGTAGTCAGAATACCCTGAGAAGAAAATCCAAGCGTTAATGAACTTTTACTTAAGAGACAAAACCATAACACAAAGTGACAACACAAGAACATAATAAAAACAACAAAGTAGAACAAAACTTACAGTATCATCGGTCCCGCTGCAAACTACACAGGTGTTGTTACGTCCCGATTTAATTGTCTTTTCACTATTATCCAGGGACACTTGACTTTCGGACAGTTCAGCTTCTTTAGCTTCTGACTTGAGGTAGCCGGCTTTCCTTAATCTATTCTTTATGGAAATTTTACAGAGTGATTTGCTTTTTTTTCGCTTGAAAGACACAGTAGTAGTGTGCGATGCACTTCTGTTATCTCCGTTACTCGAGATATCATCACGTTTTTTAGGGCTTCCCGACATTCTGCGATGAGAAAAGTTAACCAGTAATAACGTCTGGTGTTATATTTATGCACAATTATATTTATGCTGATTCTTTTATAAACAGAACTTGGGTAATTTTATCACAAAAATTGACCACTATAACACTTGTACAAAGTTTCTGATTGTCTACCACTTAACAATTGATGTAATTAAACCTTGGAGTCGCTAACAAACAGACACGTCTTTCGCTGCGCACAGTTCACAACGATTTAACAACTGAACACCGCTTGGCCAGTGGTCTATGATCCTTGTAAAAAAATACCTGTGAAAAAGTAATAGTGAACTACCTGAGATAAGAGTGTGCATAGTTCGCACAAACTGTTAATGAGTCATCTGAGATACATCGATCTGATTGGTTGTGGCCCAACTTCTAACAGAGTAAATGAAAGGATAACAAAAGAAATCAATATCAGCTCTTATCTCTAAACTTTTGATTGTTTTTTGTACTTACTAAATGCATTTATGGCGTTGCTGGGGCTTGCCAAGTGTTGAGCCTTATTTTGCTAGTGTCGTGTCTTCTTACACGCAGCTACAAGAGTCAGTTTTAAAATGTTTCCAGTTTTAAAATGATACATTTGAAAGCATAGAAAACTACGTTTTCCCGAAATTATGAAACACGCCTGAAAGTAAGTACATTAAACGCTCGTAGGTCGTCCCTCCGGGGGTTTATTACGAGTATTGAAATACAGAGTTAACATAACTTATTTTTGTACCTATAATAAAATAAAAATGTATTATAAATAAATAAATATATATATATATATATATATATAAATCTATAAAATAAATCACTTTTATCCTGCATATAAGATATATAAGATACATATATTCAAAATTAGCCACCACCCATGTAAAACCGCGACGAGGCGCTAGTATAAAGTATAATGATAAGCCACCTTGGGCATAAAGATTATTTGAAATATTTCATAAGCTATAGGTACCTACCATGATAGGACTAGATAAAACGATTATTATGTACTTACCTCCTTGTCTCGTGACGGCACAACATTGAAATGCTTCCTGCCTGGAAAGTTATGGTGTTTTACTAGAAGAACGGTGGTATTTAAGATAAAATACACCTTGTTCATACAATCACACTTCCAACAATCCTACATCGCTTTGTTTCTAATTTTGGCGTGTATCACAAGAAAACATGTGTTACAAAATTATACTACTATTGGTACGGTACATTGTGCAACATTATATTGAACCTACGTATATTAACTTCAAAGTACGAACGTTAAAAAAACGAATACCTAGTACTTTTTCTAGCTAACCAAGGGAAGTCGACTAACAATCTCAATAACACTAACTTACACAGACATACATAAAAAATATATTTGATACTTAACCATAGATGAAAGGTAAACTAACGACAACCGCCTAAAAAAAATACTGGTATCCTGTTTTCAATAATATAATGACGGAATACTGTTGCGGGAATGCTTCTTTTGTTACAATTTTATTCTACTTTTTTATGTTGTGCTTTTTCTTAGAACTACACTTTACGGTACGATAATAACAACTGATAACATCTTATAAACAATACCTCAAGTACACTGAACATTGTTGTTATGTTAAAGAATACAAAGATTAAGATAAGGATATTACGAGGGTAAAACAATTGACACCATATTTAAAGAATATAATTTAAGATAGAACATGTCTCCGAACCTAACAATCAAAGGAAGGCAAAGGAAGACTAGACAGATAACTAAGAGTAGACGATTTTTATATATCATCCACATAAACCGGTGGAGTGGAAAAATGTTGATTCGATACATTCAACCGACACCGAGAGATTTAAGAAATCGTCATACCTGTGGTGAGTTGAAGTTCTTTATAGAATCGTAAATGTGACGTCTTTTGGCATCTCTATACAGACGACTGCAGCGATTCCTAAAAACTTTATAGTTTGACCGATTCTGAGAAATTTCTTTTATATCATCTCATGGCTTTTTCACGCTTATACATTAGTCGTTTAATCCCTTCGGAAAGCCAAGGTGCCGGAAGCTTTTTAACTCTATTTATCTTGTCGTATGTTTATCACAAACCCTTCAACTTTAGTGTCAATATCGCCACATTTGCAAATGGGAGACCAATCTATATTTTCTACATCATTCTTCAAATTCGTTTCACTAACACTTTTGCAACTACGTAAAACAATACGCTTGAGTTTCAGTTTAGGATAGACGACCTTGATGATGAAATGAAAATTAGGTCATGATGAACGAAAAAGGTGCAGAAAGTTGTCCATGAGTAGTAACTTTATTAGTCATATTACTGTGTATTCCCTAATCGACTAGACTGAGAAGAATAATATGGGACTGCTTTTGCATAGTTTGGAGATGCCAAATGGAAATTAATATTTGATTGAGCGAAATTAGTGTTCGGCAACACTTCTTTTAATATTTAATCTACAAAGGAATATTAATTACGGATTAACGTACTTTTACATTCATTTTTCCGTGATAAACGAATACCACGATTAATGAACATTAAATAAAATGTAATTCATTTTTATCAAAAGTCAATTGTTGAGCGTTTCAGCTTTTAAATTCCAAATTCTAAATCACACATTAGATCTATATTATTAGGGGACTTAAATAAAAGAGTAATCAGTAATTAATGTTTTATTTGTGTTTCCTGAACGTTGCATGACATGCAGAAACCAATTGGTAAAAATTTAAAAATATTTTTAAACTTTAGCCCCAGCGCAGGTTTCATAGGCAGTCCCAAAAAGGCTGTCCCAGGTCGATGCACCTTTCTCTATGCTCGGCAATCCAAATCCTGAAATTTAAAAAAAACCATTCTAAACAATGTAAGAATCAAAAAAATATTATTAATAAAAATTTCCTTTAAGAATCGAAGTTGTCTACTTATATTTATAGGCGTCATTAGCAAATTTTGAGGGTGCTCTATCAAGTTCATATGGTTTCACAACTGGATTTTGGCACCATAGTTTCTGCTGGTCATTGCACAACTGTTGGTCGGGAAACCATACAGTTATCGCACTGCCACTGACTCAAAACTCTTGATTGTCTTGAAACGCAGGGTGAATGGCATAGCGAATGGTAGGTGCCGAAACAAATACTGCATGTAGTCAGAATACCCTGAGAAAAACGCCAGCGTTAATGAGCGTTTAGTTGACAGACAAAATCGTAACACAAAATGGTAGAAGAATGAAGCTTACAGTTTCATCGGTCCCACAGCAAACCACACATATTTTGTTATTGTTAGTTATCCTATTTGTTACGTCTGGTATTAAATCTGTAAGCATCACATCAACAAGTTCTGAGAGTGTTCTAATTAGTTCATGTGGTTTCAAAAATGGATCTATGGGCGGCGTACTTTCTGCTGCACAATCCACATTTTCGCGAATTACAAACGGTGATTGCACAACACCATGCATTTTTTGCATTGCCACTGATTCGAAGCTCTTGATCGTCTTGAAATGCAGGGTGAATGACATAGTGAATGGTAATTGTCGGAGCAAATATTGCATGTAGTCAGAATACCCTGAGAAAAAATGCAAGCGTTAATGAACGTTTAGTTAACAGATAAAATCGTAACGTAAGGTGACAGAAATGATTCGAACGAAACTTACAGTTTCATCGGTCCCAGAGCACACCACACAGGTTTTGTGATTATCATTTGTTATCACATTTGTTACGCCTGGCATTAGATCCAAAAACATGTCATCAGTAAATTGTGGGGAAGCTCTGTTAAATGCATGTGGTTTCAAAAATGGATCTACGGGCAGTGTAGTTTCTGCTGTATAATCCACACCGCCACGAATTATAGTCGGTGATTGCACAACTGTTGGTCGGGAGACTATACATTTATTGCATTGCCACTGATTCAAAGCTCTTGATTCCCTTGAAATGTACGGTGAGTGACATAGCGAATGGTAAGTGTCACAGCAAATACTGCATGTAGTCAGAATACCCTGAGAAGAAAATCCAAGCGTTAATGAACTTTTACTTAAGAGACAAAACCATAACACAAAGTGACAACACAAGAACATAATAAAAACAACAAAGTAGAACAAAACTTACAGTATCATCGGTCCCGCTGCAAACTACACAGGTGTTGTTACGTCCCGATTTAATTGTCTTTTCACTATTATCCAGGGACACTTGACTTTCGGACAGTTCAGCTTCTTTAGCTTCTGACTTGAGGTAGCCGGCTTTCCTTAATCTATTCTTTATGGAAATTTTACAGAGTGATTTGCTTTTTTTTCGCTTGAAAGACACAGTAGTAGTGTGCGATGCACTTCTGTTATCTCCGTTACTCGAGATATCATCACGTTTTTTAGGGCTTCCCGACATTCTGCGATGAGAAAAGTTAACCAGTAATAACGTCTGGTGTTATATTTATGCACAATTATATTTATGCTGATTCTTTTATAAACAGAACTTGGGTAATTTTATCACAAAAATTGACCACTATAACACTTGTACAAAGTTTCTGATTGTCTACCACTTAACAATTGATGTAATTAAACCTTGGAGTCGCTAACAAACAGACACGTCTTTCGCTGCGCACAGTTCACAACGATTTAACAACTGAACACCGCTTGGCCAGTGGTCTATGATCCTTGTAAAAAAATACCTGTGAAAAAGTAATAGTGAACTACCTGAGATAAGAGTGTGCATAGTTCGCACAAACTGTTAATGAGTCATCTGAGATACATCGATCTGATTGGTTGTGGCCCAACTTCTAACAGAGTAAATGAAAGGATAACAAAAGAAATCAATATCAGCTCTTATCTCTAAACTTTTGATTGTTTTTTGTACTTACTAAATGCATTTATGGCGTTGCTGGGGCTTGCCAAGTGTTGAGCCTTATTTTGCTAGTGTCGTGTCTTCTTACACGCAGCTACAAGAGTCAGTTTTAAAATGTTTCCAGTTTTAAAATGATACATTTGAAAGCATAGAAAACTACGTTTTCCCGAAATTATGAAACACGCCTGAAAGTAAGTACATTAAACGCTCGTAGGTCGTCCCTCCGGGGGTTTATTACGAGTATTGAAATACAGAGTTAACATAACTTATTTTTGTACCTATAATAAAATAAAAATGTATTATAAATAAATAAATATATATATATATATATATATAAATCTATAAAATAAATCACTTTTATCCTGCATATAAGATATATAAGATACATATATTCAAAATTAGCCACCACCCATGTAAAACCGCGACGAGGCGCTAGTATAAAGTATAATGATAAGCCACCTTGGGCATAAAGATTATTTGAAATATTTCATAAGCTATAGGTACCTACCATGATAGGACTAGATAAAACGATTATTATGTACTTACCTCCTTGTCTCGTGACGGCACAACATTGAAATGCTTCCTGCCTGGAAAGTTATGGTGTTTTACTAGAAGAACGGTGGTATTTAAGATAAAATACACCTTGTTCATACAATCACACTTCCAACAATCCTACATCGCTTTGTTTCTAATTTTGGCGTGTATCACAAGAAAACATGTGTTACAAAATTATACTACTATTGCTACGGTACATTGTGCAACATTATATTGAACCTACGTATATTAACTTCAAAGTACGAACGTTAAAAAAACGAATACCTAGTACTTTTTCTAGCTAACCAAGGGAAGTCGACTAACAATCTCAATAACACTAACTTACACAGACATACATAAAAAATATATTTGATACTTAACCATAGATGAAAGGTAAACTAACGACAACCGCCTAAAAAAAATACTGGTATCCTGTTTTCAATAATATAATGACGGAATACTGTTGCGGGAATGCTTCTTTTGTTACAATTTTATTCTACTTTTTTATGTTGTGCTTTTTCTTAGAACTACACTTTACGGTACGATAATAACAACTGATAACATCTTATAAACAATACCTCAAGTACACTGAACATTGTTGTTATGTTAAAGAATACAAAGATTAAGATAAGGATATTACGAGGGTAAAACAATTGACACCATATTTAAAGAATATAATTTAAGATAGAACATGTCTCCGAACCTAACAATCAAAGGAAGGCAAAGGAAGACTAGACAGATAACTAAGAGTAGACGATTTTTATATATCATCCACATAAACCGGTGGAGTGGAAAAATGTTGATTCGATACATTCAACCGACACCGAGAGATTTAAGAAATCGTCATACCTGTGGTGAGTTGAAGTTCTTTATAGAATCGTAAATGTGACGTCTTTTGGCATCTCTATACAGACGACTGCAGCGATTCCTAAAAACTTTATAGTTTGACCGATTCTGAGAAATTTCTTTTATATCATCTCATGGCTTTTTCACGCTTATACATTAGTCGTTTAATCCCTTCGGAAAGCCAAGGTGCCGGAAGCTTTTTAACTCTATTTATCTTGTCGTATGTTTATCACAAACCCTTCAACTTTAGTGTCAATATCGCCACATTTGCAAATGGGAGACCAATCTATATTTTCTACATCATTCTTCAAATTCGTTTCACTAACACTTTTGCAACTACGTAAAACAATACGCTTGAGTTTCAGTTTAGGATAGACGACCTTGATGATGAAATGAAAATTAGGTCATGATGAACGAAAAAGGTGCAGAAAGTTGTCCATGAGTAGTAACTTTATTAGTCATATTACTGTGTATTCCCTAATCGACTAGACTGAGAAGAATAATATGGGACTGCTTTTGCATAGTTTGGAGATGCCAAATGGAAATTAATATTTGATTGAGCGAAATTAGTGTTCAGCAACACTTCTTTTAATATTTAATCTACAAAGGAATATTAATTACGGATTAACGTACTTTTACATTCATTTTTCCGTGATAAACGAATACCACGATTAATAAACATTAAATAAAATGTAATTCATTTTTATCAAAAGTCAATTGTTGAGCGTTTCAGCTTTTAAATTCCAAATTCTAAATCACACATTAGATCTATATTATTAGGGGACTTAAATAAAAGAGTAATCAGTAATTAATGTTTTATTTGTGTTTCCTGAACGTTGCATGACATGCAGAAACCAATTGGTAAAAATTTAAAAATATTTTTAAACTTTAGCCCCAGCGCAGGTTTCATAGGCAGTCCCAAAAAGGCTGTCCCAGGTCGATGCACCTTTCTCTATGCTCGGCAATCCAAATCCTGAAATTTAAAAAAAACCATTCTAAACAATGTAAGAATCAAAAAAATATTATTAATAAAAATTTCCTTTAAGAATCGAAGTTGTCTACTTATATTTATAGGCGTCATCAGCAAATTTTGAGGGTGCTCTATCAAGTTCATATGGTTTCACAACTGGATTTTGGCACCATAGTTTCTGCTGGTCATTGCACAACTGTTGGTCGGGAAACCATACAGTTATCGCACTGCCACTGACTCAAAACTCTTGATTGTCTTGAAACGCAGGGTGAATGGCATAGCGAATGGTAGGTGCCGAAACAAATACTGCATGTAGTCAGAATACCCTGAGAAAAACGCCAGCGTTAATGAGCGTTTAGTTGACAGACAAAATCGTAACACAAAATGGTAGAAGAATGAAGCTTACAGTTTCATCGGTCCCACAGCAAACCACACATATTTTGTTATTGTTAGTTATCCGATTTGTTACGTCTGGTATTAAATCTGTAAGCATCACATCAACAAGTTCTGAGAGTGTTCTAATTAGTTCATGTGGTTTCAAAAATGGATCTATGGGCGGCGTACTTTCTGCTGCACAATCCACATTTTCGCGAATTACAAACGGTGATTGCACAACACCATGCATTTTTTGCATTGCCACTGATTCGAAGCTCTTGATCGTCTTGAAATGCAGGGTGAATGACATAGTGAATGGTAATTGTCGGAGCAAATATTGCATGTAGTCAGAATACCCTGAGAAAAAATGCAAGCGTTAATGAACGTTTAGTTAACAGATAAAATCGTAACGTAAGGTGAGAGAAATGATTCGAACGAAACTTACAGTTTCATCGGTCCCAGAGCACACCACACAGGTTTTGTGATTATCATTTGTTATCACATTTGTTACGCCTGGCATTAGATCCAAAAACATGTCATCAGTAAATTGTGGGGAAGCTCTGTTAAATGCATGTGGTTTCAAAAATGGATCTACGGGCAGTGTAGTTTCTGCTGTATAATCCACACCGCCACGAATTATAGTCGGTGATTGCACAACTGTTGGTCGGGAGACTATACATTTATTGCATTGCCACTGATTCAAAGCTCTTGATTCCCTTGAAATGCACGGTGAGTGACATAGCGAATGGTAAGTGTCACAGCAAATACTGCATGTAGTCAGAATACCCTGAGAAGAAAATCCAAGCGTTAATGAACTTTTACTTAAGAGACAAAACCATAACACAAAGTGACAACACAAGAACATAATAAAAACAACAAAGTAGAACAAAACTTACAGTATCATCGGTCCCGCTGCAAACTACACAGGTGTTGTTACGTCCCGATTTAATTGTCTTTTCACTATTATCCAGGGACACTTGACTTTCGGACAGTTCAGCTTCTTTAGCTTCTGACTTGAGGTAGCCGGCTTTCCTTAATCTATTCTTTATGGAAATTTTACAGAGTGATTTGCTTTTTTTTCGCTTGAAAGACACAGTAGTAGTGTGCGATGCACTTCTGTTATCTCCGTTACTCGAGATATCATCACGTTTTTTAGGGCTTCCCGACATTCTGCGATGAGAAAAGTTAACCAGTAATAACGTCTGGTGTTATATTTATGCACAATTATATTTATGCTGATTCTTTTATAAACAGAACTTGGGTAATTTTATCACAAAAATTGACCACTATAACACTTGTACAAAGTTTCTGATTGTCTACCACTTAACAATTGATGTAATTAAACCTTGGAGTCGCTAACAAACAGACACGTCTTTCGCTGCGCACAGTTCACAACGATTTAACAACTGAACACCGCTTGGCCAGTGGTCTATGATCCTTGTAAAAAAATACCTGTGAAAAAGTAATAGTGAACTACCTGAGATAAGAGTGTGCATAGTTCGCACAAACTGTTAATGAGTCATCTGAGATACATCGATCTGATTGGTTGTGGCCCAACTTCTAACAGAGTAAATGAAAGGATAACAAAAGAAATCAATATCAGCTCTTATCTCTAAACTTTTGATTGTTTTTTGTACTTACTAAATGCATTTATGGCGTTGCTGGGGCTTGCCAAGTGTTGAGCCTTATTTTGCTAGTGTCGTGTCTTCTTACACGCAGCTACAAGAGTCAGTTTTAAAATGTTTCCAGTTTTAAAATGATACATTTGAAAGCATAGAAAACTACGTTTTCCCGAAATTATGAAACACGCCTGAAAGTAAGTACATTAAACGCTCGTAGGTCGTCCCTCCGGGGGTTTATTACGAGTATTGAAATACAGAGTTAACATAACTTATTTTTGTACCTATAATAAAATAAAAATGTATTATAAATAAATAAATATATATATATATATATATATAAATCTATAAAATAAATCACTTTTATCCTGCATATAAGATATATAAGATACATATATTCAAAATTAGCCACCACCCATGTAAAACCGCGACGAGGCGCTAGTATAAAGTATAATGATAAGCCACCTTGGGCATAAAGATTATTTGAAATATTTCATAAGCTATAGGTACCTACCATGATAGGACTAGATAAAACGATTATTATGTACTTACCTCCTTGTCTCGTGACGGCACAACATTGAAATGCTTCCTGCCTGGAAAGCTATGGTGTTTTACTAGAAGAACGGTGGTATTTAAGATAAAATACACCTTGTTCATACAATCACACTTCCAACAATCCTACATCGCTTTGTTTCTAATTTTGGCGTGTATCACAAGAAAACATGTGTTACAAAATTATACTACTATTGGTACGGTACATTGTGCAACATTATATTGAACCTACGTATATTAACTTCAAAGTACGAACGTTAAAAAAACGAATACCTAGTACTTTTTCTAGCTAACCAAGGGAAGTCGACTAACAATCTCAATAACACTAACTTACACAGACATACATAAAAAATATATTTGATACTTAACCATAGATGAAAGGTAAACTAACGACAACCGCCTAAAAAAAATACTGGTATCCTGTTTTCAATAATATAATGACGGAATACTGTTGCGGGAATGCTTCTTTTGTTACAATTTTATTCTACTTTTTTATGTTGTGCTTTTTCTTAGAACTACACTTTACGGTACGATAATAACAACTGATAACATCTTATAAACAATACCTCAAGTACACTGAACATTGTTGTTATGTTAAAGAATACAAAGATTAAGATAAGGATATTACGAGGGTAAAACAATTGACACCATATTTAAAGAATATAATTTAAGATAGAACATGTCTCCGAACCTAACAATCAAAGGAAGGCAAAGGAAGACTAGACAGATAACTAAGAGTAGACGATTTTTATATATCATCCACATAAACCGGTGGAGTGGAAAAATGTTGATTCGATACATTCAACCGACACCGAGAGATTTAAGAAATCGTCATACCTGTGGTGAGTTGAAGTTCTTTATAGAATCGTAAATGTGACGTCTTTTGGCATCTCTATACAGACGACTGCAGCGATTCCTAAAAACTTTATAGTTTGACCGATTCTGAGAAATTTCTTTTATATCATCTCATGGCTTTTTCACGCTTATACATTAGTCGTTTAATCCCTTCGGAAAGCCAAGGTGCCGGAAGCTTTTTAACTCTATTTATCTTGTCGTATGTTTATCACAAACCCTTCAACTTTAGTGTCAATATCGCCACATTTGCAAATGGGAGACCAATCTATATTTTCTACATCATTCTTCAAATTCGTTTCACTAACACTTTTGCAACTACGTAAAACAATACGCTTGAGTTTCAGTTTAGGATAGACGACCTTGATGATGAAATGAAAATTAGGTCATGATAAACGAAAAAGGTGCAGAAAGTTGTCCATGAGTAGTAACTTTATTAGTCATATTACTGTGTATTCCCTAATCGACTAAACTGAGAAGAATAATATGGGACTGCTTTTGCATAGTTTGGAGATGCCAAATGGAAATTAATATTTGATTGAGCGAAATTAGTGTTCGGCAACACTTCTTTTAATATTTAATCTACAAAGGAATATTAATTACGGATTAACGTACTTTTACATTCATTTTTCCGTGATAAACGAATACCACGATTAATGAACATTAAATAAAATGTAATTCATTTTTATCAAAAGTCAATTGTTGAGCGTTTCAGCTTTTAAATTCCAAATTCTAAATCACACATTAGATCTATATTATTAGGGGACTTAAATAAAAGAGTAATCAGTAATTAATGTTTTATTTGTGTTTCCTGAACGTTGCATGACATGCAGAAACCAATTGGTAAAAATTTAAAAATATTTTTAAACTTTAGCCCCAGCGCAGGTTTCATAGGCAGTCCCAAAAAGGCTGTCCCAGGTCGATGCACCTTTCTCTATGCTCGGCAATCCAAATCCTGAAATTTAAAAAAAACCATTCTAAACAATGTAAGAATCAAAAAAATATTATTAATAAAAATTTCCTTTAAGAATCGAAGTTGTCTACTTATATTTATAGGCGTCATCAGCAAATTTTGAGGGTGCTCTATCAAGTTCATATGGTTTCACAACTGGATTTTGGCACCATAGTTTCTGCTGGTCATTGCACAACTGTTGGTCGGGAAACCATACAGTTATCGCACTGCCACTGACTCAAAACTCTTGATTGTCTTGAAACGCAGGGTGAATGGCATAGCGAATGGTAGGTGCCGAAACAAATACTGCATGTAGTCAGAATACCCTGAGAAAAACGCCAGCGTTAATGAGCGTTTAGTTGACAGACAAAATCGTAACACAAAATGGTAGAAGAATGAAGCTTACAGTTTCATCGGTCCCACAGCAAACCACACATATTTTGTTATTGTTAGTTATCCGATTTGTTACGTCTGGTATTAAATCTGTAAGCATCACATCAACAAGTTCTGAGAGTGTTCTAATTAGTTCATGTGGTTTCAAAAATGGATCTATGGGCGGCGTACTTTCTGCTGCACAATCCACATTTTCGCGAATTACAAACGGTGATTGCACAACACCATGCATTTTTTGCATTGCCACTGATTCGAAGCTCTTGATCGTCTTGAAATGCAGGGTGAATGACATAGTGAATGGTAATTGTCGGAGCAAATATTGCATGTAGTCAGAATACCCTGAGAAAAAATGCAAGCGTTAATGAACGTTTAGTTAACAGATAAAATCGTAACGTAAGGTGAGAGAAATGATTCGAACGAAACTTACAGTTTCATCGGTCCCAGAGCACACCACACAGGTTTTGTGATTATCATTTGTTATCACATTTGTTACGCCTGGCATTAGATCCAAAAACATGTCATCAGTAAATTGTGGGGAAGCTCTGTTAAATGCATGTGGTTTCAAAAATGGATCTACGGGCAGTGTAGTTTCTGCTGTATAATCCACACCGCCACGAATTATAGTCGGTGATTGCACAACTGTTGGTCGGGAGACTATACATTTATTGCATTGCCACTGATTCAAAGCTCTTGATTCCCTTGAAATGCACGGTGAGTGACATAGCGAATGGTAAGTGTCACAGCAAATACTGCATGTAGTCAGAATACCCTGAGAAGAAAATCCAAGCGTTAATGAACTTTTACTTAAGAGACAAAACCATAACACAAAGTGACAACACAAGAACATAATAAAAACAACAAAGTAGAACAAAACTTACAGTATCATCGGTCCCGCTGCAAACTACACAGGTGTTGTTACGTCCCGATTTAATTGTCTTTTCACTATTATCCAGGGACACTTGACTTTCGGACAGTTCAGCTTCTTTAGCTTCTGACTTGAGGTAGCCGGCTTTCCTTAATCTATTCTTTATGGAAATTTTACAGAGTGATTTGCTTTTTTTTCGCTTGAAAGACACAGTAGTAGTGTGCGATGCACTTCTGTTATCTCCGTTACTCGAGATATCATCACGTTTTTTAGGGCTTCCCGACATTCTGCGATGAGAAAAGTTAACCAGTAATAACGTCTGGTGTTATATTTATGCACAATTATATTTATGCTGATTCTTTTATAAACAGAACTTGGGTAATTTTATCACAAAAATTGACCACTATAACACTTGTACAAAGTTTCTGATTGTCTACCACTTAACAATTGATGTAATTAAACCTTGGAGTCGCTAACAAACAGACACGTCTTTCGCTGCGCACAGTTCACAACGATTTAACAACTGAACACCGCTTGGCCAGTGGTCTATGATCCTTGTAAAAAAATACCTGTGAAAAAGTAATAGTGAACTACCTGAGATAAGAGTGTGCATAGTTCGCACAAACTGTTAATGAGTCATCTGAGATACATCGATCTGATTGGTTGTGGCCCAACTTCTAACAGAGTAAATGAAAGGATAACAAAAGAAATCAATATCAGCTCTTATCTCTAAACTTTTGATTGTTTTTTGTACTTACTAAATGCATTTATGGCGTTGCTGGGGCTTGCCAAGTGTTGAGCCTTATTTTGCTAGTGTCGTGTCTTCTTACACGCAGCTACAAGAGTCAGTTTTAAAATGTTTCCAGTTTTAAAATGATACATTTGAAAGCATAGAAAACTACGTTTTCCCGAAATTATGAAACACGCCTGAAAGTAAGTACATTAAACGCTCGTAGGTCGTCCCTCCGGGGGTTTATTACGAGTATTGAAATACAGAGTTAACATAACTTATTTTTGTACCTATAATAAAATAAAAATGTATTATAAATAAATAAATATATATATATATATATATATATAAATCTATAAAATAAATCACTTTTATCCTGCATATAAGATATATAAGATACATATATTCAAAATTAGCCACCACCCATGTAAAACCGCGACGAGGCGCTAGTATAAAGTATAATGATAAGCCACCTTGGGCATAAAGATTATTTGAAATATTTCATAAGCTATAGGTACCTACCATGATAGGACTAGATAAAACGATTATTATGTACTTACCTCCTTGTCTCGTGACGGCACAACATTGAAATGCTTCCTGCCTGGAAAGTTATGGTGTTTTACTAGAAGAACGGTGGTATTTAAGATAAAATACACCTTGTTCATACAATCACACTTCCAACAATCCTACATCGCTTTGTTTCTAATTTTGGCGTGTATCACAAGAAAACATGTGTTACAAAATTATACTACTATTGGTACGGTACATTGTGCAACATTATATTGAACCTACGTATATTAACTTCAAAGTACGAACGTTAAAAAAACGAATACCTAGTACTTTTTCTAGCTAACCAAGGGAAGTCGACTAACAATCTCAATAACACTAACTTACACAGACATACATAAAAAATATATTTGATACTTAACCATAGATGAAAGGTAAACTAACGACAACCGCCTAAAAAAAATACTGGTATCCTGTTTTCAATAATATAATGACGGAATACTGTTGCGGGAATGCTTCTTTTGTTACAATTTTATTCTACTTTTTTATGTTGTGCTTTTTCTTAGAACTACACTTTACGGTACGATAATAACAACTGATAACATCTTATAAACAATACCTCAAGTACACTGAACATTGTTGTTATGTTAAAGAATACAAAGATTAAGATAAGGATATTACGAGGGTAAAACAATTGACACCATATTTAAAGAATATAATTTAAGATAGAACATGTCTCCGAACCTAACAATCAAAGGAAGGCAAAGGAAGACTAGACAGATAACTAAGAGTAGACGATTTTTATATATCATCCACATAAACCGGTGGAGTGGAAAAATGTTGATTCGATACATTCAACCGACACCGAGAGATTTAAGAAATCGTCATACCTGTGGTGAGTTGAAGTTCTTTATAGAATCGTAAATGTGACGTCTTTTGGCATCTCTATACAGACGACTGCAGCGATTCCTAAAAACTTTATAGTTTGACCGATTCTGAGAAATTTCTTTTATATCATCTCATGGCTTTTTCACGCTTATACATTAGTCGTTTAATCCCTTCGGAAAGCCAAGGTGCCGGAAGCTTTTTAACTCTATTTATCTTGTCGTATGTTTATCACAAACCCTTCAACTTTAGTGTCAATATCGCCACATTTGCAAATGGGAGACCAATCTATATTTTCTACATCATTCTTCAAATTCGTTTCACTAACACTTTTGCAACTACGTAAAACAATACGCTTGAGTTTCAGTTTAGGATAGACGACCTTGATGATGAAATGAAAATTAGGTCATGATGAACGAAAAAGGTGCAGAAAGTTGTCCATGAGTAGTAACTTTATTAGTCATATTACTGTGTATTCCCTAATCGACTAGACTGAGAAGAATAATATGGGACTGCTTTTGCATAGTTTGGAGATGCCAAATGGAAATTAATATTTGATTGAGCGAAATTAGTGTTCGGCAACACTTCTTTTAATATTTAATCTACAAAGGAATATTAATTACGGATTAACGTACTTTTACATTCATTTTTCCGTGATAAACGAATACCACGATTAATGAACATTAAATAAAATGTAATTCATTTTTATCAAAAGTCAATTGTTGAGCGTTTCAGCTTTTAAATTCCAAATTCTAAATCACACATTAGATCTATATTATTAGGGGACTTAAATAAAAGAGTAATCAGTAATTAATGTTTTATTTGTGTTTCCTGAACGTTGCATGACATGCAGAAACCAATTGGTAAAAATTTAAAAATATTTTTAAACTTTAGCCCCAGCGCAGGTTTCATAGGCAGTCCCAAAAAGGCTGTCCCAGGTCGATGCACCTTTCTCTATGCTCGGCAATCCAAATCCTGAAATTTAAAAAAAACCATTCTAAACAATGTAAGAATCAAAAAAATATTATTAATAAAAATTTCCTTTAAGAATCGAAGTTGTCTACTTATATTTATAGGCGTCATTAGCAAATTTTGAGGGTGCTCTATCAAGTTCATATGGTTTCACAACTGGATTTTGGCACCATAGTTTCTGCTGGTCATTGCACAACTGTTGGTCGGGAAACCATACAGTTATCGCACTGCCACTGACTCAAAACTCTTGATTGTCTTGAAACGCAGGGTGAATGGCATAGCGAATGGTAGGTGCCGAAACAAATACTGCATGTAGTCAGAATACCCTGAGAAAAACGCCAGCGTTAATGAGCGTTTAGTTGACAGACAAAATCGTAACACAAAATGGTAGAAGAATGAAGCTTACAGTTTCATCGGTCCCACAGCAAACCACACATATTTTGTTATTGTTAGTTATCCTATTTGTTACGTCTGGTATTAAATCTGTAAGCATCACATCAACAAGTTCTGAGAGTGTTCTAATTAGTTCATGTGGTTTCAAAAATGGATCTATGGGCGGCGTACTTTCTGCTGCACAATCCACATTTTCGCGAATTACAAACGGTGATTGCACAACACCATGCATTTTTTGCATTGCCACTGATTCGAAGCTCTTGATCGTCTTGAAATGCAGGGTGAATGACATAGTGAATGGTAATTGTCGGAGCAAATATTGCATGTAGTCAGAATACCCTGAGAAAAAATGCAAGCGTTAATGAACGTTTAGTTAACAGATAAAATCGTAACGTAAGGTGACAGAAATGATTCGAACGAAACTTACAGTTTCATCGGTCCCAGAGCACACCACACAGGTTTTGTGATTATCATTTGTTATCACATTTGTTACGCCTGGCATTAGATCCAAAAACATGTCATCAGTAAATTGTGGGGAAGCTCTGTTAAATGCATGTGGTTTCAAAAATGGATCTACGGGCAGTGTAGTTTCTGCTGTATAATCCACACCGCCACGAATTATAGTCGGTGATTGCACAACTGTTGGTCGGGAGACTATACATTTATTGCATTGCCACTGATTCAAAGCTCTTGATTCCCTTGAAATGTACGGTGAGTGACATAGCGAATGGTAAGTGTCACAGCAAATACTGCATGTAGTCAGAATACCCTGAGAAGAAAATCCAAGCGTTAATGAACTTTTACTTAAGAGACAAAACCATAACACAAAGTGACAACACAAGAACATAATAAAAACAACAAAGTAGAACAAAACTTACAGTATCATCGGTCCCGCTGCAAACTACACAGGTGTTGTTACGTCCCGATTTAATTGTCTTTTCACTATTATCCAGGGACACTTGACTTTCGGACAGTTCAGCTTCTTTAGCTTCTGACTTGAGGTAGCCGGCTTTCCTTAATCTATTCTTTATGGAAATTTTACAGAGTGATTTGCTTTTTTTTCGCTTGAAAGACACAGTAGTAGTGTGCGATGCACTTCTGTTATCTCCGTTACTCGAGATATCATCACGTTTTTTAGGGCTTCCCGACATTCTGCGATGAGAAAAGTTAACCAGTAATAACGTCTGGTGTTATATTTATGCACAATTATATTTATGCTGATTCTTTTATAAACAGAACTTGGGTAATTTTATCACAAAAATTGACCACTATAACACTTGTACAAAGTTTCTGATTGTCTACCACTTAACAATTGATGTAATTAAACCTTGGAGTCGCTAACAAACAGACACGTCTTTCGCTGCGCACAGTTCACAACGATTTAACAACTGAACACCGCTTGGCCAGTGGTCTATGATCCTTGTAAAAAAATACCTGTGAAAAAGTAATAGTGAACTACCTGAGATAAGAGTGTGCATAGTTCGCACAAACTGTTAATGAGTCATCTGAGATACATCGATCTGATTGGTTGTGGCCCAACTTCTAACAGAGTAAATGAAAGGATAACAAAAGAAATCAATATCAGCTCTTATCTCTAAACTTTTGATTGTTTTTTGTACTTACTAAATGCATTTATGGCGTTGCTGGGGCTTGCCAAGTGTTGAGCCTTATTTTGCTAGTGTCGTGTCTTCTTACACGCAGCTACAAGAGTCAGTTTTAAAATGTTTCCAGTTTTAAAATGATACATTTGAAAGCATAGAAAACTACGTTTTCCCGAAATTATGAAACACGCCTGAAAGTAAGTACATTAAACGCTCGTAGGTCGTCCCTCCGGGGGTTTATTACGAGTATTGAAATACAGAGTTAACATAACTTATTTTTGTACCTATAATAAAATAAAAATGTATTATAAATAAATAAATATATATATATATATATATATAAATCTATAAAATAAATCACTTTTATCCTGCATATAAGATATATAAGATACATATATTCAAAATTAGCCACCACCCATGTAAAACCGCGACGAGGCGCTAGTATAAAGTATAATGATAAGCCACCTTGGGCATAAAGATTATTTGAAATATTTCATAAGCTATAGGTACCTACCATGATAGGACTAGATAAAACGATTATTATGTACTTACCTCCTTGTCTCGTGACGGCACAACATTGAAATGCTTCCTGCCTGGAAAGTTATGGTGTTTTACTAGAAGAACGGTGGTATTTAAGATAAAATACACCTTGTTCATACAATCACACTTCCAACAATCCTACATCGCTTTGTTTCTAATTTTGGCGTGTATCACAAGAAAACATGTGTTACAAAATTATACTACTATTGCTACGGTACATTGTGCAACATTATATTGAACCTACGTATATTAACTTCAAAGTACGAACGTTAAAAAAACGAATACCTAGTACTTTTTCTAGCTAACCAAGGGAAGTCGACTAACAATCTCAATAACACTAACTTACACAGACATACATAAAAAATATATTTGATACTTAACCATAGATGAAAGGTAAACTAACGACAACCGCCTAAAAAAAATACTGGTATCCTGTTTTCAATAATATAATGACGGAATACTGTTGCGGGAATGCTTCTTTTGTTACAATTTTATTCTACTTTTTTATGTTGTGCTTTTTCTTAGAACTACACTTTACGGTACGATAATAACAACTGATAACATCTTATAAACAATACCTCAAGTACACTGAACATTGTTGTTATGTTAAAGAATACAAAGATTAAGATAAGGATATTACGAGGGTAAAACAATTGACACCATATTTAAAGAATATAATTTAAGATAGAACATGTCTCCGAACCTAACAATCAAAGGAAGGCAAAGGAAGACTAGACAGATAACTAAGAGTAGACGATTTTTATATATCATCCACATAAACCGGTGGAGTGGAAAAATGTTGATTCGATACATTCAACCGACACCGAGAGATTTAAGAAATCGTCATACCTGTGGTGAGTTGAAGTTCTTTATAGAATCGTAAATGTGACGTCTTTTGGCATCTCTATACAGACGACTGCAGCGATTCCTAAAAACTTTATAGTTTGACCGATTCTGAGAAATTTCTTTTATATCATCTCATGGCTTTTTCACGCTTATACATTAGTCGTTTAATCCCTTCGGAAAGCCAAGGTGCCGGAAGCTTTTTAACTCTATTTATCTTGTCGTATGTTTATCACAAACCCTTCAACTTTAGTGTCAATATCGCCACATTTGCAAATGGGAGACCAATCTATATTTTCTACATCATTCTTCAAATTCGTTTCACTAACACTTTTGCAACTACGTAAAACAATACGCTTGAGTTTCAGTTTAGGATAGACGACCTTGATGATGAAATGAAAATTAGGTCATGATGAACGAAAAAGGTGCAGAAAGTTGTCCATGAGTAGTAACTTTATTAGTCATATTACTGTGTATTCCCTAATCGACTAGACTGAGAAGAATAATATGGGACTGCTTTTGCATAGTTTGGAGATGCCAAATGGAAATTAATATTTGATTGAGCGAAATTAGTGTTCAGCAACACTTCTTTTAATATTTAATCTACAAAGGAATATTAATTACGGATTAACGTACTTTTACATTCATTTTTCCGTGATAAACGAATACCACGATTAATAAACATTAAATAAAATGTAATTCATTTTTATCAAAAGTCAATTGTTGAGCGTTTCAGCTTTTAAATTCCAAATTCTAAATCACACATTAGATCTATATTATTAGGGGACTTAAATAAAAGAGTAATCAGTAATTAATGTTTTATTTGTGTTTCCTGAACGTTGCATGACATGCAGAAACCAATTGGTAAAAATTTAAAAATATTTTTAAACTTTAGCCCCAGCGCAGGTTTCATAGGCAGTCCCAAAAAGGCTGTCCCAGGTCGATGCACCTTTCTCTATGCTCGGCAATCCAAATCCTGAAATTTAAAAAAAACCATTCTAAACAATGTAAGAATCAAAAAAATATTATTAATAAAAATTTCCTTTAAGAATCGAAGTTGTCTACTTATATTTATAGGCGTCATCAGCAAATTTTGAGGGTGCTCTATCAAGTTCATATGGTTTCACAACTGGATTTTGGCACCATAGTTTCTGCTGGTCATTGCACAACTGTTGGTCGGGAAACCATACAGTTATCGCACTGCCACTGACTCAAAACTCTTGATTGTCTTGAAACGCAGGGTGAATGGCATAGCGAATGGTAGGTGCCGAAACAAATACTGCATGTAGTCAGAATACCCTGAGAAAAACGCCAGCGTTAATGAGCGTTTAGTTGACAGACAAAATCGTAACACAAAATGGTAGAAGAATGAAGCTTACAGTTTCATCGGTCCCACAGCAAACCACACATATTTTGTTATTGTTAGTTATCCGATTTGTTACGTCTGGTATTAAATCTGTAAGCATCACATCAACAAGTTCTGAGAGTGTTCTAATTAGTTCATGTGGTTTCAAAAATGGATCTATGGGCGGCGTACTTTCTGCTGCACAATCCACATTTTCGCGAATTACAAACGGTGATTGCACAACACCATGCATTTTTTGCATTGCCACTGATTCGAAGCTCTTGATCGTCTTGAAATGCAGGGTGAATGACATAGTGAATGGTAATTGTCGGAGCAAATATTGCATGTAGTCAGAATACCCTGAGAAAAAATGCAAGCGTTAATGAACGTTTAGTTAACAGATAAAATCGTAACGTAAGGTGAGAGAAATGATTCGAACGAAACTTACAGTTTCATCGGTCCCAGAGCACACCACACAGGTTTTGTGATTATCATTTGTTATCACATTTGTTACGCCTGGCATTAGATCCAAAAACATGTCATCAGTAAATTGTGGGGAAGCTCTGTTAAATGCATGTGGTTTCAAAAATGGATCTACGGGCAGTGTAGTTTCTGCTGTATAATCCACACCGCCACGAATTATAGTCGGTGATTGCACAACTGTTGGTCGGGAGACTATACATTTATTGCATTGCCACTGATTCAAAGCTCTTGATTCCCTTGAAATGCACGGTGAGTGACATAGCGAATGGTAAGTGTCACAGCAAATACTGCATGTAGTCAGAATACCCTGAGAAGAAAATCCAAGCGTTAATGAACTTTTACTTAAGAGACAAAACCATAACACAAAGTGACAACACAAGAACATAATAAAAACAACAAAGTAGAACAAAACTTACAGTATCATCGGTCCCGCTGCAAACTACACAGGTGTTGTTACGTCCCGATTTAATTGTCTTTTCACTATTATCCAGGGACACTTGACTTTCGGACAGTTCAGCTTCTTTAGCTTCTGACTTGAGGTAGCCGGCTTTCCTTAATCTATTCTTTATGGAAATTTTACAGAGTGATTTGCTTTTTTTTCGCTTGAAAGACACAGTAGTAGTGTGCGATGCACTTCTGTTATCTCCGTTACTCGAGATATCATCACGTTTTTTAGGGCTTCCCGACATTCTGCGATGAGAAAAGTTAACCAGTAATAACGTCTGGTGTTATATTTATGCACAATTATATTTATGCTGATTCTTTTATAAACAGAACTTGGGTAATTTTATCACAAAAATTGACCACTATAACACTTGTACAAAGTTTCTGATTGTCTACCACTTAACAATTGATGTAATTAAACCTTGGAGTCGCTAACAAACAGACACGTCTTTCGCTGCGCACAGTTCACAACGATTTAACAACTGAACACCGCTTGGCCAGTGGTCTATGATCCTTGTAAAAAAATACCTGTGAAAAAGTAATAGTGAACTACCTGAGATAAGAGTGTGCATAGTTCGCACAAACTGTTAATGAGTCATCTGAGATACATCGATCTGATTGGTTGTGGCCCAACTTCTAACAGAGTAAATGAAAGGATAACAAAAGAAATCAATATCAGCTCTTATCTCTAAACTTTTGATTGTTTTTTGTACTTACTAAATGCATTTATGGCGTGGCGTTGCTGGGGCTTGCCAAGTGTTGAGCCTTATTTTGCTAGTGTCGTGTCTTCTTACACGCAGCTACAAGAGTCAGTTTTAAAATGTTTCCAGTTTTAAAATGATACATTTGAAAGCATAGAAAACTACGTTTTCCCGAAATTATGAAACACGCCTGAAAGTAAGTACATTAAACGCTCGTAGGTCGTCCCTCCGGGGGTTTATTACGAGTATTGAAATACAGAGTTAACATAACTTATTTTTGTACCTATAATAAAATAAAAATGTATTATAAATAAATAAATATATATATATATATATATAAATCTATAAAATAAATCACTTTTATCCTGCATATAAGATATATAAGATACATATATTCAAAATTAGCCACCACCCATGTAAAACCGCGACGAGGCGCTAGTATAAAGTATAATGATAAGCCACCTTGGGCATAAAGATTATTTGAAATATTTCATAAGCTATAGGTACCTACCATGATAGGACTAGATAAAACGATTATTATGTACTTACCTCCTTGTCTCGTGACGGCACAACATTGAAATGCTTCCTGCCTGGAAAGCTATGGTGTTTTACTAGAAGAACGGTGGTATTTAAGATAAAATACACCTTGTTCATACAATCACACTTCCAACAATCCTACATCGCTTTGTTTCTAATTTTGGCGTGTATCACAAGAAAACATGTGTTACAAAATTATACTACTATTGGTACGGTACATTGTGCAACATTATATTGAACCTACGTATATTAACTTCAAAGTACGAACGTTAAAAAAACGAATACCTAGTACTTTTTCTAGCTAACCAAGGGAAGTCGACTAACAATCTCAATAACACTAACTTACACAGACATACATAAAAAATATATTTGATACTTAACCATAGATGAAAGGTAAACTAACGACAACCGCCTAAAAAAAATACTGGTATCCTGTTTTCAATAATATAATGACGGAATACTGTTGCGGGAATGCTTCTTTTGTTACAATTTTATTCTACTTTTTTATGTTGTGCTTTTTCTTAGAACTACACTTTACGGTACGATAATAACAACTGATAACATCTTATAAACAATACCTCAAGTACACTGAACATTGTTGTTATGTTAAAGAATACAAAGATTAAGATAAGGATATTACGAGGGTAAAACAATTGACACCATATTTAAAGAATATAATTTAAGATAGAACATGTCTCCGAACCTAACAATCAAAGGAAGGCAAAGGAAGACTAGACAGATAACTAAGAGTAGACGATTTTTATATATCATCCACATAAACCGGTGGAGTGGAAAAATGTTGATTCGATACATTCAACCGACACCGAGAGATTTAAGAAATCGTCATACCTGTGGTGAGTTGAAGTTCTTTATAGAATCGTAAATGTGACGTCTTTTGGCATCTCTATACAGACGACTGCAGCGATTCCTAAAAACTTTATAGTTTGACCGATTCTGAGAAATTTCTTTTATATCATCTCATGGCTTTTTCACGCTTATACATTAGTCGTTTAATCCCTTCGGAAAGCCAAGGTGCCGGAAGCTTTTTAACTCTATTTATCTTGTCGTATGTTTATCACAAACCCTTCAACTTTAGTGTCAATATCGCCACATTTGCAAATGGGAGACCAATCTATATTTTCTACATCATTCTTCAAATTCGTTTCACTAACACTTTTGCAACTACGTAAAACAATACGCTTGAGTTTCAGTTTAGGATAGACGACCTTGATGATGAAATGAAAATTAGGTCATGATAAACGAAAAAGGTGCAGAAAGTTGTCCATGAGTAGTAACTTTATTAGTCATATTACTGTGTATTCCCTAATCGACTAAACTGAGAAGAATAATATGGGACTGCTTTTGCATAGTTTGGAGATGCCAAATGGAAATTAATATTTGATTGAGCGAAATTAGTGTTCGGCAACACTTCTTTTAATATTTAATCTACAAAGGAATATTAATTACGGATTAACGTACTTTTACATTCATTTTTCCGTGATAAACGAATACCACGATTAATGAACATTAAATAAAATGTAATTCATTTTTATCAAAAGTCAATTGTTGAGCGTTTCAGCTTTTAAATTCCAAATTCTAAATCACACATTAGATCTATATTATTAGGGGACTTAAATAAAAGAGTAATCAGTAATTAATGTTTTATTTGTGTTTCCTGAACGTTGCATGACATGCAGAAACCAATTGGTAAAAATTTAAAAATATTTTTAAACTTTAGCCCCAGCGCAGGTTTCATAGGCAGTCCCAAAAAGGCTGTCCCAGGTCGATGCACCTTTCTCTATGCTCGGCAATCCAAATCCTGAAATTTAAAAAAAACCATTCTAAACAATGTAAGAATCAAAAAAATATTATTAATAAAAATTTCCTTTAAGAATCGAAGTTGTCTACTTATATTTATAGGCGTCATCAGCAAATTTTGAGGGTGCTCTATCAAGTTCATATGGTTTCACAACTGGATTTTGGCACCATAGTTTCTGCTGGTCATTGCACAACTGTTGGTCGGGAAACCATACAGTTATCGCACTGCCACTGACTCAAAACTCTTGATTGTCTTGAAACGCAGGGTGAATGGCATAGCGAATGGTAGGTGCCGAAACAAATACTGCATGTAGTCAGAATACCCTGAGAAAAACGCCAGCGTTAATGAGCGTTTAGTTGACAGACAAAATCGTAACACAAAATGGTAGAAGAATGAAGCTTACAGTTTCATCGGTCCCACAGCAAACCACACATATTTTGTTATTGTTAGTTATCCGATTTGTTACGTCTGGTATTAAATCTGTAAGCATCACATCAACAAGTTCTGAGAGTGTTCTAATTAGTTCATGTGGTTTCAAAAATGGATCTATGGGCGGCGTACTTTCTGCTGCACAATCCACATTTTCGCGAATTACAAACGGTGATTGCACAACACCATGCATTTTTTGCATTGCCACTGATTCGAAGCTCTTGATCGTCTTGAAATGCAGGGTGAATGACATAGTGAATGGTAATTGTCGGAGCAAATATTGCATGTAGTCAGAATACCCTGAGAAAAAATGCAAGCGTTAATGAACGTTTAGTTAACAGATAAAATCGTAACGTAAGGTGAGAGAAATGATTCGAACGAAACTTACAGTTTCATCGGTCCCAGAGCACACCACACAGGTTTTGTGATTATCATTTGTTATCACATTTGTTACGCCTGGCATTAGATCCAAAAACATGTCATCAGTAAATTGTGGGGAAGCTCTGTTAAATGCATGTGGTTTCAAAAATGGATCTACGGGCAGTGTAGTTTCTGCTGTATAATCCACACCGCCACGAATTATAGTCGGTGATTGCACAACTGTTGGTCGGGAGACTATACATTTATTGCATTGCCACTGATTCAAAGCTCTTGATTCCCTTGAAATGCACGGTGAGTGACATAGCGAATGGTAAGTGTCACAGCAAATACTGCATGTAGTCAGAATACCCTGAGAAGAAAATCCAAGCGTTAATGAACTTTTACTTAAGAGACAAAACCATAACACAAAGTGACAACACAAGAACATAATAAAAACAACAAAGTAGAACAAAACTTACAGTATCATCGGTCCCGCTGCAAACTACACAGGTGTTGTTACGTCCCGATTTAATTGTCTTTTCACTATTATCCAGGGACACTTGACTTTCGGACAGTTCAGCTTCTTTAGCTTCTGACTTGAGGTAGCCGGCTTTCCTTAATCTATTCTTTATGGAAATTTTACAGAGTGATTTGCTTTTTTTTCGCTTGAAAGACACAGTAGTAGTGTGCGATGCACTTCTGTTATCTCCGTTACTCGAGATATCATCACGTTTTTTAGGGCTTCCCGACATTCTGCGATGAGAAAAGTTAACCAGTAATAACGTCTGGTGTTATATTTATGCACAATTATATTTATGCTGATTCTTTTATAAACAGAACTTGGGTAATTTTATCACAAAAATTGACCACTATAACACTTGTACAAAGTTTCTGATTGTCTACCACTTAACAATTGATGTAATTAAACCTTGGAGTCGCTAACAAACAGACACGTCTTTCGCTGCGCACAGTTCACAACGATTTAACAACTGAACACCGCTTGGCCAGTGGTCTATGATCCTTGTAAAAAAATACCTGTGAAAAAGTAATAGTGAACTACCTGAGATAAGAGTGTGCATAGTTCGCACAAACTGTTAATGAGTCATCTGAGATACATCGATCTGATTGGTTGTGGCCCAACTTCTAACAGAGTAAATGAAAGGATAACAAAAGAAATCAATATCAGCTCTTATCTCTAAACTTTTGATTGTTTTTTGTACTTACTAAATGCATTTATGGCGTTGCTGGGGCTTGCCAAGTGTTGAGCCTTATTTTGCTAGTGTCGTGTCTTCTTACACGCAGCTACAAGAGTCAGTTTTAAAATGTTTCCAGTTTTAAAATGATACATTTGAAAGCATAGAAAACTACGTTTTCCCGAAATTATGAAACACGCCTGAAAGTAAGTACATTAAACGCTCGTAGGTCGTCCCTCCGGGGGTTTATTACGAGTATTGAAATACAGAGTTAACATAACTTATTTTTGTACCTATAATAAAATAAAAATGTATTATAAATAAATAAATATATATATATATATATATATATAAATCTATAAAATAAATCACTTTTATCCTGCATATAAGATATATAAGATACATATATTCAAAATTAGCCACCACCCATGTAAAACCGCGACGAGGCGCTAGTATAAAGTATAATGATAAGCCACCTTGGGCATAAAGATTATTTGAAATATTTCATAAGCTATAGGTACCTACCATGATAGGACTAGATAAAACGATTATTATGTACTTACCTCCTTGTCTCGTGACGGCACAACATTGAAATGCTTCCTGCCTGGAAAGTTATGGTGTTTTACTAGAAGAACGGTGGTATTTAAGATAAAATACACCTTGTTCATACAATCACACTTCCAACAATCCTACATCGCTTTGTTTCTAATTTTGGCGTGTATCACAAGAAAACATGTGTTACAAAATTATACTACTATTGGTACGGTACATTGTGCAACATTATATTGAACCTACGTATATTAACTTCAAAGTACGAACGTTAAAAAAACGAATACCTAGTACTTTTTCTAGCTAACCAAGGGAAGTCGACTAACAATCTCAATAACACTAACTTACACAGACATACATAAAAAATATATTTGATACTTAACCATAGATGAAAGGTAAACTAACGACAACCGCCTAAAAAAAATACTGGTATCCTGTTTTCAATAATATAATGACGGAATACTGTTGCGGGAATGCTTCTTTTGTTACAATTTTATTCTACTTTTTTATGTTGTGCTTTTTCTTAGAACTACACTTTACGGTACGATAATAACAACTGATAACATCTTATAAACAATACCTCAAGTACACTGAACATTGTTGTTATGTTAAAGAATACAAAGATTAAGATAAGGATATTACGAGGGTAAAACAATTGACACCATATTTAAAGAATATAATTTAAGATAGAACATGTCTCCGAACCTAACAATCAAAGGAAGGCAAAGGAAGACTAGACAGATAACTAAGAGTAGACGATTTTTATATATCATCCACATAAACCGGTGGAGTGGAAAAATGTTGATTCGATACATTCAACCGACACCGAGAGATTTAAGAAATCGTCATACCTGTGGTGAGTTGAAGTTCTTTATAGAATCGTAAATGTGACGTCTTTTGGCATCTCTATACAGACGACTGCAGCGATTCCTAAAAACTTTATAGTTTGACCGATTCTGAGAAATTTCTTTTATATCATCTCATGGCTTTTTCACGCTTATACATTAGTCGTTTAATCCCTTCGGAAAGCCAAGGTGCCGGAAGCTTTTTAACTCTATTTATCTTGTCGTATGTTTATCACAAACCCTTCAACTTTAGTGTCAATATCGCCACATTTGCAAATGGGAGACCAATCTATATTTTCTACATCATTCTTCAAATTCGTTTCACTAACACTTTTGCAACTACGTAAAACAATACGCTTGAGTTTCAGTTTAGGATAGACGACCTTGATGATGAAATGAAAATTAGGTCATGATGAACGAAAAAGGTGCAGAAAGTTGTCCATGAGTAGTAACTTTATTAGTCATATTACTGTGTATTCCCTAATCGACTAGACTGAGAAGAATAATATGGGACTGCTTTTGCATAGTTTGGAGATGCCAAATGGAAATTAATATTTGATTGAGCGAAATTAGTGTTCAGCAACACTTCTTTTAATATTTAATCTACAAAGGAATATTAATTACGGATTAACGTACTTTTACATTCATTTTTCCGTGATAAACGAATACCACGATTAATAAACATTAAATAAAATGTAATTCATTTTTATCAAAAGTCAATTGTTGAGCGTTTCAGCTTTTAAATTCCAAATTCTAAATCACACATTAGATCTATATTATTAGGGGACTTAAATAAAAGAGTAATCAGTAATTAATGTTTTATTTGTGTTTCCTGAACGTTGCATGACATGCAGAAACCAATTGGTAAAAATTTAAAAATATTTTTAAACTTTAGCCCCAGCGCAGGTTTCATAGGCAGTCCCAAAAAGGCTGTCCCAGGTCGATGCACCTTTCTCTATGCTCGGCAATCCAAATCCTGAAATTTAAAAAAAACCATTCTAAACAATGTAAGAATCAAAAAAATATTATTAATAAAAATTTCCTTTAAGAATCGAAGTTGTCTACTTATATTTATAGGCGTCATCAGCAAATTTTGAGGGTGCTCTATCAAGTTCATATGGTTTCACAACTGGATTTTGGCACCATAGTTTCTGCTGGTCATTGCACAACTGTTGGTCGGGAAACCATACAGTTATCGCACTGCCACTGACTCAAAACTCTTGATTGTCTTGAAACGCAGGGTGAATGGCATAGCGAATGGTAGGTGCCGAAACAAATACTGCATGTAGTCAGAATACCCTGAGAAAAACGCCAGCGTTAATGAGCGTTTAGTTGACAGACAAAATCGTAACACAAAATGGTAGAAGAATGAAGCTTACAGTTTCATCGGTCCCACAGCAAACCACACATATTTTGTTATTGTTAGTTATCCGATTTGTTACGTCTGGTATTAAATCTGTAAGCATCACATCAACAAGTTTTGAGAGTGTTCTAATTAGTTCATGTGGTTTCAAAAATGGATCTATGGGCGGCGTACTTTCTGCTGCACAATCCACATTTTCGCGAATTACAAACGGTGATTGCACAACACCATGCATTTTTTGCATTGCCACTGATTCGAAGCTCTTGATCGTCTTGAAATGCAGGGTGAATGACATAGTGAATGGTAATTGTCGGAGCAAATATTGCATGTAGTCAGAATACCCTGAGAAAAAATGCAAGCGTTAATGAACGTTTAGTTAACAGATAAAATCGTAACGTAAGGTGACAGAAATGATTCGAACGAAACTTACAGTTTCATCGGTCCCAGAGCACACCACACAGGTTTTGTGATTATCATTTGTTATCACATTTGTTACGCCTGGCATTAGATCCAAAAACATGTCATCAGTAAATTGTGGGGAAGCTCTGTTAAATGCATGTGGTTTCAAAAATGGATCTACGGGCAGTGTAGTTTCTGCTGTATAATCCACACCGCCACGAATTATAGTCGGTGATTGCACAACTGTTGGTCGGGAGACTATACATTTATTGCATTGCCACTGATTCAAAGCTCTTGATTCCCTTGAAATGCACGGTGAGTGACATAGCGAATGGTAAGTGTCACAGCAAATACTGCATGTAGTCAGAATACCCTGAGAAGAAAATCCAAGCGTTAATGAACTTTTACTTAAGAGACAAAACCATAACACAAAGTGACAACACAAGAACATAATAAAAACAACAAAGTAGAACAAAACTTACAGTATCATCGGTCCCGCTGCAAACTACACAGGTGTTGTTACGTCCCGATTTAATTGTCTTTTCACTATTATCCAGGGACACTTGACTTTCGGACAGTTCAGCTTCTTTAGCTTCTGACTTGAGGTAGCCGGCTTTCCTTAATCTATTCTTTATGGAAATTTTACAGAGTGATTTGCTTTTTTTTCGCTTGAAAGACACAGTAGTAGTGTGCGATGCACTTCTGTTATCTCCGTTACTCGAGATATCATCACGTTTTTTAGGGCTTCCCGACATTCTGCGATGAGAAAAGTTAACCAGTAATAACGTCTGGTGTTATATTTATGCACAATTATATTTATGCTGATTCTTTTATAAACAGAACTTGGGTAATTTTATCACAAAAATTGACCACTATAACACTTGTACAAAGTTTCTGATTGTCTACCACTTAACAATTGATGTAATTAAACCTTGGAGTCGCTAACAAACAGACACGTCTTTCGCTGCGCACAGTTCACAACGATTTAACAACTGAACACCGCTTGGCCAGTGGTCTATGATCCTTGTAAAAAAATACCTGTGAAAAAGTAATAGTGAACTACCTGAGATAAGAGTGTGCATAGTTCGCACAAACTGTTAATGAGTCATCTGAGATACATCGATCTGATTGGTTGTGGCCCAACTTCTAACAGAGTAAATGAAAGGATAACAAAAGAAATCAATATCAGCTCTTATCTCTAAACTTTTGATTGTTTTTTGTACTTACTAAATGCATTTATGGCGTTGCTGGGGCTTGCCAAGTGTTGAGCCTTATTTTGCTAGTGTCGTGTCTTCTTACACGCAGCTACAAGAGTCAGTTTTAAAATGTTTCCAGTTTTAAAATGATACATTTGAAAGCATAGAAAACTACGTTTTCCCGAAATTATGAAACACGCCTGAAAGTAAGTACATTAAACGCTCGTAGGTCGTCCCTCCGGGGGTTTATTACGAGTATTGAAATACAGAGTTAACATAACTTATTTTTGTACCTATAATAAAATAAAAATGTATTATAAATAAATAGATATATATATATATATATATATAAATCTATAAAATAAATCACTTTTATCCTGCATATAAGATATATAAGATACATATATTCAAAATTAGCCACCACCCATGTAAAACCGCGACGAGGCGCTAGTATAAAGTATAATGATAAGCCACCTTGGGCATAAAGATTATTTGAAATATTTCATAAGCTATAGGTACCTACCATGATAGGACTAGATAAAACGATTATTATGTACTTACCTCCTTGTCTCGTGACGGCACAACATTGAAATGCTTCCTGCCTGGAAAGTTATGGTGTTTTACTAGAAGAACGGTGGTATTTAAGATAAAATACACCTTGTTCATACAATCACACTTCCAACAATCCTACATCGCTTTGTTTCTAATTTTGGCGTGTATCACAAGAAAACATGTGTTACAAAATTATACTACTATTGCTACGGTACATTGTGCAACATTATATTGAACCTACGTATATTAACTTCAAAGTACGAACGTTAAAAAAACGAATACCTAGTACTTTTTCTAGCTAACCAAGGGAAGTCGACTAACAATCTCAATAACACTAACTTACACAGACATACATAAAAAATATATTTGATACTTAACCATAGATGAAAGGTAAACTAACGACAATCGCCTAAAAAAAATACTGGTATCCTGTTTTCAATAATATAATGACGGAATACTGTTGCGGGAATGCTCCTTTTGTTACAATTTTATTCTACTTTTTTATGTTGTGCTTTTTCTTAGAACTACACTTTACGGTACGATAATAACAACTGATAACATCTTATAAACAATACCTCAAGTACACTGAACATTGTTGTTATGTTAAAGAATACAAAGATTAAGATAAGGATATTACGAGGGTAAAACAATTGACACCATATTTAAAGAATATAATTTAAGATAGAACATGTCTCCGAACCTAACAATCAAAGGAAGGCAAAGGAAGACTAGACAGATAACTAAGAGTAGACGATTTTTATATATCATCCACATAAACCGGTGGAGTGGAAAAATGTTGATTCGATACATTCAACCGACACCGAGAGATTTAAGAAATCGTCATACCTGTGGTGAGTTGAAGTTCTTTATAGAATCGTAAATGTGACGTCTTTTGGCATCTCTATACAGACGACTGCAGCGATTTCTAAAAACTTTATAGTTTGACCGATTCTGAGAAATTTCTTTTATATCATCTCATGGCTTTTTCACGCTTATACATTAGTCGTTTAATCCCTTCGGAAAGCCAAGGTGCCGGAAGCTTTTTAACTCTATTTATCTTGTCGTATGTTTATCACAAACCCTTCAACTTTAGTGTCAATATCGCCACATTTGCAAATGGGAGACCAATCTATATTTTCTACATCATTCTTCAAATTCGTTTCACTAACACTTTTGCAACTACGTAAAACAATACGCTTGAGTTTCAGTTTAGGATAGACGACCTTGATGATGAAATGAAAATTAGGTCATGATGAACGAAAAAGGTGCAGAAAGTTGTCCATGAGTAGTAACTTTATTAGTCATATTACTGTGTATTCCCTAATCGACTAGACTGAGAAGAATAATATGGGACTGCTTTTGCATAGTTTGGAGATGCCAAATGGAAATTAATATTTGATTGAGCGAAATTAGTGTTCAGCAACACTTCTTTTAATATTTAATCTACAAAGGAATATTAATTACGGATTAACGTACTTTTACATTCATTTTTCCGTGATAAACGAATACCACGATTAATAAACATTAAATAAAATGTAATTCATTTTTATCAAAAGTCAATTGTTGAGCGTTTCAGCTTTTAAATTCCAAATTCTAAATCACACATTAGATCTATATTATTAGGGGACTTAAATAAAAGAGTAATCAGTAATTAATGTTTTATTTGTGTTTCCTGAACGTTGCATGACATGCAGAAACCAATTGGTAAAAATTTAAAAATATTTTTAAACTTTAGCCCCAGCGCAGGTTTCATAGGCAGTCCCAAAAAGGCTGTCCCAGGTCGATGCACCTTTCTCTATGCTCGGCAATCCAAATCCTGAAATTTAAAAAAAACCATTCTAAACAATGTAAGAATCAAAAAAATATTATTAATAAAAATTTCCTTTAAGAATCGAAGTTGTCTACTTATATTTATAGGCGTCATCAGCAAATTTTGAGGGTGCTCTATCAAGTTCATATGGTTTCACAACTGGATTTTGGCACCATAGTTTCTGCTGGTCATTGCACAACTGTTGGTCGGGAAACCATACAGTTATCGCACTGCCACTGACTCAAAACTCTTGATTGTCTTGAAACGCAGGGTGAATGGCATAGCGAATGGTAGGTGCCGAAACAAATACTGCATGTAGTCAGAATACCCTGAGAAAAACGCCAGCGTTAATGAGCGTTTAGTTGACAGACAAAATCGTAACACAAAATGGTAGAAGAATGAAGCTTACAGTTTCATCGGTCCCACAGCAAACCACACATATTTTGTTATTGTTAGTTATCCGATTTGTTACGTCTGGTATTAAATCTGTAAGCATCACATCAACAAGTTTTGAGAGTGTTCTAATTAGTTCATGTGGTTTCAAAAATGGATCTATGGGCAGCGTACTTTCTGCTGCACAATCCACATTTTCGCGAATTACAAACGGTGATTGCACAACACCATGCATTTTTTGCATTGCCACTGATTCGAAGCTCTTGATCGTCTTGAAATGCAGGGTGAATGACATAGTGAATGGTAATTGTCGGAGCAAATATTGCATGTAGTCAGAATACCCTGAGAAAAAATGCAAGCGTTAATGAACGTTTAGTTAACAGATAAAATCGTAACGTAAGGTGACAGAAATGATTCGAACGAAACTTACAGTTTCATCGGTCCCAGAGCACACCACACAGGTTTTGTGATTATCATTTGTTATCACATTTGTTACGCCTGGCATTAGATCCAAAAACATGTCATCAGTAAATTGTGGGGAAGCTCTGTTAAATGCATGTAGTTTCAAAAATGGATCTACGGGCAGTGTAGTTTCTGCTGTATAATCCACACCGCCACGAATTATAGTCGGTGATTGCACAACTGTTGGTCGGGAGACTATACATTTATTGCATTGCCACTGATTCAAAGCTCTTGATTCCCTTGAAATGCACGGTGAGTGACATAGCGAATGGTAAGTGTCACAGCAAATACTGCATGTAGTCAGAATACCCTGAGAAGAAAATCCAAGCGTTAATGAACTTTTACTTAAGAGACAAAACCATAACACAAAGTGACAACACAAGAACATAATAAAAACAACAAAGTAGAACAAAACTTACAGTATCATCGGTCCCGCTGCAAACTACACAGGTGTTGTTACGTCCCGATTTAATTGTCTTTTCACTATTATCCAGGGACACTTGACTTTCGGACAGTTCAGCTTCTTTAGCTTCTGACTTGAGGTAGCCGGCTTTCCTTAATCTATTCTTTATGGAAATTTTACAGAGTGATTTGCTTTTTTTTCGCTTGAAAGACACAGTAGTAGTGTGCGATGCACTTCTGTTATCTCCGTTACTCGAGATATCATCACGTTTTTTAGGGCTTCCCGACATTCTGCGATGAGAAAAGTTAACCAGTAATAACGTCTGGTGTTATATTTATGCACAATTATATTTATGCTGATTCTTTTATAAACAGAACTTGGGTAATTTTATCACAAAAATTGACCACTATAACACTTGTACAAAGTTTCTGATTGTCTACCACTTAACAATTGATGTAATTAAACCTTGGAGTCGCTAACAAACAGACACGTCTTTCGCTGCGCACAGTTCACAACGATTTAACAACTGAACACCGCTTGGCCAGTGGTCTATGATCCTTGTAAAAAAATACCTGTGAAAAAGTAATAGTGAACTACCTGAGATAAGAGTGTGCATAGTTCGCACAAACTGTTAATGAGTCATCTGAGATACATCGATCTGATTGGTTGTGGCCCAACTTCTAACAGAGTAAATGAAAGGATAACAAAAGAAATCAATATCAGCTCTTATCTCTAAACTTTTGATTGTTTTTTGTACTTACTAAATGCATTTATGGCGTTGCTGGGGCTTGCCAAGTGTTGAGCCTTATTTTGCTAGTGTCGTGTCTTCTTACACGCAGCTACAAGAGTCAGTTTTAAAATGTTTCCAGTTTTAAAATGATACATTTGAAAGCATAGAAAACTACGTTTTCCCGAAATTATGAAACACGCCTGAAAGTAAGTACATTAAACGCTCGTAGGTCGTCCCTCCGGGGGTTTATTACGAGTATTGAAATACAGAGTTAACATAACTTATTTTTGTACCTATAATAAAATAAAAATGTATTATAAATAAATAAATATATATATATATATATATATAAATCTATAAAATAAATCACTTTTATCCTGCATATAAGATATATAAGATACATATATTCAAAATTAGCCACCACCCATGTAAAACCGCGACGAGGCGCTAGTATAAAGTATAATGATAAGCCACCTTGGGCATAAAGATTATTTGAAATATTTCATAAGCTATAGGTACCTACCATGATAGGACTAGATAAAACGATTATTATGTACTTACCTCCTTGTCTCGTGACGGCACAACATTGAAATGCTTCCTGCCTGGAAAGTTATGGTGTTTTACTAGAAGAACGGTGGTATTTAAGATAAAATACACCTTGTTCATACAATCACACTTCCAACAATCCTACATCGCTTTGTTTCTAATTTTGGCGTGTATCACAAGAAAACATGTGTTACAAAATTATACTACTATTGGTACGGTACATTGTGCAACATTATATTGAACCTACGTATATTAACTTCAAAGTACGAACGTTAAAAAAACGAATACCTAGTACTTTTTCTAGCTAACCAAGGGAAGTCGACTAACAATCTCAATAACACTAACTTACACAGACATACATAAAAAATATATTTGATACTTAACCATAGATGAAAGGTAAACTAACGACAACCGCCTAAAAAAAATACTGGTATCCTGTTTTCAATAATATAATGACGGAATACTGTTGCGGGAATGCTTCTTTTGTTACAATTTTATTCTACTTTTTTATGTTGTGCTTTTTCTTAGAACTACACTTTACGGTACGATAATAACAACTGATAACATCTTATAAACAATACCTCAAGTACACTGAACATTGTTGTTATGTTAAAGAATACAAAGATTAAGATAAGGATATTACGAGGGTAAAACAATTGACACCATATTTAAAGAATATAATTTAAGATAGAACATGTCTCCGAACCTAACAATCAAAGGAAGGCAAAGGAAGACTAGACAGATAACTAAGAGTAGACGATTTTTATATATCATCCACATAAACCGGTGGAGTGGAAAAATGTTGATTCGATACATTCAACCGACACCGAGAGATTTAAGAAATCGTCATACCTGTGGTGAGTTGAAGTTCTTTATAGAATCGTAAATGTGACGTCTTTTGGCATCTCTATACAGACGACTGCAGCGATTCCTAAAAACTTTATAGTTTGACCGATTCTGAGAAATTTCTTTTATATCATCTCATGGCTTTTTCACGCTTATACATTAGTCGTTTAATCCCTTCGGAAAGCCAAGGTGCCGGAAGCTTTTTAACTCTATTTATCTTGTCGTATGTTTATCACAAACCCTTCAACTTTAGTGTCAATATCGCCACATTTGCAAATGGGAGACCAATCTATATTTTCTACATCATTCTTCAAATTCGTTTCACTAACACTTTTGCAACTACGTAAAACAATACGCTTGAGTTTCAGTTTAGGATAGACGACCTTGATGATGAAATGAAAATTAGGTCATGATGAACGAAAAAGGTGCAGAAAGTTGTCCATGAGTAGTAACTTTATTAGTCATATTACTGTGTATTCCCTAATCGACTAGACTGAGAAGAATAATATGGGACTGCTTTTGCATAGTTTGGAGATGCCAAATGGAAATTAATATTTGATTGAGCGAAATTAGTGTTCAGCAACACTTCTTTTAATATTTAATCTACAAAGGAATATTAATTACGGATTAACGTACTTTTACATTCATTTTTCCGTGATAAACGAATACCACGATTAATAAACATTAAATAAAATGTAATTCATTTTTATCAAAAGTCAATTGTTGAGCGTTTCAGCTTTTAAATTCCAAATTCTAAATCACACATTAGATCTATATTATTAGGGGACTTAAATAAAAGAGTAATCAGTAATTAATGTTTTATTTGTGTTTCCTGAACGTTGCATGACATGCAGAAACCAATTGGTAAAAATTTAAAAATATTTTTAAACTTTAGCCCCAGCGCAGGTTTCATAGGCAGTCCCAAAAAGGCTGTCCCAGGTCGATGCACCTTTCTCTATGCTCGGCAATCCAAATCCTGAAATTTAAAAAAAACCATTCTAAACAATGTAAGAATCAAAAAAATATTATTAATAAAAATTTCCTTTAAGAATCGAAGTTGTCTACTTATATTTATAGGCGTCATTAGCAAATTTTGAGGGTGCTCTATCAAGTTCATATAGTTTCACAACTGGATTTTGGCACCATAGTTTCTGCTGGTCATTGCACAACTGTTGGTCGGGAAACCATACAGTTATCGCACTGCCACTGACTCAAAACTCTTGATTGTCTTGAAACGCAGGGTGAATGGCATAGCGAATGGTAGGTGCCGAAACAAATACTGCATGTAGTCAGAATACCCTGAGAAAAACGCCAGCGTTAATGAGCGTTTAGTTGACAGACAAAATCGTAACACAAAATGGTAGAAGAATGAAGCTTACAGTTTCATCGGTCCCACAGCAAACCACACATATTTTGTTATTGTTAGTTATCCGATTTGTTACGTCTGGTATTAAATCTGTAAGCATCACATCAACAAGTTCTGAGAGTGTTCTAATTAGTTCATGTGGTTTCAAAAATGGATCTATGGGCGGCGTACTTTCTGCTGCACAATCCACATTTTCGCGAATTACAAACGGTGATTGCACAACACCATGCATTTTTTGCATTGCCACTGATTCGAAGCTCTTGATCGTCTTGAAATGCAGGGTGAATGACATAGTGAATGGTAATTGTCGGAGCAAATATTGCATGTAGTCAGAATACCCTGAGAAAAAATGCAAGCGTTAATGAACGTTTAGTTAACAGATAAAATCGTAACGTAAGGTGAGAGAAATGATTCGAACGAAACTTACAGTTTCATCGGTCCCAGAGCACACCACACAGGTTTTGTGATTATCATTTGTTATCACATTTGTTACGCCTGGCATTAGATCCAAAAACATGTCATCAGTAAATTGTGGGGAAGCTCTGTTAAATGCATGTGGTTTCAAAAATGGATCTACGGGCAGTGTAGTTTCTGCTGTATAATCCACACCGCCACGAATTATAGTCGGTGATTGCACAACTGTTGGTCGGGAGACTATACATTTATTGCATTGCCACTGATTCAAAGCTCTTGATTCCCTTGAAATGCACGGTGAGTGACATAGCGAATGGTAAGTGTCACAGCAAATACTGCATGTAGTCAGAATACCCTGAGAAGAAAATCCAAGCGTTAATGAACTTTTACTTAAGAGACAAAACCATAACACAAAGTGACAACACAAGAACATAATAAAAACAACAAAGTAGAACAAAACTTACAGTATCATCGGTCCCGCTGCAAACTACACAGGTGTTGTTACGTCCCGATTTAATTGTCTTTTCACTATTATCCAGGGACACTTGACTTTCGGACAGTTCAGCTTCTTTAGCTTCTGACTTGAGGTAGCCGGCTTTCCTTAATCTATTCTTTATGGAAATTTTACAGAGTGATTTGCTTTTTTTTCGCTTGAAAGACACAGTAGTAGTGTGCGATGCACTTCTGTTATCTCCGTTACTCGAGATATCATCACGTTTTTTAGGGCTTCCCGACATTCTGCGATGAGAAAAGTTAACCAGTAATAACGTCTGGTGTTATATTTATGCACAATTATATTTATGCTGATTCTTTTATAAACAGAACTTGGGTAATTTTATCACAAAAATTGACCACTATAACACTTGTACAAAGTTTCTGATTGTCTACCACTTAACAATTGATGTAATTAAACCTTGGAGTCGCTAACAAACAGACACGTCTTTCGCTGCGCACAGTTCACAACGATTTAACAACTGAACACCGCTTGGCCAGTGGTCTATGATCCTTGTAAAAAAATACCTGTGAAAAAGTAATAGTGAACTACCTGAGATAAGAGTGTGCATAGTTCGCACAAACTGTTAATGAGTCATCTGAGATACATCGATCTGATTGGTTGTGGCCCAACTTCTAACAGAGTAAATGAAAGGATAACAAAAGAAATCAATATCAGCTCTTATCTCTAAACTTTTGATTGTTTTTTGTACTTACTAAATGCATTTATGGCGTTGCTGGGGCTTGCCAAGTGTTGAGCCTTATTTTGCTAGTGTCGTGTCTTCTTACACGCAGCTACAAGAGTCAGTTTTAAAATATTTCCAGTTTTAAAATGATACATTTGAAAGCATAGAAAACTACGTTTTCCCGAAATTATGAAACACGCCTGAAAGTAAGTACATTAAACGCTCGTAGGTCGTCCCTCCGGGGGTTTATTACGAGTATTGAAATACAGAGTTAACATAACTTATTTTTGTACCTATAATAAAATAAAAATGTATTATAAATAAATAAATATATATATATATATATATATAAATCTATAAAATAAATCACTTTTATCCTGCATATAAGATATATAAGATACATATATTCAAAATTAGCCACCACCCATGTAAAACCGCGACGAGGCGCTAGTATAAAGTATAATGATAAGCCACCTTGGGCATAAAGATTATTTGAAATATTTCATAAGCTATAGGTACCTACCATGATAGGACTAGATAAAACGATTATTATGTACTTACCTCCTTGTCTCGTGACGGCACAACATTGAAATGCTTCCTGCCTGGAAAGTTATGGTGTTTTACTAGAAGAACGGTGGTATTTAAGATAAAATACACCTTGTTCATACAATCACACTTCCAACAATCCTACATCGCTTTGTTTCTAATTTTGGCGTGTATCACAAGAAAACATGTGTTACAAAATTATACTACTATTGGTACGGTACATTGTGCAACATTATATTGAACCTACGTATATTAACTTCAAAGTACGAACGTTAAAAAAACGAATACCTAGTACTTTTTCTAGCTAACCAAGGGAAGTCGACTAACAATCTCAATAACACTAACTTACACAGACATACATAAAAAATATATTTGATACTTAACCATAGATGAAAGGTAAACTAACGACAACCGCCTAAAAAAAATACTGGTATCCTGTTTTCAATAATATAATGACGGAATACTGTTGCGGGAATGCTTCTTTTGTTACAATTTTATTCTACTTTTTTATGTTGTGCTTTTTCTTAGAACTACACTTTACGGTACGATAATAACAACTGATAACATCTTATAAACAATACCTCAAGTACACTGAACATTGTTGTTATGTTAAAGAATACAAAGATTAAGATAAGGATATTACGAGGGTAAAACAATTGACACCATATTTAAAGAATATAATTTAAGATAGAACATGTCTCCGAACCTAACAATCAAAGGAAGGCAAAGGAAGACTAGACAGATAACTAAGAGTAGACGATTTTTATATATCATCCACATAAACCGGTGGAGTGGAAAAATGTTGATTCGATACATTCAACCGACACCGAGAGATTTAAGAAATCGTCATACCTGTGGTGAGTTGAAGTTCTTTATAGAATCGTAAATGTGACGTCTTTTGGCATCTCTATACAGACGACTGCAGCGATTCCTAAAAACTTTATAGTTTGACCGATTCTGAGAAATTTCTTTTATATCATCTCATGGCTTTTTCACGCTTATACATTAGTCGTTTAATCCCTTCGGAAAGCCAAGGTGCCGGAAGCTTTTTAACTCTATTTATCTTGTCGTATGTTTATCACAAACCCTTCAACTTTAGTGTCAATATCGCCACATTTGCAAATGGGAGACCAATCTATATTTTCTACATCATTCTTCAAATTCGTTTCACTAACACTTTTGCAACTACGTAAAACAATACGCTTGAGTTTCAGTTTAGGATAGACGACCTTGATGATGAAATGAAAATTAGGTCATGATGAACGAAAAAGGTGCAGAAAGTTGTCCATGAGTAGTAACTTTATTAGTCATATTACTGTGTATTCCCTAATCGACTAGACTGAGAAGAATAATATGGGACTGCTTTTGCATAGTTTGGAGATGCCAAATGGAAATTAATATTTGATTGAGCGAAATTAGTGTTCAGCAACACTTCTTTTAATATTTAATCTACAAAGGAATATTAATTACGGATTAACGTACTTTTACATTCATTTTTCCGTGATAAACGAATACCACGATTAATAAACATTAAATAAAATGTAATTCATTTTTATCAAAAGTCAATTGTTGAGCGTTTCAGCTTTTAAATTCCAAATTCTAAATCACACATTAGATCTATATTATTAGGGGACTTAAATAAAAGAGTAATCAGTAATTAATGTTTTATTTGTGTTTCCTGAACGTTGCATGACATGCAGAAACCAATTGGTAAAAATTTAAAAATATTTTTAAACTTTAGCCCCAGCGCAGGTTTCATAGGCAGTCCCAAAAAGGCTGTCCCAGGTCGATGCACCTTTCTCTATGCTCGGCAATCCAAATCCTGAAATTTAAAAAAAACCATTCTAAACAATGTAAGAATCAAAAAAATATTATTAATAAAAATTTCCTTTAAGAATCGAAGTTGTCTACTTATATTTATAGGCGTCATCAGCAAATTTTGAGGGTGCTCTATCAAGTTCATATGGTTTCACAACTGGATTTTGGCACCATAGTTTCTGCTGGTCATTGCACAACTGTTGGTCGGGAAACCATACAGTTATCGCACTGCCACTGACTCAAAACTCTTGATTGTCTTGAAACGCAGGGTGAATGGCATAGCGAATGGTAGGTGCCGAAACAAATACTGCATATAGTCAGAATACCCTGAGAAAAACGCCAGCGTTAATGAGCGTTTAGTTGACAGACAAAATCGTAACACAAAATGGTAGAAGAATGAAGCTTACAGTTTCATCGGTCCCACAGCAAACCACACATATTTTGTTATTGTTAGTTATCCGATTTGTTACGTCTGGTATTAAATCTGTAAGCATCACATCAACAAGTTTTGAGAGTGTTCTAATTAGTTCATGTGGTTTCAAAAATGGATCTATGGGCGGCGTACTTTCTGCTGCACAATCCACATTTTCGCGAATTACAAACGGTGATTGCACAACACCATGCATTTTTTGCATTGCCACTGATTCGAAGCTCTTGATCGTCTTGAAATGCAGGGTGAATGACATAGTGAATGGTAATTGTCGGAGCAAATATTGCATGTAGTCAGAATACCCTGAGAAAAAATGCAAGCGTTAATGAACGTTTAGTTAACAGATAAAATCGTAACGTAAGGTGACAGAAATGATTCGAACGAAACTTACAGTTTCATCGGTCCCAGAGCACACCACACAGGTTTTGTGATTATCATTTGTTATCACATTTGTTACGCCTGGCATTAGATCCAAAAACATGTCATCAGTAAATTGTGGGGAAGCTCTGTTAAATGCATGTGGTTTCAAAAATGGATCTACGGGCAGTGTAGTTTCTGCTGTATAATCCACACCGCCACGAATTATAGTCGGTGATTGCACAACTGTTGGTCGGGAGACTATACATTTATTGCATTGCCACTGATTCAAAGCTCTTGATTCCCTTGAAATGCACGGTGAGTGACATAGCGAATGGTAAGTGTCGCAGCAAATACTGCATGTAGTCAGAATACCCTGAGAAGAAAATCCAAGCGTTAATGAACTTTTACTTAAGAGACAAAACCATAACACAAAGTGACAACACAAGAACATAATAAAAACAACAAAGTAGAACAAAACTTACAGTATCATCGGTCCCGCTGCAAACTACACAGGTGTTGTTACGTCCCGATTTAATTGTCTTTTCACTATTATCCAGGGACACTTGACTTTCGGACAGTTCAGCTTCTTTAGCTTCTGACTTGAGGTAGCCGGCTTTCCTTAATCTATTCTTTATGGAAATTTTACAGAGTGATTTGCTTTTTTTTCGCTTGAAAGACACAGTAGTAGTGTGCGATGCACTTCTGTTATCTCCGTTACTCGAGATATCATCACGTTTTTTAGGGCTTCCCGACATTCTGCGATGAGAAAAGTTAACCAGTAATAACGTCTGGTGTTATATTTATGCACAATTATATTTATGCTGATTCTTTTATAAACAGAACTTGGGTAATTTTATCACAAAAATTGACCACTATAACACTTGTACAAAGTTTCTGATTGTCTACCACTTAACAATTGATGTAATTAAACCTTGGAGTCGCTAACAAACAGACACGTCTTTCGCTGCGCACAGTTCACAACGATTTAACAACTGAACACCGCTTGGCCAGTGGTCTATGATCCTTGTAAAAAAATACCTGTGAAAAAGTAATAGTGAACTACCTGAGATAAGAGTGTGCATAGTTCGCACAAACTGTTAATGAGTCATCTGAGATACATCGATCTGATTGGTTGTGGCCCAACTTCTAACAGAGTAAATGAAAGGATAACAAAAGAAATCAATATCAGCTCTTATCTCTAAACTTTTGATTGTTTTTTGTACTTACTAAATGCATTTATGGCGTTGCTGGGGCTTGCCAAGTGTTGAGCCTTATTTTGCTAGTGTCGTGTCTTCTTACACGCAGCTACAAGAGTCAGTTTTAAAATGTTTCCAGTTTTAAAATGATACATTTGAAAGCATAGAAAACTACGTTTTCCCGAAATTATGAAACACGCCTGAAAGTAAGTACATTAAACGCTCGTAGGTCGTCCCTCCGGGGGTTTATTACGAGTATTGAAATACAGAGTTAACATAACTTATTTTTGTACCTATAATAAAATAAAAATGTATTATAAATAAATAAATATATATATATATACATATAAATCTATAAAATAAATCACTTTTATCCTGCATATAAGATATATAAGATACATATATTCAAAATTAGCCACCACCCATGTAAAACCGCGACGAGGCGCTAGTATAAAGTATAATGATAAGCCACCTTGGGCATAAAGATTATTTGAAATATTTCATAAGCTATAGGTACCTACCATGATAGGACTAGATAAAACGATTATTATGTACTTACCTCCTTGTCTCGTGACGGCACAACATTGAAATGCTTCCTGCCTGGAAAGTTATGGTGTTTTACTAGAAGAACGGTGGTATTTAAGATAAAATACACCTTGTTCATATAATCACACTTCCAACAATCCTACATCGCTTTGTTTCTAATTTTGGCGTGTATCACAAGAAAACATGTGTTACAAAATTATACTACTATTGGTACGGTACATTGTGCAACATTATATTGAACCTACGTATATTAACTTCAAAGTACGAACGTTAAAAAAACGAATACCTAGTACTTTTTCTAGCTAACCAAGGGAAGTCGACTAACAATCTCAATAACACTAACTTACACAGACATACATAAAAAATATATTTGACACTTAACCATAGATGAAAGGTAAACTAACGACAACCGCCTAAAAAAAATACTGGTATCCTGTTTTCAATAATATAATGACGGAATACTGTTGCGGGAATGCTCCTTTTGTTACAATTTTATTCTACTTTTTTATGTTGTGCTTTTTCTTAGAACTACACTTTACGGTACAATAATAACAACTGATAACATCTTATAAACAATACCTCAAGTACACTGAACATTGTTGTTATGTTAAAGAATACAAAGATTAAGATAAGGATATTACGAGGGTAAAACAATTGACACCATATTTAAAGAATATAATTTAAGATAGAACATGTCTCCGAACCTAACAATCAAAGGAAGGCAAAGGAAGACTAGACAGATAACTAAGAGTAGACGATTTTTATATATCATCCACATAAACCGGTGGAGTGGAAAAATGTTGATTCGATACATTCAACCGACACCGAGAGATTTAAGAAATCGTCATACCTGTGGTGAGTTGAAGTTCTTTATAGAATCGTAAATGTGACGTCTTTTGGCATCTCTATACAGACGACTGCAGCGATTCCTAAAAACTTTATAGTTTGACCGATTCTGAGAAATTTCTTTTATATCATCTCATGGCTTTTTCACGCTTATACATTAGTCGTTTAATCCCTTCGGAAAGCCAAGGTGCCGGAAGCTTTTTAACTCTATTTATCTTGTCGTATGTTTATCACAAACCCTTCAACTTTAGTGTCAATATCGCCACATTTGCAAATGGGAGACCAATCTATATTTTCTACATCATTCTTCAAATTCGTTTCACTAACACTTTTGCAACTACGTAAAACAATACGCTTGAGTTTCAGTTTAGGATAGACGACCTTGATGATGAAATGAAAATTAGGTCATGATGAACGAAAAAGGTGCAGAAAGTTGTCCATGAGTAGTAACTTTATTAGTCATATTACTGTGTATTCCCTAATCGACTAGACTGAGAAGAATAATATGGGACTGCTTTTGCATAGTTTGGAGATGCCAAATGGAAATTAATATTTGATTGAGCGAAATTAGTGTTCGGCAACACTTCTTTTAATATTTAATCTACAAAGGAATATTAATTACGGATTAACGTACTTTTACATTCATTTTTCCGTGATAAACGAATACCACGATTAATGAACATTAAATAAAATGTAATTCATTTTTATCAAAAGTCAATTGTTGAGCGTTTCAGCTTTTAAATTCCAAATTCTAAATCACACATTAGATCTATATTATTAGGGGACTTAAATAAAAGAGTAATCAGTAATTAATGTTTTATTTGTGTTTCCTGAACGTTGCATGACATGCAGAAACCAATTGGTAAAAATTTAAAAATATTTTTAAACTTTAGCCCCAGCGCAGGTTTCATAGGCAGTCCCAAAAAGGCTGTCCCAGGTCGATGCACCTTTCTCTATGCTCGGCAATCCAAATCCTGAAATTTAAAAAAAACCATTCTAAACAATGTAAGAATCAAAAAAATATTATTAATAAAAATTTCCTTTAAGAATCGAAGTTGTCTACTTATATTTATAGGCGTCATCAGCAAATTTTGAGGGTGCTCTATCAAGTTCATATGGTTTCACAACTGGATTTTGGCACCATAGTTTCTGCTGGTCATTGCACAACTGTTGGTCGGGAAACCATACAGTTATCGCACTGCCACTGACTCAAAACTCTTGATTGTCTTGAAACGCAGGGTGAATGGCATAGCGAATGGTAGGTGCCGAAACAAATACTGCATGTAGTCAGAATACCCTGAGAAAAACGCCAGCGTTAATGAGCGTTTAGTTGACAGACAAAATCGTAACACAAAATGGTAGAAGAATGAAGCTTACAGTTTCATCGGTCCCACAGCAAACCACACATATTTTGTTATTGTTAGTTATCCGATTTGTTACGTCTGGTATTAAATCTGTAAGCATCACATCAACAAGTTCTGAGAGTGTTCTAATTAGTTCATGTGGTTTCAAAAATGGATCTATGGGCGGCGTACTTTCTGCTGCACAATCCACATTTTCGCGAATTACAAACGGTGATTGCACAACACCATGCATTTTTTGCATTGCCACTGATTCGAAGCTCTTGATCGTCTTGAAATGCAGGGTGAATGACATAGTGAATGGTAATTGTCGGAGCAAATATTGCATGTAGTCAGAATACCCTGAGAAAAAATGCAAGCGTTAATGAACGTTTAGTTAACAGATAAAATCGTAACGTAAGGTGAGAGAAATGATTCGAACGAAACTTACAGTTTCATCGGTCCCAGAGCACACCACACAGGTTTTGTGATTATCATTTGTTATCACATTTGTTACGCCTGGCATTAGATCCAAAAACATGTCATCAGTAAATTGTGGGGAAGCTCTGTTAAATGCATGTGGTTTCAAAAATGGATCTACGGGCAGTGTAGTTTCTGCTGTATAATCCACACCGCCACGAATTATAGTCGGTGATTGCACAACTGTTGGTCGGGAGACTATACATTTATTGCATTGCCACTGATTCAAAGCTCTTGATTCCCTTGAAATGCACGGTGAGTGACATAGCGAATGGTAAGTGTCACAGCAAATACTGCATGTAGTCAGAATACCCTGAGAAGAAAATCCAAGCGTTAATGAACTTTTACTTAAGAGACAAAACCATAACACAAAGTGACAACACAAGAACATAATAAAAACAACAAAGTAGAACAAAACTTACAGTATCATCGGTCCCGCTGCAAACTACACAGGTGTTGTTACGTCCCGATTTAATTGTCTTTTCACTATTATCCAGGGACACTTGACTTTCGGACAGTTCAGCTTCTTTAGCTTCTGACTTGAGGTAGCCGGCTTTCCTTAATCTATTCTTTATGGAAATTTTACAGAGTGATTTGCTTTTTTTTCGCTTGAAAGACACAGTAGTAGTGTGCGATGCACTTCTGTTATCTCCGTTACTCGAGATATCATCACGTTTTTTAGGGCTTCCCGACATTCTGCGATGAGAAAAGTTAACCAGTAATAACGTCTGGTGTTATATTTATGCACAATTATATTTATGCTGATTCTTTTATAAACAGAACTTGGGTAATTTTATCACAAAAATTGACCACTATAACACTTGTACAAAGTTTCTGATTGTCTACCACTTAACAATTGATGTAATTAAACCTTGGAGTCGCTAACAAACAGACACGTCTTTCGCTGCGCACAGTTCACAACGATTTAACAACTGAACACCGCTTGGCCAGTGGTCTATGATCCTTGTAAAAAAATACCTGTGAAAAAGTAATAGTGAACTACCTGAGATAAGAGTGTGCATAGTTCGCACAAACTGTTAATGAGTCATCTGAGATACATCGATCTGATTGGTTGTGGCCCAACTTCTAACAGAGTAAATGAAAGGATAACAAAAGAAATCAATATCAGCTCTTATCTCTAAACTTTTGATTGTTTTTTGTACTTACTAAATGCATTTATGGCGTTGCTGGGGCTTGCCAAGTGTTGAGCCTTATTTTGCTAGTGTCGTGTCTTCTTACACGCAGCTACAAGAGTCAGTTTTAAAATGTTTCCAGTTTTAAAATGATACATTTGAAAGCATAGAAAACTACGTTTTCCCGAAATTATGAAACACGCCTGAAAGTAAGTACATTAAACGCTCGTAGGTCGTCCCTCCGGGGGTTTATTACGAGTATTGAAATACAGAGTTAACATAACTTATTTTTGTACCTATAATAAAATAAAAATGTATTATAAATAAATAAATATATATATATATATATATATAAATCTATAAAATAAATCACTTTTATCCTGCATATAAGATATATAAGATACATATATTCAAAATTAGCCACCACCCATGTAAAACCGCGACGAGGCGCTAGTATAAAGTATAATGATAAGCCACCTTGGGCATAAAGATTATTTGAAATATTTCATAAGCTATAGGTACCTACCATGATAGGACTAGATAAAACGATTATTATGTACTTACCTCCTTGTCTCGTGACGGCACAACATTGAAATGCTTCCTGCCTGGAAAGTTATGGTGTTTTACTAGAAGAACGGTGGTATTTAAGATAAAATACACCTTGTTCATACAATCACACTTCCAACAATCCTACATCGCTTTGTTTCTAATTTTGACGTGTATCACAAGAAAACATGTGTTACAAAATTATACTACTATTGGTACGGTACATTGTGCAACATTATATTGAACCTACGTATATTAACTTCAAAGTACGAACGTTAAAAAAACGAATACCTAGTACTTTTTCTAGCTAACCAAGGGAAGTCGACTAACAATCTCAATAACACTAACTTACACAGACATACATAAAAAATATATTTGATACTTAACCATAGATGAAAGGTAAACTAACGACAACCGCCTAAAAAAAATACTGGTATCCTGTTTTCAATAATATAATGACGGAATACTGTTGCGGGAATGCTCCTTTTGTTACAATTTTATTCTACTTTTTTATGTTGTGCTTTTTCTTAGAACTACACTTTACGGTACAATAATAACAACTGATAACATCTTATAAACAATACCTCAAGTACACTGAACATTGTTGTTATGTTAAAGAATACAAAGATTAAGATAAGGATATTACGAGGGTAAAACAATTGACACCATATTTAAAGAATATAATTTAAGATAGAACATGTCTCCGAACCTAACAATCAAAGGAAGGCAAAGGAAGACTAGACAGATAACTAAGAGTAGACGATTTTTATATATCATCCACATAAACCGGTGGAGTGGAAAAATGTTGATTCGATACATTCAACCGACACCGAGAGATTTAAGAAATCGTCATACCTGTGGTGAGTTGAAGTTCTTTATAGAATCGTAAATGTGACGTCTTTTGGCATCTCTATACAGACGACTGCAGCGATTCCTAAAAACTTTATAGTTTGACCGATTCTGAGAAATTTCTTTTATATCATCTCATGGCTTTTTCACGCTTATACATTAGTCGTTTAATCCCTTCGGAAAGCCAAGGTGCCGGAAGCTTTTTAACTCTATTTATCTTGTCGTATGTTTATCACAAACCCTTCAACTTTAGTGTCAATATCGCCACATTTGCAAATGGGAGACCAATCTATATTTTCTACATCATTCTTCAAATTCGTTTCACTAACACTTTTGCAACTACGTAAAACAATACGCTTGAGTTTCAGTTTAGGATAGACGACCTTGATGATGAAATGAAAATTAGGTCATGATGAACGAAAAAGGTGCAGAAAGTTGTCCATGAGTAGTAACTTTATTAGTCATATTACTGTGTATTCCCTAATCGACTAGACTGAGAAGAATAATATGGGACTGCTTTTGCATAGTTTGGAGATGCCAAATGGAAATTAATATTTGATTGAGCGAAATTAGTGTTCGGCAACACTTCTTTTAATATTTAATCTACAAAGGAATATTAATTACGGATTAACGTACTTTTACATTCATTTTTCCGTGATAAACGAATACCACGATTAATGAACATTAAATAAAATGTAATTCATTTTTATCAAAAGTCAATTGTTGAGCGTTTCAGCTTTTAAATTCCAAATTCTAAATCACACATTAGATCTATATTATTAGGGGACTTAAATAAAAGAGTAATCAGTAATTAATGTTTTATTTGTGTTTCCTGAACGTTGCATGACATGCAGAAACCAATTGGTAAAAATTTAAAAATATTTTTAAACTTTAGCCCCAGCGCAGGTTTCATAGGCAGTCCCAAAAAGGCTGTCCCAGGTCGATGCACCTTTCTCTATGCTCGGCAATCCAAATCCTGAAATTTAAAAAAAACCATTCTAAACAATGTAAGAATCAAAAAAATATTATTAATAAAAATTTCCTTTAAGAATCGAAGTTGTCTACTTATATTTATAGGCGTCATTAGCAAATTTTGAGGGTGCTCTATCAAGTTCATATGGTTTCACAACTGGATTTTGGCACCATAGTTTCTGCTGGTCATTGCACAACTGTTGGTCGGGAAACCATACAGTTATCGCACTGCCACTGACTCAAAACTCTTGATTGTCTTGAAACGCAGGGTGAATGGCATAGCGAATGGTAGGTGCCGAAACAAATACTGCATGTAGTCAGAATACCCTGAGAAAAACGCCAGCGTTAATGAGCGTTTAGTTGACAGACAAAATCGTAACACAAAATGGTAGAAGAATGAAGCTTACAGTTTCATCGGTCCCACAGCAAACCACACATATTTTGTTATTGTTAGTTATCCGATTTGTTACGTCTGGTATTAAATCTGTAAGCATCACATCAACAAGTTCTGAGAGTGTTCTAATTAGTTCATGTGGTTTCAAAAATGGATCTATGGGCGGCGTACTTTCTGCTGCACAATCCACATTTTCGCGAATTACAAACGGTGATTGCACAACACCATGCATTTTTTGCATTGCCACTGATTCGAAGCTCTTGATCGTCTTGAAATGCAGGGTGAATGACATAGTGAATGGTAATTGTCGGAGCAAATATTGCATGTAGTCAGAATACCCTGAGAAAAAATGCAAGCGTTAATGAACGTTTAGTTAACAGATAAAATCGTAACGTAAGGTGACAGAAATGATTCGAACTAAACTTACAGTTTCATCGGTCCCAGAGCACACCACACAGGTTTTGTGATTATCATTTGTTATCACATTTGTTACGCCTGGCATTAGATCCAAAAACATGTCATCAGTAAATTGTGGGGAAGCTCTGTTAAATGCATGTGGTTTCAAAAATGGATCTACGGGCAGTGTAGTTTCTGCTGTATAATCCACACCGCCACGAATTATAGTCGGTGATTGCACAACTGTTGGTCGGGAGACTATACATTTATTGCATTGCCACTGATTCAAAGCTCTTGATTCCCTTGAAATGCACGGTGAGTGACATAGCGAATGGTAAGTGTCACAGCAAATACTGCATGTAGTCAGAATACCCTGAGAAGAAAATCCAAGCGTTAATGAACTTTTACTTAAGAGACAAAACCATAACACAAAGTGACAACACAAGAACATAATAAAAACAACAAAGTAGAACAAAACTTACAGTATCATCGGTCCCGCTGCAAACTACACAGGTGTTGTTACGTCCCGATTTAATTGTCTTTTCACTATTATCCAGGGACACTTGACTTTCGGACAGTTCAGCTTCTTTAGCTTCTGACTTGAGGTAGCCGGCTTTCCTTAATCTATTCTTTATGGAAATTTTACAGAGTGATTTGCTTTTTTTTCGCTTGAAAGACACAGTAGTAGTGTGCGATGCACTTCTGTTATCTCCGTTACTCGAGATATCATCACGTTTTTTAGGGCTTCCCGACATTCTGCGATGAGAAAAGTTAACCAGTAATAACGTCTGGTGTTATATTTATGCACAATTATATTTATGCTGATTCTTTTATAAACAGAACTTGGGTAATTTTATCACAAAAATTGACCACTATAACACTTGTACAAAGTTTCTGATTGTCTACCACTTAACAATTGATGTAATTAAACCTTGGAGTCGCTAACAAACAGACACGTCTTTCGCTGCGCACAGTTCACAACGATTTAACAACTGAACACCGCTTGGCCAGTGGTCTATGATCCTTGTAAAAAAATACCTGTGAAAAAGTAATAGTGAACTACCTGAGATAAGAGTGTGCATAGTTCGCACAAACTGTTAATGAGTCATCTGAGATACATCGATCTGATTGGTTGTGGCCCAACTTCTAACAGAGTAAATGAAAGGATAACAAAAGAAATCAATATCAGCTCTTATCTCTAAACTTTTGATTGTTTTTTGTACTTACTAAATGCATTTATGGCGTTGCTGGGGCTTGCCAAGTGTTGAGCCTTATTTTGCTAGTGTCGTGTCTTCTTACACGCAGCTACAAGAGTCAGTTTTAAAATGTTTCCAGTTTTAAAATGATACATTTGAAAGCATAGAAAACTACGTTTTCCCGAAATTATGAAACACGCCTGAAAGTAAGTACATTAAACGCTCGTAGGTCGTCCCTCCGGGGGTTTATTACGAGTATTGAAATACAGAGTTAACATAACTTATTTTTGTACCTATAATAAAATAAAAATGTATTATAAATAAATAAATATATATATATATATATATAAATCTATAAAATAAATCACTTTTATCCTGCATATAAGATATATAAGATACATATATTCAAAATTAGCCACCACCCATGTAAAACCGCGACGAGGCGCTAGTATAAAGTATAATGATAAGCCACCTTGGGCATAAAGATTATTTGAAATATTTCATAAGCTATAGGTACCTACCATGATAGGACTAGATAAAACGATTATTATGTACTTACCTCCTTGTCTCGTGACGGCACAACATTGAAATGCTTCCTGCCTGGAAAGTTATGGTGTTTTACTAGAAGAACGGTGGTATTTAAGATAAAATACACCTTGTTCATACAATCACACTTCCAACAATCCTACATCGCTTTGTTTCTAATTTTGGCGTGTATCACAAGAAAACATGTGTTACAAAATTATACTACTATTGCTACGGTACATTGTGCAACATTATATTGAACCTACGTATATTAACTTCAAAGTACGAACGTTAAAAAAACGAATACCTAGTACTTTTTCTAGCTAACCAAGGGAAGTCGACTAACAATCTCAATAACACTAACTTACACAGACATACATAAAAAATATATTTGATACTTAACCATAGATGAAAGGTAAACTAACGACAACCGCCTAAAAAAAATACTGGTATCCTGTTTTCAATAATATAATGACGGAATACTGTTGCGGGAATGCTTCTTTTGTTACAATTTTATTCTACTTTTTTATGTTGTGCTTTTTCTTAGAACTACACTTTACGGTACGATAATAACAACTGATAACATCTTATAAACAATACCTCAAGTACACTGAACATTGTTGTTATGTTAAAGAATACAAAGATTAAGATAAGGATATTACGAGGGTAAAACAATTGACACCATATTTAAAGAATATAATTTAAGATAGAACATGTCTCCGAACCTAACAATCAAAGGAAGGCAAAGGAAGACTAGACAGATAACTAAGAGTAGACGATTTTTATATATCATCCACATAAACCGGTGGAGTGGAAAAATGTTGATTCGATACATTCAACCGACACCGAGAGATTTAAGAAATCGTCATACCTGTGGTGAGTTGAAGTTCTTTATAGAATCGTAAATGTGACGTCTTTTGGCATCTCTATACAGACGACTGCAGCGATTCCTAAAAACTTTATAGTTTGACCGATTCTGAGAAATTTCTTTTATATCATCTCATGGCTTTTTCACGCTTATACATTAGTCGTTTAATCCCTTCGGAAAGCCAAGGTGCCGGAAGCTTTTTAACTCTATTTATCTTGTCGTATGTTTATCACAAACCCTTCAACTTTAGTGTCAATATCGCCACATTTGCAAATGGGAGACCAATCTATATTTTCTACATCATTCTTCAAATTCGTTTCACTAACACTTTTGCAACTACGTAAAACAATACGCTTGAGTTTCAGTTTAGGATAGACGACCTTGATGATGAAATGAAAATTAGGTCATGATGAACGAAAAAGGTGCAGAAAGTTGTCCATGAGTAGTAACTTTATTAGTCATATTACTGTGTATTCCCTAATCGACTAGACTGAGAAGAATAATATGGGACTGCTTTTGCATAGTTTGGAGATGCCAAATGGAAATTAATATTTGATTGAGCGAAATTAGTGTTCGGCAACACTTCTTTTAATATTTAATCTACAAAGGAATATTAATTACGGATTAACGTACTTTTACATTCATTTTTCCGTGATAAACGAATACCACGATTAATGAACATTAAATAAAATGTAATTCATTTTTATCAAAAGTCAATTGTTGAGCGTTTCAGCTTTTAAATTCCAAATTCTAAATCACACATTAGATCTATATTATTAGGGGACTTAAATAAAAGAGTAATCAGTAATTAATGTTTTATTTGTGTTTCCTGAACGTTGCATGACATGCAGAAACCAATTGGTAAAAATTTAAAAATATTTTTAAACTTTAGCCCCAGCGCAGGTTTCATAGGCAGTCCCAAAAAGGCTGTCCCAGGTCGATGCACCTTTCTCTATGCTCGGCAATCCAAATCCTGAAATTTAAAAAAAACCATTCTAAACAATATAAGAATCAAAAAAATATTATTAATAAAAATTTCCTTTAAGAATCGAAGTTGTCTACTTATATTTATAGGCGTCATTAGCAAATTTTGAGGGTGCTCTATCAAGTTCATATGGTTTCACAACTGGATTTTGGCACCATAGTTTCTGCTGGTCATTGCACAACTGTTGGTCGGGAAACCATACAGTTATCGCACTGCCACTGACTCAAAACTCTTGATTGTCTTGAAACGCAGGGTGAATGGCATAGCGAATGGTAGGTGCCGAAACAAATACTGCATGTAGTCAGAATACCCTGAGAAAAACGCCAGCGTTAATGAGCGTTTAGTTGACAGACAAAATCGTAACACAAAATGGTAGAAGAATGAAGCTTACAGTTTCATCGGTCCCACAGCAAACCACACATATTTTGTTATTGTTAGTTATCCGATTTGTTACGTCTGGTATTAAATCTGTAAGCATCACATCAACAAGTTCTGAGAGTGTTCTAATTAGTTCATGTGGTTTCAAAAATGGATCTATGGGCGGCGTACTTTCTGCTGCACAATCCACATTTTCGCGAATTACAAACGGTGATTGCACAACACCATGCATTTTTTGCATTGCCACTGATTCGAAGCTCTTGATCGTCTTGAAATGCAGGGTGAATGACATAGTGAATGGTAATTGTCGGAGCAAATATTGCATGTAGTCAGAATACCCTGAGAAAAAATGCAAGCGTTAATGAACGTTTAGTTAACAGATAAAATCGTAACGTAAGGTGACAGAAATGATTCGAACGAAACTTACAGTTTCATCGGTCCCAGAGCACACCACACAGGTTTTGTGATTATCATTTGTTATCACATTTGTTACGCCTGGCATTAGATCCAAAAACATGTCATCAGTAAATTGTGGGGAAGCTCTGTTAAATGCATGTGGTTTCAAAAATGGATCTACGGGCAGTGTAGTTTCTGCTGTATAATCCACACCGCCACGAATTATAGTCGGTGATTGCACAACTGTTGGTCGGGAGACTATACATTTATTGCATTGCCACTGATTCAAAGCTCTTGATTCCCTTGAAATGCACGGTGAGTGACATAGCGAATGGTAAGTGTCACAGCAAATACTGCATGTAGTCAGAATACCCTGAGAAGAAAATCCAAGCGTTAATGAACTTTTACTTAAGAGACAAAACCATAACACAAAGTGACAACACAAGAACATAATAAAAACAACAAAGTAGAACAAAACTTACAGTATCATCGGTCCCGCTGCAAACTACACAGGTGTTGTTACGTCCCGATTTAATTGTCTTTTCACTATTATCCAGGGACACTTGACTTTCGGACAGTTCAGCTTCTTTAGCTTCTGACTTGAGGTAGCCGGCTTTCCTTAATCTATTCTTTATGGAAATTTTACAGAGTGATTTGCTTTTTTTTCGCTTGAAAGACACAGTAGTAGTGTGCGATGCACTTCTGTTATCTCCGTTACTCGAGATATCATCACGTTTTTTAGGGCTTCCCGACATTCTGCGATGAGAAAAGTTAACCAGTAATAACGTCTGGTGTTATATTTATGCACAATTATATTTATGCTGATTCTTTTATAAACAGAACTTGGGTAATTTTATCACAAAAATTGACCACTATAACACTTGTACAAAGTTTCTGATTGTCTACCACTTAACAATTGATGTAATTAAACCTTGGAGTCGCTAACAAACAGACACGTCTTTCGCTGCGCACAGTTCACAACGATTTAACAACTGAACACCGCTTGGCCAGTGGTCTATGATCCTTGTAAAAAAATACCTGTGAAAAAGTAATAGTGAACTACCTGAGATAAGAGTGTGCATAGTTCGCACAAACTGTTAATGAGTCATCTGAGATACATCGATCTGATTGGTTGTGGCCCAACTTCTAACAGAGTAAATGAAAGGATAACAAAAGAAATCAATATCAGCTCTTATCTCTAAACTTTTGATTGTTTTTTGTACTTACTAAATGCATTTATGGCGTTGCTGGGGCTTGCCAAGTGTTGAGCCTTATTTTGCTAGTGTCGTGTCTTCTTACACGCAGCTACAAGAGTCAGTTTTAAAATGTTTCCAGTTTTAAAATGATACATTTGAAAGCATAGAAAACTACGTTTTCCCGAAATTATGAAACACGCCTGAAAGTAAGTACATTAAACGCTCGTAGGTCGTCCCTCCGGGGGTTTATTACGAGTATTGAAATACAGAGTTAACATAACTTATTTTTGTACCTATAATAAAATAAAAATGTATTATAAATAAATAAATATATATATATATATATATATAAATCTATAAAATAAATCACTTTTATCCTGCATATAAGATATATAAGATACATATATTCAAAATTAGCCACCACCCATGTAAAACCGCGACGAGGCGCTAGTATAAAGTATAATGATAAGCCACCTTGGGCATAAAGATTATTTGAAATATTTCATAAGCTATAGGTACCTACCATGATAGGACTAGATAAAACGATTATTATGTACTTACCTCCTTGTCTCGTGACGGCACAACATTGAAATGCTTCCTGCCTGGAAAGTTATGGTGTTTTACTAGAAGAACGGTGGTATTTAAGATAAAATACACCTTGTTCATACAATCACACTTCCAACAATCCTACATCGCTTTGTTTCTAATTTTGGCGTGTATCACAAGAAAACATGTGTTACAAAATTATACTACTATTGGTACGGTACATTGTGCAACATTATATTGAACCTACGTATATTAACTTCAAAGTACGAACGTTAAAAAAACGAATACCTAGTACTTTTTCTAGCTAACCAAGGGAAGTCGACTAACAATCTCAATAACACTAACTTACACAGACATACATAAAAAATATATTTGATACTTAACCATAGATGAAAGGTAAACTAACGACAACCGCCTAAAAAAAATACTGGTATCCTGTTTTCAATAATATAATGACGGAATACTGTTGCGGGAATGCTTCTTTTGTTACAATTTTATTCTACTTTTTTATGTTGTGCTTTTTCTTAGAACTACACTTTACGGTACGATAATAACAACTGATAACATCTTATAAACAATACCTCAAGTACACTGAACATTGTTGTTATGTTAAAGAATACAAAGATTAAGATAAGGATATTACGAGGGTAAAACAATTGACACCATATTTAAAGAATATAATTTAAGATAGAACATGTCTCCGAACCTAACAATCAAAGGAAGGCAAAGGAAGACTAGACAGATAACTAAGAGTAGACGATTTTTATATATCATCCACATAAACCGGTGGAGTGGAAAAATGTTGATTCGATACATTCAACCGACACCGAGAGATTTAAGAAATCGTCATACCTGTGGTGAGTTGAAGTTCTTTATAGAATCGTAAATGTGACGTCTTTTGGCATCTCTATACAGACGACTGCAGCGATTCCTAAAAACTTTATAGTTTGACCGATTCTGAGAAATTTCTTTTATATCATCTCATGGCTTTTTCACGCTTATACATTAGTCGTTTAATCCCTTCGGAAAGCCAAGGTGCCGGAAGCTTTTTAACTCTATTTATCTTGTCGTATGTTTATCACAAACCCTTCAACTTTAGTGTCAATATCGCCACATTTGCAAATGGGAGACCAATCTATATTTTCTACATCATTCTTCAAATTCGTTTCACTAACACTTTTGCAACTACGTAAAACAATACGCTTGAGTTTCAGTTTAGGATAGACGACCTTGATGATGAAATGAAAATTAGGTCATGATGAACGAAAAAGGTGCAGAAAGTTGTCCATGAGTAGTAACTTTATTAGTCATATTACTGTGTATTCCCTAATCGACTAGACTGAGAAGAATAATATGGGACTGCTTTTGCATAGTTTGGAGATGCCAAATGGAAATTAATATTTGATTGAGCGAAATTAGTGTTCGGCAACACTTCTTTTAATATTTAATCTACAAAGGAATATTAATTACGGATTAACGTACTTTTACATTCATTTTTCCGTGATAAACGAATACCACGATTAATAAACATTAAATAAAATGTAATTCATTTTTATCAAAAGTCAATTGTTGAGCGTTTCAGCTTTTAAATTCCAAATTCTAAATCACACATTAGATCTATATTATTAGGGGACTTAAATAAAAGAGTAATCAGTAATTAATGTTTTATTTGTGTTTCCTGAACGTTGCATGACATGCAGAAACCAATTGGTAAAAATTTAAAAATATTTTTAAACTTTAGCCCCAGCGCAGGTTTCATAGGCAGTCCCAAAAAGGCTGTCCCAGGTCGATGCACCTTTCTCTATGCTCGGCAATCCAAATCCTGAAATTTAAAAAAAACCATTCTAAACAATGTAAGAATCAAAAAAATATTATTAATAAAAATTTCCTTTAAGAATCGAAGTTGTCTACTTATATTTATAGGCGTCATTAGCAAATTTTGAGGGTGCTCTATCAAGTTCATATAGTTTCACAACTGGATTTTGGCACCATAGTTTCTGCTGGTCATTGCACAACTGTTGGTCGGGAAACCATACAGTTATCGCACTGCCACTGACTCAAAACTCTTGATTGTCTTGAAACGCAGGGTGAATGGCATAGCGAATGGTAGGTGCCGAAACAAATACTGCATGTAGTCAGAATACCCTGAGAAAAACGCCAGCGTTAATGAGCGTTTAGTTGACAGACAAAATCGTAACACAAAATGGTAGAAGAATGAAGCTTACAGTTTCATCGGTCCCACAGCAAACCACACATATTTTGTTATTGTTAGTTATCCTATTTGTTACGTCTGGTATTAAATCTGTAAGCATCACATCAACAAGTTCTGAGAGTGTTCTAATTAGTTCATGTGGTTTCAAAAATGGATCTATGGGCGGCGTACTTTCTGCTGCACAATCCACATTTTCGCGAATTACAAACGGTGATTGCACAACACCATGCATTTTTTGCATTGCCACTGATTCGAAGCTCTTGATCGTCTTGAAATGCAGGGTGAATGACATAGTGAATGGTAATTGTCGGAGCAAATATTGCATGTAGTCAGAATACCCTGAGAAAAAATGCAAGCGTTAATGAACGTTTAGTTAACAGATAAAATCGTAACGTAAGGTGACAGAAATGATTCGAACTAAACTTACAGTTTCATCGGTCCCAGAGCACACCACACAGGTTTTGTGATTATCATTTGTTATCACATTTGTTACGCCTGGCATTAGATCCAAAAACATGTCATCAGTAAATTGTGGGGAAGCTCTGTTAAATGCATGTGGTTTCAAAAATGGATCTACGGGCAGTGTAGTTTCTGCTGTATAATCCACACCGCCACGAATTATAGTCGGTGATTGCACAACTGTTGGTCGGGAGACTATACATTTATTGCATTGCCACTGATTCAAAGCTCTTGATTCCCTTGAAATGCACGGTGAGTGACATAGCGAATGGTAAGTGTCACAGCAAATACTGCATGTAGTCAGAATACCCTGAGAAGAAAATCCAAGCGTTAATGAACTTTTACTTAAGAGACAAAACCATAACACAAAGTGACAACACAAGAACATAATAAAAACAACAAAGTAGAACAAAACTTACAGTATCATCGGTCCCGCTGCAAACTACACAGGTGTTGTTACGTCCCGATTTAATTGTCTTTTCACTATTATCCAGGGACACTTGACTTTCGGACAGTTCAGCTTCTTTAGCTTCTGACTTGAGGTAGCCGGCTTTCCTTAATCTATTCTTTATGGAAATTTTACAGAGTGATTTGCTTTTTTTTCGCTTGAAAGACACAGTAGTAGTGTGCGATGCACTTCTGTTATCTCCGTTACTCGAGATATCATCACGTTTTTTAGGGCTTCCCGACATTCTGCGATGAGAAAAGTTAACCAGTAATAACGTCTGGTGTTATATTTATGCACAATTATATTTATGCTGATTCTTTTATAAACAGAACTTGGGTAATTTTATCACAAAAATTGACCACTATAACACTTGTACAAAGTTTCTGATTGTCTACCACTTAACAATTGATGTAATTAAACCTTGGAGTCGCTAACAAACAGACACGTCTTTCGCTGCGCACAGTTCACAACGATTTAACAACTGAACACCGCTTGGCCAGTGGTCTATGATCCTTGTAAAAAAATACCTGTGAAAAAGTAATAGTGAACTACCTGAGATAAGAGTGTGCATAGTTCGCACAAACTGTTAATGAGTCATCTGAGATACATCGATCTGATTGGTTGTGGCCCAACTTCTAACAGAGTAAATGAAAGGATAACAAAAGAAATCAATATCAGCTCTTATCTCTAAACTTTTGATTGTTTTTTGTACTTACTAAATGCATTTATGGCGTTGCTGGGGCTTGCCAAGTGTTGAGCCTTATTTTGCTAGTGTCGTGTCTTCTTACACGCAGCTACAAGAGTCAGTTTTAAAATGTTTCCAGTTTTAAAATGATACATTTGAAAGCATAGAAAACTACGTTTTCCCGAAATTATGAAACACGCCTGAAAGTAAGTACATTAAACGCTCGTAGGTCGTCCCTCCGGGGGTTTATTACGAGTATTGAAATACAGAGTTAACATAACTTATTTTTGTACCTATAATAAAATAAAAATGTATTATAAATAAATAAATATATATATATATATATATATAAATCTATAAAATAAATCACTTTTATCCTGCATATAAGATATATAAGATACATATATTCAAAATTAGCCACCACCCATGTAAAACCGCGACGAGGCGCTAGTATAAAGTATAATGATAAGCCACCTTGGGCATAAAGATTATTTGAAATATTTCATAAGCTATAGGTACCTACCATGATAGGACTAGATAAAACGATTATTATGTACTTACCTCCTTGTCTCGTGACGGCACAACATTGAAATGCTTCCTGCCTGGAAAGTTATGGTGTTTTACTAGAAGAACGGTGGTATTTAAGATAAAATACACCTTGTTCATACAATCACACTTCCAACAATCCTACATCGCTTTGTTTCTAATTTTGGCGTGTATCACAAGAAAACATGTGTTACAAAATTATACTACTATTGGTACGGTACATTGTGCAACATTATATTGAACCTACGTATATTAACTTCAAAGTACGAACGTTAAAAAAACGAATACCTAGTACTTTTTCTAGCTAACCAAGGGAAGTCGACTAACAATCTCAATAACACTAACTTACACAGACATACATAAAAAATATATTTGATACTTAACCATAGATGAAAGGTAAACTAACGACAACCGCCTAAAAAAAATACTGGTATCCTGTTTTCAATAATATAATGACGGAATACTGTTGCGGGAATGCTTCTTTTGTTACAATTTTATTCTACTTTTTTATGTTGTGCTTTTTCTTAGAACTACACTTTACGGTACGATAATAACAACTGATAACATCTTATAAACAATACCTCAAGTACACTGAACATTGTTGTTATGTTAAAGAATACAAAGATTAAGATAAGGATATTACGAGGGTAAAACAATTGACACCATATTTAAAGAATATAATTTAAGATAGAACATGTCTCCGAACCTAACAATCAAAGGAAGGCAAAGGAAGACTAGACAGATAACTAAGAGTAGACGATTTTTATATATCATCCACATAAACCGGTGGAGTGGAAAAATGTTGATTCGATACATTCAACCGACACCGAGAGATTTAAGAAATCGTCATACCTGTGGTGAGTTGAAGTTCTTTATAGAATCGTAAATGTGACGTCTTTTGGCATCTCTATACAGACGACTGCAGCGATTCCTAAAAACTTTATAGTTTGACCGATTCTGAGAAATTTCTTTTATATCATCTCATGGCTTTTTCACGCTTATACATTAGTCGTTTAATCCCTTCGGAAAGCCAAGGTGCCGGAAGCTTTTTAACTCTATTTATCTTGTCGTATGTTTATCACAAACCCTTCAACTTTAGTGTCAATATCGCCACATTTGCAAATGGGAGACCAATCTATATTTTCTACATCATTCTTCAAATTCGTTTCACTAACACTTTTGCAACTACGTAAAACAATACGCTTGAGTTTCAGTTTAGGATAGACGACCTTGATGATGAAATGAAAATTAGGTCATGATGAACGAAAAAGGTGCAGAAAGTTGTCCATGAGTAGTAACTTTATTAGTCATATTACTGTGTATTCCCTAATCGACTAGACTGAGAAGAATAATATGGGACTGCTTTTGCATAGTTTGGAGATGCCAAATGGAAATTAATATTTGATTGAGCGAAATTAGTGTTCGGCAACACTTCTTTTAATATTTAATCTACAAAGGAATATTAATTACGGATTAACGTACTTTTACATTCATTTTTCCGTGATAAACGAATACCACGATTAATAAACATTAAATAAAATGTAATTCATTTTTATCAAAAGTCAATTGTTGAGCGTTTCAGCTTTTAAATTCCAAATTCTAAATCACACATTAGATCTATATTATTAGGGGACTTAAATAAAAGAGTAATCAGTAATTAATGTTTTATTTGTGTTTCCTGAACGTTGCATGACATGCAGAAACCAATTGGTAAAAATTTAAAAATATTTTTAAACTTTAGCCCCAGCGCAGGTTTCATAGGCAGTCCCAAAAAGGCTGTCCCAGGTCGATGCACCTTTCTCTATGCTCGGCAATCCAAATCCTGAAATTTAAAAAAAACCATTCTAAACAATGTAAGAATCAAAAAAATATTATTAATAAAAATTTCCTTTAAGAATCGAAGTTGTCTACTTATATTTATAGGCGTCATTAGCAAATTTTGAGGGTGCTCTATCAAGTTCATATAGTTTCACAACTGGATTTTGGCACCATAGTTTCTGCTGGTCATTGCACAACTGTTGGTCGGGAAACCATACAGTTATCGCACTGCCACTGACTCAAAACTCTTGATTGTCTTGAAACGCAGGGTGAATGGCATAGCGAATGGTAGGTGCCGAAACAAATACTGCATGTAGTCAGAATACCCTGAGAAAAACGCCAGCGTTAATGAGCGTTTAGTTGACAGACAAAATCGTAACACAAAATGGTAGAAGAATGAAGCTTACAGTTTCATCGGTCCCACAGCAAACCACACATATTTTGTTATTGTTAGTTATCCTATTTGTTACGTCTGGTATTAAATCTGTAAGCATCACATCAACAAGTTCTGAGAGTGTTCTAATTAGTTCATGTGGTTTCAAAAATGGATCTATGGGCGGCGTACTTTCTGCTGCACAATCCACATTTTCGCGAATTACAAACGGTGATTGCACAACACCATGCATTTTTTGCATTGCCACTGATTCGAAGCTCTTGATCGTCTTGAAATGCAGGGTGAATGACATAGTGAATGGTAATTGTCGGAGCAAATATTGCATGTAGTCAGAATACCCTGAGAAAAAATGCAAGCGTTAATGAACGTTTAGTTAACAGATAAAATCGTAACGTAAGGTGACAGAAATGATTCGAACTAAACTTACAGTTTCATCGGTCCCAGAGCACACCACACAGGTTTTGTGATTATCATTTGTTATCACATTTGTTACGCCTGGCATTAGATCCAAAAACATGTCATCAGTAAATTGTGGGGAAGCTCTGTTAAATGCATGTGGTTTCAAAAATGGATCTACGGGCAGTGTAGTTTCTGCTGTATAATCCACACCGCCACGAATTATAGTCGGTGATTGCACAACTGTTGGTCGGGAGACTATACATTTATTGCATTGCCACTGATTCAAAGCTCTTGATTCCCTTGAAATGCACGGTGAGTGACATAGCGAATGGTAAGTGTCACAGCAAATACTGCATGTAGTCAGAATACCCTGAGAAGAAAATCCAAGCGTTAATGAACTTTTACTTAAGAGACAAAACCATAACACAAAGTGACAACACAAGAACATAATAAAAACAACAAAGTAGAACAAAACTTACAGTATCATCGGTCCCGCTGCAAACTACACAGGTGTTGTTACGTCCCGATTTAATTGTCTTTTCACTATTATCCAGGGACACTTGACTTTCGGACAGTTCAGCTTCTTTAGCTTCTGACTTGAGGTAGCCGGCTTTCCTTAATCTATTCTTTATGGAAATTTTACAGAGTGATTTGCTTTTTTTTCGCTTGAAAGACACAGTAGTAGTGTGCGATGCACTTCTGTTATCTCCGTTACTCGAGATATCATCACGTTTTTTAGGGCTTCCCGACATTCTGCGATGAGAAAAGTTAACCAGTAATAACGTCTGGTGTTATATTTATGCACAATTATATTTATGCTGATTCTTTTATAAACAGAACTTGGGTAATTTTATCACAAAAATTGACCACTATAACACTTGTACAAAGTTTCTGATTGTCTACCACTTAACAATTGATGTAATTAAACCTTGGAGTCGCTAACAAACAGACACGTCTTTCGCTGCGCACAGTTCACAACGATTTAACAACTGAACACCGCTTGGCCAGTGGTCTATGATCCTTGTAAAAAAATACCTGTGAAAAAGTAATAGTGAACTACCTGAGATAAGAGTGTGCATAGTTCGCACAAACTGTTAATGAGTCATCTGAGATACATCGATCTGATTGGTTGTGGCCCAACTTCTAACAGAGTAAATGAAAGGATAACAAAAGAAATCAATATCAGCTCTTATCTCTAAACTTTTGATTGTTTTTTGTACTTACTAAATGCATTTATGGCGTTGCTGGGGCTTGCCAAGTGTTGAGCCTTATTTTGCTAGTGTCGTGTCTTCTTACACGCAGCTACAAGAGTCAGTTTTAAAATGTTTCCAGTTTTAAAATGATACATTTGAAAGCATAGAAAACTACGTTTTCCCGAAATTATGAAACACGCCTGAAAGTAAGTACATTAAACGCTCGTAGGTCGTCCCTCCGGGGGTTTATTACGAGTATTGAAATACAGAGTTAACATAACTTATTTTTGTACCTATAATAAAATAAAAATGTATTATAAATAAATAAATATATATATATATATATATATAAATCTATAAAATAAATCACTTTTATCCTGCATATAAGATATATAAGATACATATATTCAAAATTAGCCACCACCCATGTAAAACCGCGACGAGGCGCTAGTATAAAGTATAATGATAAGCCACCTTGGGCATAAAGATTATTTGAAATATTTCATAAGCTATAGGTACCTACCATGATAGGACTAGATAAAACGATTATTATGTACTTACCTCCTTGTCTCGTGACGGCACAACATTGAAATGCTTCCTGCCTGGAAAGTTATGGTGTTTTACTAGAAGAACGGTGGTATTTAAGATAAAATACACCTTGTTCATACAATCACACTTCCAACAATCCTACATCGCTTTGTTTCTAATTTTGGCGTGTATCACAAGAAAACATGTGTTACAAAATTATACTACTATTGGTACGGTACATTGTGCAACATTATATTGAACCTACGTATATTAACTTCAAAGTACGAACGTTAAAAAAACGAATACCTAGTACTTTTTCTAGCTAACCAAGGGAAGTCGACTAACAATCTCAATAACACTAACTTACACAGACATACATAAAAAATATATTTGATACTTAACCATAGATGAAAGGTAAACTAACGACAACCGCCTAAAAAAAATACTGGTATCCTGTTTTCAATAATATAATGACGGAATACTGTTGCGGGAATGCTTCTTTTGTTACAATTTTATTCTACTTTTTTATGTTGTGCTTTTTCTTAGAACTACACTTTACGGTACGATAATAACAACTGATAACATCTTATAAACAATACCTCAAGTACACTGAACATTGTTGTTATGTTAAAGAATACAAAGATTAAGATAAGGATATTACGAGGGTAAAACAATTGACACCATATTTAAAGAATATAATTTAAGATAGAACATGTCTCCGAACCTAACAATCAAAGGAAGGCAAAGGAAGACTAGACAGATAACTAAGAGTAGACGATTTTTATATATCATCCACATAAACCGGTGGAGTGGAAAAATGTTGATTCGATACATTCAACCGACACCGAGAGATTTAAGAAATCGTCATACCTGTGGTGAGTTGAAGTTCTTTATAGAATCGTAAATGTGACGTCTTTTGGCATCTCTATACAGACGACTGCAGCGATTCCTAAAAACTTTATAGTTTGACCGATTCTGAGAAATTTCTTTTATATCATCTCATGGCTTTTTCACGCTTATACATTAGTCGTTTAATCCCTTCGGAAAGCCAAGGTGCCGGAAGCTTTTTAACTCTATTTATCTTGTCGTATGTTTATCACAAACCCTTCAACTTTAGTGTCAATATCGCCACATTTGCAAATGGGAGACCAATCTATATTTTCTACATCATTCTTCAAATTCGTTTCACTAACACTTTTGCAACTACGTAAAACAATACGCTTGAGTTTCAGTTTAGGATAGACGACCTTGATGATGAAATGAAAATTAGGTCATGATGAACGAAAAAGGTGCAGAAAGTTGTCCATGAGTAGTAACTTTATTAGTCATATTACTGTGTATTCCCTAATCGACTAGACTGAGAAGAATAATATGGGACTGCTTTTGCATAGTTTGGAGATGCCAAATGGAAATTAATATTTGATTGAGCGAAATTAGTGTTCGGCAACACTTCTTTTAATATTTAATCTACAAAGGAATATTAATTACGGATTAACGTACTTTTACATTCATTTTTCCGTGATAAACGAATACCACGATTAATGAACATTAAATAAAATGTAATTCATTTTTATCAAAAGTCAATTGTTGAGCGTTTCAGCTTTTAAATTCCAAATTCTAAATCACACATTAGATCTATATTATTAGGGGACTTAAATAAAAGAGTAATCAGTAATTAATGTTTTATTTGTGTTTCCTGAACGTTGCATGACATGCAGAAACCAATTGGTAAAAATTTAAAAATATTTTTAAACTTTAGCCCCAGCGCAGGTTTCATAGGCAGTCCCAAAAAGGCTGTCCCAGGTCGATGCACCTTTCTCTATGCTCGGCAATCCAAATCCTGAAATTTAAAAAAAAGCATTCTAAACAATGTAAGAATCAAAAAAATATTATTAATAAAAATTTCCTTTAAGAATCGAAGTTGTCTACTTATATTTATAGGCGTCATTAGCAAATTTTGAGGGTGCTCTATCAAGTTCATATAGTTTCACAACTGGATTTTGGCACCATAGTTTCTGCTGGTCATTGCACAACTGTTGGTCGGGAAACCATACAGTTATCGCACTGCCACTGACTCAAAACTCTTGATTGTCTTGAAACGCAGGGTGAATGGCATAGCGAATGGTAGGTGCCGAAACAAATACTGCATGTAGTCAGAATACCCTGAGAAAAACGCCAGCGTTAATGAGCGTTTAGTTGACAGACAAAATCGTAACACAAAATGGTAGAAGAATGAAGCTTACAGTTTCATCGGTCCCACAGCAAACCACACATATTTTGTTATTGTTAGTTATCCGATTTGTTACGTCTGGTATTAAATCTGTAAGCATCACATCAACAAGTTCTGAGAGTGTTCTAATTAGTTCATGTGGTTTCAAAAATGGATCTATGGGCGGCGTACTTTCTGCTGCACAATCCACATTTTCGCGAATTACAAACGGTGATTGCACAACACCATGCATTTTTTGCATTGCCACTGATTCGAAGCTCTTGATCGTCTTGAAATGCAGGGTGAATGACATAGTGAATGGTAATTGTCGGAGCAAATATTGCATGTAGTCAGAATACCCTGAGAAAAAATGCAAGCGTTAATGAACGTTTAGTTAACAGATAAAATCGTAACGTAAGGTGACAGAAATGATTCGAACTAAACTTACAGTTTCATCGGTCCCAGAGCACACCACACAGGTTTTGTGATTATCATTTGTTATCACATTTGTTACGCCTGGCATTAGATCCAAAAACATGTCATCAGTAAATTGTGGGGAAGCTCTGTTAAATGCATGTGGTTTCAAAAATGGATCTACGGGCAGTGTAGTTTCTGCTGTATAATCCACACCGCCACGAATTATAGTCGGTGATTGCACAACTGTTGGTCGGGAGACTATACATTTATTGCATTGCCACTGATTCAAAGCTCTTGATTCCCTTGAAATGCACGGTGAGTGACATAGCGAATGGTAAGTGTCACAGCAAATACTGCATGTAGTCAGAATACCCTGAGAAGAAAATCCAAGCGTTAATGAACTTTTACTTAAGAGACAAAACCATAACACAAAGTGACAACACAAGAACATAATAAAAACAACAAAGTAGAACAAAACTTACAGTATCATCGGTCCCGCTGCAAACTACACAGGTGTTGTTACGTCCCGATTTAATTGTCTTTTCACTATTATCCAGGGACACTTGACTTTCGGACAGTTCAGCTTCTTTAGCTTCTGACTTGAGGTAGCCGGCTTTCCTTAATCTATTCTTTATGGAAATTTTACAGAGTGATTTGCTTTTTTTTCGCTTGAAAGACACAGTAGTAGTGTGCGATGCACTTCTGTTATCTCCGTTACTCGAGATATCATCACGTTTTTTAGGGCTTCCCGACATTCTGCGATGAGAAAAGTTAACCAGTAATAACGTCTGGTGTTATATTTATGCACAATTATATTTATGCTGATTCTTTTATAAACAGAACTTGGGTAATTTTATCACAAAAATTGACCACTATAACACTTGTACAAAGTTTCTGATTGTCTACCACTTAACAATTGATGTAATTAAACCTTGGAGTCGCTAACAAACAGACACGTCTTTCGCTGCGCACAGTTCACAACGATTTAACAACTGAACACCGCTTGGCCAGTGGTCTATGATCCTTGTAAAAAAATACCTGTGAAAAAGTAATAGTGAACTACCTGAGATAAGAGTGTGCATAGTTCGCACAAACTGTTAATGAGTCATCTGAGATACATCGATCTGATTGGTTGTGGCCCAACTTCTAACAGAGTAAATGAAAGGATAACAAAAGAAATCAATATCAGCTCTTATCTCTAAACTTTTGATTGTTTTTTGTACTTACTAAATGCATTTATGGCGTTGCTGGGGCTTGCCAAGTGTTGAGCCTTATTTTGCTAGTGTCGTGTCTTCTTACACGCAGCTACAAGAGTCAGTTTTAAAATGTTTCCAGTTTTAAAATGATACATTTGAAAGCATAGAAAACTACGTTTTCCCGAAATTATGAAACACGCCTGAAAGTAAGTACATTAAACGCTCGTAGGTCGTCCCTCCGGGGGTTTATTACGAGTATTGAAATACAGAGTTAACATAACTTATTTTTGTACCTATAATAAAATAAAAATGTATTATAAATAAATAAATATATATATATATATATATATATAAATCTATAAAATAAATCACTTTTATCCTGCATATAAGATATATAAGATACATATATTCAAAATTAGCCACCACCCATGTAAAACCGCGACGAGGCGCTAGTATAAAGTATAATGATAAGCCACCTTGGGCATAAAGATTATTTGAAATATTTCATAAGCTATAGGTACCTACCATGATAGGACTAGATAAAACGATTATTATGTACTTACCTCCTTGTCTCGTGACGGCACAACATTGAAATGCTTCCTGCCTGGAAAGTTATGGTGTTTTACTAGAAGAACGGTGGTATTTAAGATAAAATACACCTTGTTCATACAATCACACTTCCAACAATCCTACATCGCTTTGTTTCTAATTTTGGCGTGTATCACAAGAAAACATGTGTTACAAAATTATACTACTATTGGTACGGTACATTGTGCAACATTATATTGAACCTACGTATATTAACTTCAAAGTACGAACGTTAAAAAAACGAATACCTAGTACTTTTTCTAGCTAACCAAGGGAAGTCGACTAACAATCTCAATAACACTAACTTACACAGACATACATAAAAAATATATTTGATACTTAACCATAGATGAAAGGTAAACTAACGACAACCGCCTAAAAAAAATACTGGTATCCTGTTTTCAATAATATAATGACGGAATACTGTTGCGGGAATGCTTCTTTTGTTACAATTTTATTCTACTTTTTTATGTTGTGCTTTTTCTTAGAACTACACTTTACGGTACGATAATAACAACTGATAACATCTTATAAACAATACCTCAAGTACACTGAACATTGTTGTTATGTTAAAGAATACAAAGATTAAGATAAGGATATTACGAGGGTAAAACAATTGACACCATATTTAAAGAATATAATTTAAGATAGAACATGTCTCCGAACCTAACAATCAAAGGAAGGCAAAGGAAGACTAGACAGATAACTAAGAGTAGACGATTTTTATATATCATCCACATAAACCGGTGGAGTGGAAAAATGTTGATTCGATACATTCAACCGACACCGAGAGATTTAAGAAATCGTCATACCTGTGGTGAGTTGAAGTTCTTTATAGAATCGTAAATGTGACGTCTTTTGGCATCTCTATACAGACGACTGCAGCGATTCCTAAAAACTTTATAGTTTGACCGATTCTGAGAAATTTCTTTTATATCATCTCATGGCTTTTTCACGCTTATACATTAGTCGTTTAATCCCTTCGGAAAGCCAAGGTGCCGGAAGCTTTTTAACTCTATTTATCTTGTCGTATGTTTATCACAAACCCTTCAACTTTAGTGTCAATATCGCCACATTTGCAAATGGGACACCAATCTATATTTTCTACATCATTCTTCAAATTCGTTTCACTAACACTTTTGCAACTACGTAAAACAATACGCTTGAGTTTCAGTTTAGGATAGACGACCTTGATGATGAAATGAAAATTAGGTCATGATGAACGAAAAAGGTGCAGAAAGTTGTCCATGAGTAGTAACTTTATTAGTCATATTACTGTGTATTCCCTAATCGACTAGACTGAGAAGAATAATATGGGACTGCTTTTGCATAGTTTGGAGATGCCAAATGGAAATTAATATTTGATTGAGCGAAATTAGTGTTCGGCAACACTTCTTTTAATATTTAATCTACAAAGGAATATTAATTACGGATTAACGTACTTTTACATTCATTTTTCCGTGATAAACGAATACCACGATTAATAAACATTAAATAAAATGTAATTCATTTTTATCAAAAGTCAATTGTTGAGCGTTTCAGCTTTTAAATTCCAAATTCTAAATCACACATTAGATCTATATTATTAGGGGACTTAAATAAAAGAGTAATCAGTAATTAATGTTTTATTTGTGTTTCCTGAACGTTGCATGACATGCAGAAACCAATTGGTAAAAATTTAAAAATATTTTTAAACTTTAGCCCCAGCGCAGGTTTCATAGGCAGTCCCAAAAAGGCTGTCCCAGGTCGATGCACCTTTCTCTATGCTCGGCAATCCAAATCCTGAAATTTAAAAAAAAGCATTCTAAACAATGTAAGAATCAAAAAAATATTATTAATAAAAATTTCCTTTAAGAATCGAAGTTGTCTACTTATATTTATAGGCGTCATTAGCAAATTTTGAGGGTGCTCTATCAAGTTCATATGGTTTCACAACTGGATTTTGGCACCATAGTTTCTGCTGGTCATTGCACAACTGTTGGTCGGGAAACCATACAGTTATCGCACTGCCACTGACTCAAAACTCTTGATTGTCTTGAAACGCAGGGTGAATGGCATAGCGAATGGTAGGTGCCGAAACAAATACTGCATGTAGTCAGAATACCCTGAGAAAAACGCCAGCGTTAATGAGCGTTTAGTTGACAGACAAAATCGTAACACAAAATGGTAGAAGAATGAAGCTTACAGTTTCATCGGTCCCACAGCAAACCACACATATTTTGTTATTGTTAGTTATCCGATTTGTTACGTCTGGTATTAAATCTGTAAGCATCACATCAACAAGTTCTGAGAGTGTTCTAATTAGTTCATGTGGTTTCAAAAATGGATCTATGGGCGGCGTACTTTCTGCTGCACAATCCACATTTTCGCGAATTACAAACGGTGATTGCACAACACCATGCATTTTTTGCATTGCCACTGATTCGAAGCTCTTGATCGTCTTGAAATGCAGGGTGAATGACATAGTGAATGGTAATTGTCGGAGCAAATATTGCATGTAGTCAGAATACCCTGAGAAAAAATGCAAGCGTTAATGAACGTTTAGTTAACAGATAAAATCGTAACGTAAGGTGAGAGAAATGATTCGAACGAAACTTACAGTTTCATCGGTCCCAGAGCACACCACACAGGTTTTGTGATTATCATTTGTTATCACATTTGTTACGCCTGGCATTAGATCCAAAAACATGTCATCAGTAAATTGTGGGGAAGCTCTGTTAAATGCATGTGGTTTCAAAAATGGATCTACGGGCAGTGTAGTTTCTGCTGTATAATCCACACCGCCACGAATTATAGTCGGTGATTGCACAACTGTTGGTCGGGAGACTATACATTTATTGCATTGCCACTGATTCAAAGCTCTTGATTCCCTTGAAATGCACGGTGAGTGACATAGCGAATGGTAAGTGTCACAGCAAATACTGCATGTAGTCAGAATACCCTGAGAAGAAAATCCAAGCGTTAATGAACTTTTACTTAAGAGACAAAACCATAACACAAAGTGACAACACAAGAACATAATAAAAACAACAAAGTAGAACAAAACTTACAGTATCATCGGTCCCGCTGCAAACTACACAGGTGTTGTTACGTCCCGATTTAATTGTCTTTTCACTATTATCCAGGGACACTTGACTTTCGGACAGTTCAGCTTCTTTAGCTTCTGACTTGAGGTAGCCGGCTTTCCTTAATCTATTCTTTATGGAAATTTTACAGAGTGATTTGCTTTTTTTTCGCTTGAAAGACACAGTAGTAGTGTGCGATGCACTTCTGTTATCTCCGTTACTCGAGATATCATCACGTTTTTTAGGGCTTCCCGACATTCTGCGATGAGAAAAGTTAACCAGTAATAACGTCTGGTGTTATATTTATGCACAATTATATTTATGCTGATTCTTTTATAAACAGAACTTGGGTAATTTTATCACAAAAATTGACCACTATAACACTTGTACAAAGTTTCTGATTGTCTACCACTTAACAATTGATGTAATTAAACCTTGGAGTCGCTAACAAACAGACACGTCTTTCGCTGCGCACAGTTCACAACGATTTAACAACTGAACACCGCTTGGCCAGTGGTCTATGATCCTTGTAAAAAAATACCTGTGAAAAAGTAATAGTGAACTACCTGAGATAAGAGTGTGCATAGTTCGCACAAACTGTTAATGAGTCATCTGAGATACATCGATCTGATTGGTTGTGGCCCAACTTCTAACAGAGTAAATGAAAGGATAACAAAAGAAATCAATATCAGCTCTTATCTCTAAACTTTTGATTGTTTTTTGTACTTACTAAATGCATTTATGGCGTTGCTGGGGCTTGCCAAGTGTTGAGCCTTATTTTGCTAGTGTCGTGTCTTCTTACACGCAGCTACAAGAGTCAGTTTTAAAATGTTTCCAGTTTTAAAATGATACATTTGAAAGCATAGAAAACTACGTTTTCCCGAAATTATGAAACACGCCTGAAAGTAAGTACATTAAACGCTCGTAGGTCGTCCCTCCGGGGGTTTATTACGAGTATTGAAATACAGAGTTAACATAACTTATTTTTGTACCTATAATAAAATAAAAATGTATTATAAATAAATAAATATATATATATATATATATAAATCTATAAAATAAATCACTTTTATCCTGCATATAAGATATATAAGATACATATATTCAAAATTAGCCACCACCCATGTAAAACCGCGACGAGGCGCTAGTATAAAGTATAATGATAAGCCACCTTGGGCATAAAGATTATTTGAAATATTTCATAAGCTATAGGTACCTACCATGATAGGACTAGATAAAACGATTATTATGTACTTACCTCCTTGTCTCGTGACGGCACAACATTGAAATGCTTCCTGCCTGGAAAGTTATGGTGTTTTACTAGAAGAACGGTGGTATTTAAGATAAAATACACCTTGTTCATACAATCACACTTCCAACAATCCTACATCGCTTTGTTTCTAATTTTGGCGTGTATCACAAGAAAACATGTGTTACAAAATTATACTACTATTGGTACGGTACATTGTGCAACATTATATTGAACCTACGTATATTAACTTCAAAGTACGAACGTTAAAAAAACGAATACCTAGTACTTTTTCTAGCTAACCAAGGGAAGTCGACTAACAATCTCAATAACACTAACTTACACAGACATACATAAAAAATATATTTGATACTTAACCATAGATGAAAGGTAAACTAACGACAACCGCCTAAAAAAAATACTGGTATCCTGTTTTCAATAATATAATGACGGAATACTGTTGCGGGAATGCTCCTTTTGTTACAATTTTATTCTACTTTTTTATGTTGTGCTTTTTCTTAGAACTACACTTTACGGTACGATAATAACAACTGATAACATCTTATAAACAATACCTCAAGTACACTGAACATTGTTGTTATGTTAAAGAATACAAAGATTAAGATAAGGATATTACGAGGGTAAAACAATTGACACCATATTTAAAGAATATAATTTAAGATAGAACATGTCTCCGAACCTAACAATCAAAGGAAGGCAAAGGAAGACTAGACAGATAACTAAGAGTAGACGATTTTTATATATCATCCACATAAACCGGTGGAGTGGAAAAATGTTGATTCGATACATTCAACCGACACCGAGAGATTTAAGAAATCGTCATACCTGTGGTGAGTTGAAGTTCTTTATAGAATCGTAAATGTGACGTCTTTTGGCATCTCTATACAGACGACTGCAGCGATTCCTAAAAACTTTATAGTTTGACCGATTCTGAGAAATTTCTTTTATATCATCTCATGGCTTTTTCACGCTTATACATTAGTCGTTTAATCCCTTCGGAAAGCCAAGGTGCCGGAAGCTTTTTAACTCTATTTATCTTGTCGTATGTTTATCACAAACCCTTCAACTTTAGTGTCAATATCGCCACATTTGCAAATGGGAGACCAATCTATATTTTCTACATCATTCTTCAAATTCGTTTCACTAACACTTTTGCAACTACGTAAAACAATACGCTTGAGTTTCAGTTTAGGATAGACGACCTTGATGATGAAATGAAAATTAGGTCATGATGAACGAAAAAGGTGCAGAAAGTTGTCCATGAGTAGTAACTTTATTAGTCATATTACTGTGTATTCCCTAATCGACTAGACTGAGAAGAATAATATGGGACTGCTTTTGCATAGTTTGGAGATGCCAAATGGAAATTAATATTTGATTGAGCGAAATTAGTGTTCGGCAACACTTCTTTTAATATTTAATCTACAAAGGAATATTAATTACGGATTAACGTACTTTTACATTCATTTTTCCGTGATAAACGAATACCACGATTAATGAACATTAAATAAAATGTAATTCATTTTTATCAAAAGTCAATTGTTGAGCGTTTCAGCTTTTAAATTCCAAATTCTAAATCACACATTAGATCTATATTATTAGGGGACTTAAATAAAAGAGTAATCAGTAATTAATGTTTTATTTGTGTTTCCTGAACGTTGCATGACATGCAGAAACCAATTGGTAAAAATTTAAAAATATTTTTAAACTTTAGCCCCAGCGCAGGTTTCATAGGCAGTCCCAAAAAGGCTGTCCCAGGTCGATGCACCTTTCTCTATGCTCGGCAATCCAAATCCTGAAATTTAAAAAAAAGCATTCTAAACAATGTAAGAATCAAAAAAATATTATTAATAAAAATTTCCTTTAAGAATCGAAGTTGTCTACTTATATTTATAGGCGTCATTAGCAAATTTTGAGGGTGCTCTATCAAGTTCATATAGTTTCACAACTGGATTTTGGCACCATAGTTTCTGCTGGTCATTGCACAACTGTTGGTCGGGAAACCATACAGTTATCGCACTGCCACTGACTCAAAACTCTTGATTGTCTTGAAACGCAGGGTGAATGGCATAGCGAATGGTAGGTGCCGAAACAAATACTGCATGTAGTCAGAATACCCTGAGAAAAACGCCAGCGTTAATGAGCGTTTAGTTGACAGACAAAATCGTAACACAAAATGGTAGAAGAATGAAGCTTACAGTTTCATCGGTCCCACAGCAAACCACACATATTTTGTTATTGTTAGTTATCCGATTTGTTACGTCTGGTATTAAATCTGTAAGCATCACATCAACAAGTTCTGAGAGTGTTCTAATTAGTTCATGTGGTTTCAAAAATGGATCTATGGGCGGCGTACTTTCTGCTGCACAATCCACATTTTCGCGAATTACAAACGGTGATTGCACAACACCATGCATTTTTTGCATTGCCACTGATTCGAAGCTCTTGATCGTCTTGAAATGCAGGGTGAATGACATAGTGAATGGTAATTGTCGGAGCAAATATTGCATGTAGTCAGAATACCCTGAGAAAAAATGCAAGCGTTAATGAACGTTTAGTTAACAGATAAAATCGTAACGTAAGGTGAGAGAAATGATTCGAACGAAACTTACAGTTTCATCGGTCCCAGAGCACACCACACAGGTTTTGTGATTATCATTTGTTATCACATTTGTTACGCCTGGCATTAGATCCAAAAACATGTCATCAGTAAATTGTGGGGAAGCTCTGTTAAATGCATGTGGTTTCAAAAATGGATCTACGGGCAGTGTAGTTTCTGCTGTATAATCCACACCGCCACGAATTATAGTCGGTGATTGCACAACTGTTGGTCGGGAGACTATACATTTATTGCATTGCCACTGATTCAAAGCTCTTGATTCCCTTGAAATGCACGGTGAGTGACATAGCGAATGGTAAGTGTCACAGCAAATACTGCATGTAGTCAGAATACCCTGAGAAGAAAATCCAAGCGTTAATGAACTTTTACTTAAGAGACAAAACCATAACACAAAGTGACAACACAAGAACATAATAAAAACAACAAAGTAGAACAAAACTTACAGTATCATCGGTCCCGCTGCAAACTACACAGGTGTTGTTACGTCCCGATTTAATTGTCTTTTCACTATTATCCAGGGACACTTGACTTTCGGACAGTTCAGCTTCTTTAGCTTCTGACTTGAGGTAGCCGGCTTTCCTTAATCTATTCTTTATGGAAATTTTACAGAGTGATTTGCTTTTTTTTCGCTTGAAAGACACAGTAGTAGTGTGCGATGCACTTCTGTTATCTCCGTTACTCGAGATATCATCACGTTTTTTAGGGCTTCCCGACATTCTGCGATGAGAAAAGTTAACCAGTAATAACGTCTGGTGTTATATTTATGCACAATTATATGTATGCTAATTCTTTTATAAACAGAACTTGGGTAATTTTATCACAAAAATTGACCACTATAACACTTGTACAAAGTTTCTGATTGTCTACCACTTAACAATTGATGTAATTAAACCTTGGAGTCGCTAACAAACAGACACGTCTTTCGCTGCGCACAGTTCACAACGATTTAACAACTGAACACCGCTTGGCCAGTGGTCTATGATCCTTGTAAAAAAATACCTGTGAAAAAGTAATAGTGAACTACCTGAGATAAGAGTGTGCATAGTTCGCACAAACTGTTAATGAGTCATCTGAGATACATCGATCTGATTGGTTGTGGCCCAACTTCTAACAGAGTAAATGAAAGGATAACAAAAGAAATCAATATCAGCTCTTATCTCTAAACTTTTGATTGTTTTTTGTACTTACTAAATGCATTTATGGCGTTGCTGGGGCTTGCCAAGTGTTGAGCCTTATTTTGCTAGTGTCGTGTCTTCTTACACGCAGCTACAAGAGTCAGTTTTAAAATGTTTCCAGTTTTAAAATGATACATTTGAAAGCATAGAAAACTACGTTTTCCCGAAATTATGAAACACGCCTGAAAGTAAGTACATTAAACGCTCGTAGGTCGTCCCTCCGGGGGTTTATTACGAGTATTGAAATACAGAGTTAACATAACTTATTTTTGTACCTATAATAAAATAAAAATGTATTATAAATAAATAAATATATATATATATATATATAAATCTATAAAATAAATCACTTTTATCCTGCATATAAGATATATAAGATACATATATTCAAAATTAGCCACCACCCATGTAAAACCGCGACGAGGCGCTAGTATAAAGTATAATGATAAGCCACCTTGGGCATAAAGATTATTTGAAATATTTCATAAGCTATAGGTACCTACCATGATAGGACTAGATAAAACGATTATTATGTACTTACCTCCTTGTCTCGTGACGGCACAACATTGAAATGCTTCCTGCCTGGAAAGTTATGGTGTTTTACTAGAAGAACGGTGGTATTTAAGATAAAATACACCTTGTTCATACAATCACACTTCCAACAATCCTACATCGCTTTGTTTCTAATTTTGGCGTGTATCACAAGAAAACATGTGTTACAAAATTATACTACTATTGGTACGGTACATTGTGCAACATTATATTGAACCTACGTATATTAACTTCAAAGTACGAACGTTAAAAAAACGAATACCTAGTACTTTTTCTAGCTAACCAAGGGAAGTCGACTAACAATCTCAATAACACTAACTTACACAGACATACATAAAAAATATATTTGATACTTAACCATAGATGAAAGGTAAACTAACGACAACCGCCTAAAAAAAATACTGGTATCCTGTTTTCAATAATATAATGACGGAATACTGTTGCGGGAATGCTCCTTTTGTTACAATTTTATTCTACTTTTTTATGTTGTGCTTTTTCTTAGAACTACACTTTACGGTACGATAATAACAACTGATAACATCTTATAAACAATACCTCAAGTACACTGAACATTGTTGTTATGTTAAAGAATACAAAGATTAAGATAAGGATATTACGAGGGTAAAACAATTGACACCATATTTAAAGAATATAATTTAAGATAGAACATGTCTCCGAACCTAACAATCAAAGGAAGGCAAAGGAAGACTAGACAGATAACTAAGAGTAGACGATTTTTATATATCATCCACATAAACCGGTGGAGTGGAAAAATGTTGATTCGATACATTCAACCGACACCGAGAGATTTAAGAAATCGTCATACCTGTGGTGAGTTGAAGTTCTTTATAGAATCGTAAATGTGACGTCTTTTGGCATCTCTATACAGACGACTGCAGCGATTCCTAAAAACTTTATAGTTTGACCGATTCTGAGAAATTTCTTTTATATCATCTCATGGCTTTTTCACGCTTATACATTAGTCGTTTAATCCCTTCGGAAAGCCAAGGTGCCGGAAGCTTTTTAACTCTATTTATCTTGTCGTATGTTTATCACAAACCCTTCAACTTTAGTGTCAATATCGCCACATTTGCAAATGGGAGACCAATCTATATTTTCTACATCATTCTTCAAATTCGTTTCACTAACACTTTTGCAACTACGTAAAACAATACGCTTGAGTTTCAGTTTAGGATAGACGACCTTGATGATGAAATGAAAATTAGGTCATGATGAACGAAAAAGGTGCAGAAAGTTGTCCATGAGTAGTAACTTTATTAGTCATATTACTGTGTATTCCCTAATCGACTAGACTGAGAAGAATAATATGGGACTGCTTTTGCATAGTTTGGAGATGCCAAATGGAAATTAATATTTGATTGAGCGAAATTAGTGTTCGGCAACACTTCTTTTAATATTTAATCTACAAAGGAATATTAATTACGGATTAACGTACTTTTACATTCATTTTTCCGTGATAAACGAATACCACGATTAATGAACATTAAATAAAATGTAATTCATTTTTATCAAAAGTCAATTGTTGAGCGTTTCAGCTTTTAAATTCCAAATTCTAAATCACACATTAGATCTATATTATTAGGGGACTTAAATAAAAGAGTAATCAGTAATTAATGTTTTATTTGTGTTTCCTGAACGTTGCATGACATGCAGAAACCAATTGGTAAAAATTTAAAAATATTTTTAAACTTTAGCCCCAGCGCAGGTTTCATAGGCAGTCCCAAAAAGGCTGTCCCAGGTCGATGCACCTTTCTCTATGCTCGGCAATCCAAATCCTGAAATTTAAAAAAAAGCATTCTAAACAATGTAAGAATCAAAAAAATATTATTAATAAAAATTTCCTTTAAGAATCGAAGTTGTCTACTTATATTTATAGGCGTCATTAGCAAATTTTGAGGGTGCTCTATCAAGTTCATATAGTTTCACAACTGGATTTTGGCACCATAGTTTCTGCTGGTCATTGCACAACTGTTGGTCGGGAAACCATACAGTTATCGCACTGCCACTGACTCAAAACTCTTGATTGTCTTGAAACGCAGGGTGAATGGCATAGCGAATGGTAGGTGCCGAAACAAATACTGCATGTAGTCAGAATACCCTGAGAAAAACGCCAGCGTTAATGAGCGTTTAGTTGACAGACAAAATCGTAACACAAAATGGTAGAAGAATGAAGCTTACAGTTTCATCGGTCCCACAGCAAACCACACATATTTTGTTATTGTTAGTTATCCGATTTGTTACGTCTGGTATTAAATCTGTAAGCATCACATCAACAAGTTCTGAGAGTGTTCTAATTAGTTCATGTGGTTTCAAAAATGGATCTATGGGCGGCGTACTTTCTGCTGCACAATCCACATTTTCGCGAATTACAAACGGTGATTGCACAACACCATGCATTTTTTGCATTGCCACTGATTCGAAGCTCTTGATCGTCTTGAAATGCAGGGTGAATGACATAGTGAATGGTAATTGTCGGAGCAAATATTGCATGTAGTCAGAATACCCTGAGAAAAAATGCAAGCGTTAATGAACGTTTAGTTAACAGATAAAATCGTAACGTAAGGTGAGAGAAATGATTCGAACGAAACTTACAGTTTCATCGGTCCCAGAGCACACCACACAGGTTTTGTGATTATCATTTGTTATCACATTTGTTACGCCTGGCATTAGATCCAAAAACATGTCATCAGTAAATTGTGGGGAAGCTCTGTTAAATGCATGTGGTTTCAAAAATGGATCTACGGGCAGTGTAGTTTCTGCTGTATAATCCACACCGCCACGAATTATAGTCGGTGATTGCACAACTGTTGGTCGGGAGACTATACATTTATTGCATTGCCACTGATTCAAAGCTCTTGATTCCCTTGAAATGCACGGTGAGTGACATAGCGAATGGTAAGTGTCACAGCAAATACTGCATGTAGTCAGAATACCCTGAGAAGAAAATCCAAGCGTTAATGAACTTTTACTTAAGAGACAAAACCATAACACAAAGTGACAACACAAGAACATAATAAAAACAACAAAGTAGAACAAAACTTACAGTATCATCGGTCCCGCTGCAAACTACACAGGTGTTGTTACGTCCCGATTTAATTGTCTTTTCACTATTATCCAGGGACACTTGACTTTCGGACAGTTCAGCTTCTTTAGCTTCTGACTTGAGGTAGCCGGCTTTCCTTAATCTATTCTTTATGGAAATTTTACAGAGTGATTTGCTTTTTTTTCGCTTGAAAGACACAGTAGTAGTGTGCGATGCACTTCTGTTATCTCCGTTACTCGAGATATCATCACGTTTTTTAGGGCTTCCCGACATTCTGCGATGAGAAAAGTTAACCAGTAATAACGTCTGGTGTTATATTTATGCACAATTATATGTATGCTAATTCTTTTATAAACAGAACTTGGGTAATTTTATCACAAAAATTGACCACTATAACACTTGTACAAAGTTTCTGATTGTCTACCACTTAACAATTGATGTAATTAAACCTTGGAGTCGCTAACAAACAGACACGTCTTTCGCTGCGCACAGTTCACAACGATTTAACAACTGAACACCGCTTGGCCAGTGGTCTATGATCCTTGTAAAAAAATACCTGTGAAAAAGTAATAGTGAACTACCTGAGATAAGAGTGTGCATAGTTCGCACAAACTGTTAATGAGTCATCTGAGATACATCGATCTGATTGGTTGTGGCCCAACTTCTAACAGAGTAAATGAAAGGATAACAAAAGAAATCAATATCAGCTCTTATCTCTAAACTTTTGATTGTTTTTTGTACTTACTAAATGCATTTATGGCGTTGCTGGGGCTTGCCAAGTGTTGAGCCTTATTTTGCTAGTGTCGTGTCTTCTTACACGCAGCTACAAGAGTCAGTTTTAAAATGTTTCCAGTTTTAAAATGATACATTTGAAAGCATAGAAAACTACGTTTTCCCGAAATTATGAAACACGCCTGAAAGTAAGTACATTAAACGCTCGTAGGTCGTCCCTCCGGGGGTTTATTACGAGTATTGAAATACAGAGTTAACATAACTTATTTTTGTACCTATAATAAAATAAAAATGTATTATAAATAAATAAATATATATATATATATATATATATAAATCTATAAAATAAATCACTTTTATCCTGCATATAAGATATATAAGATACATATATTCAAAATTAGCCACCACCCATGTAAAACCGCGACGAGGCGCTAGTATAAAGTATAATGATAAGCCACCTTGGGCATAAAGATTATTTGAAATATTTCATAAGCTATAGGTACCTACCATGATAGGACTAGATAAAACGATTATTATGTACTTACCTCCTTGTCTCGTGACGGCACAACATTGAAATGCTTCCTGCCTGGAAAGTTATGGTGTTTTACTAGAAGAACGGTGGTATTTAAGATAAAATACACCTTGTTCATACAATCACACTTCCAACAATCCTACATCGCTTTGTTTCTAATTTTGGCGTGTATCACAAGAAAACATGTGTTACAAAATTATACTACTATTGGTACGGTACATTGTGCAACATTATATTGAACCTACGTATATTAACTTCAAAGTACGAACGTTAAAAAAACGAATACCTAGTACTTTTTCTAGCTAACCAAGGGAAGTCGACTAACAATCTCAATAACACTAACTTACACAGACATACATAAAAAATATATTTGATACTTAACCATAGATGAAAGGTAAACTAACGACAACCGCCTAAAAAAAATACTGGTATCCTGTTTTCAATAATATAATGACGGAATACTGTTGCGGGAATGCTCCTTTTGTTACAATTTTATTCTACTTTTTTATGTTGTGCTTTTTCTTAGAACTACACTTTACGGTACGATAATAACAACTGATAACATCTTATAAACAATACCTCAAGTACACTGAACATTGTTGTTATGTTAAAGAATACAAAGATTAAGATAAGGATATTACGAGGGTAAAACAATTGACACCATATTTAAAGAATATAATTTAAGATAGAACATGTCTCCGAACCTAACAATCAAAGGAAGGCAAAGGAAGACTAGACAGATAACTAAGAGTAGACGATTTTTATATATCATCCACATAAACCGGTGGAGTGGAAAAATGTTGATTCGATACATTCAACCGACACCGAGAGATTTAAGAAATCGTCATACCTGTGGTGAGTTGAAGTTCTTTATAGAATCGTAAATGTGACGTCTTTTGGCATCTCTATACAGACGACTGCAGCGATTCCTAAAAACTTTATAGTTTGACCGATTCTGAGAAATTTCTTTTATATCATCTCATGGCTTTTTCACGCTTATACATTAGTCGTTTAATCCCTTCGGAAAGCCAAGGTGCCGGAAGCTTTTTAACTCTATTTATCTTGTCGTATGTTTATCACAAACCCTTCAACTTTAGTGTCAATATCGCCACATTTGCAAATGGGAGACCAATCTATATTTTCTACATCATTCTTCAAATTCGTTTCACTAACACTTTTGCAACTACGTAAAACAATACGCTTGAGTTTCAGTTTAGGATAGACGACCTTGATGATGAAATGAAAATTAGGTCATGATGAACGAAAAAGGTGCAGAAAGTTGTCCATGAGTAGTAACTTTATTAGTCATATTACTGTGTATTCCCTAATCGACTAGACTGAGAAGAATAATATGGGACTGCTTTTGCATAGTTTGGAGATGCCAAATGGAAATTAATATTTGATTGAGCGAAATTAGTGTTCGGCAACACTTCTTTTAATATTTAATCTACAAAGGAATATTAATTACGGATTAACGTACTTTTACATTCATTTTTCCGTGATAAACGAATACCACGATTAATGAACATTAAATAAAATGTAATTCATTTTTATCAAAAGTCAATTGTTGAGCGTTTCAGCTTTTAAATTCCAAATTCTAAATCACACATTAGATCTATATTATTAGGGGACTTAAATAAAAGAGTAATCAGTAATTAATGTTTTATTTGTGTTTCCTGAACGTTGCATGACATGCAGAAACCAATTGGTAAAAATTTAAAAATATTTTTAAACTTTAGCCCCAGCGCAGGTTTCATAGGCAGTCCCAAAAAGGCTGTCCCAGGTCGATGCACCTTTCTCTATGCTCGGCAATCCAAATCCTGAAATTTAAAAAAAACCATTCTAAACAATGTAAGAATCAAAAAAATATTATTAATTAAAATTTCCTTTAAGAATCGAAGTTGTCTACTTATATTTATAGGCGTCATTAGCAAATTTTGAGGGTGCTCTATCAAGTTCATATAGTTTCACAACTGGATTTTGGCACCATAGTTTCTGCTGGTCATTGCACAACTGTTGGTCGGGAAACCATACAGTTATCGCACTGCCACTGACTCAAAACTCTTGATTGTCTTGAAACGCAGGGTGAATGGCATAGCGAATGGTAGGTGCCGAAACAAATACTGCATGTAGTCAGAATACCCTGAGAAAAACGCCAGCGTTAATGAGCATTTAGTTGACAGACAAAATCGTAACACAAAATGGTAGAAGAATGAAGCTTACAGTTTCATCGGTCCCACAGCAAACCACACATATTTTGTTATTGTTAGTTATCCGATTTGTTACGTCTGGTATTAAATCTGTAAGCATCACATCAACAAGTTCTGAGAGTGTTCTAATTAGTTCATGTGGTTTCAAAAATGGATCTATGGGCGGCGTACTTTCTGCTGCACAATCCACATTTTCGCGAATTACAAACGGTGATTGCACAACACCATGCATTTTTTGCATTGCCACTGATTCGAAGCTCTTGATCGTCTTGAAATGCAGGGTGAATGACATAGTGAATGGTAATTGTCGGAGCAAATATTGCATGTAGTCAGAATACCCTGAGAAAAAATGCAAGCGTTAATGAACGTTTAGTTAACAGATAAAATCGTAACGTAAGGTGAGAGAAATGATTCGAACGAAACTTACAGTTTCATCGGTCCCAGAGCACACCACACAGGTTTTGTGATTATCATTTGTTATCACATTTGTTACGCCTGGCATTAGATCCAAAAACATGTCATCAGTAAATTGTGGGGAAGCTCTGTTAAATGCATGTGGTTTCAAAAATGGATCTACGGGCAGTGTAGTTTCTGCTGTATAATCCACACCGCCACGAATTATAGTCGGTGATTGCACAACTGTTGGTCGGGAGACTATACATTTATTGCATTGCCACTGATTCAAAGCTCTTGATTCCCTTGAAATGCACGGTGAGTGACATAGCGAATGGTAAGTGTCACAGCAAATACTGCATGTAGTCAGAATACCCTGAGAAGAAAATCCAAGCGTTAATGAACTTTTACTTAAGAGACAAAACCATAACACAAAGTGACAACACAAGAACATAATAAAAACAACAAAGTAGAACAAAACTTACAGTATCATCGGTCCCGCTGCAAACTACACAGGTGTTGTTACGTCCCGATTTAATTGTCTTTTCACTATTATCCAGGGACACTTGACTTTCGGACAGTTCAGCTTCTTTAGCTTCTGACTTGAGGTAGCCGGCTTTCCTTAATCTATTCTTTATGGAAATTTTACAGAGTGATTTGCTTTTTTTTCGCTTGAAAGACACAGTAGTAGTGTGCGATGCACTTCTGTTATCTCCGTTACTCGAGATATCATCACGTTTTTTAGGGCTTCCCGACATTCTGCGATGAGAAAAGTTAACCAGTAATAACGTCTGGTGTTATATTTATGCACAATTATATTTATGCTGATTCTTTTATAAACAGAACTTGGGTAATTTTATCACAAAAATTGACCACTATAACACTTGTACAAAGTTTCTGATTGTCTACCACTTAACAATTGATGTAATTAAACCTTGGAGTCGCTAACAAACAGACACGTCTTTCGCTGCGCACAGTTCACAACGATTTAACAACTGAACACCGCTTGGCCAGTGGTCTATGATCCTTGTAAAAAAATACCTGTGAAAAAGTAATAGTGAACTACCTGAGATAAGAGTGTGCATAGTTCGCACAAACTGTTAATGAGTCATCTGAGATACATCGATCTGATTGGTTGTGGCCCAACTTCTAACAGAGTAAATGAAAGGATAACAAAAGAAATCAATATCAGCTCTTATCTCTAAACTTTTGATTGTTTTTTGTACTTACTAAATGCATTTATGGCGTTGCTGGGGCTTGCCAAGTGTTGAGCCTTATTTTGCTAGTGTCGTGTCTTCTTACACGCAGCTACAAGAGTCAGTTTTAAAATGTTTCCAGTTTTAAAATGATACATTTGAAAGCATAGAAAACTACGTTTTCCCGAAATTATGAAACACGCCTGAAAGTAAGTACATTAAACGCTCGTAGGTCGTCCCTCCGGGGGTTTATTACGAGTATTGAAATACAGAGTTAACATAACTTATTTTTGTACCTATAATAAAATAAAAATGTATTATAAATAAATAAATATATATATATATATATATATAAATCTATAAAATAAATCACTTTTATCCTGCATATAAGATATATAAGATACATATATTCAAAATTAGCCACCACCCATGTAAAACCGCGACGAGGCGCTAGTATAAAGTATAATGATAAGCCACCTTGGGCATAAAGATTATTTGAAATATTTCATAAGCTATAGGTACCTACCATGATAGGACTAGATAAAACGATTATTATGTACTTACCTCCTTGTCTCGTGACGGCACAACATTGAAATGCTTCCTGCCTGGAAAGTTATGGTGTTTTACTAGAAGAACGGTGGTATTTAAGATAAAATACACCTTGTTCATACAATCACACTTCCAACAATCCTACATCGCTTTGTTTCTAATTTTGGCGTGTATCACAAGAAAACATGTGTTACAAAATTATACTACTATTGGTACGGTACATTGTGCAACATTATATTGAACCTACGTATATTAACTTCAAAGTACGAACGTTAAAAAAACGAATACCTAGTACTTTTTCTAGCTAACCAAGGGAAGTCGACTAACAATCTCAATAACACTAACTTACACAGACATACATAAAAAATATATTTGATACTTAACCATAAATGAAAGGTAAACTAACGACAACCGCCTAAAAAAAATACTGGTATCCTGTTTTCAATAATATAATGACGGAATACTGTTGCGGGAATGCTTCTTTTGTTACAATTTTATTCTACTTTTTTATGTTGTGCTTTTTCTTAGAACTACACTTTACGGTACGATAATAACAACTGATAACATCTTATAAACAATACCTCAAGTACACTGAACATTGTTGTTATGTTAAAGAATACAAAGATTAAGATAAGGATATTACGAGGGTAAAACAATTGACACCATATTTAAAGAATATAATTTAAGATAGAACATGTCTCCGAACCTAACAATCAAAGGAAGGCAAAGGAAGACTAGACAGATAACTAAGAGTAGACGATTTTTATATATCATCCACATAAACCGGTGGAGTGGAAAAATGTTGATTCGATACATTCAACCGACACCGAGAGATTTAAGAAATCGTCATACCTGTGGTGAGTTGAAGTTCTTTATAGAATCGTAAATGTGACGTCTTTTGGCATCTCTATACAGACGACTGCAGCGATTCCTAAAAACTTTATAGTTTGACCGATTCTGAGAAATTTCTTTTATATCATCTCATGGCTTTTTCACGCTTATACATTAGTCGTTTAATCCCTTCGGAAAGCCAAGGTGCCGGAAGCTTTTTAACTCTATTTATCTTGTCGTATGTTTATCACAAACCCTTCAACTTTAGTGTCAATATCGCCACATTTGCAAATGGGAGACCAATCTATATTTTCTACATCATTCTTCAAATTCGTTTCACTAACACTTTTGCAACTACGTAAAACAATACGCTTGAGTTTCAGTTTAGGATAGACGACCTTGATGATGAAATGAAAATTAGGTCATGATGAACGAAAAAGGTGCAGAAAGTTGTCCATGAGTAGTAACTTTATTAGTCATATTACTGTGTATTCCCTAATCGACTAGACTGAGAAGAATAATATGGGACTGCTTTTGCATAGTTTGGAGATGCCAAATGGAAATTAATATTTGATTGAGCGAAATTAGTGTTCGGCAACACTTCTTTTAATATTTAATCTACAAAGGAATATTAATTACGGATTAACGTACTTTTACATTCATTTTTCCGTGATAAACGAATACCACGATTAATAAACATTAAATAAAATGTAATTCATTTTTATCAAAAGTCAATTGTTGAGCGTTTCAGCTTTTAAATTCCAAATTCTAAATCACACATTAGATCTATATTATTAGGGGACTTAAATAAAAGAGTAATCAGTAATTAATGTTTTATTTGTGTTTCCTGAACGTTGCATGACATGCAGAAACCAATTGGTAAAAATTTAAAAATATTTTTAAACTTTAGCCCCAGCGCAGGTTTCATAGGCAGTCCCAAAAAGGCTGTCCCAGGTCGATGCACCTTTCTCTATGCTCGGCAATCCAAATCCTGAAATTTAAAAAAAACCATTCTAAACAATGTAAGAATCAAAAAAATATTATTAATAAAAATTTCCTTTAAGAATCGAAGTTGTCTACTTATATTTATAGGCGTCATTAGCAAATTTTGAGGGTGCTCTATCAAGTTCATATAGTTTCACAACTGGATTTTGGCACCATAGTTTCTGCTGGTCATTGCACAACTGTTGGTCGGGAAACCATACAGTTATCGCACTGCCACTGACTCAAAACTCTTGATTGTCTTGAAACGCAGGGTGAATGGCATAGCGAATGGTAGGTGCCGAAACAAATACTGCATGTAGTCAGAATACCCTGAGAAAAACGCCAGCGTTAATGAGCGTTTAGTTGACAGACAAAATCGTAACACAAAATGGTAGAAGAATGAAGCTTACAGTTTCATCGGTCCCACAGCAAACCACACATATTTTGTTATTGTTAGTTATCCGATTTGTTACGTCTGGTATTAAATCTGTAAGCATCACATCAACAAGTTCTGAGAGTGTTCTAATTAGTTCATGTGGTTTCAAAAATGGATCTATGGGCGGCGTACTTTCTGCTGCACAATCCACATTTTCGCGAATTACAAACGGTGATTGCACAACACCATGCATTTTTTGCATTGCCACTGATTCGAAGCTCTTGATCGTCTTGAAATGCAGGGTGAATGACATAGTGAATGGTAATTGTCGGAGCAAATATTGCATGTAGTCAGAATACCCTGAGAAAAAATGCAAGCGTTAATGAACGTTTAGTTAACAGATAAAATCGTAACGTAAGGTGAGAGAAATGATTCGAACGAAACTTACAGTTTCATCGGTCCCAGAGCACACCACACAGGTTTTGTGATTATCATTTGTTATCACATTTGTTACGCCTGGCATTAGATCCAAAAACATGTCATCAGTAAATTGTGGGGAAGCTCTGTTAAATGCATGTGGTTTCAAAAATGGATCTACGGGCAGTGTAGTTTCTGCTGTATAATCCACACCGCCACGAATTATAGTCGGTGATTGCACAACTGTTGGTCGGGAGACTATACATTTATTGCATTGCCACTGATTCAAAGCTCTTGATTCCCTTGAAATGCACGGTGAGTGACATAGCGAATGGTAAGTGTCACAGCAAATACTGCATGTAGTCAGAATACCCTGAGAAGAAAATCCAAGCGTTAATGAACTTTTACTTAAGAGACAAAACCATAACACAAAGTGACAACACAAGAACATAATAAAAACAACAAAGTAGAACAAAACTTACAGTATCATCGGTCCCGCTGCAAACTACACAGGTGTTGTTACGTCCCGATTTAATTGTCTTTTCACTATTATCCAGGGACACTTGACTTTCGGACAGTTCAGCTTCTTTAGCTTCTGACTTGAGGTAGCCGGCTTTCCTTAATCTATTCTTTATGGAAATTTTACAGAGTGATTTGCTTTTTTTTCGCTTGAAAGACACAGTAGTAGTGTGCGATGCACTTCTGTTATCTCCGTTACTCGAGATATCATCACGTTTTTTAGGGCTTCCCGACATTCTGCGATGAGAAAAGTTAACCAGTAATAACGTCTGGTGTTATATTTATGCACAATTATATTTATGCTGATTCTTTTATAAACAGAACTTGGGTAATTTTATCACAAAAATTGACCACTATAACACTTGTACAAAGTTTCTGATTGTCTACCACTTAACAATTGATGTAATTAAACCTTGGAGTCGCTAACAAACAGACACGTCTTTCGCTGCGCACAGTTCACAACGATTTAACAACTGAACACCGCTTGGCCAGTGGTCTATGATCCTTGTAAAAAAATACCTGTGAAAAAGTAATAGTGAACTACCTGAGATAAGAGTGTGCATAGTTCGCACAAACTGTTAATGAGTCATCTGAGATACATCGATCTGATTGGTTGTGGCCCAACTTCTAACAGAGTAAATGAAAGGATAACAAAAGAAATCAATATCAGCTCTTATCTCTAAACTTTTGATTGTTTTTTGTACTTACTAAATGCATTTATGGCGTTGCTGGGGCTTGCCAAGTGTTGAGCCTTATTTTGCTAGTGTCGTGTCTTCTTACACGCAGCTACAAGAGTCAGTTTTAAAATGTTTCCAGTTTTAAAATGATACATTTGAAAGCATAGAAAACTACGTTTTCCCGAAATTATGAAACACGCCTGAAAGTAAGTACATTAAACGCTCGTAGGTCGTCCCTCCGGGGGTTTATTACGAGTATTGAAATACAGAGTTAACATAACTTATTTTTGTACCTATAATAAAATAAAAATGTATTATAAATAAATAAATATATATATATATATATATATAAATCTATAAAATAAATCACTTTTATCCTGCATATAAGATATATAAGATACATATATTCAAAATTAGCCACCACCCATGTAAAACCGCGACGAGGCGCTAGTATAAAGTATAATGATAAGCCACCTTGGGCATAAAGATTATTTGAAATATTTCATAAGCTATAGGTACCTACCATGATAGGACTAGATAAAACGATTATTATGTACTTACCTCCTTGTCTCGTGACGGCACAACATTGAAATGCTTCCTGCCTGGAAAGTTATGGTGTTTTACTAGAAGAACGGTGGTATTTAAGATAAAATACACCTTGTTCATACAATCACACTTCCAACAATCCTACATCGCTTTGTTTCTAATTTTGGCGTGTATCACAAGAAAACATGTGTTACAAAATTATACTACTATTGGTACGGTACATTGTGCAACATTATATTGAACCTACGTATATTAACTTCAAAGTACGAACGTTAAAAAAACGAATACCTAGTACTTTTTCTAGCTAACCAAGGGAAGTCGACTAACAATCTCAATAACACTAACTTACACAGACATACATAAAAAATATATTTGATACTTAACCATAGATGAAAGGTAAACTAACGACAACCGCCTAAAAAAAATACTGGTATCCTGTTTTCAATAATATAATGACGGAATACTGTTGCGGGAATGCTTCTTTTGTTACAATTTTATTCTACTTTTTTATGTTGTGCTTTTTCTTAGAACTACACTTTACGGTACGATAATAACAACTGATAACATCTTATAAACAATACCTCAAGTACACTGAACATTGTTGTTATGTTAAAGAATACAAAGATTAAGATAAGGATATTACGAGGGTAAAACAATTGACACCATATTTAAAGAATATAATTTAAGATAGAACATGTCTCCGAACCTAACAATCAAAGGAAGGCAAAGGAAGACTAGACAGATAACTAAGAGTAGACGATTTTTATATATCATCCACATAAACCGGTGGAGTGGAAAAATGTTGATTCGATACATTCAACCGACACCGAGAGATTTAAGAAATCGTCATACCTGTGGTGAGTTGAAGTTCTTTATAGAATCGTAAATGTGACGTCTTTTGGCATCTCTATACAGACGACTGCAGCGATTCCTAAAAACTTTATAGTTTGACCGATTCTGAGAAATTTCTTTTATATCATCTCATGGCTTTTTCACGCTTATACATTAGTCGTTTAATCCCTTCGGAAAGCCAAGGTGCCGGAAGCTTTTTAACTCTATTTATCTTGTCGTATGTTTATCACAAACCCTTCAACTTTAGTGTCAATATCGCCACATTTGCAAATGGGAGACCAATCTATATTTTCTACATCATTCTTCAAATTCGTTTCACTAACACTTTTGCAACTACGTAAAACAATACGCTTGAGTTTCAGTTTAGGATAGACGACCTTGATGATGAAATGAAAATTAGGTCATGATGAACGAAAAAGGTGCAGAAAGTTGTCCATGAGTAGTAACTTTATTAGTCATATTACTGTGTATTCCCTAATCGACTAGACTGAGAAGAATAATATGGGACTGCTTTTGCATAGTTTGGAGATGCCAAATGGAAATTAATATTTGATTGAGCGAAATTAGTGTTCGGCAACACTTCTTTTAATATTTAATCTACAAAGGAATATTAATTACGGATTAACGTACTTTTACATTCATTTTTCCGTGATAAACGAATACCACGATTAATAAACATTAAATAAAATGTAATTCATTTTTATCAAAAGTCAATTGTTGAGCGTTTCAGCTTTTAAATTCCAAATTCTAAATCACACATTAGATCTATATTATTAGGGGACTTAAATAAAAGAGTAATCAGTAATTAATGTTTTATTTGTGTTTCCTGAACGTTGCATGACATGCAGAAACCAATTGGTAAAAATTTAAAAATATTTTTAAACTTTAGCCCCAGCGCAGGTTTCATAGGCAGTCCCAAAAAGGCTGTCCCAGGTCGATGCACCTTTCTCTATGCTCGGCAATCCAAATCCTGAAATTTAAAAAAAACCATTCTAAACAATGTAAGAATCAAAAAAATATTATTAATAAAAATTTCCTTTAAGAATCGAAGTTGTCTACTTATATTTATAGGCGTCATTAGCAAATTTTGAGGGTGCTCTATCAAGTTCATATAGTTTCACAACTGGATTTTGGCACCATAGTTTCTGCTGGTCATTGCACAACTGTTGGTCGGGAAACCATACAGTTATCGCACTGCCACTGACTCAAAACTCTTGATTGTCTTGAAACGCAGGGTGAATGGCATAGCGAATGGTAGGTGCCGAAACAAATACTGCATGTAGTCAGAATACCCTGAGAAAAACGCCAGCGTTAATGAGCGTTTAGTTGACAGACAAAATCGTAACACAAAATGGTAGAAGAATGAAGCTTACAGTTTCATCGGTCCCACAGCAAACCACACATATTTTGTTATTGTTAGTTATCCGATTTGTTACGTCTGGTATTAAATCTGTAAGCATCACATCAACAAGTTCTGAGAGTGTTCTAATTGGTTCATGTGGTTTCAAAAATGGATCTATGGGCGGCGTACTTTCTGCTGCACAATCCACATTTTCGCGAATTACAAACGGTGATTGCACAACACCATGCATTTTTTGCATTGCCACTGATTCGAAGCTCTTGATCGTCTTGAAATGCAGGGTGAATGACATAGTGAATGGTAATTGTCGGAGCAAATATTGCATGTAGTCAGAATACCCTGAGAAAAAATGCAAGCGTTAATGAACGTTTAGTTAACAGATAAAATCGTAACGTAAGGTGAGAGAAATGATTCGAACGAAACTTACAGTTTCATCGGTCCCAGAGCACACCACACAGGTTTTGTGATTATCATTTGTTATCACATTTGTTACGCCTGGCATTAGATCCAAAAACATGTCATCAGTAAATTGTGGGGAAGCTCTGTTAAATGCATGTGGTTTCAAAAATGGATCTACGGGCAGTGTAGTTTCTGCTGTATAATCCACACCGCCACGAATTATAGTCGGTGATTGCACAACTGTTGGTCGGGAGACTATACATTTATTGCATTGCCACTGATTCAAAGCTCTTGATTCCCTTGAAATGCACGGTGAGTGACATAGCGAATGGTAAGTGTCACAGCAAATACTGCATGTAGTCAGAATACCCTGAGAAGAAAATCCAAGCGTTAATGAACTTTTACTTAAGAGACAAAACCATAACACAAAGTGACAACACAAGAACATAATAAAAACAACAAAGTAGAACAAAACTTACAGTATCATCGGTCCCGCTGCAAACTACACAGGTGTTGTTACGTCCCGATTTAATTGTCTTTTCACTATTATCCAGGGACACTTGACTTTCGGACAGTTCAGCTTCTTTAGCTTCTGACTTGAGGTAGCCGGCTTTCCTTAATCTATTCTTTATGGAAATTTTACAGAGTGATTTGCTTTTTTTTCGCTTGAAAGACACAGTAGTAGTGTGCGATGCACTTCTGTTATCTCCGTTACTCGAGATATCATCACGTTTTTTAGGGCTTCCCGACATTCTGCGATGAGAAAAGTTAACCAGTAATAACGTCTGGTGTTATATTTATGCACAATTATATTTATGCTGATTCTTTTATAAACAGAACTTGGGTAATTTTATCACAAAAATTGACCACTATAACACTTGTACAAAGTTTCTGATTGTCTACCACTTAACAATTGATGTAATTAAACCTTGGAGTCGCTAACAAACAGACACGTCTTTCGCTGCGCACAGTTCACAACGATTTAACAACTGAACACCGCTTGGCCAGTGGTCTATGATCCTTGTAAAAAAATACCTGTGAAAAAGTAATAGTGAACTACCTGAGATAAGAGTGTGCATAGTTCGCACAAACTGTTAATGAGTCATCTGAGATACATCGATCTGATTGGTTGTGGCCCAACTTCTAACAGAGTAAATGAAAGGATAACAAAAGAAATCAATATCAGCTCTTATCTCTAAACTTTTGATTGTTTTTTGTACTTACTAAATGCATTTATGGCGTTGCTGGGGCTTGCCAAGTGTTGAGCCTTATTTTGCTAGTGTCGTGTCTTCTTACACGCAGCTACAAGAGTCAGTTTTAAAATATTTCCAGTTTTAAAATGATACATTTGAAAGCATAGAAAACTACGTTTTCCCGAAATTATGAAACACGCCTGAAAGTAAGTACATTAAACGCTCGTAGGTCGTCCCTCCGGGGGTTTATTACGAGTATTGAAATACAGAGTTAACATAACTTATTTTTGTACCTATAATAAAATAAAAATGTATTATAAATAAATAAATATATATATATATATATATATAAATCTATAAAATAAATCACTTTTATCCTGCATATAAGATATACCTAGTCTTGCCATAAATATTGTAATAAAGAAAAAAGAAAATTGTTAACTGCAAATAACATTTATTACTTTTACAGTGTGTCAGTTTAATACATAAATATAAAACAATTAAAAATATAAAAAGCTTATTCGAAGTGGTCTCCATTGGCTGCAATACAGTCCTTTAAACGATGAGGCCAGTTATCAATAGAAGCACGCACTCTTTCCATGGGAAAATTCTTCACTGCCAATCGTATAGATTGTTTTAGGGACTCCAAATTATCATGGCGTTTAGAGCAAGCTGTACTCTCTAAAACTGACCACAAATCATAATCCAGCGGATTAAGATCGGGACTAGACGACGGCCAGTCTTCAGCTCTGATGAAGTCCGAAACGTTCGATTCCAACCAAGACTGCGTGGACCGAGCTTTATGACCCGGCGCCGAGTCTTGCTGGAAGGACCATACTTGGTTATTGAACATGGTGATGTTAAGGGGCTTAACTACCTTCTCAAGAATGGTATCTTGATACACTTGTGCCGATGTTTTGATACCTTTTTCACAAAAATATGGCTCAGTCACTCCTTCATAGCTAACACCCCACCAAACCATCACTGAAGTCGGATAATGTCCACGTTGCACTCTGTCGACTAATTGGGAAGCTTCCTTAGAGCTTTGAGCATAAATACGGTCATTTTGTTTGTTAAAATGTTGCTCAATTGTAAAAATTTTCTCATCCGTAAACAAAATTTTTCTGTGACCTCCCTTTGCGTACCGCTTCAGTAGTTGTTTCGATTTTACCACCCTATTCTTCTTTAAATTATCAGTTAAGAAATGGCCAGTGCGTCTCTTATAGGCTGCAAGTCCTAAGTCATCTTTTAAAATACGCGACATGGTTCTAGGTGCTATCTTCATTTCCCGAGATAAAATCTTTTGCTTTCGGACAGGATTTCTTCGAATTCTTTCCCTTACTGCTTTGACCACCTTTTTCGTACGAACACTACGTGGACGGCCAGATCTTTTTCTGTCACAAACAGAGGAGGTCTCATTGTACCTATTAATAGCCCGGTACACAAACATTTTACTAATACCAAGTGTATGGAGAGTTTTAAAAATTGCATTTGGCTCCATACCTACTTTGTGTAATGCTATCACAGCGATTCGGTTCTCTTTATCACCCCACACCATTTTAATATCGCAAAATATTTTACAATGTATTGGCGCCAAAATGAGAAAACACAATGAACAATCGTATAAAAATGACAGATTCGAAATTCAAATGTAATATTTTTTTATAATTAAGTGTAACAGTATTTATGGCCAGACTAAGTATAAGATACATATATTCAAAATTAGCCACCACCCATGTAAAACCGCGACGAGGCGCTAGTATAAAGTATAATGATAAGCCACCTTGGGCATAAAGATTATTTGAAATATTTCATAAGCTATAGGTACCTACCATGATAGGACTAGATAAAACGATTATTATGTACTTACCTCCTTGTCTCGTGACGGCACAACATTGAAATGCTTCCTGCCTGGAAAGTTATGGTGTTTTACTAGAAGAACGGTGGTATTTAAGATAAAATACACCTTGTTCATACAATCACACTTCCAACAATCCTACATCGCTTTGTTTCTAATTTTGGCGTGTATCACAAGAAAACATGTGTTACAAAATTATACTACTATTGGTACGGTACATTGTGCAACATTATATTGAACCTACGTATATTAACTTCAAAGTACGAACGTTAAAAAAACGAATACCTAGTACTTTTTCTAGCTAACCAAGGGAAGTCGACTAACAATCTCAATAACACTAACTTACACAGACATACATAAAAAATATATTTGATACTTAACCATAGATGAAAGGTAAACTAACGACAACCGCCTAAAAAAAATACTGGTATCCTGTTTTCAATAATATAATGACGGAATACTGTTGCGGGAATGCTCCTTTTGTTACAATTTTATTCTACTTTTTTATGTTGTGCTTTTTCTTAGAACTACACTTTACGGTACGATAATAACAACTGATAACATCTTATAAACAATACCTCAAGTACACTGAACATTGTTGTTATGTTAAAGAATACAAAGATTAAGATAAGGATATTACGAGGGTAAAACAATTGACACCATATTTAAAGAATATAATTTAAGATAGAACATGTCTCCGAACCTAACAATCAAAGGAAGGCAAAGGAAGACTAGACAGATAACTAAGAGTAGACGATTTTTATATATCATCCACATAAACCGGTGGAGTGGAAAAATGTTGATTCGATACATTCAACCGACACCGAGAGATTTAAGAAATCGTCATACCTGTGGTGAGTTGAAGTTCTTTATAGAATCGTAAATGTGACGTCTTTTGGCATCTCTATACAGACGACTGCAGCGATTCCTAAAAACTTTATAGTTTGACCGATTCTGAGAAATTTCTTTTATATCATCTCATGGCTTTTTCACGCTTATACATTAGTCGTTTAATCCCTTCGGAAAGCCAAGGTGCCGGAAGCTTTTTAACTCTATTTATCTTGTCGTATGTTTATCACAAACCCTTCAACTTTAGTGTCAATATCGCCACATTTGCAAATGGGAGACCAATCTATATTTTCTACATCATTCTTCAAATTCGTTTCACTAACACTTTTGCAACTACGTAAAACAATACGCTTGAGTTTCAGTTTAGGATAGACGACCTTGATGATGAAATGAAAATTAGGTCATGATGAACGAAAAAGGTGCAGAAAGTTGTCCATGAGTAGTAACTTTATTAGTCATATTACTGTGTATTCCCTAATCGACTAGACTGAGAAGAATAATATGGGACTGCTTTTGCATAGTTTGGAGATGCCAAATGGAAATTAATATTTGATTGAGCGAAATTAGTGTTCGGCAACACTTCTTTTAATATTTAATCTACAAAGGAATATTAATTACGGATTAACGTACTTTTACATTCATTTTTCCGTGATAAACGAATACCACGATTAATAAACATTAAATAAAATGTAATTCATTTTTATCAAAAGTCAATTGTTGAGCGTTTCAGCTTTTAAATTCCAAATTCTAAATCACACATTAGATCTATATTATTAGGGGACTTAAATAAAAGAGTAATCAGTAATTAATGTTTTATTTGTGTTTCCTGAACGTTGCATGACATGCAGAAACCAATTGGTAAAAATTTAAAAATATTTTTAAACTTTAGCCCCAGCGCAGGTTTCATAGGCAGTCCCAAAAAGGCTGTCCCAGGTCGATGCACCTTTCTCTATGCTCGGCAATCCAAATCCTGAAATTTAAAAAAAACCATTCTAAACAATATAAGAATCAAAAAAATATTATTAATAAAAATTTCCTTTAAGAATCGAAGTTGTCTACTTATATTTATAGGCGTCATTAGCAAATTTTGAGGGTGCTCTATCAAGTTCATATGGTTTCACAACTGGATTTTGGCACCATAGTTTCTGCTGGTCATTGCACAACTGTTGGTCGGGAAACCATACAGTTATCGCACTGCCACTGACTCAAAACTCTTGATTGTCTTGAAACGCAGGGTGAATGGCATAGCGAATGGTAGGTGCCGAAACAAATACTGCATGTAGTCAGAATACCCTGAGAAAAACGCCAGCGTTAATGAGCGTTTAGTTGACAGACAAAATCGTAACACAAAATGGTAGAAGAATGAAGCTTACAGTTTCATCGGTCCCACAGCAAACCACACATATTTTGTTATTGTTAGTTATCCGATTTGTTACGTCTGGTATTAAATCTGTAAGCATCACATCAACAAGTTCTGAGAGTGTTCTAATTAGTTCATGTGGTTTCAAAAATGGATCTATGGGCGGCGTACTTTCTGCTGCACAATCCACATTTTCGCGAATTACAAACGGTGATTGCACAACACCATGCATTTTTTGCATTGCCACTGATTCGAAGCTCTTGATCGTCTTGAAATGCAGGGTGAATGACATAGTGAATGGTAATTGTCGGAGCAAATATTGCATGTAGTCAGAATACCCTGAGAAAAAATGCAAGCGTTAATGAACGTTTAGTTAACAGATAAAATCGTAACGTAAGGTGAGAGAAATGATTCGAACGAAACTTACAGTTTCATCGGTCCCAGAGCACACCACACAGGTTTTGTGATTATCATTTGTTATCACATTTGTTACGCCTGGCATTAGATCCAAAAACATGTCATCAGTAAATTGTGGGGAAGCTCTGTTAAATGCATGTGGTTTCAAAAATGGATCTACGGGCAGTGTAGTTTCTGCTGTATAATCCACACCGCCACGAATTATAGTCGGTGATTGCACAACTGTTGGTCGGGAGACTATACATTTATTGCATTGCCACTGATTCAAAGCTCTTGATTCCCTTGAAATGCACGGTGAGTGACATAGCGAATGGTAAGTGTCACAGCAAATACTGCATGTAGTCAGAATACCCTGAGAAGAAAATCCAAGCGTTAATGAACTTTTACTTAAGAGACAAAACCATAACACAAAGTGACAACACAAGAACATAATAAAAACAACAAAGTAGAACAAAACTTACAGTATCATCGGTCCCGCTGCAAACTACACAGGTGTTGTTACGTCCCGATTTAATTGTCTTTTCACTATTATCCAGGGACACTTGACTTTCGGACAGTTCAGCTTCTTTAGCTTCTGACTTGAGGTAGCCGGCTTTCCTTAATCTATTCTTTATGGAAATTTTACAGAGTGATTTGCTTTTTTTTCGCTTGAAAGACACAGTAGTAGTGTGCGATGCACTTCTGTTATCTCCGTTACTCGAGATATCATCACGTTTTTTAGGGCTTCCCGACATTCTGCGATGAGAAAAGTTAACCAGTAATAACGTCTGGTGTTATATTTATGCACAATTATATTTATGCTGATTCTTTTATAAACAGAACTTGGGTAATTTTATCACAAAAATTGACCACTATAACACTTGTACAAAGTTTCTGATTGTCTACCACTTAACAATTGATGTAATTAAACCTTGGAGTCGCTAACAAACAGACACGTCTTTCGCTGCGCACAGTTCACAACGATTTAACAACTGAACACCGCTTGGCCAGTGGTCTATGATCCTTGTAAAAAAATACCTGTGAAAAAGTAATAGTGAACTACCTGAGATAAGAGTGTGCATAGTTCGCACAAACTGTTAATGAGTCATCTGAGATACATCGATCTGATTGGTTGTGGCCCAACTTCTAACAGAGTAAATGAAAGGATAACAAAAGAAATCAATATCAGCTCTTATCTCTAAACTTTTGATTGTTTTTTGTACTTACTAAATGCATTTATGGCGTTGCTGGGGCTTGCCAAGTGTTGAGCCTTATTTTGCTAGTGTCGTGTCTTCTTACACGCAGCTACAAGAGTCAGTTTTAAAATGTTTCCAGTTTTAAAATGATACATTTGAAAGCATAGAAAACTACGTTTTCCCGAAATTATGAAACACGCCTGAAAGTAAGTACATTAAACGCTCGTAGGTCGTCCCTCCGGGGGTTTATTACGAGTATTGAAATACAGAGTTAACATAACTTATTTTTGTACCTATAATAAAATAAAAATGTATTATAAATAAATAAATATATATATATATATATATATATAAATCTATAAAATAAATCACTTTTATCCTGCATATAAGATATATAAGATACATATATTCAAAATTAGCCACCACCCATGTAAAACCGCGACGAGGCGCTAGTATAAAGTATAATGATAAGCCACCTTGGGCATAAAGATTATTTGAAATATTTCATAAGCTATAGGTACCTACCATGATAGGACTAGATAAAACGATTATTATGTACTTACCTCCTTGTCTCGTGACGGCACAACATTGAAATGCTTCCTGCCTGGAAAGTTATGGTGTTTTACTAGAAGAACGGTGGTATTTAAGATAAAATACACCTTGTTCATACAATCACACTTCCAACAATCCTACATCGCTTTGTTTCTAATTTTGGCGTGTATCACAAGAAAACATGTGTTACAAAATTATACTACTATTGGTACGGTACATTGTGCAACATTATATTGAACCTACGTATATTAACTTCAAAGTACGAACGTTAAAAAAACGAATACCTAGTACTTTTTCTAGCTAACCAAGGGAAGTCGACTAACAATCTCAATAACACTAACTTACACAGACATACATAAAAAATATATTTGATACTTAACCATAGATGAAAGGTAAACTAACGACAACCGCCTAAAAAAAATACTGGTATCCTGTTTTCAATAATATAATGACGGAATACTGTTGCGGGAATGCTTCTTTTGTTACAATTTTATTCTACTTTTTTATGTTGTGCTTTTTCTTAGAACTACACTTTACGGTACGATAATAACAACTGATAACATCTTATAAACAATACCTCAAGTACACTGAACATTGTTGTTATGTTAAAGAATACAAAGATTAAGATAAGGATATTACGAGGGTAAAACAATTGACACCATATTTAAAGAATATAATTTAAGATAGAACATGTCTCCGAACCTAACAATCAAAGGAAGGCAAAGGAAGACTAGACAGATAACTAAGAGTAGACGATTTTTATATATCATCCACATAAACCGGTGGAGTGGAAAAATGTTGATTCGATACATTCAACCGACACCGAGAGATTTAAGAAATCGTCATACCTGTGGTGAGTTGAAGTTCTTTATAGAATCGTAAATGTGACGTCTTTTGGCATCTCTATACAGACGACTGCAGCGATTCCTAAAAACTTTATAGTTTGACCGATTCTGAGAAATTTCTTTTATATCATCTCATGGCTTTTTCACGCTTATACATTAGTCGTTTAATCCCTTCGGAAAGCCAAGGTGCCGGAAGCTTTTTAACTCTATTTATCTTGTCGTATGTTTATCACAAACCCTTCAACTTTAGTGTCAATATCGCCACATTTGCAAATGGGAGACCAATCTATATTTTCTACATCATTCTTCAAATTCGTTTCACTAACACTTTTGCAACTACGTAAAACAATACGCTTGAGTTTCAGTTTAGGATAGACGACCTTGATGATGAAATGAAAATTAGGTCATGATGAACGAAAAAGGTGCAGAAAGTTGTCCATGAGTAGTAACTTTATTAGTCATATTACTGTGTATTCCCTAATCGACTAGACTGAGAAGAATAATATGGGACTGCTTTTGCATAGTTTGGAGATGCCAAATGGAAATTAATATTTGATTGAGCGAAATTAGTGTTCGGCAACACTTCTTTTAATATTTAATCTACAAAGGAATATTAATTACGGATTAACGTACTTTTACATTCATTTTTCCGTGATAAACGAATACCACGATTAATAAACATTAAATAAAATGTAATTCATTTTTATCAAAAGTCAATTGTTGAGCGTTTCAGCTTTTAAATTCCAAATTCTAAATCACACATTAGATCTATATTATTAGGGGACTTAAATAAAAGAGTAATCAGTAATTAATGTTTTATTTGTGTTTCCTGAACGTTGCATGACATGCAGAAACCAATTGGTAAAAATTTAAAAATATTTTTAAACTTTAGCCCCAGCGCAGGTTTCATAGGCAGTCCCAAAAAGGCTGTCCCAGGTCGATGCACCTTTCTCTATGCTCGGCAATCCAAATCCTGAAATTTAAAAAAAACCATTCTAAACAATGTAAGAATCAAAAAAATATTATTAATAAAAATTTCCTTTAAGAATCGAAGTTGTCTACTTATATTTATAGGCGTCATTAGCAAATTTTGAGGGTGCTCTATCAAGTTCATATAGTTTCACAACTGGATTTTGGCACCATAGTTTCTGCTGGTCATTGCACAACTGTTGGTCGGGAAACCATACAGTTATCGCACTGCCACTGACTCAAAACTCTTGATTGTCTTGAAACGCAGGGTGAATGGCATAGCGAATGGTAGGTGCCGAAACAAATACTGCATGTAGTCAGAATACCCTGAGAAAAACGCCAGCGTTAATGAGCGTTTAGTTGACAGACAAAATCGTAACACAAAATGGTAGAAGAATGAAGCTTACAGTTTCATCGGTCCCACAGCAAACCACACATATTTTGTTATTGTTAGTTATCCGATTTGTTACGTCTGGTATTAAATCTGTAAGCATCACATCAACAAGTTCTGAGAGTGTTCTAATTAGTTCATGTGGTTTCAAAAATGGATCTATGGGCGGCGTACTTTCTGCTGCACAATCCACATTTTCGCGAATTACAAACGGTGATTGCACAACACCATGCATTTTTTGCATTGCCACTGATTCGAAGCTCTTGATCGTCTTGAAATGCAGGGTGAATGACATAGTGAATGGTAATTGTCGGAGCAAATATTGCATGTAGTCAGAATACCCTGAGAAAAAATGCAAGCGTTAATGAACGTTTAGTTAACAGATAAAATCGTAACGTAAGGTGAGAGAAATGATTCGAACGAAACTTACAGTTTCATCGGTCCCAGAGCACACCACACAGGTTTTGTGATTATCATTTGTTATCACATTTGTTACGCCTGGCATTAGATCCAAAAACATGTCATCAGTAAATTGTGGGGAAGCTCTGTTAAATGCATGTGGTTTCAAAAATGGATCTACGGGCAGTGTAGTTTCTGCTGTATAATCCACACCGCCACGAATTATAGTCGGTGATTGCACAACTGTTGGTCGGGAGACTATACATTTATTGCATTGCCACTGATTCAAAGCTCTTGATTCCCTTGAAATGCACGGTGAGTGACATAGCGAATGGTAAGTGTCACAGCAAATACTGCATGTAGTCAGAATACCCTGAGAAGAAAATCCAAGCGTTAATGAACTTTTACTTAAGAGACAAAACCATAACACAAAGTGACAACACAAGAACATAATAAAAACAACAAAGTAGAATAAAACTTACAGTATCATCGGTCCCGCTGCAAACTACACAGGTGTTGTTACGTCCCGATTTAATTGTCTTTTCACTATTATCCAGGGACACTTGACTTTCGGACAGTTCAGCTTCTTTAGCTTCTGACTTGAGGTAGCCGGCTTTCCTTAATCTATTCTTTATGGAAATTTTACAGAGTGATTTGCTTTTTTTTCGCTTGAAAGACACAGTAGTAGTGTGCGATGCACTTCTGTTATCTCCGTTACTCGAGATATCATCACGTTTTTTAGGGCTTCCCGACATTCTGCGATGAGAAAAGTTAACCAGTAATAACGTCTGGTGTTATATTTATGCACAATTATATTTATGCTGATTCTTTTATAAACAGAACTTGGGTAATTTTATCACAAAAATTGACCACTATAACACTTGTACAAAGTTTCTGATTGTCTACCACTTAACAATTGATGTAATTAAACCTTGGAGTCGCTAACAAACAGACACGTCTTTCGCTGCGCACAGTTCACAACGATTTAACAACTGAACACCGCTTGGCCAGTGGTCTATGATCCTTGTAAAAAAATACCTGTGAAAAAGTAATAGTGAACTACCTGAGATAAGAGTGTGCATAGTTCGCACAAACTGTTAATGAGTCATCTGAGATACATCGATCTGATTGGTTGTGGCCCAACTTCTAACAGAGTAAATGAAAGGATAACAAAAGAAATCAATATCAGCTCTTATCTCTAAACTTTTGATTGTTTTTTGTACTTACTAAATGCATTTATGGCGTTGCTGGGGCTTGCCAAGTGTTGAGCCTTATTTTGCTAGTGTCGTGTCTTCTTACACGCAGCTACAAGAGTCAGTTTTAAAATGTTTCCAGTTTTAAAATGATACATTTGAAAGCATAGAAAACTACGTTTTCCCGAAATTATAAAACACGCCTGAAAGTAAGTACATTAAACGCTCGTAGGTCGTCCCTCCGGGGGTTTATTACGAGTATTGAAATACAGAGTTAACATAACTTATTTTTGTACCTATAATAAAATAAAAATGTATTATAAATAAATAAATATATATATATATATATATATATAAATCTATAAAATAAATCACTTTTATCCTGCATATAAGATATATAAGATACATATATTCAAAATTAGCCACCACCCATGTAAAACCGCGACGAGGCGCTAGTATAAAGTATAATGATAAGCCACCTTGGGCATAAAGATTATTTGAAATATTTCATAAGCTATAGGTACCTACCATGATAGGACTAGATAAAACGATTATTATGTACTTACCTCCTTGTCTCGTGACGGCACAACATTGAAATGCTTCCTGCCTGGAAAGTTATGGTGTTTTACTAGAAGAACGGTGGTATTTAAGATAAAATACACCTTGTTCATACAATCACACTTCCAACAATCCTACATCGCTTTGTTTCTAATTTTGGCGTGTATCACAAGAAAACATGTGTTACAAAATTATACTACTATTGGTACGGTACATTGTGCAACATTATATTGAACCTACGTATATTAACTTCAAAGTACGAACGTTAAAAAAACGAATACCTAGTACTTTTTCTAGCTAACCAAGGGAAGTCGACTAACAATCTCAATAACACTAACTTACACAGACATACATAAAAAATATATTTGATACTTAACCATAGATGAAAGGTAAACTAACGACAACCGCCTAAAAAAAATACTGGTATCCTGTTTTCAATAATATAATGACGGAATACTGTTGCGGGAATGCTTCTTTTGTTACAATTTTATTCTACTTTTTTATGTTGTGCTTTTTCTTAGAACTACACTTTACGGTACGATAATAACAACTGATAACATCTTATAAACAATACCTCAAGTACACTGAACATTGTTGTTATGTTAAAGAATACAAAGATTAAGATAAGGATATTACGAGGGTAAAACAATTGACACCATATTTAAAGAATATAATTTAAGATAGAACATGTCTCCGAACCTAACAATCAAAGGAAGGCAAAGGAAGACTAGACAGATAACTAAGAGTAGACGATTTTTATATATCATCCACATAAACCGGTGGAGTGGAAAAATGTTGATTCGATACATTCAACCGACACCGAGAGATTTAAGAAATCGTCATACCTGTGGTGAGTTGAAGTTCTTTATAGAATCGTAAATGTGACGTCTTTTGGCATCTCTATACAGACGACTGCAGCGATTCCTAAAAACTTTATAGTTTGACCGATTCTGAGAAATTTCTTTTATATCATCTCATGGCTTTTTCACGCTTATACATTAGTCGTTTAATCCCTTCGGAAAGCCAAGGTGCCGGAAGCTTTTTAACTCTATTTATCTTGTCGTATGTTTATCACAAACCCTTCAACTTTAGTGTCAATATCGCCACATTTGCAAATGGGAGACCAATCTATATTTTCTACATCATTCTTCAAATTCGTTTCACTAACACTTTTGCAACTACGTAAAACAATACGCTTGAGTTTCAGTTTAGGATAGACGACCTTGATGATGAAATGAAAATTAGGTCATGATGAACGAAAAAGGTGCAGAAAGTTGTCCATGAGTAGTAACTTTATTAGTCATATTACTGTGTATTCCCTAATCGACTAGACTGAGAAGAATAATATGGGACTGCTTTTGCATAGTTTGGAGATGCCAAATGGAAATTAATATTTGATTGAGCGAAATTAGTGTTCGGCAACACTTCTTTTAATATTTAATCTACAAAGGAATATTAATTACGGATTAACGTACTTTTACATTCATTTTTCCGTGATAAACGAATACCACGATTAATGAACATTAAATAAAATGTAATTCATTTTTATCAAAAGTCAATTGTTGAGCGTTTCAGCTTTTAAATTCCAAATTCTAAATCACACATTAGATCTATATTATTAGGGGACTTAAATAAAAGAGTAATCAGTAATTAATGTTTTATTTGTGTTTCCTGAACGTTGCATGACATGCAGAAACCAATTGGTAAAAATTTAAAAATATTTTTAAACTTTAGCCCCAGCGCAGGTTTCATAGGCAGTCCCAAAAAGGCTGTCCCAGGTCGATGCACCTTTCTCTATGCTCGGCAATCCAAATCCTGAAATTTAAAAAAAACCATTCTAAACAATGTAAGAATCAAAAAAATATTATTAATAAAAATTTCCTTTAAGAATCGAAGTTGTCTACTTATATTTATAGGCGTCATCAGCAAATTTTGAGGGTGCTCTATCAAGTTCATATGGTTTCACAACTGGATTTTGGCACCATAGTTTCTGCTGGTCATTGCACAACTGTTGGTCGGGAAACCATACAGTTATCGCACTGCCACTGACTCAAAACTCTTGATTGTCTTGAAACGCAGGGTGAATGGCATAGCGAATGGTAGGTGCCGAAACAAATACTGCATGTAGTCAGAATACCCTGAGAAAAACGCCAGCGTTAATGAGCGTTTAGTTGACAGACAAAATCGTAACACAAAATGGTAGAAGAATGAAGCTTACAGTTTCATCGGTCCCACAGCAAACCACACATATTTTGTTATTGTTAGTTATCCGATTTGTTACGTCTGGTATTAAATCTGTAAGCATCACATCAACAAGTTCTGAGAGTGTTCTAATTAGTTCATGTGGTTTCAAAAATGGATCTATGGGCGGCGTACTTTCTGCTGCACAATCCACATTTTCGCGAATTACAAACGGTGATTGCACAACACCATGCATTTTTTGCATTGCCACTGATTCGAAGCTCTTGATCGTCTTGAAATGCAGGGTGAATGACATAGTGAATGGTAATTGTCGGAGCAAATATTGCATGTAGTCAGAATACCCTGAGAAAAAATGCAAGCGTTAATGAACGTTTAGTTAACAGATAAAATCGTAACGTAAGGTGACAGAAATGATTCGAACGAAACTTACAGTTTCATCGGTCCCAGAGCACACCACACAGGTTTTGTGATTATCATTTGTTATCACATTTGTTACGCCTGGCATTAGATCCAAAAACATGTCATCAGTAAATTGTGGGGAAGCTCTGTTAAATGCATGTGGTTTCAAAAATGGATCTACGGGCAGTGTAGTTTCTGCTGTATAATCCACACCGCCACGAATTATAGTCGGTGATTGCACAACTGTTGGTCGGGAGACTATACATTTATTGCATTTCCACTGATTCAAAGCTCTTGATTCCCTTGAAATGCACGGTGAGTGACATAGCGAATGGTAAGTGTCACAGCAAATACTGCATGTAGTCAGAATACCCTGAGAAGAAAATCCAAGCGTTAATGAACTTTTACTTAAGAGACAAAACCATAACACAAAGTGACAACACAAGAACATAATAAAAACAACAAAGTAGAACAAAACTTACAGTATCATCGGTCCCGCTGCAAACTACACAGGTGTTGTTACGTCCCGATTTAATTGTCTTTTCACTATTATCCAGGGACACTTGACTTTCGGACAGTTCAGCTTCTTTAGCTTCTGACTTGAGGTAGCCGGCTTTCCTTAATCTATTCTTTATGGAAATTTTACAGAGTGATTTGCTTTTTTTTCGCTTGAAAGACACAGTAGTAGTGTGCGATGCACTTCTGTTATCTCCGTTACTCGAGATATCATCACGTTTTTTAGGGCTTCCCGACATTCTGCGATGAGAAAAGTTAACCAGTAATAACGTCTGGTGTTATATTTATGCACAATTATATTTATGCTGATTCTTTTATAAACAGAACTTGGGTAATTTTATCACAAAAATTGACCACTATAACACTTGTACAAAGTTTCTGATTGTCTACCACTTAACAATTGATGTAATTAAACCTTGGAGTCGCTAACAAACAGACACGTCTTTCGCTGCGCACAGTTCACAACGATTTAACAACTGAACACCGCTTGGCCAGTGGTCTATGATCCTTGTAAAAAAATACCTGTGAAAAAGTAATAGTGAACTACCTGAGATAAGAGTGTGCATAGTTCGCACAAACTGTTAATGAGTCATCTGAGATACATCGATCTGATTGGTTGTGGCCCAACTTCTAACAGAGTAAATGAAAGGATAACAAAAGAAATCAATATCAGCTCTTATCTCTAAACTTTTGATTGTTTTTTGTACTTACTAAATGCATTTATGGCGTTGCTGGGGCTTGCCAAGTGTTGAGCCTTATTTTGCTAGTGTCGTGTCTTCTTACACGCAGCTACAAGAGTCAGTTTTAAAATGTTTCCAGTTTTAAAATGATACATTTGAAAGCATAGAAAACTACGTTTTCCCGAAATTATGAAACACGCCTGAAAGTAAGTACATTAAACGCTCGTAGGTCGTCCCTCCGGGGGTTTATTACGAGTATTGAAATACAGAGTTAACATAACTTATTTTTGTACCTATAATAAAATAAAAATGTATTATAAATAAATAAATATATATATATATATATATATATAAATCTATAAAATAAATCACTTTTATCCTGCATATAAGATATATAAGATACATATATTCAAAATTAGCCACCACCCATGTAAAACCGCGACGAGGCGCTAGTATAAAGTATAATGATAAGCCACCTTGGGCATAAAGATTATTTGAAATATTTCATAAGCTATAGGTACCTACCATGATAGGACTAGATAAAACGATTATTATGTACTTACCTCCTTGTCTCGTGACGGCACAACATTGAAATGCTTCCTGCCTGGAAAGTTATGGTGTTTTACTAGAAGAACGGTGGTATTTAAGATAAAATACACCTTGTTCATACAATCACACTTCCAACAATCCTACATCGCTTTGTTTCTAATTTTGGCGTGTATCACAAGAAAACATGTGTTACAAAATTATACTACTATTGGTACGGTACATTGTGCAACATTATATTGAACCTACGTATATTAACTTCAAAGTACGAACGTTAAAAAAACGAATACCTAGTACTTTTTCTAGCTAACCAAGGGAAGTCGACTAACAATCTCAATAACACTAACTTACACAGACATACATAAAAAATATATTTGATACTTAACCATAGATGAAAGGTAAACTAACGACAACCGCCTAAAAAAAATACTGGTATCCTGTTTTCAATAATATAATGACGGAATACTGTTGCGGGAATGCTTCTTTTGTTACAATTTTATTCTACTTTTTTATGTTGTGCTTTTTCTTAGAACTACACTTTACGGTACGATAATAACAACTGATAACATCTTATAAACAATACCTCAAGTACACTGAACATTGTTGTTATGTTAAAGAATACAAAGATTAAGATAAGGATATTACGAGGGTAAAACAATTGACACCATATTTAAAGAATATAATTTAAGATAGAACATGTCTCCGAACCTAACAATCAAAGGAAGGCAAAGGAAGACTAGACAGATAACTAAGAGTAGACGATTTTTATATATCATCCACATAAACCGGTGGAGTGGAAAAATGTTGATTCGATACATTCAACCGACACCGAGAGATTTAAGAAATCGTCATACCTGTGGTGAGTTGAAGTTCTTTATAGAATCGTAAATGTGACGTCTTTTGGCATCTCTATACAGACGACTGCAGCGATTCCTAAAAACTTTATAGTTTGACCGATTCTGAGAAATTTCTTTTATATCATCTCATGGCTTTTTCACGCTTATACATTAGTCGTTTAATCCCTTCGGAAAGCCAAGGTGCCGGAAGCTTTTTAACTCTATTTATCTTGTCGTATGTTTATCACAAACCCTTCAACTTTAGTGTCAATATCGCCACATTTGCAAATGGGAGACCAATCTATATTTTCTACATCATTCTTCAAATTCGTTTCACTAACACTTTTGCAACTACGTAAAACAATACGCTTGAGTTTCAGTTTAGGATAGACGACCTTGATGATGAAATGAAAATTAGGTCATGATGAACGAAAAAGGTGCAGAAAGTTGTCCATGAGTAGTAACTTTATTAGTCATATTACTGTGTATTCCCTAATCGACTAGACTGAGAAGAATAATATGGGACTGCTTTTGCATAGTTTGGAGATGCCAAATGGAAATTAATATTTGATTGAGCGAAATTAGTGTTCGGCAACACTTCTTTTAATATTTAATCTACAAAGGAATATTAATTACGGATTAACGTACTTTTACATTCATTTTTCCGTGATAAACGAATACCACGATTAATAAACATTAAATAAAATGTAATTCATTTTTATCAAAAGTCAATTGTTGAGCGTTTCAGCTTTTAAATTCCAAATTCTAAATCACACATTAGATCTATATTATTAGGGGACTTAAATAAAAGAGTAATCAGTAATTAATGTTTTATTTGTGTTTCCTGAACGTTGCATGACATGCAGAAACCAATTGGTAAAAATTTAAAAATATTTTTAAACTTTAGCCCCAGCGCAGGTTTCATAGGCAGTCCCAAAAAGGCTGTCCCAGGTCGATGCACCTTTCTCTATGCTCGGCAATCCAAATCCTGAAATTTAAAAAAAACCATTCTAAACAATGTAAGAATCAAAAAAATATTATTAATAAAAATTTCCTTTAAGAATCGAAGTTGTCTACTTATATTTATAGGCGTCATTAGCAAATTTTGAGGGTGCTCTATCAAGTTCATATAGTTTCACAACTGGATTTTGGCACCATAGTTTCTGCTGGTCATTGCACAACTGTTGGTCGGGAAACCATACAGTTATCGCACTGCCACTGACTCAAAACTCTTGATTGTCTTGAAACGCAGGGTGAATGGCATAGCGAATGGTAGGTGCCGAAACAAATACTGCATGTAGTCAGAATACCCTGAGAAAAACGCCAGCGTTAATGAGCGTTTAGTTGACAGACAAAATCGTAACACAAAATGGTAGAAGAATGAAGCTTACAGTTTCATCGGTCCCACAGCAAACCACACATATTTTGTTATTGTTAGTTATCCGATTTGTTACGTCTGGTATTAAATCTGTAAGCATCACATCAACAAGTTCTGAGAGTGTTCTAATTGGTTCATGTGGTTTCAAAAATGGATCTATGGGCGGCGTACTTTCTGCTGCACAATCCACATTTTCGCGAATTACAAACGGTGATTGCACAACACCATGCATTTTTTGCATTGCCACTGATTCGAAGCTCTTGATCGTCTTGAAATGCAGGGTGAATGACATAGTGAATGGTAATTGTCGGAGCAAATATTGCATGTAGTCAGAATACCCTGAGAAAAAATGCAAGCGTTAATGAACGTTTAGTTAACAGATAAAATCGTAACGTAAGGTGAGAGAAATGATTCGAACGAAACTTACAGTTTCATCGGTCCCAGAGCACACCACACAGGTTTTGTGATTATCATTTGTTATCACATTTGTTACGCCTGGCATTAGATCCAAAAACATGTCATCAGTAAATTGTGGGGAAGCTCTGTTAAATGCATGTGGTTTCAAAAATGGATCTACGGGCAGTGTAGTTTCTGCTGTATAATCCACACCGCCACGAATTATAGTCGGTGATTGCACAACTGTTGGTCGGGAGACTATACATTTATTGCATTGCCACTGATTCAAAGCTCTTGATTCCCTTGAAATGCACGGTGAGTGACATAGCGAATGGTAAGTGTCACAGCAAATACTGCATGTAGTCAGAATACCCTGAGAAGAAAATCCAAGCGTTAATGAACTTTTACTTAAGAGACAAAACCATAACACAAAGTGACAACACAAGAACATAATAAAAACAACAAAGTAGAACAAAACTTACAGTATCATCGGTCCCGCTGCAAACTACACAGGTGTTGTTACGTCCCGATTTAATTGTCTTTTCACTATTATCCAGGGACACTTGACTTTCGGACAGTTCAGCTTCTTTAGCTTCTGACTTGAGGTAGCCGGCTTTCCTTAATCTATTCTTTATGGAAATTTTACAGAGTGATTTGCTTTTTTTTCGCTTGAAAGACACAGTAGTAGTGTGCGATGCACTTCTGTTATCTCCGTTACTCGAGATATCATCACGTTTTTTAGGGCTTCCCGACATTCTGCGATGAGAAAAGTTAACCAGTAATAACGTCTGGTGTTATATTTATGCACAATTATATTTATGCTGATTCTTTTATAAACAGAACTTGGGTAATTTTATCACAAAAATTGACCACTATAACACTTGTACAAAGTTTCTGATTGTCTACCACTTAACAATTGATGTAATTAAACCTTGGAGTCGCTAACAAACAGACACGTCTTTCGCTGCGCACAGTTCACAACGATTTAACAACTGAACACCGCTTGGCCAGTGGTCTATGATCCTTGTAAAAAAATACCTGTGAAAAAGTAATAGTGAACTACCTGAGATAAGAGTGTGCATAGTTCGCACAAACTGTTAATGAGTCATCTGAGATACATCGATCTGATTGGTTGTGGCCCAACTTCTAACAGAGTAAATGAAAGGATAACAAAAGAAATCAATATCAGCTCTTATCTCTAAACTTTTGATTGTTTTTTGTACTTACTAAATGCATTTATGGCGTTGCTGGGGCTTGCCAAGTGTTGAGCCTTATTTTGCTAGTGTCGTGTCTTCTTACACGCAGCTACAAGAGTCAGTTTTAAAATATTTCCAGTTTTAAAATGATACATTTGAAAGCATAGAAAACTACGTTTTCCCGAAATTATGAAACACGCCTGAAAGTAAGTACATTAAACGCTCGTAGGTCGTCCCTCCGGGGGTTTATTACGAGTATTGAAATACAGAGTTAACATAACTTATTTTTGTACCTATAATAAAATAAAAATGTATTATAAATAAATAAATATATATATATATATATATATAAATCTATAAAATAAATCACTTTTATCCTGCATATAAGATATATAAGATACATATATTCAAAATTAGCCACCACCCATGTAAAACCGCGACGAGGCGCTAGTATAAAGTATAATGATAAGCCACCTTGGGCATAAAGATTATTTGAAATATTTCATAAGCTATAGGTACCTACCATGATAGGACTAGATAAAACGATTATTATGTACTTACCTCCTTGTCTCGTGACGGCACAACATTGAAATGCTTCCTGCCTGGAAAGTTATGGTGTTTTACTAGAAGAACGGTGGTATTTAAGATAAAATACACCTTGTTCATACAATCACACTTCCAACAATCCTACATCGCTTTGTTTCTAATTTTGGCGTGTATCACAAGAAAACATGTGTTACAAAATTATACTACTATTGGTACGGTACATTGTGCAACATTATATTGAACCTACGTATATTAACTTCAAAGTACGAACGTTAAAAAAACGAATACCTAGTACTTTTTCTAGCTAACCAAGGGAAGTCGACTAACAATCTCAATAACACTAACTTACACAGACATACATAAAAAATATATTTGATACTTAACCATAGATGAAAGGTAAACTAACGACAACCGCCTAAAAAAAATACTGGTATCCTGTTTTCAATAATATAATGACGGAATACTGTTGCGGGAATGCTCCTTTTGTTACAATTTTATTCTACTTTTTTATGTTGTGCTTTTTCTTAGAACTACACTTTACGGTACGATAATAACAACTGATAACATCTTATAAACAATACCTCAAGTACACTGAACATTGTTGTTATGTTAAAGAATACAAAGATTAAGATAAGGATATTACGAGGGTAAAACAATTGACACCATATTTAAAGAATATAATTTAAGATAGAACATGTCTCCGAACCTAACAATCAAAGGAAGGCAAAGGAAGACTAGACAGATAACTAAGAGTAGACGATTTTTATATATCATCCACATAAACCGGTGGAGTGGAAAAATGTTGATTCGATACATTCAACCGACACCGAGAGATTTAAGAAATCGTCATACCTGTGGTGAGTTGAAGTTCTTTATAGAATCGTAAATGTGACGTCTTTTGGCATCTCTATACAGACGACTGCAGCGATTCCTAAAAACTTTATAGTTTGACCGATTCTGAGAAATTTCTTTTATATCATCTCATGGCTTTTTCACGCTTATACATTAGTCGTTTAATCCCTTCGGAAAGCCAAGGTGCCGGAAGCTTTTTAACTCTATTTATCTTGTCGTATGTTTATCACAAACCCTTCAACTTTAGTGTCAATATCGCCACATTTGCAAATGGGAGACCAATCTATATTTTCTACATCATTCTTCAAATTCGTTTCACTAACACTTTTGCAACTACGTAAAACAATACGCTTGAGTTTCAGTTTAGGATAGACGACCTTGATGATGAAATGAAAATTAGGTCATGATGAACGAAAAAGGTGCAGAAAGTTGTCCATGAGTAGTAACTTTATTAGTCATATTACTGTGTATTCCCTAATCGACTAGACTGAGAAGAATAATATGGGACTGCTTTTGCATAGTTTGGAGATGCCAAATGGAAATTAATATTTGATTGAGCGAAATTAGTGTTCGGCAACACTTCTTTTAATATTTAATCTACAAAGGAATATTAATTACGGATTAACGTACTTTTACATTCATTTTTCCGTGATAAACGAATACCACGATTAATAAACATTAAATAAAATGTAATTCATTTTTATCAAAAGTCAATTGTTGAGCGTTTCAGCTTTTAAATTCCAAATTCTAAATCACACATTAGATCTATATTATTAGGGGACTTAAATAAAAGAGTAATCAGTAATTAATGTTTTATTTGTGTTTCCTGAACGTTGCATGACATGCAGAAACCAATTGGTAAAAATTTAAAAATATTTTTAAACTTTAGCCCCAGCGCAGGTTTCATAGGCAGTCCCAAAAAGGCTGTCCCAGGTCGATGCACCTTTCTCTATGCTCGGCAATCCAAATCCTGAAATTTAAAAAAAACCATTCTAAACAATATAAGAATCAAAAAAATATTATTAATAAAAATTTCCTTTAAGAATCGAAGTTGTCTACTTATATTTATAGGCGTCATTAGCAAATTTTGAGGGTGCTCTATCAAGTTCATATGGTTTCACAACTGGATTTTGGCACCATAGTTTCTGCTGGTCATTGCACAACTGTTGGTCGGGAAACCATACAGTTATCGCACTGCCACTGACTCAAAACTCTTGATTGTCTTGAAACGCAGGGTGAATGGCATAGCGAATGGTAGGTGCCGAAACAAATACTGCATGTAGTCAGAATACCCTGAGAAAAACGCCAGCGTTAATGAGCGTTTAGTTGACAGACAAAATCGTAACACAAAATGGTAGAAGAATGAAGCTTACAGTTTCATCGGTCCCACAGCAAACTACACATATTTTGTTATTGTTAGTTATCCGATTTGTTACGTCTGGTATTAAATCTGTAAGCATCACATCAACAAGTTCTGAGAGTGTTCTAATTAGTTCATGTGGTTTCAAAAATGGATCTATGGGCGGCGTACTTTCTGCTGCACAATCCACATTTTCGCGAATTACAAACGGTGATTGCACAACACCATGCATTTTTTGCATTGCCACTGATTCGAAGCTCTTGATCGTCTTGAAATGCAGGGTGAATGACATAGTGAATGGTAATTGTCGGAGCAAATATTGCATGTAGTCAGAATACCCTGAGAAAAAATGCAAGCGTTAATGAACGTTTAGTTAACAGATAAAATCGTAACGTAAGGTGAGAGAAATGATTCGAACGAAACTTACAGTTTCATCGGTCCCAGAGCACACCACACAGGTTTTGTGATTATCATTTGTTATCACATTTGTTACGCCTGGCATTAGATCCAAAAACATGTCATCAGTAAATTGTGGGGAAGCTCTGTTAAATGCATGTGGTTTCAAAAATGGATCTACGGGCAGTGTAGTTTCTGCTGTATAATCCACACCGCCACGAATTATAGTCGGTGATTGCACAACTGTTGGTCGGGAGACTATACATTTATTGCATTGCCACTGATTCAAAGCTCTTGATTCCCTTGAAATGCACGGTGAGTGACATAGCGAATGGTAAGTGTCACAGCAAATACTGCATGTAGTCAGAATACCCTGAGAAGAAAATCCAAGCGTTAATGAACTTTTACTTAAGAGACAAAACCATAACACAAAGTGACAACACAAGAACATAATAAAAACAACAAAGTAGAACAAAACTTACAGTATCATCGGTCCCGCTGCAAACTACACAGGTGTTGTTACGTCCCGATTTAATTGTCTTTTCACTATTATCCAGGGACACTTGACTTTCGGACAGTTCAGCTTCTTTAGCTTCTGACTTGAGGTAGCTGGCTTTCCTTAATCTATTCTTTATGGAAATTTTACAGAGTGATTTGCTTTTTTTTCGCTTGAAAGACACAGTAGTAGTGTGCGATGCACTTCTGTTATCTCCGTTACTCGAGATATCATCACGTTTTTTAGGGCTTCCCGACATTCTGCGATGAGAAAAGTTAACCAGTAATAACGTCTGGTGTTATATTTATGCACAATTATATTTATGCTGATTCTTTTATAAACAGAACTTGGGTAATTTTATCACAAAAATTGACCACTATAACACTTGTACAAAGTTTCTGATTGTCTACCACTTAACAATTGATGTAATTAAACCTTGGAGTCGCTAACAAACAGACACGTCTTTCGCTGCGCACAGTTCACAACGATTTAACAACTGAACACCGCTTGGCCAGTGGTCTATGATCCTTGTAAAAAAATACCTGTGAAAAAGTAATAGTGAACTACCTGAGATAAGAGTGTGCATAGTTCGCACAAACTGTTAATGAGTCATCTGAGATACATCGATCTGATTGGTTGTGGCCCAACTTCTAACAGAGTAAATGAAAGGATAACAAAAGAAATCAATATCAGCTCTTATCTCTAAACTTTTGATTGTTTTTTGTACTTACTAAATGCATTTATGGCGTTGCTGGGGCTTGCCAAGTGTTGAGCCTTATTTTGCTAGTGTCGTGTCTTCTTACACGCAGCTACAAGAGTCAGTTTTAAAATGTTTCCAGTTTTAAAATGATACATTTGAAAGCATAGAAAACTACGTTTTCCCGAAATTATGAAACACGCCTGAAAGTAAGTACATTAAACGCTCGTAGGTCGTCCCTCCGGGGGTTTATTACGAGTATTGAAATACAGAGTTAACATAACTTATTTTTGTACCTATAATAAAATAAAAATGTATTATAAATAAATAAATATATATATATATATATAAATCTATAAAATAAATCACTTTTATCCTGCATATAAGATATATAAGATACATATATTCAAAATTAGCCACCACCCATGTAAAACCGCGACGAGGCGCTAGTATAAAGTATAATGATAAGCCACCTTGGGCATAAAGATTATTTGAAATATTTCATAAGCTATAGGTACCTACCATGATAGGACTAGATAAAACGATTATTATGTACTTACCTCCTTGTCTCGTGACGGCACAACATTGAAATGCTTCCTGCCTGGAAAGTTATGGTGTTTTACTAGAAGAACGGTGGTATTTAAGATAAAATACACCTTGTTCATACAATCACACTTCCAACAATCCTACATCGCTTTGTTTCTAATTTTGGCGTGTATCACAAGAAAACATGTGTTACAAAATTATACTACTATTGGTACGGTACATTGTGCAACATTATATTGAACCTACGTATATTAACTTCAAAGTACGAACGTTAAAAAAACGAATACCTAGTACTTTTTCTAGCTAACCAAGGGAAGTCGACTAACAATCTCAATAACACTAACTTACACAGACATACATAAAAAATATATTTGATACTTAACCATAGATGAAAGGTAAACTAACGACAACCGCCTAAAAAAAATACTGGTATCCTGTTTTCAATAATATAATGACGGAATACTGTTGCGGGAATGCTTCTTTTGTTACAATTTTATTCTACTTTTTTATGTTGTGCTTTTTCTTAGAACTACACTTTACGGTACGATAATAACAACTGATAACATCTTATAAACAATACCTCAAGTACACTGAACATTGTTGTTATGTTAAAGAATACAAAGATTAAGATAAGGATATTACGAGGGTAAAACAATTGACACCATATTTAAAGAATATAATTTAAGATAGAACATGTCTCCGAACCTAACAATCAAAGGAAGGCAAAGGAAGACTAGACAGATAACTAAGAGTAGACGATTTTTATATATCATCCACATAAACCGGTGGAGTGGAAAAATGTTGATTCGATACATTCAACCGACACCGAGAGATTTAAGAAATCGTCATACCTGTGGTGAGTTGAAGTTCTTTATAGAATCGTAAATGTGACGTCTTTTGGCATCTCTATACAGACGACTGCAGCGATTCCTAAAAACTTTATAGTTTGACCGATTCTGAGAAATTTCTTTTATATCATCTCATGGCTTTTTCACGCTTATACATTAGTCGTTTAATCCCTTCGGAAAGCCAAGGTGCCGGAAGCTTTTTAACTCTATTTATCTTGTCGTATGTTTATCACAAACCCTTCAACTTTAGTGTCAATATCGCCACATTTGCAAATGGGAGACCAATCTATATTTTCTACATCATTCTTCAAATTCGTTTCACTAACACTTTTGCAACTACGTAAAACAATACGCTTGAGTTTCAGTTTAGGATAGACGACCTTGATGATGAAATGAAAATTAGGTCATGATGAACGAAAAAGGTGCAGAAAGTTGTCCATGAGTAGTAACTTTATTAGTCATATTACTGTGTATTCCCTAATCGACTAGACTGAGAAGAATAATATGGGACTGCTTTTGCATAGTTTGGAGATGCCAAATGGAAATTAATATTTGATTGAGCGAAATTAGTGTTCGGCAACACTTCTTTTAATATTTAATCTACAAAGGAATATTAATTACGGATTAACGTACTTTTACATTCATTTTTCCGTGATAAACGAATACCACGATTAATAAACATTAAATAAAATGTAATTCATTTTTATCAAAAGTCAATTGTTGAGCGTTTCAGCTTTTAAATTCCAAATTCTAAATCACACATTAGATCTATATTATTAGGGGACTTAAATAAAAGAGTAATCAGTAATTAATGTTTTATTTGTGTTTCCTGAACGTTGCATGACATGCAGAAACCAATTGGTAAAAATTTAAAAATATTTTTAAACTTTAGCCCCAGCGCAGGTTTCATAGGCAGTCCCAAAAAGGCTGTCCCAGGTCGATGCACCTTTCTCTATGCTCGGCAATCCAAATCCTGAAATTTAAAAAAAACCATTCTAAACAATGTAAGAATCAAAAAAATATTATTAATAAAAATTTCCTTTAAGAATCGAAGTTGTCTACTTATATTTATAGGCGTCATTAGCAAATTTTGAGGGTGCTCTATCAAGTTCATATAGTTTCACAACTGGATTTTGGCACCATAGTTTCTGCTGGTCATTGCACAACTGTTGGTCGGGAAACCATACAGTTATCGCACTGCCACTGACTCAAAACTCTTGATTGTCTTGAAACGCAGGGTGAATGGCATAGCGAATGGTAGGTGCCGAAACAAATACTGCATGTAGTCAGAATACCCTGAGAAAAACGCCAGCGTTAATGAGCGTTTAGTTGACAGACAAAATCGTAACACAAAATGGTAGAAGAATGAAGCTTACAGTTTCATCGGTCCCACAGCAAACCACACATATTTTGTTATTGTTAGTTATCCGATTTGTTACGTCTGGTATTAAATCTGTAAGCATCACATCAACAAGTTCTGAGAGTGTTCTAATTAGTTCATGTGGTTTCAAAAATGGATCTATGGGCGGCGTACTTTCTGCTGCACAATCCACATTTTCGCGAATTACAAACGGTGATTGCACAACACCATGCATTTTTTGCATTGCCACTGATTCGAAGCTCTTGATCGTCTTGAAATGCAGGGTGAATGACATAGTGAATGGTAATTGTCGGAGCAAATATTGCATGTAGTCAGAATACCCTGAGAAAAAATGCAAGCGTTAATGAACGTTTAGTTAACAGATAAAATCGTAACGTAAGGTGAGAGAAATGATTCGAACGAAACTTACAGTTTCATCGGTCCCAGAGCACACCACACAGGTTTTGTGATTATCATTTGTTATCACATTTGTTACGCCTGGCATTAGATCCAAAAACATGTCATCAGTAAATTGTGGGGAAGCTCTGTTAAATGCATGTGGTTTCAAAAATGGATCTACGGGCAGTGTAGTTTCTGCTGTATAATCCACACCGCCACGAATTATAGTCGGTGATTGCACAACTGTTGGTCGGGAGACTATACATTTATTGCATTGCCACTGATTCAAAGCTCTTGATTCCCTTGAAATGCACGGTGAGTGACATAGCGAATGGTAAGTGTCACAGCAAATACTGCATGTAGTCAGAATACCCTGAGAAGAAAATCCAAGCGTTAATGAACTTTTACTTAAGAGACAAAACCATAACACAAAGTGACAACACAAGAACATAATAAAAACAACAAAGTAGAATAAAACTTACAGTATCATCGGTCCCGCTGCAAACTACACAGGTGTTGTTACGTCCCGATTTAATTGTCTTTTCACTATTATCCAGGGACACTTGACTTTCGGACAGTTCAGCTTCTTTAGCTTCTGACTTGAGGTAGCCGGCTTTCCTTAATCTATTCTTTATGGAAATTTTACAGAGTGATTTGCTTTTTTTTCGCTTGAAAGACACAGTAGTAGTGTGCGATGCACTTCTGTTATCTCCGTTACTCGAGATATCATCACGTTTTTTAGGGCTTCCCGACATTCTGCGATGAGAAAAGTTAACCAGTAATAACGTCTGGTGTTATATTTATGCACAATTATATTTATGCTGATTCTTTTATAAACAGAACTTGGGTAATTTTATCACAAAAATTGACCACTATAACACTTGTACAAAGTTTCTGATTGTCTACCACTTAACAATTGATGTAATTAAACCTTGGAGTCGCTAACAAACAGACACGTCTTTCGCTGCGCACAGTTCACAACGATTTAACAACTGAACACCGCTTGGCCAGTGGTCTATGATCCTTGTAAAAAAATACCTGTGAAAAAGTAATAGTGAACTACCTGAGATAAGAGTGTGCATAGTTCGCACAAACTGTTAATGAGTCATCTGAGATACATCGATCTGATTGGTTGTGGCCCAACTTCTAACAGAGTAAATGAAAGGATAACAAAAGAAATCAATATCAGCTCTTATCTCTAAACTTTTGATTGTTTTTTGTACTTACTAAATGCATTTATGGCGTTGCTGGGGCTTGCCAAGTGTTGAGCCTTATTTTGCTAGTGTCGTGTCTTCTTACACGCAGCTACAAGAGTCAGTTTTAAAATGTTTCCAGTTTTAAAATGATACATTTGAAAGCATAGAAAACTACGTTTTCCCGAAATTATAAAACACGCCTGAAAGTAAGTACATTAAACGCTCGTAGGTCGTCCCTCCGGGGGTTTATTACGAGTATTGAAATACAGAGTTAACATAACTTATTTTTGTACCTATAATAAAATAAAAATGTATTATAAATAAATAAATATATATATATATATATATATATAAATCTATAAAATAAATCACTTTTATCCTGCATATAAGATATATAAGATACATATATTCAAAATTAGCCACCACCCATGTAAAACCGCGACGAGGCGCTAGTATAAAGTATAATGATAAGCCACCTTGGGCATAAAGATTATTTGAAATATTTCATAAGCTATAGGTACCTACCATGATAGGACTAGATAAAACGATTATTATGTACTTACCTCCTTGTCTCGTGACGGCACAACATTGAAATGCTTCCTGCCTGGAAAGTTATGGTGTTTTACTAGAAGAACGGTGGTATTTAAGATAAAATACACCTTGTTCATACAATCACACTTCCAACAATCCTACATCGCTTTGTTTCTAATTTTGGCGTGTATCACAAGAAAACATGTGTTACAAAATTATACTACTATTGGTACGGTACATTGTGCAACATTATATTGAACCTACGTATATTAACTTCAAAGTACGAACGTTAAAAAAACGAATACCTAGTACTTTTTCTAGCTAACCAAGGGAAGTCGACTAACAATCTCAATAACACTAACTTACACAGACATACATAAAAAATATATTTGATACTTAACCATAGATGAAAGGTAAACTAACGACAACCGCCTAAAAAAAATACTGGTATCCTGTTTTCAATAATATAATGACGGAATACTGTTGCGGGAATGCTTCTTTTGTTACAATTTTATTCTACTTTTTTATGTTGTGCTTTTTCTTAGAACTACACTTTACGGTACGATAATAACAACTGATAACATCTTATAAACAATACCTCAAGTACACTGAACATTGTTGTTATGTTAAAGAATACAAAGATTAAGATAAGGATATTACGAGGGTAAAACAATTGACACCATATTTAAAGAATATAATTTAAGATAGAACATGTCTCCGAACCTAACAATCAAAGGAAGGCAAAGGAAGACTAGACAGATAACTAAGAGTAGACGATTTTTATATATCATCCACATAAACCGGTGGAGTGGAAAAATGTTGATTCGATACATTCAACCGACACCGAGAGATTTAAGAAATCGTCATACCTGTGGTGAGTTGAAGTTCTTTATAGAATCGTAAATGTGACGTCTTTTGGCATCTCTATACAGACGACTGCAGCGATTCCTAAAAACTTTATAGTTTGACCGATTCTGAGAAATTTCTTTTATATCATCTCATGGCTTTTTCACGCTTATACATTAGTCGTTTAATCCCTTCGGAAAGCCAAGGTGCCGGAAGCTTTTTAACTCTATTTATCTTGTCGTATGTTTATCACAAACCCTTCAACTTTAGTGTCAATATCGCCACATTTGCAAATGGGAGACCAATCTATATTTTCTACATCATTCTTCAAATTCGTTTCACTAACACTTTTGCAACTACGTAAAACAATACGCTTGAGTTTCAGTTTAGGATAGACGACCTTGATGATGAAATGAAAATTAGGTCATGATGAACGAAAAAGGTGCAGAAAGTTGTCCATGAGTAGTAACTTTATTAGTCATATTACTGTGTATTCCCTAATCGACTAGACTGAGAAGAATAATATGGGACTGCTTTTGCATAGTTTGGAGATGCCAAATGGAAATTAATATTTGATTGAGCGAAATTAGTGTTCGGCAACACTTCTTTTAATATTTAATCTACAAAGGAATATTAATTACGGATTAACGTACTTTTACATTCATTTTTCCGTGATAAACGAATACCACGATTAATAAACATTAAATAAAATGTAATTCATTTTTATCAAAAGTCAATTGTTGAGCGTTTCAGCTTTTAAATTCCAAATTCTAAATCACACATTAGATCTATATTATTAGGGGACTTAAATAAAAGAGTAATCAGTAATTAATGTTTTATTTGTGTTTCCTGAACGTTGCATGACATGCAGAAACCAATTGGTAAAAATTTAAAAATATTTTTAAACTTTAGCCCCAGCGCAGGTTTCATAGGCAGTCCCAAAAAGGCTGTCCCAGGTCGATGCACCTTTCTCTATGCTCGGCAATCCAAATCCTGAAATTTAAAAAAAACCATTCTAAACAATGTAAGAATCAAAAAAATATTATTAATAAAAATTTCCTTTAAGAATCGAAGTTGTCTACTTATATTTATAGGCGTCATTAGCAAATTTTGAGGGTGCTCTATCAAGTTCATATAGTTTCACAACTGGATTTTGGCACCATAGTTTCTGCTGGTCATTGCACAACTGTTGGTCGGGAAACCATACAGTTATCGCACTGCCACTGACTCAAAACTCTTGATTGTCTTGAAACGCAGGGTGAATGGCATAGCGAATGGTAGGTGCCGAAACAAATACTGCATGTAGTCAGAATACCCTGAGAAAAACGCCAGCGTTAATGAGCGTTTAGTTGACAGACAAAATCGTAACACAAAATGGTAGAAGAATGAAGCTTACAGTTTCATCGGTCCCACAGCAAACCACACATATTTTGTTATTGTTAGTTATCCGATTTGTTACGTCTGGTATTAAATCTGTAAGCATCACATCAACAAGTTCTGAGAGTGTTCTAATTGGTTCATGTGGTTTCAAAAATGGATCTATGGGCGGCGTACTTTCTGCTGCACAATCCACATTTTCGCGAATTACAAACGGTGATTGCACAACACCATGCATTTTTTGCATTGCCACTGATTCGAAGCTCTTGATCGTCTTGAAATGCAGGGTGAATGACATAGTGAATGGTAATTGTCGGAGCAAATATTGCATGTAGTCAGAATACCCTGAGAAAAAATGCAAGCGTTAATGAACGTTTAGTTAACAGATAAAATCGTAACGTAAGGTGAGAGAAATGATTCGAACGAAACTTACAGTTTCATCGGTCCCAGAGCACACCACACAGGTTTTGTGATTATCATTTGTTATCACATTTGTTACGCCTGGCATTAGATCCAAAAACATGTCATCAGTAAATTGTGGGGAAGCTCTGTTAAATGCATGTGGTTTCAAAAATGGATCTACGGGCAGTGTAGTTTCTGCTGTATAATCCACACCGCCACGAATTATAGTCGGTGATTGCACAACTGTTGGTCGGGAGACTATACATTTATTGCATTGCCACTGATTCAAAGCTCTTGATTCCCTTGAAATGCACGGTGAGTGACATAGCGAATGGTAAGTGTCACAGCAAATACTGCATGTAGTCAGAATACCCTGAGAAGAAAATCCAAGCGTTAATGAACTTTTACTTAAGAGACAAAACCATAACACAAAGTGACAACACAAGAACATAATAAAAACAACAAAGTAGAACAAAACTTACAGTATCATCGGTCCCGCTGCAAACTACACAGGTGTTGTTACGTCCCGATTTAATTGTCTTTTCACTATTATCCAGGGACACTTGACTTTCGGACAGTTCAGCTTCTTTAGCTTCTGACTTGAGGTAGCCGGCTTTCCTTAATCTATTCTTTATGGAAATTTTACAGAGTGATTTGCTTTTTTTTCGCTTGAAAGACACAGTAGTAGTGTGCGATGCACTTCTGTTATCTCCGTTACTCGAGATATCATCACGTTTTTTAGGGCTTCCCGACATTCTGCGATGAGAAAAGTTAACCAGTAATAACGTCTGGTGTTATATTTATGCACAATTATATGTATGCTAATTCTTTTATAAACAGAACTTGGGTAATTTTATCACAAAAATTGACCACTATAACACTTGTACAAAGTTTCTGATTGTCTACCACTTAACAATTGATGTAATTAAACCTTGGAGTCGCTAACAAACAGACACGTCTTTCGCTGCGCACAGTTCACAACGATTTAACAACTGAACACCGCTTGGCCAGTGGTCTATGATCCTTGTAAAAAAATACCTGTGAAAAAGTAATAGTGAACTACCTGAGATAAGAGTGTGCATAGTTCGCACAAACTGTTAATGAGTCATCTGAGATACATCGATCTGATTGGTTGTGGCCCAACTTCTAACAGAGTAAATGAAAGGATAACAAAAGAAATCAATATCAGCTCTTATCTCTAAACTTTTGATTGTTTTTTGTACTTACTAAATGCATTTATGGCGTTGCTGGGGCTTGCTAAGTGTTGAGCCTTATTTTGCTAGTGTCGTGTCTTCTTACACGCAGCTACAAGAGTCAGTTTTAAAATGTTTCCAGTTTTAAAATGATACATTTGAAAGCATAGAAAACTACGTTTTCCCGAAATTATGAAACACGCCTGAAAGTAAGTACATTAAACGCTCGTAGGTCGTCCCTCCGGGGGTTTATTACGAGTATTGAAATACAGAGTTAACATAACTTATTTTTGTACCTATAATAAAATAAAAATGTATTATAAATAAATAAATATATATATATATATATATGAATCTATAAAATAAATCACTTTTATCCTGCATATAAGATATATAAGATACATATATTCAAAATTAGCCACCACCCATGTAAAACCGCGACGAGGCGCTAGTATAAAGTATAATGATAAGCCACCTTGGGCATAAAGATTATTTGAAATATTTCATAAGCTATAGGTACCTACCATGATAGGACTAGATAAAACGATTATTATGTACTTACCTCCTTGTCTCGTGACGGCACAACATTGAAATGCTTCCTGCCTGGAAAGTTATGGTGTTTTACTAGAAGAACGGTGGTATTTAAGATAAAATACACCTTGTTCATACAATCACACTTCCAACAATCCTACATCGCTTTGTTTCTAATTTTGGCGTGTATCACAAGAAAACATGTGTTACAAAATTATACTACTATTGGTACGGTACATTGTGCAACATTATATTGAACCTACGTATATTAACTTCAAAGTACGAACGTTAAAAAAACGAATACCTAGTACTTTTTCTAGCTAACCAAGGGAAGTCGACTAACAATCTCAATAACACTAACTTACACAGACATACATAAAAAATATATTTGATACTTAACCATAGATGAAAGGTAAACTAACGACAACCGCCTAAAAAAAATACTGGTATCCTGTTTTCAATAATATAATGACGGAATACTGTTGCGGGAATGCTTCTTTTGTTACAATTTTATTCTACTTTTTTATGTTGTGCTTTTTCTTAGAACTACACTTTACGGTACGATAATAACAACTGATAACATCTTATAAACAATACCTCAAGTACACTGAACATTGTTGTTATGTTAAAGAATACAAAGATTAAGATAAGGATATTACGAGGGTAAAACAATTGACACCATATTTAAAGAATATAATTTAAGATAGAACATGTCTCCGAACCTAACAATCAAAGGAAGGCAAAGGAAGACTAGACAGATAACTAAGAGTAGACGATTTTTATATATCATCCACATAAACCGGTGGAGTGGAAAAATGTTGATTCGATACATTCAACCGACACCGAGAGATTTAAGAAATCGTCATACCTGTGGTGAGTTGAAGTTCTTTATAGAATCGTAAATGTGACGTCTTTTGGCATCTCTATACAGACGACTGCAGCGATTCCTAAAAACTTTATAGTTTGACCGATTCTGAGAAATTTCTTTTATATCATCTCATGGCTTTTTCACGCTTATACATTAGTCGTTTAATCCCTTCGGAAAGCCAAGGTGCCGGAAGCTTTTTAACTCTATTTATCTTGTCGTATGTTTATCACAAACCCTTCAACTTTAGTGTCAATATCGCCACATTTGCAAATGGGAGACCAATCTATATTTTCTACATCATTCTTCAAATTCGTTTCACTAACACTTTTGCAACTACGTAAAACAATACGCTTGAGTTTCAGTTTAGGATAGACGACCTTGATGATGAAATGAAAATTAGGTCATGATGAACGAAAAAGGTGCAGAAAGTTGTCCATGAGTAGTAACTTTATTAGTCATATTACTGTGTATTCCCTAATCGACTAGACTGAGAAGAATAATATGGGACTGCTTTTGCATAGTTTGGAGATGCCAAATGGAAATTAATATTTGATTGAGCGAAATTAGTGTTCGGCAACACTTCTTTTAATATTTAATCTACAAAGGAATATTAATTACGGATTAACGTACTTTTACATTCATTTTTCCGTGATAAACGAATACCACGATTAATAAACATTAAATAAAATGTAATTCATTTTTATCAAAAGTCAATTGTTGAGCGTTTCAGCTTTTAAATTCCAAATTCTAAATCACACATTAGATCTATATTATTAGGGGACTTAAATAAAAGAGTAATCAGTAATTAATGTTTTATTTGTGTTTCCTGAACGTTGCATGACATGCAGAAACCAATTGGTAAAAATTTAAAAATATTTTTAAACTTTAGCCCCAGCGCAGGTTTCATAGGCAGTCCCAAAAAGGCTGTCCCAGGTCGATGCACCTTTCTCTATGCTCGGCAATCCAAATCCTGAAATTTAAAAAAAACCATTCTAAACAATGTAAGAATCAAAAAAATATTATTAATAAAAATTTCCTTTAAGAATCGAAGTTGTCTACTTATATTTATAGGCGTCATTAGCAAATTTTGAGGGTGCTCTATCAAGTTCATATAGTTTCACAACTGGATTTTGGCACCATAGTTTCTGCTGGTCATTGCACAACTGTTGGTCGGGAAACCATACAGTTATCGCACTGCCACTGACTCAAAACTCTTGATTGTCTTGAAACGCAGGGTGAATGGCATAGCGAATGGTAGGTGCCGAAACAAATACTGCATGTAGTCAGAATACCCTGAGAAAAACGCCAGCGTTAATGAGCGTTTAGTTGACAGACAAAATCGTAACACAAAATGGTAGAAGAATGAAGCTTACAGTTTCATCGGTCCCACAGCAAACCACACATATTTTGTTATTGTTAGTTATCCGATTTGTTACGTCTGGTATTAAATCTGTAAGCATCACATCAACAAGTTCTGAGAGTGTTCTAATTGGTTCATGTGGTTTCAAAAATGGATCTATGGGCGGCGTACTTTCTGCTGCACAATCCACATTTTCGCGAATTACAAACGGTGATTGCACAACACCATGCATTTTTTGCATTGCCACTGATTCGAAGCTCTTGATCGTCTTGAAATGCAGGGTGAATGACATAGTGAATGGTAATTGTCGGAGCAAATATTGCATGTAGTCAGAATACCCTGAGAAAAAATGCAAGCGTTAATGAACGTTTAGTTAACAGATAAAATCGTAACGTAAGGTGAGAGAAATGATTCGAACGAAACTTACAGTTTCATCGGTCCCAGAGCACACCACACAGGTTTTGTGATTATCATTTGTTATCACATTTGTTACGCCTGGCATTAGATCCAAAAACATGTCATCAGTAAATTGTGGGGAAGCTCTGTTAAATGCATGTGGTTTCAAAAATGGATCTACGGGCAGTGTAGTTTCTGCTGTATAATCCACACCGCCACGAATTATAGTCGGTGATTGCACAACTGTTGGTCGGGAGACTATACATTTATTGCATTGCCACTGATTCAAAGCTCTTGATTCCCTTGAAATGCACGGTGAGTGACATAGCGAATGGTAAGTGTCACAGCAAATACTGCATGTAGTCAGAATACCCTGAGAAGAAAATCCAAGCGTTAATGAACTTTTACTTAAGAGACAAAACCATAACACAAAGTGACAACACAAGAACATAATAAAAACAACAAAGTAGAACAAAACTTACAGTATCATCGGTCCCGCTGCAAACTACACAGGTGTTGTTACGTCCCGATTTAATTGTCTTTTCACTATTATCCAGGGACACTTGACTTTCGGACAGTTCAGCTTCTTTAGCTTCTGACTTGAGGTAGCCGGCTTTCCTTAATCTATTCTTTATGGAAATTTTACAGAGTGATTTGCTTTTTTTTCGCTTGAAAGACACAGTAGTAGTGTGCGATGCACTTCTGTTATCTCCGTTACTCGAGATATCATCACGTTTTTTAGGGCTTCCCGACATTCTGCGATGAGAAAAGTTAACCAGTAATAACGTCTGGTGTTATATTTATGCACAATTATATGTATGCTAATTCTTTTATAAACAGAACTTGGGTAATTTTATCACAAAAATTGACCACTATAACACTTGTACAAAGTTTCTGATTGTCTACCACTTAACAATTGATGTAATTAAACCTTGGAGTCGCTAACAAACAGACACGTCTTTCGCTGCGCACAGTTCACAACGATTTAACAACTGAACACCGCTTGGCCAGTGGTCTATGATCCTTGTAAAAAAATACCTGTGAAAAAGTAATAGTGAACTACCTGAGATAAGAGTGTGCATAGTTCGCACAAACTGTTAATGAGTCATCTGAGATACATCGATCTGATTGGTTGTGGCCCAACTTCTAACAGAGTAAATGAAAGGATAACAAAAGAAATCAATATCAGCTCTTATCTCTAAACTTTTGATTGTTTTTTGTACTTACTAAATGCATTTATGGCGTTGCTGGGGCTTGCTAAGTGTTGAGCCTTATTTTGCTAGTGTCGTGTCTTCTTACACGCAGCTACAAGAGTCAGTTTTAAAATGTTTCCAGTTTTAAAATGATACATTTGAAAGCATAGAAAACTACGTTTTCCCGAAATTATGAAACACGCCTGAAAGTAAGTACATTAAACGCTCGTAGGTCGTCCCTCCGGGGGTTTATTACGAGTATTGAAATACAGAGTTAACATAACTTATTTTTGTACCTATAATAAAATAAAAATGTATTATAAATAAATAAATATATATATATATATATATATAAATCTATAAAATAAATCACTTTTATCCTGCATATAAGATATATAAGATACATATATTCAAAATTAGCCACCACCCATGTAAAACCGCGACGAGGCGCTAGTATAAAGTATAATGATAAGCCACCTTGGGCATAAAGATTATTTGAAATATTTCATAAGCTATAGGTACCTACCATGATAGGACTAGATAAAACGATTATTATGTACTTACCTCCTTGTCTCGTGACGGCACAACATTGAAATGCTTCCTGCCTGGAAAGTTATGGTGTTTTACTAGAAGAACGGTGGTATTTAAGATAAAATACACCTTGTTCATACAATCACACTTCCAACAATCCTACATCGCTTTGTTTCTAATTTTGGCGTGTATCACAAGAAAACATGTGTTACAAAATTATACTACTATTGGTACGGTACATTGTGCAACATTATATTGAACCTACGTATATTAACTTCAAAGTACGAACGTTAAAAAAACGAATACCTAGTACTTTTTCTAGCTAACCAAGGGAAGTCGACTAACAATCTCAATAACACTAACTTACACAGACATACATAAAAAATATATTTGATACTTAACCATAGATGAAAGGTAAACTAACGACAACCGCCTAAAAAAAATACTGGTATCCTGTTTTCAATAATATAATGACGGAATACTGTTGCGGGAATGCTTCTTTTGTTACAATTTTATTCTACTTTTTTATGTTGTGCTTTTTCTTAGAACTACACTTTACGGTACAATAATAACAACTGATAACATCTTATAAACAATACCTCAAGTACACTGAACATTGTTGTTATGTTAAAGAATACAAAGATTAAGATAAGGATATTACGAGGGTAAAACAATTGACACCATATTTAAAGAATATAATTTAAGATAGAACATGTCTCCGAACCTAACAATCAAAGGAAGGCAAAGGAAGACTAGACAGATAACTAAGAGTAGACGATTTTTATATATCATCCACATAAACCGGTGGAGTGGAAAAATGTTGATTCGATACATTCAACCGACACCGAGAGATTTAAGAAATCGTCATACCTGTGGTGAGTTGAAGTTCTTTATAGAATCGTAAATGTGACGTCTTTTGGCATCTCTATACAGACGACTGCAGCGATTCCTAAAAACTTTATAGTTTGACCGATTCTGAGAAATTTCTTTTATATCATCTCATGGCTTTTTCACGCTTATACATTAGTCGTTTAATCCCTTCGGAAAGCCAAGGTGCCGGAAGCTTTTTAACTCTATTTATCTTGTCGTATGTTTATCACAAACCCTTCAACTTTAGTGTCAATATCGCCACATTTGCAAATGGGAGACCAATCTATATTTTCTACATCATTCTTCAAATTCGTTTCACTAACACTTTTGCAACTACGTAAAACAATACGCTTGAGTTTCAGTTTAGGATAGACGACCTTGATGATGAAATGAAAATTAGGTCATGATGAACGAAAAAGGTGCAGAAAGTTGTCCATGAGTAGTAACTTTATTAGTCATATTACTGTGTATTCCCTAATCGACTAGACTGAGAAGAATAATATGGGACTGCTTTTGCATAGTTTGGAGATGCCAAATGGAAATTAATATTTGATTGAGCGAAATTAGTGTTCGGCAACACTTCTTTTAATATTTAATCTACAAAGGAATATTAATTACGGATTAACGTACTTTTACATTCATTTTTCCGTGATAAACGAATACCACGATTAATAAACATTAAATAAAATGTAATTCATTTTTATCAAAAGTCAATTGTTGAGCGTTTCAGCTTTTAAATTCCAAATTCTAAATCACACATTAGATCTATATTATTAGGGGACTTAAATAAAAGAGTAATCAGTAATTAATGTTTTATTTGTGTTTCCTGAACGTTGCATGACATGCAGAAACCAATTGGTAAAAATTTAAAAATATTTTTAAACTTTAGCCCCAGCGCAGGTTTCATAGGCAGTCCCAAAAAGGCTGTCCCAGGTCGATGCACCTTTCTCTATGCTCGGCAATCCAAATCCTGAAATTTAAAAAAAACCATTCTAAACAATGTAAGAATCAAAAAAATATTATTAATAAAAATTTCCTTTAAGAATCGAAGTTGTCTACTTATATTTATAGGCGTCATTAGCAAATTTTGAGGGTGCTCTATCAAGTTCATATAGTTTCACAACTGGATTTTGGCACCATAGTTTCTGCTGGTCATTGCACAACTGTTGGTCGGGAAACCATACAGTTATCGCACTGCCACTGACTCAAAACTCTTGATTGTCTTGAAACGCAGGGTGAATGGCATAGCGAATGGTAGGTGCCGAAACAAATACTGCATGTAGTCAGAATACCCTGAGAAAAACGCCAGCGTTAATGAGCGTTTAGTTGACAGACAAAATCGTAACACAAAATGGTAGAAGAATGAAGCTTACAGTTTCATCGGTCCCACAGCAAACCACACATATTTTGTTATTGTTAGTTATCCGATTTGTTACGTCTGGTATTAAATCTGTAAGCATCACATCAACAAGTTCTGAGAGTGTTCTAATTGGTTCATGTGGTTTCAAAAATGGATCTATGGGCGGCGTACTTTCTGCTGCACAATCCACATTTTCGCGAATTACAAACGGTGATTGCACAACACCATGCATTTTTTGCATTGCCACTGATTCGAAGCTCTTGATCGTCTTGAAATGCAGGGTGAATGACATAGTGAATGGTAATTGTCGGAGCAAATATTGCATGTAGTCAGAATACCCTGAGAAAAAATGCAAGCGTTAATGAACGTTTAGTTAACAGATAAAATCGTAACGTAAGGTGAGAGAAATGATTCGAACGAAACTTACAGTTTCATCGGTCCCAGAGCACACCACACAGGTTTTGTGATTATCATTTGTTATCACATTTGTTACGCCTGGCATTAGATCCAAAAACATGTCATCAGTAAATTGTGGGGAAGCTCTGTTAAATGCATGTGGTTTCAAAAATGGATCTACGGGCAGTGTAGTTTCTGCTGTATAATCCACACCGCCACGAATTATAGTCGGTGATTGCACAACTGTTGGTCGGGAGACTATACATTTATTGCATTGCCACTGATTCAAAGCTCTTGATTCCCTTGAAATGCACGGTGAGTGACATAGCGAATGGTAAGTGTCACAGCAAATACTGCATGTAGTCAGAATACCCTGAGAAGAAAATCCAAGCGTTAATGAACTTTTACTTAAGAGACAAAACCATAACACAAAGTGACAACACAAGAACATAATAAAAACAACAAAGTAGAACAAAACTTACAGTATCATCGGTCCCGCTGCAAACTACACAGGTGTTGTTACGTCCCGATTTAATTGTCTTTTCACTATTATCCAGGGACACTTGACTTTCGGACAGTTCAGCTTCTTTAGCTTCTGACTTGAGGTAGCCGGCTTTCCTTAATCTATTCTTTATGGAAATTTTACAGAGTGATTTGCTTTTTTTTCGCTTGAAAGACACAGTAGTAGTGTGCGATGCACTTCTGTTATCTCCGTTACTCGAGATATCATCACGTTTTTTAGGGCTTCCCGACATTCTGCGATGAGAAAAGTTAACCAGTAATAACGTCTGGTGTTATATTTATGCACAATTATATTTATGCTGATTCTTTTATAAACAGAACTTGGGTAATTTTATCACAAAAATTGACCACTATAACACTTGTACAAAGTTTCTGATTGTCTACCACTTAACAATTGATGTAATTAAACCTTGGAGTCGCTAACAAACAGACACGTCTTTCGCTGCGCACAGTTCACAACGATTTAACAACTGAACACCGCTTGGCCAGTAGTCTATGATCCTTGTAAAAAAATACCTGTGAAAAAGTAATAGTGAACTACCTGAGATAAGAGTGTGCATAGTTCGCACAAACTGTTAATGAGTCATCTGAGATACATCGATCTGATTGGTTGTGGCCCAACTTCTAACAGAGTAAATGAAAGGATAACAAAAGAAATCAATATCAGCTCTTATCTCTAAACTTTTGATTGTTTTTTGTACTTACTAAATGCATTTATGGCGTTGCTGGGGCTTGCCAAGTGTTGAGCCTTATTTTGCTAGTGTCGTGTCTTCTTACACGCAGCTACAAGAGTCAGTTTTAAAATGTTTCCAGTTTTAAAATGATACATTTGAAAGCATAGAAAACTACGTTTTCCCGAAATTATGAAACACGCCTGAAAGTAAGTACATTAAACGCTCGTAGGTCGTCCCTCCGGGGGTTTATTACGAGTATTGAAATACAGAGTTAACATAACTTATTTTTGTACCTATAATAAAATAAAAATGTATTATAAATAAATAAATATATATATATATACATATAAATCTATAAAATAAATCACTTTTATCCTGCATATAAGATATATAAGATACATATATTCAAAATTAGCCACCACCCATGTAAAACCGCGACGAGGCGCTAGTATAAAGTATAATGATAAGCCACCTTGGGCATAAAGATTATTTGAAATATTTCATAAGCTATAGGTACCTACCATGATAGGACTAGATAAAACGATTATTATGTACTTACCTCCTTGTCTCGTGACGGCACAACATTGAAATGCTTCCTGCCTGGAAAGTTATGGTGTTTTACTAGAAGAACGGTGGTATTTAAGATAAAATACACCTTGTTCATACAATCACACTTCCAACAATCCTACATCGCTTTGTTTCTAATTTTGGCGTGTATCACAAGAAAACATGTGTTACAAAATTATACTACTATTGGTACGGTACATTGTGCAACATTATATTGAACCTACGTATATTAACTTCAAAGTACGAACGTTAAAAAAACGAATACCTAGTACTTTTTCTAGCTAACCAAGGGAAGTCGACTAACAATCTCAATAACACTAACTTACACAGACATACATAAAAAATATATTTGATACTTAACCATAGATGAAAGGTAAACTAACGACAACCGCCTAAAAAAAATACTGGTATCCTGTTTTCAATAATATAATGACGGAATACTGTTGCGGGAATGCTTCTTTTGTTACAATTTTATTCTACTTTTTTATGTTGTGCTTTTTCTTAGAACTACACTTTACGGTACGATAATAACAACTGATAACATCTTATAAACAATACCTCAAGTACACTGAACATTGTTGTTATGTTAAAGAATACAAAGATTAAGATAAGGATATTACGAGGGTAAAACAATTGACACCATATTTAAAGAATATAATTTAAGATAGAACATGTCTCCGAACCTAACAATCAAAGGAAGGCAAAGGAAGACTAGACAGATAACTAAGAGTAGACGATTTTTATATATCATCCACATAAACCGGTGGAGTGGAAAAATGTTGATTCGATACATTCAACCGACACCGAGAGATTTAAGAAATCGTCATACCTGTGGTGAGTTGAAGTTCTTTATAGAATCGTAAATGTGACGTCTTTTGGCATCTCTATACAGACGACTGCAGCGATTCCTAAAAACTTTATAGTTTGACCGATTCTGAGAAATTTCTTTTATATCATCTCATGGCTTTTTCACGCTTATACATTAGTCGTTTAATCCCTTCGGAAAGCCAAGGTGCCGGAAGCTTTTTAACTCTATTTATCTTGTCGTATGTTTATCACAAACCCTTCAACTTTAGTGTCAATATCGCCACATTTGCAAATGGGAGACCAATCTATATTTTCTACATCATTCTTCAAATTCGTTTCACTAACACTTTTGCAACTACGTAAAACAATACGCTTGAGTTTCAGTTTAGGATAGACGACCTTGATGATGAAATGAAAATTAGGTCATGATGAACGAAAAAGGTGCAGAAAGTTGTCCATGAGTAGTAACTTTATTAGTCATATTACTGTGTATTCCCTAATCGACTAGACTGAGAAGAATAATATGGGACTGCTTTTGCATAGTTTGGAGATGCCAAATGGAAATTAATATTTGATTGAGCGAAATTAGTGTTCGGCAACACTTCTTTTAATATTTAATCTACAAAGGAATATTAATTACGGATTAACGTACTTTTACATTCATTTTTCCGTGATAAACGAATACCACGATTAATAAACATTAAATAAAATGTAATTCATTTTTATCAAAAGTCAATTGTTGAGCGTTTCAGCTTTTAAATTCCAAATTCTAAATCACACATTAGATCTATATTATTAGGGGACTTAAATAAAAGAGTAATCAGTAATTAATGTTTTATTTGTGTTTCCTGAACGTTGCATGACATGCAGAAACCAATTGGTAAAAATTTAAAAATATTTTTAAACTTTAGCCCCAGCGCAGGTTTCATAGGCAGTCCCAAAAAGGCTGTCCCAGGTCGATGCACCTTTCTCTATGCTCGGCAATCCAAATCCTGAAATTTAAAAAAAACCATTCTAAACAATGTAAGAATCAAAAAAATATTATTAATAAAAATTTCCTTTAAGAATCGAAGTTGTCTACTTATATTTATAGGCGTCATTAGCAAATTTTGAGGGTGCTCTATCAAGTTCATATAGTTTCACAACTGGATTTTGGCACCATAGTTTCTGCTGGTCATTGCACAACTGTTGGTCGGGAAACCATACAGTTATCGCACTGCCACTGACTCAAAACTCTTGATTGTCTTGAAACGCAGGGTGAATGGCATAGCGAATGGTAGGTGCCGAAACAAATACTGCATGTAGTCAGAATACCCTGAGAAAAACGCCAGCGTTAATGAGCGTTTAGTTGACAGACAAAATCGTAACACAAAATGGTAGAAGAATGAAGCTTACAGTTTCATCGGTCCCACAGCAAACCACACATATTTTGTTATTGTTAGTTATCCGATTTGTTACGTCTGGTATTAAATCTGTAAGCATCACATCAACAAGTTCTGAGAGTGTTCTAATTGGTTCATGTGGTTTCAAAAATGGATCTATGGGCGGCGTACTTTCTGCTGCACAATCCACATTTTCGCGAATTACAAACGGTGATTGCACAACACCATGCATTTTTTGCATTGCCACTGATTCGAAGCTCTTGATCGTCTTGAAATGCAGGGTGAATGACATAGTGAATGGTAATTGTCGGAGCAAATATTGCATGTAGTCAGAATACCCTGAGAAAAAATGCAAGCGTTAATGAACGTTTAGTTAACAGATAAAATCGTAACGTAAGGTGAGAGAAATGATTCGAACGAAACTTACAGTTTCATCGGTCCCAGAGCACACCACACAGGTTTTGTGATTATCATTTGTTATCACATTTGTTACGCCTGGCATTAGATCCAAAAACATGTCATCAGTAAATTGTGGGGAAGCTCTGTTAAATGCATGTGGTTTCAAAAATGGATCTACGGGCAGTGTAGTTTCTGCTGTATAATCCACACCGCCACGAATTATAGTCGGTGATTGCACAACTGTTGGTCGGGAGACTATACATTTATTGCATTGCCACTGATTCAAAGCTCTTGATTCCCTTGAAATGCACGGTGAGTGACATAGCGAATGGTAAGTGTCACAGCAAATACTGCATGTAGTCAGAATACCCTGAGAAGAAAATCCAAGCGTTAATGAACTTTTACTTAAGAGACAAAACCATAACACAAAGTGACAACACAAGAACATAATAAAAACAACAAAGTAGAACAAAACTTACAGTATCATCGGTCCCGCTGCAAACTACACAGGTGTTGTTACGTCCCGATTTAATTGTCTTTTCACTATTATCCAGGGACACTTGACTTTCGGACAGTTCAGCTTCTTTAGCTTCTGACTTGAGGTAGCCGGCTTTCCTTAATCTATTCTTTATGGAAATTTTACAGAGTGATTTGCTTTTTTTTCGCTTGAAAGACACAGTAGTAGTGTGCGATGCACTTCTGTTATCTCCGTTACTCGAGATATCATCACGTTTTTTAGGGCTTCCCGACATTCTGCGATGAGAAAAGTTAACCAGTAATAACGTCTGGTGTTATATTTATGCACAATTATATGTATGCTAATTCTTTTATAAACAGAACTTGGGTAATTTTATCACAAAAATTGACCACTATAACACTTGTACAAAGTTTCTGATTGTCTACCACTTAACAATTGATGTAATTAAACCTTGGAGTCGCTAACAAACAGACACGTCTTTCGCTGCGCACAGTTCACAACGATTTAACAACTGAACACCGCTTGGCCAGTGGTCTATGATCCTTGTAAAAAAATACCTGTGAAAAAGTAATAGTGAACTACCTGAGATAAGAGTGTGCATAGTTCGCACAAACTGTTAATGAGTCATCTGAGATACATCGATCTGATTGGTTGTGGCCCAACTTCTAACAGAGTAAATGAAAGGATAACAAAAGAAATCAATATCAGCTCTTATCTCTAAACTTTTGATTGTTTTTTGTACTTACTAAATGCATTTATGGCGTTGCTGGGGCTTGCTAAGTGTTGAGCCTTATTTTGCTAGTGTCGTGTCTTCTTACACGCAGCTACAAGAGTCAGTTTTAAAATGTTTCCAGTTTTAAAATGATACATTTGAAAGCATAGAAAACTACGTTTTCCCGAAATTATGAAACACGCCTGAAAGTAAGTACATTAAACGCTCGTAGGTCGTCCCTCCGGGGGTTTATTACGAGTATTGAAATACAGAGTTAACATAACTTATTTTTGTACCTATAATAAAATAAAAATGTATTATAAATAAATAAATATATATATATATATATATGAATCTATAAAATAAATCACTTTTATCCTGCATATAAGATATATAAGATACATATATTCAAAATTAGCCACCACCCATGTAAAACCGCGACGAGGCGCTAGTATAAAGTATAATGATAAGCCACCTTGGGCATAAAGATTATTTGAAATATTTCATAAGCTATAGGTACCTACCATGATAGGACTAGATAAAACGATTATTATGTACTTACCTCCTTGTCTCGTGACGGCACAACATTGAAATGCTTCCTGCCTGGAAAGTTATGGTGTTTTACTAGAAGAACGGTGGTATTTAAGATAAAATACACCTTGTTCATACAATCACACTTCCAACAATCCTACATCGCTTTGTTTCTAATTTTGGCGTGTATCACAAGAAAACATGTGTTACAAAATTATACTACTATTGGTACGGTACATTGTGCAACATTATATTGAACCTACGTATATTAACTTCAAAGTACGAACGTTAAAAAAACGAATACCTAGTACTTTTTCTAGCTAACCAAGGGAAGTCGACTAACAATCTCAATAACACTAACTTACACAGACATACATAAAAAATATATTTGATACTTAACCATAGATGAAAGGTAAACTAACGACAACCGCCTAAAAAAAATACTGGTATCCTGTTTTCAATAATATAATGACGGAATACTGTTGCGGGAATGCTTCTTTTGTTACAATTTTATTCTACTTTTTTATGTTGTGCTTTTTCTTAGAACTACACTTTACGGTACGATAATAACAACTGATAACATCTTATAAACAATACCTCAAGTACACTGAACATTGTTGTTATGTTAAAGAATACAAAGATTAAGATAAGGATATTACGAGGGTAAAACAATTGACACCATATTTAAAGAATATAATTTAAGATAGAACATGTCTCCGAACCTAACAATCAAAGGAAGGCAAAGGAAGACTAGACAGATAACTAAGAGTAGACGATTTTTATATATCATCCACATAAACCGGTGGAGTGGAAAAATGTTGATTCGATACATTCAACCGACACCGAGAGATTTAAGAAATCGTCATACCTGTGGTGAGTTGAAGTTCTTTATAGAATCGTAAATGTGACGTCTTTTGGCATCTCTATACAGACGACTGCAGCGATTCCTAAAAACTTTATAGTTTGACCGATTCTGAGAAATTTCTTTTATATCATCTCATGGCTTTTTCACGCTTATACATTAGTCGTTTAATCCCTTCGGAAAGCCAAGGTGCCGGAAGCTTTTTAACTCTATTTATCTTGTCGTATGTTTATCACAAACCCTTCAACTTTAGTGTCAATATCGCCACATTTGCAAATGGGAGACCAATCTATATTTTCTACATCATTCTTCAAATTCGTTTCACTAACACTTTTGCAACTACGTAAAACAATACGCTTGAGTTTCAGTTTAGGATAGACGACCTTGATGATGAAATGAAAATTAGGTCATGATGAACGAAAAAGGTGCAGAAAGTTGTCCATGAGTAGTAACTTTATTAGTCATATTACTGTGTATTCCCTAATCGACTAGACTGAGAAGAATAATATGGGACTGCTTTTGCATAGTTTGGAGATGCCAAATGGAAATTAATATTTGATTGAGCGAAATTAGTGTTCGGCAACACTTCTTTTAATATTTAATCTACAAAGGAATATTAATTACGGATTAACGTACTTTTACATTCATTTTTCCGTGATAAACGAATACCACGATTAATAAACATTAAATAAAATGTAATTCATTTTTATCAAAAGTCAATTGTTGAGCGTTTCAGCTTTTAAATTCCAAATTCTAAATCACACATTAGATCTATATTATTAGGGGACTTAAATAAAAGAGTAATCAGTAATTAATGTTTTATTTGTGTTTCCTGAACGTTGCATGACATGCAGAAACCAATTGGTAAAAATTTAAAAATATTTTTAAACTTTAGCCCCAGCGCAGGTTTCATAGGCAGTCCCAAAAAGGCTGTCCCAGGTCGATGCACCTTTCTCTATGCTCGGCAATCCAAATCCTGAAATTTAAAAAAAACCATTCTAAACAATGTAAGAATCAAAAAAATATTATTAATAAAAATTTCCTTTAAGAATCGAAGTTGTCTACTTATATTTATAGGCGTCATTAGCAAATTTTGAGGGTGCTCTATCAAGTTCATATAGTTTCACAACTGGATTTTGGCACCATAGTTTCTGCTGGTCATTGCACAACTGTTGGTCGGGAAACCATACAGTTATCGCACTGCCACTGACTCAAAACTCTTGATTGTCTTGAAACGCAGGGTGAATGGCATAGCGAATGGTAGGTGCCGAAACAAATACTGCATGTAGTCAGAATACCCTGAGAAAAACGCCAGCGTTAATGAGCGTTTAGTTGACAGACAAAATCGTAACACAAAATGGTAGAAGAATGAAGCTTACAGTTTCATCGGTCCCACAGCAAACCACACATATTTTGTTATTGTTAGTTATCCGATTTGTTACGTCTGGTATTAAATCTGTAAGCATCACATCAACAAGTTCTGAGAGTGTTCTAATTGGTTCATGTGGTTTCAAAAATGGATCTATGGGCGGCGTACTTTCTGCTGCACAATCCACATTTTCGCGAATTACAAACGGTGATTGCACAACACCATGCATTTTTTGCATTGCCACTGATTCGAAGCTCTTGATCGTCTTGAAATGCAGGGTGAATGACATAGTGAATGGTAATTGTCGGAGCAAATATTGCATGTAGTCAGAATACCCTGAGAAAAAATGCAAGCGTTAATGAACGTTTAGTTAACAGATAAAATCGTAACGTAAGGTGAGAGAAATGATTCGAACGAAACTTACAGTTTCATCGGTCCCAGAGCACACCACACAGGTTTTGTGATTATCATTTGTTATCACATTTGTTACGCCTGGCATTAGATCCAAAAACATGTCATCAGTAAATTGTGGGGAAGCTCTGTTAAATGCATGTGGTTTCAAAAATGGATCTACGGGCAGTGTAGTTTCTGCTGTATAATCCACACCGCCACGAATTATAGTCGGTGATTGCACAACTGTTGGTCGGGAGACTATACATTTATTGCATTGCCACTGATTCAAAGCTCTTGATTCCCTTGAAATGCACGGTGAGTGACATAGCGAATGGTAAGTGTCACAGCAAATACTGCATGTAGTCAGAATACCCTGAGAAGAAAATCCAAGCGTTAATGAACTTTTACTTAAGAGACAAAACCATAACACAAAGTGACAACACAAGAACATAATAAAAACAACAAAGTAGAACAAAACTTACAGTATCATCGGTCCCGCTGCAAACTACACAGGTGTTGTTACGTCCCGATTTAATTGTCTTTTCACTATTATCCAGGGACACTTGACTTTCGGACAGTTCAGCTTCTTTAGCTTCTGACTTGAGGTAGCCGGCTTTCCTTAATCTATTCTTTATGGAAATTTTACAGAGTGATTTGCTTTTTTTTCGCTTGAAAGACACAGTAGTAGTGTGCGATGCACTTCTGTTATCTCCGTTACTCGAGATATCATCACGTTTTTTAGGGCTTCCCGACATTCTGCGATGAGAAAAGTTAACCAGTAATAACGTCTGGTGTTATATTTATGCACAATTATATTTATGCTGATTCTTTTATAAACAGAACTTGGGTAATTTTATCACAAAAATTGACCACTATAACACTTGTACAAAGTTTCTGATTGTCTACCACTTAACAATTGATGTAATTAAACCTTGGAGTCGCTAACAAACAGACACGTCTTTCGCTGCGCACAGTTCACAACGATTTAACAACTGAACACCGCTTGGCCAGTGGTCTATGATCCTTGTAAAAAAATACCTGTGAAAAAGTAATAGTGAACTACCTGAGATAAGAGTGTGCATAGTTCGCACAAACTGTTAATGAGTCATCTGAGATACATCGATCTGATTGGTTGTGGCCCAACTTCTAACAGAGTAAATGAAAGGATAACAAAAGAAATCAATATCAGCTCTTATCTCTAAACTTTTGATTGTTTTTTGTACTTACTAAATGCATTTATGGCGTTGCTGGGGCTTGCCAAGTGTTGAGCCTTATTTTGCTAGTGTCGTGTCTTCTTACACGCAGCTACAAGAGTCAGTTTTAAAATATTTCCAGTTTTAAAATGATACATTTGAAAGCATAGAAAACTACGTTTTCCCGAAATTATGAAACACGCCTGAAAGTAAGTACATTAAACGCTCGTAGGTCGTCCCTCCGGGGGTTTATTACGAGTATTGAAATACAGAGTTAACATAACTTATTTTTGTACCTATAATAAAATAAAAATGTATTATAAATAAATAAATATATATATATATATATATATAAATCTATAAAATAAATCACTTTTATCCTGCATATAAGATATATAAGATACATATATTCAAAATTAGCCACCACCCATGTAAAACCGCGACGAGGCGCTAGTATAAAGTATAATGATAAGCCACCTTGGGCATAAAGATTATTTGAAATATTTCATAAGCTATAGGTACCTACCATGATAGGACTAGATAAAACGATTATTATGTACTTACCTCCTTGTCTCGTGACGGCACAACATTGAAATGCTTCCTGCCTGGAAAGTTATGGTGTTTTACTAGAAGAACGGTGGTATTTAAGATAAAATACACCTTGTTCATACAATCACACTTCCAACAATCCTACATCGCTTTGTTTCTAATTTTGGCGTGTATCACAAGAAAACATGTGTTACAAAATTATACTACTATTGGTACGGTACATTGTGCAACATTATATTGAACCTACGTATATTAACTTCAAAGTACGAACGTTAAAAAAACGAATACCTAGTACTTTTTCTAGCTAACCAAGGGAAGTCGACTAACAATCTCAATAACACTAACTTACACAGACATACATAAAAAATATATTTGATACTTAACCATAGATGAAAGGTAAACTAACGACAACCGCCTAAAAAAAATACTGGTATCCTGTTTTCAATAATATAATGACGGAATACTGTTGCGGGAATGCTTCTTTTGTTACAATTTTATTCTACTTTTTTATGTTGTGCTTTTTCTTAGAACTACACTTTACGGTACGATAATAACAACTGATAACATCTTATAAACAATACCTCAAGTACACTGAACATTGTTGTTATGTTAAAGAATACAAAGATTAAGATAAGGATATTACGAGGGTAAAACAATTGACACCATATTTAAAGAATATAATTTAAGATAGAACATGTCTCCGAACCTAACAATCAAAGGAAGGCAAAGGAAGACTAGACAGATAACTAAGAGTAGACGATTTTTATATATCATCCACATAAACCGGTGGAGTGGAAAAATGTTGATTCGATACATTCAACCGACACCGAGAGATTTAAGAAATCGTCATACCTGTGGTGAGTTGAAGTTCTTTATAGAATCGTAAATGTGACGTCTTTTGGCATCTCTATACAGACGACTGCAGCGATTCCTAAAAACTTTATAGTTTGACCGATTCTGAGAAATTTCTTTTATATCATCTCATGGCTTTTTCACGCTTATACATTAGTCGTTTAATCCCTTCGGAAAGCCAAGGTGCCGGAAGCTTTTTAACTCTATTTATCTTGTCGTATGTTTATCACAAACCCTTCAACTTTAGTGTCAATATCGCCACATTTGCAAATGGGAGACCAATCTATATTTTCTACATCATTCTTCAAATTCGTTTCACTAACACTTTTGCAACTACGTAAAACAATACGCTTGAGTTTCAGTTTAGGATAGACGACCTTGATGATGAAATGAAAATTAGGTCATGATGAACGAAAAAGGTGCAGAAAGTTGTCCATGAGTAGTAACTTTATTAGTCATATTACTGTGTATTCCCTAATCGACTAGACTGAGAAGAATAATATGGGACTGCTTTTGCATAGTTTGGAGATGCCAAATGGAAATTAATATTTGATTGAGCGAAATTAGTGTTCGGCAACACTTCTTTTAATATTTAATCTACAAAGGAATATTAATTACGGATTAACGTACTTTTACATTCATTTTTCCGTGATAAACGAATACCACGATTAATAAACATTAAATAAAATGTAATTCATTTTTATCAAAAGTCAATTGTTGAGCGTTTCAGCTTTTAAATTCCAAATTCTAAATCACACATTAGATCTATATTATTAGGGGACTTAAATAAAAGAGTAATCAGTAATTAATGTTTTATTTGTGTTTCCTGAACGTTGCATGACATGCAGAAACCAATTGGTAAAAATTTAAAAATATTTTTAAACTTTAGCCCCAGCGCAGGTTTCATAGGCAGTCCCAAAAAGGCTGTCCCAGGTCGATGCACCTTTCTCTATGCTCGGCAATCCAAATCCTGAAATTTAAAAAAAACCATTCTAAACAATGTAAGAATCAAAAAAATATTATTAATAAAAATTTCCTTTAAGAATCGAAGTTGTCTACTTATATTTATAGGCGTCATTAGCAAATTTTGAGGGTGCTCTATCAAGTTCATATAGTTTCACAACTGGATTTTGGCACCATAGTTTCTGCTGGTCATTGCACAACTGTTGGTCGGGAAACCATACAGTTATCGCACTGCCACTGACTCAAAACTCTTGATTGTCTTGAAACGCAGGGTGAATGGCATAGCGAATGGTAGGTGCCGAAACAAATACTGCATGTAGTCAGAATACCCTGAGAAAAACGCCAGCGTTAATGAGCGTTTAGTTGACAGACAAAATCGTAACACAAAATGGTAGAAGAATGAAGCTTACAGTTTCATCGGTCCCACAGCAAACCACACATATTTTGTTATTGTTAGTTATCCGATTTGTTACGTCTGGTATTAAATCTGTAAGCATCACATCAACAAGTTCTGAGAGTGTTCTAATTAGTTCATGTGGTTTCAAAAATGGATCTATGGGCGGCGTACTTTCTGCTGCACAATCCACATTTTCGCGAATTACAAACGGTGATTGCACAACACCATGCATTTTTTGCATTGCCACTGATTCGAAGCTCTTGATCGTCTTGAAATGCAGGGTGAATGACATAGTGAATGGTAATTGTCGGAGCAAATATTGCATGTAGTCAGAATACCCTGAGAAAAAATGCAAGCGTTAATGAACGTTTAGTTAACAGATAAAATCGTAACGTAAGGTGAGAGAAATGATTCGAACGAAACTTACAGTTTCATCGGTCCCAGAGCACACCACACAGGTTTTGTGATTATCATTTGTTATCACATTTGTTACGCCTGGCATTAGATCCAAAAACATGTCATCAGTAAATTGTGGGGAAGCTCTGTTAAATGCATGTGGTTTCAAAAATGGATCTACGGGCAGTGTAGTTTCTGCTGTATAATCCACACCGCCACGAATTATAGTCGGTGATTGCACAACTGTTGGTCGGGAGACTATACATTTATTGCATTGCCACTGATTCAAAGCTCTTGATTCCCTTGAAATGCACGGTGAGTGACATAGCGAATGGTAAGTGTCACAGCAAATACTGCATGTAGTCAGAATACCCTGAGAAGAAAATCCAAGCGTTAATGAACTTTTACTTAAGAGACAAAACCATAACACAAAGTGACAACACAAGAACATAATAAAAACAACAAAGTAGAACAAAACTTACAGTATCATCGGTCCCGCTGCAAACTACACAGGTGTTGTTACGTCCCGATTTAATTGTCTTTTCACTATTATCCAGGGACACTTGACTTTCGGACAGTTCAGCTTCTTTAGCTTCTGACTTGAGGTAGCCGGCTTTCCTTAATCTATTCTTTATGGAAATTTTACAGAGTGATTTGCTTTTTTTTCGCTTGAAAGACACAGTAGTAGTGTGCGATGCACTTCTGTTATCTCCGTTACTCGAGATATCATCACGTTTTTTAGGGCTTCCCGACATTCTGCGATGAGAAAAGTTAACCAGTAATAACGTCTGGTGTTATATTTATGCACAATTATATGTATGCTAATTCTTTTATAAACAGAACTTGGGTAATTTTATCACAAAAATTGACCACTATAACACTTGTACAAAGTTTCTGATTGTCTACCACTTAACAATTGATGTAATTAAACCTTGGAGTCGCTAACAAACAGACACGTCTTTCGCTGCGCACAGTTCACAACGATTTAACAACTGAACACCGCTTGGCCAGTGGTCTATGATCCTTGTAAAAAAATACCTGTGAAAAAGTAATAGTGAACTACCTGAGATAAGAGTGTGCATAGTTCGCACAAACTGTTAATGAGTCATCTGAGATACATCGATCTGATTGGTTGTGGCCCAACTTCTAACAGAGTAAATGAAAGGATAACAAAAGAAATCAATATCAGCTCTTATCTCTAAACTTTTGATTGTTTTTTGTACTTACTAAATGCATTTATGGCGTTGCTGGGGCTTGCTAAGTGTTGAGCCTTATTTTGCTAGTGTCGTGTCTTCTTACACGCAGCTACAAGAGTCAGTTTTAAAATGTTTCCAGTTTTAAAATGATACATTTGAAAGCATAGAAAACTACGTTTTCCCGAAATTATGAAACACGCCTGAAAGTAAGTACATTAAACGCTCGTAGGTCGTCCCTCCGGGGGTTTATTACGAGTATTGAAATACAGAGTTAACATAACTTATTTTTGTACCTATAATAAAATAAAAATGTATTATAAATAAATAAATATATATATATATATATATATAAATCTATAAAATAAATCACTTTTATCCTGCATATAAGATATATAAGATACATATATTCAAAATTAGCCACCACCCATGTAAAACCGCGACGAGGCGCTAGTATAAAGTATAATGATAAGCCACCTTGGGCATAAAGATTATTTGAAATATTTCATAAGCTATAGGTACCTACCATGATAGGACTAGATAAAACGATTATTATGTACTTACCTCCTTGTCTCGTGACGGCACAACATTGAAATGCTTCCTGCCTGGAAAGTTATGGTGTTTTACTAGAAGAACGGTGGTATTTAAGATAAAATACACCTTGTTCATACAATCACACTTCCAACAATCCTACATCGCTTTGTTTCTAATTTTGGCGTGTATCACAAGAAAACATGTGTTACAAAATTATACTACTATTGGTACGGTACATTGTGCAACATTATATTGAACCTACGTATATTAACTTCAAAGTACGAACGTTAAAAAAACGAATACCTAGTACTTTTTCTAGCTAACCAAGGGAAGTCGACTAACAATCTCAATAACACTAACTTACACAGACATACATAAAAAATATATTTGATACTTAACCATAGATGAAAGGTAAACTAACGACAACCGCCTAAAAAAAATACTGGTATCCTGTTTTCAATAATATAATGACGGAATACTGTTGCGGGAATGCTTCTTTTGTTACAATTTTATTCTACTTTTTTATGTTGTGCTTTTTCTTAGAACTACACTTTACGGTACAATAATAACAACTGATAACATCTTATAAACAATACCTCAAGTACACTGAACATTGTTGTTATGTTAAAGAATACAAAGATTAAGATAAGGATATTACGAGGGTAAAACAATTGACACCATATTTAAAGAATATAATTTAAGATAGAACATGTCTCCGAACCTAACAATCAAAGGAAGGCAAAGGAAGACTAGACAGATAACTAAGAGTAGACGATTTTTATATATCATCCACATAAACCGGTGGAGTGGAAAAATGTTGATTCGATACATTCAACCGACACCGAGAGATTTAAGAAATCGTCATACCTGTGGTGAGTTGAAGTTCTTTATAGAATCGTAAATGTGACGTCTTTTGGCATCTCTATACAGACGACTGCAGCGATTCCTAAAAACTTTATAGTTTGACCGATTCTGAGAAATTTCTTTTATATCATCTCATGGCTTTTTCACGCTTATACATTAGTCGTTTAATCCCTTCGGAAAGCCAAGGTGCCGGAAGCTTTTTAACTCTATTTATCTTGTCGTATGTTTATCACAAACCCTTCAACTTTAGTGTCAATATCGCCACATTTGCAAATGGGAGACCAATCTATATTTTCTACATCATTCTTCAAATTCGTTTCACTAACACTTTTGCAACTACGTAAAACAATACGCTTGAGTTTCAGTTTAGGATAGACGACCTTGATGATGAAATGAAAATTAGGTCATGATGAACGAAAAAGGTGCAGAAAGTTGTCCATGAGTAGTAACTTTATTAGTCATATTACTGTGTATTCCCTAATCGACTAGACTGAGAAGAATAATATGGGACTGCTTTTGCATAGTTTGGAGATGCCAAATGGAAATTAATATTTGATTGAGCGAAATTAGTGTTCGGCAACACTTCTTTTAATATTTAATCTACAAAGGAATATTAATTACGGATTAACGTACTTTTACATTCATTTTTCCGTGATAAACGAATACCACGATTAATAAACATTAAATAAAATGTAATTCATTTTTATCAAAAGTCAATTGTTGAGCGTTTCAGCTTTTAAATTCCAAATTCTAAATCACACATTAGATCTATATTATTAGGGGACTTAAATAAAAGAGTAATCAGTAATTAATGTTTTATTTGTGTTTCCTGAACGTTGCATGACATGCAGAAACCAATTGGTAAAAATTTAAAAATATTTTTAAACTTTAGCCCCAGCGCAGGTTTCATAGGCAGTCCCAAAAAGGCTGTCCCAGGTCGATGCACCTTTCTCTATGCTCGGCAATCCAAATCCTGAAATTTAAAAAAAACCATTCTAAACAATGTAAGAATCAAAAAAATATTATTAATAAAAATTTCCTTTAAGAATCGAAGTTGTCTACTTATATTTATAGGCGTCATTAGCAAATTTTGAGGGTGCTCTATCAAGTTCATATAGTTTCACAACTGGATTTTGGCACCATAGTTTCTGCTGGTCATTGCACAACTGTTGGTCGGGAAACCATACAGTTATCGCACTGCCACTGACTCAAAACTCTTGATTGTCTTGAAACGCAGGGTGAATGGCATAGCGAATGGTAGGTGCCGAAACAAATACTGCATGTAGTCAGAATACCCTGAGAAAAACGCCAGCGTTAATGAGCGTTTAGTTGACAGACAAAATCGTAACACAAAATGGTAGAAGAATGAAGCTTACAGTTTCATCGGTCCCACAGCAAACCACACATATTTTGTTATTGTTAGTTATCCGATTTGTTACGTCTGGTATTAAATCTGTAAGCATCACATCAACAAGTTCTGAGAGTGTTCTAATTGGTTCATGTGGTTTCAAAAATGGATCTATGGGCGGCGTACTTTCTGCTGCACAATCCACATTTTCGCGAATTACAAACGGTGATTGCACAACACCATGCATTTTTTGCATTGCCACTGATTCGAAGCTCTTGATCGTCTTGAAATGCAGGGTGAATGACATAGTGAATGGTAATTGTCGGAGCAAATATTGCATGTAGTCAGAATACCCTGAGAAAAAATGCAAGCGTTAATGAACGTTTAGTTAACAGATAAAATCGTAACGTAAGGTGAGAGAAATGATTCGAACGAAACTTACAGTTTCATCGGTCCCAGAGCACACCACACAGGTTTTGTGATTATCATTTGTTATCACATTTGTTACGCCTGGCATTAGATCCAAAAACATGTCATCAGTAAATTGTGGGGAAGCTCTGTTAAATGCATGTGGTTTCAAAAATGGATCTACGGGCAGTGTAGTTTCTGCTGTATAATCCACACCGCCACGAATTATAGTCGGTGATTGCACAACTGTTGGTCGGGAGACTATACATTTATTGCATTGCCACTGATTCAAAGCTCTTGATTCCCTTGAAATGCACGGTGAGTGACATAGCGAATGGTAAGTGTCACAGCAAATACTGCATGTAGTCAGAATACCCTGAGAAGAAAATCCAAGCGTTAATGAACTTTTACTTAAGAGACAAAACCATAACACAAAGTGACAACACAAGAACATAATAAAAACAACAAAGTAGAACAAAACTTACAGTATCATCGGTCCCGCTGCAAACTACACAGGTGTTGTTACGTCCCGATTTAATTGTCTTTTCACTATTATCCAGGGACACTTGACTTTCGGACAGTTCAGCTTCTTTAGCTTCTGACTTGAGGTAGCCGGCTTTCCTTAATCTATTCTTTATGGAAATTTTACAGAGTGATTTGCTTTTTTTTCGCTTGAAAGACACAGTAGTAGTGTGCGATGCACTTCTGTTATCTCCGTTACTCGAGATATCATCACGTTTTTTAGGGCTTCCCGACATTCTGCGATGAGAAAAGTTAACCAGTAATAACGTCTGGTGTTATATTTATGCACAATTATATTTATGCTGATTCTTTTATAAACAGAACTTGGGTAATTTTATCACAAAAATTGACCACTATAACACTTGTACAAAGTTTCTGATTGTCTACCACTTAACAATTGATGTAATTAAACCTTGGAGTCGCTAACAAACAGACACGTCTTTCGCTGCGCACAGTTCACAACGATTTAACAACTGAACACCGCTTGGCCAGTGGTCTATGATCCTTGTAAAAAAATACCTGTGAAAAAGTAATAGTGAACTACCTGAGATAAGAGTGTGCATAGTTCGCACAAACTGTTAATGAGTCATCTGAGATACATCGATCTGATTGGTTGTGGCCCAACTTCTAACAGAGTAAATGAAAGGATAACAAAAGAAATCAATATCAGCTCTTATCTCTAAACTTTTGATTGTTTTTTGTACTTACTAAATGCATTTATGGCGTTGCTGGGGCTTGCTAAGTGTTGAGCCTTATTTTGCTAGTGTCGTGTCTTCTTACACGCAGCTACAAGAGTCAGTTTTAAAATGTTTCCAGTTTTAAAATGATACATTTGAAAGCATAGAAAACTACGTTTTCCCGAAATTATGAAACACGCCTGAAAGTAAGTACATTAAACGCTCGTAGGTCGTCCCTCCGGGGGTTTATTACGAGTATTGAAATACAGAGTTAACATAACTTATTTTTGTACCTATAATAAAATAAAAATGTATTATAAATAAATAAATATATATATATATATATATGAATCTATAAAATAAATCACTTTTATCCTGCATATAAGATATATAAGATACATATATTCAAAATTAGCCACCACCCATGTAAAACCGCGACGAGGCGCTAGTATAAAGTATAATGATAAGCCACCTTGGGCATAAAGATTATTTGAAATATTTCATAAGCTATAGGTACCTACCATGATAGGACTAGATAAAACGATTATTATGTACTTACCTCCTTGTCTCGTGACGGCACAACATTGAAATGCTTCCTGCCTGGAAAGTTATGGTGTTTTACTAGAAGAACGGTGGTATTTAAGATAAAATACACCTTGTTCATACAATCACACTTCCAACAATCCTACATCGCTTTGTTTCTAATTTTGGCGTGTATCACAAGAAAACATGTGTTACAAAATTATACTACTATTGGTACGGTACATTGTGCAACATTATATTGAACCTACGTATATTAACTTCAAAGTACGAACGTTAAAAAAACGAATACCTAGTACTTTTTCTAGCTAACCAAGGGAAGTCGACTAACAATCTCAATAACACTAACTTACACAGACATACATAAAAAATATATTTGATACTTAACCATAGATGAAAGGTAAACTAACGACAACCGCCTAAAAAAAATACTGGTATCCTGTTTTCAATAATATAATGACGGAATACTGTTGCGGGAATGCTTCTTTTGTTACAATTTTATTCTACTTTTTTATGTTGTGCTTTTTCTTAGAACTACACTTTACGGTACAATAATAACAACTGATAACATCTTATAAACAATACCTCAAGTACACTGAACATTGTTGTTATGTTAAAGAATACAAAGATTAAGATAAGGATATTACGAGGGTAAAACAATTGACACCATATTTAAAGAATATAATTTAAGATAGAACATGTCTCCGAACCTAACAATCAAAGGAAGGCAAAGGAAGACTAGACAGATAACTAAGAGTAGACGATTTTTATATATCATCCACATAAACCGGTGGAGTGGAAAAATGTTGATTCGATACATTCAACCGACACCGAGAGATTTAAGAAATCGTCATACCTGTGGTGAGTTGAAGTTCTTTATAGAATCGTAAATGTGACGTCTTTTGGCATCTCTATACAGACGACTGCAGCGATTCCTAAAAACTTTATAGTTTGACCGATTCTGAGAAATTTCTTTTATATCATCTCATGGCTTTTTCACGCTTATACATTAGTCGTTTAATCCCTTCGGAAAGCCAAGGTGCCGGAAGCTTTTTAACTCTATTTATCTTGTCGTATGTTTATCACAAACCCTTCAACTTTAGTGTCAATATCGCCACATTTGCAAATGGGAGACCAATCTATATTTTCTACATCATTCTTCAAATTCGTTTCACTAACACTTTTGCAACTACGTAAAACAATACGCTTGAGTTTCAGTTTAGGATAGACGACCTTGATGATGAAATGAAAATTAGGTCATGATGAACGAAAAAGGTGCAGAAAGTTGTCCATGAGTAGTAACTTTATTAGTCATATTACTGTGTATTCCCTAATCGACTAGACTGAGAAGAATAATATGGGACTGCTTTTGCATAGTTTGGAGATGCCAAATGGAAATTAATATTTGATTGAGCGAAATTAGTGTTCGGCAACACTTCTTTTAATATTTAATCTACAAAGGAATATTAATTACGGATTAACGTACTTTTACATTCATTTTTCCGTGATAAACGAATACCACGATTAATAAACATTAAATAAAATGTAATTCATTTTTATCAAAAGTCAATTGTTGAGCGTTTCAGCTTTTAAATTCCAAATTCTAAATCACACATTAGATCTATATTATTAGGGGACTTAAATAAAAGAGTAATCAGTAATTAATGTTTTATTTGTGTTTCCTGAACGTTGCATGACATGCAGAAACCAATTGGTAAAAATTTAAAAATATTTTTAAACTTTAGCCCCAGCGCAGGTTTCATAGGCAGTCCCAAAAAGGCTGTCCCAGGTCGATGCACCTTTCTCTATGCTCGGCAATCCAAATCCTGAAATTTAAAAAAAACCATTCTAAACAATGTAAGAATCAAAAAAATATTATTAATAAAAATTTCCTTTAAGAATCGAAGTTGTCTACTTATATTTATAGGCGTCATTAGCAAATTTTGAGGGTGCTCTATCAAGTTCATATAGTTTCACAACTGGATTTTGGCACCATAGTTTCTGCTGGTCATTGCACAACTGTTGGTCGGGAAACCATACAGTTATCGCACTGCCACTGACTCAAAACTCTTGATTGTCTTGAAACGCAGGGTGAATGGCATAGCGAATGGTAGGTGCCGAAACAAATACTGCATGTAGTCAGAATACCCTGAGAAAAACGCCAGCGTTAATGAGCGTTTAGTTGACAGACAAAATCGTAACACAAAATGGTAGAAGAATGAAGCTTACAGTTTCATCGGTCCCACAGCAAACCACACATATTTTGTTATTGTTAGTTATCCGATTTGTTACGTCTGGTATTAAATCTGTAAGCATCACATCAACAAGTTCTGAGAGTGTTCTAATTGGTTCATGTGGTTTCAAAAATGGATCTATGGGCGGCGTACTTTCTGCTGCACAATCCACATTTTCGCGAATTACAAACGGTGATTGCACAACACCATGCATTTTTTGCATTGCCACTGATTCGAAGCTCTTGATCGTCTTGAAATGCAGGGTGAATGACATAGTGAATGGTAATTGTCGGAGCAAATATTGCATGTAGTCAGAATACCCTGAGAAAAAATGCAAGCGTTAATGAACGTTTAGTTAACAGATAAAATCGTAACGTAAGGTGAGAGAAATGATTCGAACGAAACTTACAGTTTCATCGGTCCCAGAGCACACCACACAGGTTTTGTGATTATCATTTGTTATCACATTTGTTACGCCTGGCATTAGATCCAAAAACATGTCATCAGTAAATTGTGGGGAAGCTCTGTTAAATGCATGTGGTTTCAAAAATGGATCTACGGGCAGTGTAGTTTCTGCTGTATAATCCACACCGCCACGAATTATAGTCGGTGATTGCACAACTGTTGGTCGGGAGACTATACATTTATTGCATTGCCACTGATTCAAAGCTCTTGATTCCCTTGAAATGCACGGTGAGTGACATAGCGAATGGTAAGTGTCACAGCAAATACTGCATGTAGTCAGAATACCCTGAGAAGAAAATCCAAGCGTTAATGAACTTTTACTTAAGAGACAAAACCATAACACAAAGTGACAACACAAGAACATAATAAAAACAACAAAGTAGAACAAAACTTACAGTATCATCGGTCCCGCTGCAAACTACACAGGTGTTGTTACGTCCCGATTTAATTGTCTTTTCACTATTATCCAGGGACACTTGACTTTCGGACAGTTCAGCTTCTTTAGCTTCTGACTTGAGGTAGCCGGCTTTCCTTAATCTATTCTTTATGGAAATTTTACAGAGTGATTTGCTTTTTTTTCGCTTGAAAGACACAGTAGTAGTGTGCGATGCACTTCTGTTATCTCCGTTACTCGAGATATCATCACGTTTTTTAGGGCTTCCCGACATTCTGCGATGAGAAAAGTTAACCAGTAATAACGTCTGGTGTTATATTTATGCACAATTATATTTATGCTGATTCTTTTATAAACAGAACTTGGGTAATTTTATCACAAAAATTGACCACTATAACACTTGTACAAAGTTTCTGATTGTCTACCACTTAACAATTGATGTAATTAAACCTTGGAGTCGCTAACAAACAGACACGTCTTTCGCTGCGCACAGTTCACAACGATTTAACAACTGAACACCGCTTGGCCAGTGGTCTATGATCCTTGTAAAAAAATACCTGTGAAAAAGTAATAGTGAACTACCTGAGATAAGAGTGTGCATAGTTCGCACAAACTGTTAATGAGTCATCTGAGATACATCGATCTGATTGGTTGTGGCCCAACTTCTAACAGAGTAAATGAAAGGATAACAAAAGAAATCAATATCAGCTCTTATCTCTAAACTTTTGATTGTTTTTTGTACTTACTAAATGCATTTATGGCGTTGCTGGGGCTTGCCAAGTGTTGAGCCTTATTTTGCTAGTGTCGTGTCTTCTTACACGCAGCTACAAGAGTCAGTTTTAAAATGTTTCCAGTTTTAAAATGATACATTTGAAAGCATAGAAAACTACGTTTTCCCGAAATTATGAAACACGCCTGAAAGTAAGTACATTAAACGCTCGTAGGTCGTCCCTCCGGGGGTTTATTACGAGTATTGAAATACAGAGTTAACATAACTTATTTTTGTACCTATAATAAAATAAAAATGTATTATAAATAAATAAATATATATATATATATATATATATAAATCTATAAAATAAATCACTTTTATCCTGCATATAAGATATATAAGATACATATATTCAAAATTAGCCACCACCCATGTAAAACCGCGACGAGGCGCTAGTATAAAGTATAATGATAAGCCACCTTGGGCATAAAGATTATTTGAAATATTTCATAAGCTATAGGTACCTACCATGATAGGACTAGATAAAACGATTATTATGTACTTACCTCCTTGTCTCGTGACGGCACAACATTGAAATGCTTCCTGCCTGGAAAGTTATGGTGTTTTACTAGAAGAACGGTGGTATTTAAGATAAAATACACCTTGTTCATACAATCACACTTCCAACAATCCTACATCGCTTTGTTTCTAATTTTGGCGTGTATCACAAGAAAACATGTGTTACAAAATTATACTACTATTGGTACGGTACATTGTGCAACATTATATTGAACCTACGTATATTAACTTCAAAGTACGAACGTTAAAAAAACGAATACCTAGTACTTTTTCTAGCTAACCAAGGGAAGTCGACTAACAATCTCAATAACACTAACTTACACAGACATACATAAAAAATATATTTGATACTTAACCATAGATGAAAGGTAAACTAACGACAACCGCCTAAAAAAAATACTGGTATCCTGTTTTCAATAATATAATGACGGAATACTGTTGCGGGAATGCTTCTTTTGTTACAATTTTATTCTACTTTTTTATGTTGTGCTTTTTCTTAGAACTACACTTTACGGTACGATAATAACAACTGATAACATCTTATAAACAATACCTCAAGTACACTGAACATTGTTGTTATGTTAAAGAATACAAAGATTAAGATAAGGATATTACGAGGGTAAAACAATTGACACCATATTTAAAGAATATAATTTAAGATAGAACATGTCTCCGAACCTAACAATCAAAGGAAGGCAAAGGAAGACTAGACAGATAACTAAGAGTAGACGATTTTTATATATCATCCACATAAACCGGTGGAGTGGAAAAATGTTGATTCGATACATTCAACCGACACCGAGAGATTTAAGAAATCGTCATACCTGTGGTGAGTTGAAGTTCTTTATAGAATCGTAAATGTGACGTCTTTTGGCATCTCTATACAGACGACTGCAGCGATTCCTAAAAACTTTATAGTTTGACCGATTCTGAGAAATTTCTTTTATATCATCTCATGGCTTTTTCACGCTTATACATTAGTCGTTTAATCCCTTCGGAAAGCCAAGGTGCCGGAAGCTTTTTAACTCTATTTATCTTGTCGTATGTTTATCACAAACCCTTCAACTTTAGTGTCAATATCGCCACATTTGCAAATGGGAGACCAATCTATATTTTCTACATCATTCTTCAAATTCGTTTCACTAACACTTTTGCAACTACGTAAAACAATACGCTTGAGTTTCAGTTTAGGATAGACGACCTTGATGATGAAATGAAAATTAGGTCATGATGAACGAAAAAGGTGCAGAAAGTTGTCCATGAGTAGTAACTTTATTAGTCATATTACTGTGTATTCCCTAATCGACTAGACTGAGAAGAATAATATGGGACTGCTTTTGCATAGTTTGGAGATGCCAAATGGAAATTAATATTTGATTGAGCGAAATTAGTGTTCGGCAACACTTCTTTTAATATTTAATCTACAAAGGAATATTAATTACGGATTAACGTACTTTTACATTCATTTTTCCGTGATAAACGAATACCACGATTAATAAACATTAAATAAAATGTAATTCATTTTTATCAAAAGTCAATTGTTGAGCGTTTCAGCTTTTAAATTCCAAATTCTAAATCACACATTAGATCTATATTATTAGGGGACTTAAATAAAAGAGTAATCAGTAATTAATGTTTTATTTGTGTTTCCTGAACGTTGCATGACATGCAGAAACCAATTGGTAAAAATTTAAAAATATTTTTAAACTTTAGCCCCAGCGCAGGTTTCATAGGCAGTCCCAAAAAGGCTGTCCCAGGTCGATGCACCTTTCTCTATGCTCGGCAATCCAAATCCTGAAATTTAAAAAAAACCATTCTAAACAATGTAAGAATCAAAAAAATATTATTAATAAAAATTTCCTTTAAGAATCGAAGTTGTCTACTTATATTTATAGGCGTCATCAGCAAATTTTGAGGGTGCTCTATCAAGTTCATATGGTTTCACAACTGGATTTTGGCACCATAGTTTCTGCTGGTCATTGCACAACTGTTGGTCGGGAAACCATACAGTTATCGCACTGCCACTGACTCAAAACTCTTGATTGTCTTGAAACGCAGGGTGAATGGCATAGCGAATGGTAGGTGCCGAAACAAATACTGCATGTAGTCAGAATACCCTGAGAAAAACGCCAGCGTTAATGAGCGTTTAGTTGACAGACAAAATCGTAACACAAAATGGTAGAAGAATGAAGCTTACAGTTTCATCGGTCCCACAGCAAACCACACATATTTTGTTATTGTTAGTTATCCTATTTGTTACGTCTGGTATTAAATCTGTAAGCATCACATCAACAAGTTCTGAGAGTGTTCTAATTAGTTCATGTGGTTTCAAAAATGGATCTATGGGCGGCGTACTTTCTGCTGCACAATCCACATTTTCGCGAATTACAAACGGTGATTGCACAACACCATGCATTTTTTGCATTGCCACTGATTCGAAGCTCTTGATCGTCTTGAAATGCAGGGTGAATGACATAGTGAATGGTAATTGTCGGAGCAAATATTGCATGTAGTCAGAATACCCTGAGAAAAAATGCAAGCGTTAATGAACGTTTAGTTAACAGATAAAATCGTAACGTAAGGTGAGAGAAATGATTCGAACGAAACTTACAGTTTCATCGGTCCCAGAGCACACCACACAGGTTTTGTGATTATCATTTGTTATCACATTTGTTACGCCTGGCATTAGATCCAAAAACATGTCATCAGTAAATTGTGGGGAAGCTCTGTTAAATGCATGTGGTTTCAAAAATGGATCTACGGGCAGTGTAGTTTCTGCTGTATAATCCACACCGCCACGAATTATAGTCGGTGATTGCACAACTGTTGGTCGGGAGACTATACATTTATTGCATTGCCACTGATTCAAAGCTCTTGATTCCCTTGAAATGCACGGTGAGTGACATAGCGAATGGTAAGTGTCACAGCAAATACTGCATGTAGTCAGAATACCCTGAGAAGAAAATCCAAGCGTTAATGAACTTTTACTTAAGAGACAAAACCATAACACAAAGTGACAACACAAGAACATAATAAAAACAACAAAGTAGAACAAAACTTACAGTATCATCGGTCCCGCTGCAAACTACACAGGTGTTGTTACGTCCCGATTTAATTGTCTTTTCACTATTATCCAGGGACACTTGACTTTCGGACAGTTCAGCTTCTTTAGCTTCTGACTTGAGGTAGCCGGCTTTCCTTAATCTATTCTTTATGGAAATTTTACAGAGTGATTTGCTTTTTTTTCGCTTGAAAGACACAGTAGTAGTGTGCGATGCACTTCTGTTATCTCCGTTACTCGAGATATCATCACGTTTTTTAGGGCTTCCCGACATTCTGCGATGAGAAAAGTTAACCAGTAATAACGTCTGGTGTTATATTTATGCACAATTATATTTATGCTGATTCTTTTATAAACAGAACTTGGGTAATTTTATCACAAAAATTGACCACTATAACACTTGTACAAAGTTTCTGATTGTCTACCACTTAACAATTGATGTAATTAAACCTTGGAGTCGCTAACAAACAGACACGTCTTTCGCTGCGCACAGTTCACAACGATTTAACAACTGAACACCGCTTGGCCAGTGGTCTATGATCCTTGTAAAAAAATACCTGTGAAAAAGTAATAGTGAACTACCTGAGATAAGAGTGTGCATAGTTCGCACAAACTGTTAATGAGTCATCTGAGATACATCGATCTGATTGGTTGTGGCCCAACTTCTAACAGAGTAAATGAAAGGATAACAAAAGAAATCAATATCAGCTCTTATCTCTAAACTTTTGATTGTTTTTTGTACTTACTAAATGCATTTATGGCGTTGCTGGGGCTTGCCAAGTGTTGAGCCTTATTTTGCTAGTGTCGTGTCTTCTTACACGCAGCTACAAGAGTCAGTTTTAAAATGTTTCCAGTTTTAAAATGATACATTTGAAAGCATAGAAAACTACGTTTTCCCGAAATTATGAAACACGCCTGAAAGTAAGTACATTAAACGCTCGTAGGTCGTCCCTCCGGGGGTTTATTACGAGTATTGAAATACAGAGTTAACATAACTTATTTTTGTACCTATAATAAAATAAAAATGTATTATAAATAAATAAATATATATATATATATATATATATAAATCTATAAAATAAATCACTTTTATCCTGCATATAAGATATATAAGATACATATATTCAAAATTAGCCACCACCCATGTAAAACCGCGACGAGGCGCTAGTATAAAGTATAATGATAAGCCACCTTGGGCATAAAGATTATTTGAAATATTTCATAAGCTATAGGTACCTACCATGATAGGACTAGATAAAACGATTATTATGTACTTACCTCCTTGTCTCGTGACGGCACAACATTGAAATGCTTCCTGCCTGGAAAGTTATGGTGTTTTACTAGAAGAACGGTGGTATTTAAGATAAAATACACCTTGTTCATACAATCACACTTCCAACAATCCTACATCGCTTTGTTTCTAATTTTGGCGTGTATCACAAGAAAACATGTGTTACAAAATTATACTACTATTGGTACGGTACATTGTGCAACATTATATTGAACCTACGTATATTAACTTCAAAGTACGAACGTTAAAAAAACGAATACCTAGTACTTTTTCTAGCTAACCAAGGGAAGTCGACTAACAATCTCAATAACACTAACTTACACAGACATACATAAAAAATATATTTGATACTTAACCATAGATGAAAGGTAAACTAACGACAACCGCCTAAAAAAAATACTGGTATCCTGTTTTCAATAATATAATGACGGAATACTGTTGCGGGAATGCTTCTTTTGTTACAATTTTATTCTACTTTTTTATGTTGTGCTTTTTCTTAGAACTACACTTTACGGTACGATAATAACAACTGATAACATCTTATAAACAATACCTCAAGTACACTGAACATTGTTGTTATGTTAAAGAATACAAAGATTAAGATAAGGATATTACGAGGGTAAAACAATTGACACCATATTTAAAGAATATAATTTAAGATAGAACATGTCTCCGAACCTAACAATCAAAGGAAGGCAAAGGAAGACTAGACAGATAACTAAGAGTAGACGATTTTTATATATCATCCACATAAACCGGTGGAGTGGAAAAATGTTGATTCGATACATTCAACCGACACCGAGAGATTTAAGAAATCGTCATACCTGTGGTGAGTTGAAGTTCTTTATAGAATCGTAAATGTGACGTCTTTTGGCATCTCTATACAGACGACTGCAGCGATTCCTAAAAACTTTATAGTTTGACCGATTCTGAGAAATTTCTTTTATATCATCTCATGGCTTTTTCACGCTTATACATTAGTCGTTTAATCCCTTCGGAAAGCCAAGGTGCCGGAAGCTTTTTAACTCTATTTATCTTGTCGTATGTTTATCACAAACCCTTCAACTTTAGTGTCAATATCGCCACATTTGCAAATGGGAGACCAATCTATATTTTCTACATCATTCTTCAAATTCGTTTCACTAACACTTTTGCAACTACGTAAAACAATACGCTTGAGTTTCAGTTTAGGATAGACGACCTTGATGATGAAATGAAAATTAGGTCATGATGAACGAAAAAGGTGCAGAAAGTTGTCCATGAGTAGTAACTTTATTAGTCATATTACTGTGTATTCCCTAATCGACTAGACTGAGAAGAATAATATGGGACTGCTTTTGCATAGTTTGGAGATGCCAAATGGAAATTAATATTTGATTGAGCGAAATTAGTGTTCGGCAACACTTCTTTTAATATTTAATCTACAAAGGAATATTAATTACGGATTAACGTACTTTTACATTCATTTTTCCGTGATAAACGAATACCACGATTAATAAACATTAAATAAAATGTAATTCATTTTTATCAAAAGTCAATTGTTGAGCGTTTCAGCTTTTAAATTCCAAATTCTAAATCACACATTAGATCTATATTATTAGGGGACTTAAATAAAAGAGTAATCAGTAATTAATGTTTTATTTGTGTTTCCTGAACGTTGCATGACATGCAGAAACCAATTGGTAAAAATTTAAAAATATTTTTAAACTTTAGCCCCAGCGCAGGTTTCATAGGCAGTCCCAAAAAGGCTGTCCCAGGTCGATGCACCTTTCTCTATGCTCGGCAATCCAAATCCTGAAATTTAAAAAAAACCATTCTAAACAATGTAAGAATCAAAAAAATATTATTAATAAAAATTTCCTTTAAGAATCGAAGTTGTCTACTTATATTTATAGGCGTCATCAGCAAATTTTGAGGGTGCTCTATCAAGTTCATATGGTTTCACAACTGGATTTTGGCACCATAGTTTCTGCTGGTCATTGCACAACTGTTGGTCGGGAAACCATACAGTTATCGCACTGCCACTGACTCAAAACTCTTGATTGTCTTGAAACGCAGGGTGAATGGCATAGCGAATGGTAGGTGCCGAAACAAATACTGCATGTAGTCAGAATACCCTGAGAAAAACGCCAGCGTTAATGAGCGTTTAGTTGACAGACAAAATCGTAACACAAAATGGTAGAAGAATGAAGCTTACAGTTTCATCGGTCCCACAGCAAACCACACATATTTTGTTATTGTTAGTTATCCTATTTGTTACGTCTGGTATTAAATCTGTAAGCATCACATCAACAAGTTCTGAGAGTGTTCTAATTAGTTCATGTGGTTTCAAAAATGGATCTATGGGCGGCGTACTTTCTGCTGCACAATCCACATTTTCGCGAATTACAAACGGTGATTGCACAACACCATGCATTTTTTGCATTGCCACTGATTCGAAGCTCTTGATCGTCTTGAAATGCAGGGTGAATGACATAGTGAATGGTAATTGTCGGAGCAAATATTGCATGTAGTCAGAATACCCTGAGAAAAAATGCAAGCGTTAATGAACGTTTAGTTAACAGATAAAATCGTAACGTAAGGTGAGAGAAATGATTCGAACGAAACTTACAGTTTCATCGGTCCCAGAGCACACCACACAGGTTTTGTGATTATCATTTGTTATCACATTTGTTACGCCTGGCATTAGATCCAAAAACATGTCATCAGTAAATTGTGGGGAAGCTCTGTTAAATGCATGTGGTTTCAAAAATGGATCTACGGGCAGTGTAGTTTCTGCTGTATAATCCACACCGCCACGAATTATAGTCGGTGATTGCACAACTGTTGGTCGGGAGACTATACATTTATTGCATTGCCACTGATTCAAAGCTCTTGATTCCCTTGAAATGCACGGTGAGTGACATAGCGAATGGTAAGTGTCACAGCAAATACTGCATGTAGTCAGAATACCCTGAGAAGAAAATCCAAGCGTTAATGAACTTTTACTTAAGAGACAAAACCATAACACAAAGTGACAACACAAGAACATAATAAAAACAACAAAGTAGAACAAAACTTACAGTATCATCGGTCCCGCTGCAAACTACACAGGTGTTGTTACGTCCCGATTTAATTGTCTTTTCACTATTATCCAGGGACACTTGACTTTCGGACAGTTCAGCTTCTTTAGCTTCTGACTTGAGGTAGCCGGCTTTCCTTAATCTATTCTTTATGGAAATTTTACAGAGTGATTTGCTTTTTTTTCGCTTGAAAGACACAGTAGTAGTGTGCGATGCACTTCTGTTATCTCCGTTACTCGAGATATCATCACGTTTTTTAGGGCTTCCCGACATTCTGCGATGAGAAAAGTTAACCAGTAATAACGTCTGGTGTTATATTTATGCACAATTATATTTATGCTGATTCTTTTATAAACAGAACTTGGGTAATTTTATCACAAAAATTGACCACTATAACACTTGTACAAAGTTTCTGATTGTCTACCACTTAACAATTGATGTAATTAAACCTTGGAGTCGCTAACAAACAGACACGTCTTTCGCTGCGCACAGTTCACAACGATTTAACAACTGAACACCGCTTGGCCAGTGGTCTATGATCCTTGTAAAAAAATACCTGTGAAAAAGTAATAGTGAACTACCTGAGATAAGAGTGTGCATAGTTCGCACAAACTGTTAATGAGTCATCTGAGATACATCGATCTGATTGGTTGTGGCCCAACTTCTAACAGAGTAAATGAAAGGATAACAAAAGAAATCAATATCAGCTCTTATCTCTAAACTTTTGATTGTTTTTTGTACTTACTAAATGCATTTATGGCGTTGCTGGGGCTTGCCAAGTGTTGAGCCTTATTTTGCTAGTGTCGTGTCTTCTTACACGCAGCTACAAGAGTCAGTTTTAAAATGTTTCCAGTTTTAAAATGATACATTTGAAAGCATAGAAAACTACGTTTTCCCGAAATTATGAAACACGCCTGAAAGTAAGTACATTAAACGCTCGTAGGTCGTCCCTCCGGGGGTTTATTACGAGTATTGAAATACAGAGTTAACATAACTTATTTTTGTACCTATAATAAAATAAAAATGTATTATAAATAAATAAATATATATATATATATATATAAATCTATAAAATAAATCACTTTTATCCTGCATATAAGATATATAAGATACATATATTCAAAATTAGCCACCACCCATGTAAAACCGCGACGAGGCGCTAGTATAAAGTATAATGATAAGCCACCTTGGGCATAAAGATTATTTGAAATATTTCATAAGCTATAGGTACCTACCATGATAGGACTAGATAAAACGATTATTATGTACTTACCTCCTTGTCTCGTGACGGCACAACATTGAAATGCTTCCTGCCTGGAAAGCTATGGTGTTTTACTAGAAGAACGGTGGTATTTAAGATAAAATACACCTTGTTCATACAATCACACTTCCAACAATCCTACATCGCTTTGTTTCTAATTTTGGCGTGTATCACAAGAAAACATGTGTTACAAAATTATACTACTATTGGTACGGTACATTGTGCAACATTATATTGAACCTACGTATATTAACTTCAAAGTACGAACGTTAAAAAAACGAATACCTAGTACTTTTTCTAGCTAACCAAGGGAAGTCGACTAACAATCTCAATAACACTAACTTACACAGACATACATAAAAAATATATTTGATACTTAACCATAGATGAAAGGTAAACTAACGACAATCGCCTAAAAAAAATACTGGTATCCTGTTTTCAATAATATAATGACGGAATACTGTTGCGGGAATGCTCCTTTTGTTACAATTTTATTCTACTTTTTTATGTTGTGCTTTTTCTTAGAACTACACTTTACGGTACGATAATAACAACTGATAACATCTTATAAACAATACCTCAAGTACACTGAACATTGTTGTTATGTTAAAGAATACAAAGATTAAGATAAGGATATTACGAGGGTAAAACAATTGACACCATATTTAAAGAATATAATTTAAGATAGAACATGTCTCCGAACCTAACAATCAAAGGAAGGCAAAGGAAGACTAGACAGATAACTAAGAGTAGACGATTTTTATATATCATCCACATAAACCGGTGGAGTGGAAAAATGTTGATTCGATACATTCAACCGACACCGAGAGATTTAAGAAATCGTCATACCTGTGGTGAGTTGAAGTTCTTTATAGAATCGTAAATGTGACGTCTTTTGGCATCTCTATACAGACGACTGCAGCGATTCCTAAAAACTTTATAGTTTGACCGATTCTGAGAAATTTCTTTTATATCATCTCATGGCTTTTTCACGCTTATACATTAGTCGTTTAATCCCTTCGGAAAGCCAAGGTGCCGGAAGCTTTTTAACTCTATTTATCTTGTCGTATGTTTATCACAAACCCTTCAACTTTAGTGTCAATATCGCCACATTTGCAAATGGGAGACCAATCTATATTTTCTACATCATTCTTCAAATTCGTTTCACTAACACTTTTGCAACTACGTAAAACAATACGCTTGAGTTTCAGTTTAGGATAGACGACCTTGATGATGAAATGAAAATTAGGTCATGATGAACGAAAAAGGTGCAGAAAGTTGTCCATGAGTAGTAACTTTATTAGTCATATTACTGTGTATTCCCTAATCGACTAGACTGAGAAGAATAATATGGGACTGCTTTTGCATAGTTTGGAGATGCCAAATGGAAATTAATATTTGATTGAGCGAAATTAGTGTTCGGCAACACTTCTTTTAATATTTAATCTACAAAGGAATATTAATTACGGATTAACGTACTTTTACATTCATTTTTCCGTGATAAACGAATACCACGATTAATAAACATTAAATAAAATGTAATTCATTTTTATCAAAAGTCAATTGTTGAGCGTTTCAGCTTTTAAATTCCAAATTCTAAATCACACATTAGATCTATATTATTAGGGGACTTAAATAAAAGAGTAATCAGTAATTAATGTTTTATTTGTGTTTCCTGAACGTTGCATGACATGCAGAAACCAATTGGTAAAAATTTAAAAATATTTTTAAACTTTAGCCCCAGCGCAGGTTTCATAGGCAGTCCCAAAAAGGCTGTCCCAGGTCGATGCACCTTTCTCTATGCTCGGCAATCCAAATCCTGAAATTTAAAAAAAACCATTCTAAACAATGTAAGAATCAAAAAAATATTATTAATAAAAATTTCCTTTAAGAATCGAAGTTGTCTACTTATATTTATAGGCGTCATTAGCAAATTTTGAGGGTGCTCTATCAAGTTCATATAGTTTCACAACTGGATTTTGGCACCATAGTTTCTGCTGGTCATTGCACAACTGTTGGTCGGGAAACCATACAGTTATCGCACTGCCACTGACTCAAAACTCTTGATTGTCTTGAAACGCAGGGTGAATGGCATAGCGAATGGTAGGTGCCGAAACAAATACTGCATGTAGTCAGAATACCCTGAGAAAAACGCCAGCGTTAATGAGCGTTTAGTTGACAGACAAAATCGTAACACAAAATGGTAGAAGAATGAAGCTTACAGTTTCATCGGTCCCACAGCAAACCACACATATTTTGTTATTGTTAGTTATCCGATTTGTTACGTCTGGTATTAAATCTGTAAGCATCACATCAACAAGTTCTGAGAGTGTTCTAATTGGTTCATGTGGTTTCAAAAATGGATCTATGGGCGGCGTACTTTCTGCTGCACAATCCACATTTTCGCGAATTACAAACGGTGATTGCACAACACCATGCATTTTTTGCATTGCCACTGATTCGAAGCTCTTGATCGTCTTGAAATGCAGGGTGAATGACATAGTGAATGGTAATTGTCGGAGCAAATATTGCATGTAGTCAGAATACCCTGAGAAAAAATGCAAGCGTTAATGAACGTTTAGTTAACAGATAAAATCGTAACGTAAGGTGAGAGAAATGATTCGAACGAAACTTACAGTTTCATCGGTCCCAGAGCACACCACACAGGTTTTGTGATTATCATTTGTTATCACATTTGTTACGCCTGGCATTAGATCCAAAAACATGTCATCAGTAAATTGTGGGGAAGCTCTGTTAAATGCATGTGGTTTCAAAAATGGATCTACGGGCAGTGTAGTTTCTGCTGTATAATCCACACCGCCACGAATTATAGTCGGTGATTGCACAACTGTTGGTCGGGAGACTATACATTTATTGCATTGCCACTGATTCAAAGCTCTTGATTCCCTTGAAATGCACGGTGAGTGACATAGCGAATGGTAAGTGTCACAGCAAATACTGCATGTAGTCAGAATACCCTGAGAAGAAAATCCAAGCGTTAATGAACTTTTACTTAAGAGACAAAACCATAACACAAAGTGACAACACAAGAACATAATAAAAACAACAAAGTAGAACAAAACTTACAGTATCATCGGTCCCGCTGCAAACTACACAGGTGTTGTTACGTCCCGATTTAATTGTCTTTTCACTATTATCCAGGGACACTTGACTTTCGGACAGTTCAGCTTCTTTAGCTTCTGACTTGAGGTAGCCGGCTTTCCTTAATCTATTCTTTATGGAAATTTTACAGAGTGATTTGCTTTTTTTTCGCTTGAAAGACACAGTAGTAGTGTGCGATGCACTTCTGTTATCTCCGTTACTCGAGATATCATCACGTTTTTTAGGGCTTCCCGACATTCTGCGATGAGAAAAGTTAACCAGTAATAACGTCTGGTGTTATATTTATGCACAATTATATTTATGCTGATTCTTTTATAAACAGAACTTGGGTAATTTTATCACAAAAATTGACCACTATAACACTTGTACAAAGTTTCTGATTGTCTACCACTTAACAATTGATGTAATTAAACCTTGGAGTCGCTAACAAACAGACACGTCTTTCGCTGCGCACAGTTCACAACGATTTAACAACTGAACACCGCTTGGCCAGTGGTCTATGATCCTTGTAAAAAAATACCTGTGAAAAAGTAATAGTGAACTACCTGAGATAAGAGTGTGCATAGTTCGCACAAACTGTTAATGAGTCATCTGAGATACATCGATCTGATTGGTTGTGGCCCAACTTCTAACAGAGTAAATGAAAGGATAACAAAAGAAATCAATATCAGCTCTTATCTCTAAACTTTTGATTGTTTTTTGTACTTACTAAATGCATTTATGGCGTTGCTGGGGCTTGCCAAGTGTTGAGCCTTATTTTGCTAGTGTCGTGTCTTCTTACACGCAGCTACAAGAGTCAGTTTTAAAATGTTTCCAGTTTTAAAATGATACATTTGAAAGCATAGAAAACTACGTTTTCCCGAAATTATGAAACACGCCTGAAAGTAAGTACATTAAACGCTCGTAGGTCGTCCCTCCGGGGGTTTATTACGAGTATTGAAATACAGAGTTAACATAACTTATTTTTGTACCTATAATAAAATAAAAATGTATTATAAATAAATAAATATATATATATATATATATATATAAATCTATAAAATAAATCACTTTTATCCTGCATATAAGATATATAAGATACATATATTCAAAATTAGCCACCACCCATGTAAAACCGCGACGAGGCGCTAGTATAAAGTATAATGATAAGCCACCTTGGGCATAAAGATTATTTGAAATATTTCATAAGCTATAGGTACCTACCATGATAGGACTAGATAAAACGATTATTATGTACTTACCTCCTTGTCTCGTGACGGCACAACATTGAAATGCTTCCTGCCTGGAAAGTTATGGTGTTTTACTAGAAGAACGGTGGTATTTAAGATAAAATACACCTTGTTCATACAATCACACTTCCAACAATCCTACATCGCTTTGTTTCTAATTTTGGCGTGTATCACAAGAAAACATGTGTTACAAAATTATACTACTATTGGTACGGTACATTGTGCAACATTATATTGAACCTACGTATATTAACTTCAAAGTACGAACGTTAAAAAAACGAATACCTAGTACTTTTTCTAGCTAACCAAGGGAAGTCGACTAACAATCTCAATAACACTAACTTACACAGACATACATAAAAAATATATTTGATACTTAACCATAAATGAAAGGTAAACTAACGACAACCGCCTAAAAAAAATACTGGTATCCTGTTTTCAATAATATAATGACGGAATACTGTTGCGGGAATGCTTCTTTTGTTACAATTTTATTCTACTTTTTTATGTTGTGCTTTTTCTTAGAACTACACTTTACGGTACGATAATAACAACTGATAACATCTTATAAACAATACCTCAAGTACACTGAACATTGTTGTTATGTTAAAGAATACAAAGATTAAGATAAGGATATTACGAGGGTAAAACAATTGACACCATATTTAAAGAATATAATTTAAGATAGAACATGTCTCCGAACCTAACAATCAAAGGAAGGCAAAGGAAGACTAGACAGATAACTAAGAGTAGACGATTTTTATATATCATCCACATAAACCGGTGGAGTGGAAAAATGTTGATTCGATACATTCAACCGACACCGAGAGATTTAAGAAATCGTCATACCTGTGGTGAGTTGAAGTTCTTTATAGAATCGTAAATGTGACGTCTTTTGGCATCTCTATACAGACGACTGCAGCGATTCCTAAAAACTTTATAGTTTGACCGATTCTGAGAAATTTCTTTTATATCATCTCATGGCTTTTTCACGCTTATACATTAGTCGTTTAATCCCTTCGGAAAGCCAAGGTGCCGGAAGCTTTTTAACTCTATTTATCTTGTCGTATGTTTATCACAAACCCTTCAACTTTAGTGTCAATATCGCCACATTTGCAAATGGGAGACCAATCTATATTTTCTACATCATTCTTCAAATTCGTTTCACTAACACTTTTGCAACTACGTAAAACAATACGCTTGAGTTTCAGTTTAGGATAGACGACCTTGATGATGAAATGAAAATTAGGTCATGATGAACGAAAAAGGTGCAGAAAGTTGTCCATGAGTAGTAACTTTATTAGTCATATTACTGTGTATTCCCTAATCGACTAGACTGAGAAGAATAATATGGGACTGCTTTTGCATAGTTTGGAGATGCCAAATGGAAATTAATATTTGATTGAGCGAAATTAGTGTTCGGCAACACTTCTTTTAATATTTAATCTACAAAGGAATATTAATTACGGATTAACGTACTTTTACATTCATTTTTCCGTGATAAACGAATACCACGATTAATAAACATTAAATAAAATGTAATTCATTTTTATCAAAAGTCAATTGTTGAGCGTTTCAGCTTTTAAATTCCAAATTCTAAATCACACATTAGATCTATATTATTAGGGGACTTAAATAAAAGAGTAATCAGTAATTAATGTTTTATTTGTGTTTCCTGAACGTTGCATGACATGCAGAAACCAATTGGTAAAAATTTAAAAATATTTTTAAACTTTAGCCCCAGCGCAGGTTTCATAGGCAGTCCCAAAAAGGCTGTCCCAGGTCGATGCACCTTTCTCTATGCTCGGCAATCCAAATCCTGAAATTTAAAAAAAACCATTCTAAACAATGTAAGAATCAAAAAAATATTATTAATAAAAATTTCCTTTAAGAATCGAAGTTGTCTACTTATATTTATAGGCGTCATTAGCAAATTTTGAGGGTGCTCTATCAAGTTCATATAGTTTCACAACTGGATTTTGGCACCATAGTTTCTGCTGGTCATTGCACAACTGTTGGTCGGGAAACCATACAGTTATCGCACTGCCACTGACTCAAAACTCTTGATTGTCTTGAAACGCAGGGTGAATAGCATAGCGAATGGTAGGTGCCGAAACAAATACTGCATGTAGTCAGAATACCCTGAGAAAAACGCCAGCGTTAATGAGCGTTTAGTTGACAGACAAAATCGTAACACAAAATGGTAGAAGAATGAAGCTTACAGTTTCATCGGTCCCACAGCAAACCACACATATTTTGTTATTGTTAGTTATCCGATTTGTTACGTCTGGTATTAAATCTGTAAGCATCACATCAACAAGTTCTGAGAGTGTTCTAATTAGTTCATGTGGTTTCAAAAATGGATCTATGGGCGGCGTACTTTCTGCTGCACAATCCACATTTTCGCGAATTACAAACGGTGATTGCACAACACCATGCATTTTTTGCATTGCCACTGATTCGAAGCTCTTGATCGTCTTGAAATGCAGGGTGAATGACATAGTGAATGGTAATTGTCGGAGCAAATATTGCATGTAGTCAGAATACCCTGAGAAAAAATGCAAGCGTTAATGAACGTTTAGTTAACAGATAAAATCGTAACGTAAGGTGAGAGAAATGATTCGAACGAAACTTACAGTTTCATCGGTCCCAGAGCACACCACACAGGTTTTGTGATTATCATTTGTTATCACATTTGTTACGCCTGGCATTAGATCCAAAAACATGTCATCAGTAAATTGTGGGGAAGCTCTGTTAAATGCATGTGGTTTCAAAAATGGATCTACGGGCAGTGTAGTTTCTGCTGTATAATCCACACCGCCACGAATTATAGTCGGTGATTGCACAACTGTTGGTCGGGAGACTATACATTTATTGCATTGCCACTGATTCAAAGCTCTTGATTCCCTTGAAATGCACGGTGAGTGACATAGCGAATGGTAAGTGTCACAGCAAATACTGCATGTAGTCAGAATACCCTGAGAAGAAAATCCAAGCGTTAATGAACTTTTACTTAAGAGACAAAACCATAACACAAAGTGACAACACAAGAACATAATAAAAACAACAAAGTAGAACAAAACTTACAGTATCATCGGTCCCGCTGCAAACTACACAGGTGTTGTTACGTCCCGATTTAATTGTCTTTTCACTATTATCCAGGGACACTTGACTTTCGGACAGTTCAGCTTCTTTAGCTTCTGACTTGAGGTAGCCGGCTTTCCTTAATCTATTCTTTATGGAAATTTTACAGAGTGATTTGCTTTTTTTTCGCTTGAAAGACACAGTAGTAGTGTGCGATGCACTTCTGTTATCTCCGTTACTCGAGATATCATCACGTTTTTTAGGGCTTCCCGACATTCTGCGATGAGAAAAGTTAACCAGTAATAACGTCTGGTGTTATATTTATGCACAATTATATTTATGCTGATTCTTTTATAAACAGAACTTGGGTAATTTTATCACAAAAATTGACCACTATAACACTTGTACAAAGTTTCTGATTGTCTACCACTTAACAATTGATGTAATTAAACCTTGGAGTCGCTAACAAACAGACACGTCTTTCGCTGCGCACAGTTCACAACGATTTAACAACTGAACACCGCTTGGCCAGTGGTCTATGATCCTTGTAAAAAAATACCTGTGAAAAAGTAATAGTGAACTACCTGAGATAAGAGTGTGCATAGTTCGCACAAACTGTTAATGAGTCATCTGAGATACATCGATCTGATTGGTTGTGGCCCAACTTCTAACAGAGTAAATGAAAGGATAACAAAAGAAATCAATATCAGCTCTTATCTCTAAACTTTTGATTGTTTTTTGTACTTACTAAATGCATTTATGGCGTTGCTGGGGCTTGCCAAGTGTTGAGCCTTATTTTGCTAGTGTCGTGTCTTCTTACACGCAGCTACAAGAGTCAGTTTTAAAATGTTTCCAGTTTTAAAATGATACATTTGAAAGCATAGAAAACTACGTTTTCCCGAAATTATGAAACACGCCTGAAAGTAAGTACATTAAACGCTCGTAGGTCGTCCCTCCGGGGGTTTATTACGAGTATTGAAATACAGAGTTAACATAACTTATTTTTGTACCTATAATAAAATAAAAATGTATTATAAATAAATAAATATATATATATATACATATAAATCTATAAAATAAATCACTTTTATCCTGCATATAAGATATATAAGATACATATATTCAAAATTAGCCACCACCCATGTAAAACCGCGACGAGGCGCTAGTATAAAGTATAATGATAAGCCACCTTGGGCATAAAGATTATTTGAAATATTTCATAAGCTATAGGTACCTACCATGATAGGACTAGATAAAACGATTATTATGTACTTACCTCCTTGTCTCGTGACGGCACAACATTGAAATGCTTCCTGCCTGGAAAGTTATGGTGTTTTACTAGAAGAACGGTGGTATTTAAGATAAAATACACCTTGTTCATACAATCACACTTCCAACAATCCTACATCGCTTTGTTTCTAATTTTGGCGTGTATCACAAGAAAACATGTGTTACAAAATTATACTACTATTGGTACGGTACATTGTGCAACATTATATTGAACCTACGTATATTAACTTCAAAGTACGAACGTTAAAAAAACGAATACCTAGTACTTTTTCTAGCTAACCAAGGGAAGTCGACTAACAATCTCAATAACACTAACTTACACAGACATACATAAAAAATATATTTGATACTTAACCATAAATGAAAGGTAAACTAACGACAACCGCCTAAAAAAAATACTGGTATCCTGTTTTCAATAATATAATGACGGAATACTGTTGCGGGAATGCTTCTTTTGTTACAATTTTATTCTACTTTTTTATGTTGTGCTTTTTCTTAGAACTACACTTTACGGTACGATAATAACAACTGATAACATCTTATAAACAATACCTCAAGTACACTGAACATTGTTGTTATGTTAAAGAATACAAAGATTAAGATAAGGATATTACGAGGGTAAAACAATTGACACCATATTTAAAGAATATAATTTAAGATAGAACATGTCTCCGAACCTAACAATCAAAGGAAGGCAAAGGAAGACTAGACAGATAACTAAGAGTAGACGATTTTTATATATCATCCACATAAACCGGTGGAGTGGAAAAATGTTGATTCGATACATTCAACCGACACCGAGAGATTTAAGAAATCGTCATACCTGTGGTGAGTTGAAGTTCTTTATAGAATCGTAAATGTGACGTCTTTTGGCATCTCTATACAGACGACTGCAGCGATTCCTAAAAACTTTATAGTTTGACCGATTCTGAGAAATTTCTTTTATATCATCTCATGGCTTTTTCACGCTTATACATTAGTCGTTTAATCCCTTCGGAAAGCCAAGGTGCCGGAAGCTTTTTAACTCTATTTATCTTGTCGTATGTTTATCACAAACCCTTCAACTTTAGTGTCAATATCGCCACATTTGCAAATGGGAGACCAATCTATATTTTCTACATCATTCTTCAAATTCGTTTCACTAACACTTTTGCAACTACGTAAAACAATACGCTTGAGTTTCAGTTTAGGATAGACGACCTTGATGATGAAATGAAAATTAGGTCATGATGAACGAAAAAGGTGCAGAAAGTTGTCCATGAGTAGTAACTTTATTAGTCATATTACTGTGTATTCCCTAATCGACTAGACTGAGAAGAATAATATGGGACTGCTTTTGCATAGTTTGGAGATGCCAAATGGAAATTAATATTTGATTGAGCGAAATTAGTGTTCGGCAACACTTCTTTTAATATTTAATCTACAAAGGAATATTAATTACGGATTAACGTACTTTTACATTCATTTTTCCGTGATAAACGAATACCACGATTAATAAACATTAAATAAAATGTAATTCATTTTTATCAAAAGTCAATTGTTGAGCGTTTCAGCTTTTAAATTCCAAATTCTAAATCACACATTAGATCTATATTATTAGGGGACTTAAATAAAAGAGTAATCAGTAATTAATGTTTTATTTGTGTTTCCTGAACGTTGCATGACATGCAGAAACCAATTGGTAAAAATTTAAAAATATTTTTAAACTTTAGCCCCAGCGCAGGTTTCATAGGCAGTCCCAAAAAGGCTGTCCCAGGTCGATGCACCTTTCTCTATGCTCGGCAATCCAAATCCTGAAATTTAAAAAAAACCATTCTAAACAATGTAAGAATCAAAAAAATATTATTAATAAAAATTTCCTTTAAGAATCGAAGTTGTCTACTTATATTTATAGGCGTCATTAGCAAATTTTGAGGGTGCTCTATCAAGTTCATATAGTTTCACAACTGGATTTTGGCACCATAGTTTCTGCTGGTCATTGCACAACTGTTGGTCGGGAAACCATACAGTTATCGCACTGCCACTGACTCAAAACTCTTGATTGTCTTGAAACGCAGGGTGAATAGCATAGCGAATGGTAGGTGCCGAAACAAATACTGCATGTAGTCAGAATACCCTGAGAAAAACGCCAGCGTTAATGAGCGTTTAGTTGACAGACAAAATCGTAACACAAAATGGTAGAAGAATGAAGCTTACAGTTTCATCGGTCCCACAGCAAACCACACATATTTTGTTATTGTTAGTTATCCGATTTGTTACGTCTGGTATTAAATCTGTAAGCATCACATCAACAAGTTCTGAGAGTGTTCTAATTAGTTCATGTGGTTTCAAAAATGGATCTATGGGCGGCGTACTTTCTGCTGCACAATCCACATTTTCGCGAATTACAAACGGTGATTGCACAACACCATGCATTTTTTGCATTGCCACTGATTCGAAGCTCTTGATCGTCTTGAAATGCAGGGTGAATGACATAGTGAATGGTAATTGTCGGAGCAAATATTGCATGTAGTCAGAATACCCTGAGAAAAAATGCAAGCGTTAATGAACGTTTAGTTAACAGATAAAATCGTAACGTAAGGTGAGAGAAATGATTCGAACGAAACTTACAGTTTCATCGGTCCCAGAGCACACCACACAGGTTTTGTGATTATCATTTGTTATCACATTTGTTACGCCTGGCATTAGATCCAAAAACATGTCATCAGTAAATTGTGGGGAAGCTCTGTTAAATGCATGTGGTTTCAAAAATGGATCTACGGGCAGTGTAGTTTCTGCTGTATAATCCACACCGCCACGAATTATAGTCGGTGATTGCACAACTGTTGGTCGGGAGACTATACATTTATTGCATTGCCACTGATTCAAAGCTCTTGATTCCCTTGAAATGCACGGTGAGTGACATAGCGAATGGTAAGTGTCACAGCAAATACTGCATGTAGTCAGAATACCCTGAGAAGAAAATCCAAGCGTTAATGAACTTTTACTTAAGAGACAAAACCATAACACAAAGTGACAACACAAGAACATAATAAAAACAACAAAGTAGAACAAAACTTACAGTATCATCGGTCCCGCTGCAAACTACACAGGTGTTGTTACGTCCCGATTTAATTGTCTTTTCACTATTATCCAGGGACACTTGACTTTCGGACAGTTCAGCTTCTTTAGCTTCTGACTTGAGGTAGCCGGCTTTCCTTAATCTATTCTTTATGGAAATTTTACAGAGTGATTTGCTTTTTTTTCGCTTGAAAGACACAGTAGTAGTGTGCGATGCACTTCTGTTATCTCCGTTACTCGAGATATCATCACGTTTTTTAGGGCTTCCCGACATTCTGCGATGAGAAAAGTTAACCAGTAATAACGTCTGGTGTTATATTTATGCACAATTATATTTATGCTGATTCTTTTATAAACAGAACTTGGGTAATTTTATCACAAAAATTGACCACTATAACACTTGTACAAAGTTTCTGATTGTCTACCACTTAACAATTGATGTAATTAAACCTTGGAGTCGCTAACAAACAGACACGTCTTTCGCTGCGCACAGTTCACAACGATTTAACAACTGAACACCGCTTGGCCAGTGGTCTATGATCCTTGTAAAAAAATACCTGTGAAAAAGTAATAGTGAACTACCTGAGATAAGAGTGTGCATAGTTCGCACAAACTGTTAATGAGTCATCTGAGATACATCGATCTGATTGGTTGTGGCCCAACTTCTAACAGAGTAAATGAAAGGATAACAAAAGAAATCAATATCAGCTCTTATCTCTAAACTTTTGATTGTTTTTTGTACTTACTAAATGCATTTATGGCGTTGCTGGGGCTTGCCAAGTGTTGAGCCTTATTTTGCTAGTGTCGTGTCTTCTTACACGCAGCTACAAGAGTCAGTTTTAAAATGTTTCCAGTTTTAAAATGATACATTTGAAAGCATAGAAAACTACGTTTTCCCGAAATTATGAAACACGCCTGAAAGTAAGTACATTAAACGCTCGTAGGTCGTCCCTCCGGGGGTTTATTACGAGTATTGAAATACAGAGTTAACATAACTTATTTTTGTACCTATAATAAAATAAAAATGTATTATAAATAAATAAATATATATATATATACATATAAATCTATAAAATAAATCACTTTTATCCTGCATATAAGATATATAAGATACATATATTCAAAATTAGCCACCACCCATGTAAAACCGCGACGAGGCGCTAGTATAAAGTATAATGATAAGCCACCTTGGGCATAAAGATTATTTGAAATATTTCATAAGCTATAGGTACCTACCATGATAGGACTAGATAAAACGATTATTATGTACTTACCTCCTTGTCTCGTGACGGCACAACATTGAAATGCTTCCTGCCTGGAAAGTTATGGTGTTTTACTAGAAGAACGGTGGTATTTAAGATAAAATACACCTTGTTCATACAATCACACTTCCAACAATCCTACATCGCTTTGTTTCTAATTTTGGCGTGTATCACAAGAAAACATGTGTTACAAAATTATACTACTATTGGTACGGTACATTGTGCAACATTATATTGAACCTACGTATATTAACTTCAAAGTACGAACGTTAAAAAAACGAATACCTAGTACTTTTTCTAGCTAACCAAGGGAAGTCGACTAACAATCTCAATAACACTAACTTACACAGACATACATAAAAAATATATTTGATACTTAACCATAAATGAAAGGTAAACTAACGACAACCGCCTAAAAAAAATACTGGTATCCTGTTTTCAATAATATAATGACGGAATACTGTTGCGGGAATGCTTCTTTTGTTACAATTTTATTCTACTTTTTTATGTTGTGCTTTTTCTTAGAACTACACTTTACGGTACGATAATAACAACTGATAACATCTTATAAACAATACCTCAAGTACACTGAACATTGTTGTTATGTTAAAGAATACAAAGATTAAGATAAGGATATTACGAGGGTAAAACAATTGACACCATATTTAAAGAATATAATTTAAGATAGAACATGTCTCCGAACCTAACAATCAAAGGAAGGCAAAGGAAGACTAGACAGATAACTAAGAGTAGACGATTTTTATATATCATCCACATAAACCGGTGGAGTGGAAAAATGTTGATTCGATACATTCAACCGACACCGAGAGATTTAAGAAATCGTCATACCTGTGGTGAGTTGAAGTTCTTTATAGAATCGTAAATGTGACGTCTTTTGGCATCTCTATACAGACGACTGCAGCGATTCCTAAAAACTTTATAGTTTGACCGATTCTGAGAAATTTCTTTTATATCATCTCATGGCTTTTTCACGCTTATACATTAGTCGTTTAATCCCTTCGGAAAGCCAAGGTGCCGGAAGCTTTTTAACTCTATTTATCTTGTCGTATGTTTATCACAAACCCTTCAACTTTAGTGTCAATATCGCCACATTTGCAAATGGGAGACCAATCTATATTTTCTACATCATTCTTCAAATTCGTTTCACTAACACTTTTGCAACTACGTAAAACAATACGCTTGAGTTTCAGTTTAGGATAGACGACCTTGATGATGAAATGAAAATTAGGTCATGATGAACGAAAAAGGTGCAGAAAGTTGTCCATGAGTAGTAACTTTATTAGTCATATTACTGTGTATTCCCTAATCGACTAGACTGAGAAGAATAATATGGGACTGCTTTTGCATAGTTTGGAGATGCCAAATGGAAATTAATATTTGATTGAGCGAAATTAGTGTTCGGCAACACTTCTTTTAATATTTAATCTACAAAGGAATATTAATTACGGATTAACGTACTTTTACATTCATTTTTCCGTGATAAACGAATACCACGATTAATAAACATTAAATAAAATGTAATTCATTTTTATCAAAAGTCAATTGTTGAGCGTTTCAGCTTTTAAATTCCAAATTCTAAATCACACATTAGATCTATATTATTAGGGGACTTAAATAAAAGAGTAATCAGTAATTAATGTTTTATTTGTGTTTCCTGAACGTTGCATGACATGCAGAAACCAATTGGTAAAAATTTAAAAATATTTTTAAACTTTAGCCCCAGCGCAGGTTTCATAGGCAGTCCCAAAAAGGCTGTCCCAGGTCGATGCACCTTTCTCTATGCTCGGCAATCCAAATCCTGAAATTTAAAAAAAACCATTCTAAACAATGTAAGAATCAAAAAAATATTATTAATAAAAATTTCCTTTAAGAATCGAAGTTGTCTACTTATATTTATAGGCGTCATTAGCAAATTTTGAGGGTGCTCTATCAAGTTCATATAGTTTCACAACTGGATTTTGGCACCATAGTTTCTGCTGGTCATTGCACAACTGTTGGTCGGGAAACCATACAGTTATCGCACTGCCACTGACTCAAAACTCTTGATTGTCTTGAAACGCAGGGTGAATAGCATAGCGAATGGTAGGTGCCGAAACAAATACTGCATGTAGTCAGAATACCCTGAGAAAAACGCCAGCGTTAATGAGCGTTTAGTTGACAGACAAAATCGTAACACAAAATGGTAGAAGAATGAAGCTTACAGTTTCATCGGTCCCACAGCAAACCACACATATTTTGTTATTGTTAGTTATCCGATTTGTTACGTCTGGTATTAAATCTGTAAGCATCACATCAACAAGTTCTGAGAGTGTTCTAATTAGTTCATGTGGTTTCAAAAATGGATCTATGGGCGGCGTACTTTCTGCTGCACAATCCACATTTTCGCGAATTACAAACGGTGATTGCACAACACCATGCATTTTTTGCATTGCCACTGATTCGAAGCTCTTGATCGTCTTGAAATGCAGGGTGAATGACATAGTGAATGGTAATTGTCGGAGCAAATATTGCATGTAGTCAGAATACCCTGAGAAAAAATGCAAGCGTTAATGAACGTTTAGTTAACAGATAAAATCGTAACGTAAGGTGAGAGAAATGATTCGAACGAAACTTACAGTTTCATCGGTCCCAGAGCACACCACACAGGTTTTGTGATTATCATTTGTTATCACATTTGTTACGCCTGGCATTAGATCCAAAAACATGTCATCAGTAAATTGTGGGGAAGCTCTGTTAAATGCATGTGGTTTCAAAAATGGATCTACGGGCAGTGTAGTTTCTGCTGTATAATCCACACCGCCACGAATTATAGTCGGTGATTGCACAACTGTTGGTCGGGAGACTATACATTTATTGCATTGCCACTGATTCAAAGCTCTTGATTCCCTTGAAATGCACGGTGAGTGACATAGCGAATGGTAAGTGTCACAGCAAATACTGCATGTAGTCAGAATACCCTGAGAAGAAAATCCAAGCGTTAATGAACTTTTACTTAAGAGACAAAACCATAACACAAAGTGACAACACAAGAACATAATAAAAACAACAAAGTAGAACAAAACTTACAGTATCATCGGTCCCGCTGCAAACTACACAGGTGTTGTTACGTCCCGATTTAATTGTCTTTTCACTATTATCCAGGGACACTTGACTTTCGGACAGTTCAGCTTCTTTAGCTTCTGACTTGAGGTAGCCGGCTTTCCTTAATCTATTCTTTATGGAAATTTTACAGAGTGATTTGCTTTTTTTTCGCTTGAAAGACACAGTAGTAGTGTGCGATGCACTTCTGTTATCTCCGTTACTCGAGATATCATCACGTTTTTTAGGGCTTCCCGACATTCTGCGATGAGAAAAGTTAACCAGTAATAACGTCTGGTGTTATATTTATGCACAATTATATTTATGCTGATTCTTTTATAAACAGAACTTGGGTAATTTTATCACAAAAATTGACCACTATAACACTTGTACAAAGTTTCTGATTGTCTACCACTTAACAATTGATGTAATTAAACCTTGGAGTCGCTAACAAACAGACACGTCTTTCGCTGCGCACAGTTCACAACGATTTAACAACTGAACACCGCTTGGCCAGTGGTCTATGATCCTTGTAAAAAAATACCTGTGAAAAAGTAATAGTGAACTACCTGAGATAAGAGTGTGCATAGTTCGCACAAACTGTTAATGAGTCATCTGAGATACATCGATCTGATTGGTTGTGGCCCAACTTCTAACAGAGTAAATGAAAGGATAACAAAAGAAATCAATATCAGCTCTTATCTCTAAACTTTTGATTGTTTTTTGTACTTACTAAATGCATTTATGGCGTTGCTGGGGCTTGCCAAGTGTTGAGCCTTATTTTGCTAGTGTCGTGTCTTCTTACACGCAGCTACAAGAGTCAGTTTTAAAATGTTTCCAGTTTTAAAATGATACATTTGAAAGCATAGAAAACTACGTTTTCCCGAAATTATGAAACACGCCTGAAAGTAAGTACATTAAACGCTCGTAGGTCGTCCCTCCGGGGGTTTATTACGAGTATTGAAATACAGAGTTAACATAACTTATTTTTGTACCTATAATAAAATAAAAATGTATTATAAATAAATAAATATATATATATATACATATAAATCTATAAAATAAATCACTTTTATCCTGCATATAAGATATATAAGATACATATATTCAAAATTAGCCACCACCCATGTAAAACCGCGACGAGGCGCTAGTATAAAGTATAATGATAAGCCACCTTGGGCATAAAGATTATTTGAAATATTTCATAAGCTATAGGTACCTACCATGATAGGACTAGATAAAACGATTATTATGTACTTACCTCCTTGTCTCGTGACGGCACAACATTGAAATGCTTCCTGCCTGGAAAGTTATGGTGTTTTACTAGAAGAACGGTGGTATTTAAGATAAAATACACCTTGTTCATATAATCACACTTCCAACAATCCTACATCGCTTTGTTTCTAATTTTGGCGTGTATCACAAGAAAACATGTGTTACAAAATTATACTACTATTGGTACGGTACATTGTGCAACATTATATTGAACCTACGTATATTAACTTCAAAGTACGAACGTTAAAAAAACGAATACCTAGTACTTTTTCTAGCTAACCAAGGGAAGTCGACTAACAATCTCAATAACACTAACTTACACAGACATACATAAAAAATATATTTGATACTTAACCATAGATGAAAGGTAAACTAACGACAACCGCCTAAAAAAAATACTGGTATCCTGTTTTCAATAATATAATGACGGAATACTGTTGCGGGAATGCTCCTTTTGTTACAATTTTATTCTACTTTTTTATGTTGTGCTTTTTCTTAGAACTACACTTTACGGTACAATAATAACAACTGATAACATCTTATAAACAATACCTCAAGTACACTGAACATTGTTGTTATGTTAAAGAATACAAAGATTAAGATAAGGATATTACGAGGGTAAAACAATTGACACCATATTTAAAGAATATAATTTAAGATAGAACATGTCTCCGAACCTAACAATCAAAGGAAGGCAAAGGAAGACTAGACAGATAACTAAGAGTAGACGATTTTTATATATCATCCACATAAACCGGTGGAGTGGAAAAATGTTGATTCGATACATTCAACCGACACCGAGAGATTTAAGAAATCGTCATACCTGTGGTGAGTTGAAGTTCTTTATAGAATCGTAAATGTGACGTCTTTTGGCATCTCTATACAGACGACTGCAGCGATTCCTAAAAACTTTATAGTTTGACCGATTCTGAGAAATTTCTTTTATATCATCTCATGGCTTTTTCACGCTTATACATTAGTCGTTTAATCCCTTCGGAAAGCCAAGGTGCCGGAAGCTTTTTAACTCTATTTATCTTGTCGTATGTTTATCACAAACCCTTCAACTTTAGTGTCAATATCGCCACATTTGCAAATGGGAGACCAATCTATATTTTCTACATCATTCTTCAAATTCGTTTCACTAACACTTTTGCAACTACGTAAAACAATACGCTTGAGTTTCAGTTTAGGATAGACGACCTTGATGATGAAATGAAAATTAGGTCATGATGAACGAAAAAGGTGCAGAAAGTTGTCCATGAGTAGTAACTTTATTAGTCATATTACTGTGTATTCCCTAATCGACTAGACTGAGAAGAATAATATGGGACTGCTTTTGCATAGTTTGGAGATGCCAAATGGAAATTAATATTTGATTGAGCGAAATTAGTGTTCGGCAACACTTCTTTTAATATTTAATCTACAAAGGAATATTAATTACGGATTAACGTACTTTTACATTCATTTTTCCGTGATAAACGAATACCACGATTAATAAACATTAAATAAAATGTAATTCATTTTTATCAAAAGTCAATTGTTGAGCGTTTCAGCTTTTAAATTCCAAATTCTAAATCACACATTAGATCTATATTATTAGGGGACTTAAATAAAAGAGTAATCAGTAATTAATGTTTTATTTGTGTTTCCTGAACGTTGCATGACATGCAGAAACCAATTGGTAAAAATTTAAAAATATTTTTAAACTTTAGCCCCAGCGCAGGTTTCATAGGCAGTCCCAAAAAGGCTGTCCCAGGTCGATGCACCTTTCTCTATGCTCGGCAATCCAAATCCTGAAATTTAAAAAAAACCATTCTAAACAATGTAAGAATCAAAAAAATATTATTAATAAAAATTTCCTTTAAGAATCGAAGTTGTCTACTTATATTTATAGGCGTCATTAGCAAATTTTGAGGGTGCTCTATCAAGTTCATATAGTTTCACAACTGGATTTTGGCACCATAGTTTCTGCTGGTCATTGCACAACTGTTGGTCGGGAAACCATACAGTTATCGCACTGCCACTGACTCAAAACTCTTGATTGTCTTGAAACGCAGGGTGAATGGCATAGCGAATGGTAGGTGCCGAAACAAATACTGCATGTAGTCAGAATACCCTGAGAAAAACGCCAGCGTTAATGAGCGTTTAGTTGACAGACAAAATCGTAACACAAAATGGTAGAAGAATGAAGCTTACAGTTTCATCGGTCCCACAGCAAACCACACATATTTTGTTATTGTTAGTTATCCGATTTGTTACGTCTGGTATTAAATCTGTAAGCATCACATCAACAAGTTCTGAGAGTGTTCTAATTAGTTCATGTGGTTTCAAAAATGGATCTATGGGCGGCGTACTTTCTGCTGCACAATCCACATTTTCGCGAATTACAAACGGTGATTGCACAACACCATGCATTTTTTGCATTGCCACTGATTCGAAGCTCTTGATCGTCTTGAAATGCAGGGTGAATGACATAGTGAATGGTAATTGTCGGAGCAAATATTGCATGTAGTCAGAATACCCTGAGAAAAAATGCAAGCGTTAATGAACGTTTAGTTAACAGATAAAATCGTAACGTAAGGTGAGAGAAATGATTCGAACGAAACTTACAGTTTCATCGGTCCCAGAGCACACCACACAGGTTTTGTGATTATCATTTGTTATCACATTTGTTACGCCTGGCATTAGATCCAAAAACATGTCATCACTAAATTGTGGGGAAGCTCTGTTAAATGCATGTGGTTTCAAAAATGGATCTACGGGCAGTGTAGTTTCTGCTGTATAATCCACACCGCCACGAATTATAGTCGGTGATTGCACAACTGTTGGTCGGGAGACTATACATTTATTGCATTGCCACTGATTCAAAGCTCTTGATTCCCTTGAAATGCACGGTGAGTGACATAGCGAATGGTAAGTGTCACAGCAAATACTGCATGTAGTCAGAATACCCTGAGAAGAAAATCCAAGCGTTAATGAACTTTTACTTAAGAGACAAAACCATAACACAAAGTGACAACACAAGAACATAATAAAAACAACAAAGTAGAACAAAACTTACAGTATCATCGGTCCCGCTGCAAACTACACAGGTGTTGTTACGTCCCGATTTAATTGTCTTTTCACTATTATCCAGGGACACTTGACTTTCGGACAGTTCAGCTTCTTTAGCTTCTGACTTGAGGTAGCCGGCTTTCCTTAATCTATTCTTTATGGAAATTTTACAGAGTGATTTGCTTTTTTTTCGCTTGAAAGACACAGTAGTAGTGTGCGATGCACTTCTGTTATCTCCGTTACTCGAGATATCATCACGTTTTTTAGGGCTTCCCGACATTCTGCGATGAGAAAAGTTAACCAGTAATAACGTCTGGTGTTATATTTATGCACAATTATATTTATGCTGATTCTTTTATAAACAGAACTTGGGTAATTTTATCACAAAAATTGACCACTATAACACTTGTACAAAGTTTCTGATTGTCTACCACTTAACAATTGATGTAATTAAACCTTGGAGTCGCTAACAAACAGACACGTCTTTCGCTGCGCACAGTTCACAACGATTTAACAACTGAACACCGCTTGGCCAGTGGTCTATGATCCTTGTAAAAAAATACCTGTGAAAAAGTAATAGTGAACTACCTGAGATAAGAGTGTGCATAGTTCGCACAAACTGTTAATGAGTCATCTGAGATACATCGATCTGATTGGTTGTGGCCCAACTTCTAACAGAGTAAATGAAAGGATAACAAAAGAAATCAATATCAGCTCTTATCTCTAAACTTTTGATTGTTTTTTGTACTTACTAAATGCATTTATGGCGTTGCTGGGGCTTGCCAAGTGTTGAGCCTTATTTTGCTAGTGTCGTGTCTTCTTACACGCAGCTACAAGAGTCAGTTTTAAAATGTTTCCAGTTTTAAAATGATACATTTGAAAGCATAGAAAACTACGTTTTCCCGAAATTATGAAACACGCCTGAAAGTAAGTACATTAAACGCTCGTAGGTCGTCCCTCCGGGGGTTTATTACGAGTATTGAAATACAGAGTTAACATAACTTATTTTTGTACCTATAATAAAATAAAAATGTATTATAAATAAATAAATATATATATATATACATATAAATCTATAAAATAAATCACTTTTATCCTGCATATAAGATATATAAGATACATATATTCAAAATTAGCCACCACCCATGTAAAACCGCGACGAGGCGCTAGTATAAAGTATAATGATAAGCCACCTTGGGCATAAAGATTATTTGAAATATTTCATAAGCTATAGGTACCTACCATGATAGGACTAGATAAAACGATTATTATGTACTTACCTCCTTGTCTCGTGACGGCACAACATTGAAATGCTTCCTGCCTGGAAAGTTATGGTGTTTTACTAGAAGAACGGTGGTATTTAAGATAAAATACACCTTGTTCATACAATCACACTTCCAACAATCCTACATCGCTTTGTTTCTAATTTTGGCGTGTATCACAAGAAAACATGTGTTACAAAATTATACTACTATTGCTACGGTACATTGTGCAACATTATATTGAACCTACGTATATTAACTTCAAAGTACGAACGTTAAAAAAACGAATACCTAGTACTTTTTCTAGCTAACCAAGGGAAGTCGACTAACAATCTCAATAACACTAACTTACACAGACATACATAAAAAATATATTTGATACTTAACCATAGATGAAAGGTAAACTAACGACAACCGCCTAAAAAAAATACTGGTATCCTGTTTTCAATAATATAATGACGGAATACTGTTGCGGGAATGCTTCTTTTGTTACAATTTTATTCTACTTTTTTATGTTGTGCTTTTTCTTAGAACTACACTTTACGGTACGATAATAACAACTGATAACATCTTATAAACAATACCTCAAGTACACTGAACATTGTTGTTATGTTAAAGAATACAAAGATTAAGATAAGGATATTACGAGGGTAAAACAATTGACACCATATTTAAAGAATATAATTTAAGATAGAACATGTCTCCGAACCTAACAATCAAAGGAAGGCAAAGGAAGACTAGACAGATAACTAAGAGTAGACGATTTTTATATATCATCCACATAAACCGGTGGAGTGGAAAAATGTTGATTCGATACATTCAACCGACACCGAGAGATTTAAGAAATCGTCATACCTGTGGTGAGTTGAAGTTCTTTATAGAATCGTAAATGTGACGTCTTTTGGCATCTCTATACAGACGACTGCAGCGATTCCTAAAAACTTTATAGTTTGACCGATTCTGAGAAATTTCTTTTATATCATCTCATGGCTTTTTCACGCTTATACATTAGTCGTTTAATCCCTTCGGAAAGCCAAGGTGCCGGAAGCTTTTTAACTCTATTTATCTTGTCGTATGTTTATCACAAACCCTTCAACTTTAGTGTCAATATCGCCACATTTGCAAATGGGAGACCAATCTATATTTTCTACATCATTCTTCAAATTCGTTTCACTAACACTTTTGCAACTACGTAAAACAATACGCTTGAGTTTCAGTTTAGGATAGACGACCTTGATGATGAAATGAAAATTAAGTCATGATGAACGAAAAAGGTGCAGAAAGTTGTCCATGAGTAGTAACTTTATTAGTCATATTACTGTGTATTCCCTAATCGACTAGACTGAGAAGAATAATATGGGACTGCTTTTGCATAGTTTGGAGATGCCAAATGGAAATTAATATTTGATTGAGCGAAATTAGTGTTCGGCAACACTTCTTTTAATATTTAATCTACAAAGGAATATTAATTACGGATTAACGTACTTTTACATTCATTTTTCCGTGATAAACGAATACCACGATTAATGAACATTAAATAAAATGTAATTCATTTTTATCAAAAGTCAATTGTTGAGCGTTTCAGCTTTTAAATTCCAAATTCTAAATCACACATTAGATCTATATTATTAGGGGACTTAAATAAAAGAGTAATCAGTAATTAATGTTTTATTTGTGTTTCCTGAACGTTGCATGACATGCAGAAACCAATTGGTAAAAATTTAAAAATATTTTTAAACTTTAGCCCCAGCGCAGGTTTCATAGGCAGTCCCAAAAAGGCTGTCCCAGGTCGATGCACCTTTCTCTATGCTCGGCAATCCAAATCCTGAAATTTAAAAAAAACCATTCTAAACAATGTAAGAATCAAAAAAATATTATTAATAAAAATTTCCTTTAAGAATCGAAGTTGTCTACTTATATTTATAGGCGTCATTAGCAAATTTTGAGGGTGCTCTATCAAGTTCATATGGTTTCACAACTGGATTTTGGCACCATAGTTTCTGCTGGTCATTGCACAACTGTTGGTCGGGAAACCATACAGTTATCGCACTGCCACTGACTCAAAACTCTTGATTGTCTTGAAACGCAGGGTGAATGGCATAGCGAATGGTAGGTGCCGAAACAAATACTGCATGTAGTCAGAATACCCTGAGAAAAACGCCAGCGTTAATGAGCGTTTAGTTGACAGACAAAATCGTAACACAAAATGGTAGAAGAATGAAGCTTACAGTTTCATCGGTCCCACAGCAAACCACACATATTTTGTTATTGTTAGTTATCCGATTTGTTACGTCTGGTATTAAATCTGTAAGCATCACATCAACAAGTTCTGAGAGTGTTCTAATTAGTTCATGTGGTTTCAAAAATGGATCTATGGGCGGCGTACTTTCTGCTGCACAATCCACATTTTCGCGAATTACAAACGGTGATTGCACAACACCATGCATTTTTTGCATTGCCACTGATTCGAAGCTCTTGATCGTCTTGAAATGCAGGGTGAATGACATAGTGAATGGTAATTGTCGGAGCAAATATTGCATGTAGTCAGAATACCCTGAGAAAAAATGCAAGCGTTAATGAACGTTTAGTTAACAGATAAAATCGTAACGTAAGGTGAGAGAAATGATTCGAACGAAACTTACAGTTTCATCGGTCCCAGAGCACACCACACAGGTTTTGTGATTATCATTTGTTATCACATTTGTTACGCCTGGCATTAGATCCAAAAACATGTCATCACTAAATTGTGGGGAAGCTCTGTTAAATGCATGTGGTTTCAAAAATGGATCTACGGGCAGTGTAGTTTCTGCTGTATAATCCACACCGCCACGAATTATAGTCGGTGATTGCACAACTGTTGGTCGGGAGACTATACATTTATTGCATTGCCACTGATTCAAAGCTCTTGATTCCCTTGAAATGCACGGTGAGTGACATAGCGAATGGTAAGTGTCACAGCAAATACTGCATGTAGTCAGAATACCCTGAGAAGAAAATCCAAGCGTTAATGAACTTTTACTTAAGAGACAAAACCATAACACAAAGTGACAACACAAGAACATAATAAAAACAACAAAGTAGAACAAAACTTACAGTATCATCGGTCCCGCTGCAAACTACACAGGTGTTGTTACGTCCCGATTTAATTGTCTTTTCACTATTATCCAGGGACACTTGACTTTCGGACAGTTCAGCTTCTTTAGCTTCTGACTTGAGGTAGCCGGCTTTCCTTAATCTATTCTTTATGGAAATTTTACAGAGTGATTTGCTTTTTTTTCGCTTGAAAGACACAGTAGTAGTGTGCGATGCACTTCTGTTATCTCCGTTACTCGAGATATCATCACGTTTTTTAGGGCTTCCCGACATTCTGCGATGAGAAAAGTTAACCAGTAATAACGTCTGGTGTTATATTTATGCACAATTATATTTATGCTGATTCTTTTATAAACAGAACTTGGGTAATTTTATCACAAAAATTGACCACTATAACACTTGTACAAAGTTTCTGATTGTCTACCACTTAACAATTGATGTAATTAAACCTTGGAGTCGCTAACAAACAGACACGTCTTTCGCTGCGCACAGTTCACAACGATTTAACAACTGAACACCGCTTGGCCAGTGGTCTATGATCCTTGTAAAAAAATACCTGTGAAAAAGTAATAGTGAACTACCTGAGATAAGAGTGTGCATAGTTCGCACAAACTGTTAATGAGTCATCTGAGATACATCGATCTGATTGGTTGTGGCCCAACTTCTAACAGAGTAAATGAAAGGATAACAAAAGAAATCAATATCAGCTCTTATCTCTAAACTTTTGATTGTTTTTTGTACTTACTAAATGCATTTATGGCGTTGCTGGGGCTTGCCAAGTGTTGAGCCTTATTTTGCTAGTGTCGTGTCTTCTTACACGCAGCTACAAGAGTCAGTTTTAAAATGTTTCCAGTTTTAAAATGATACATTTGAAAGCATAGAAAACTACGTTTTCCCGAAATTATGAAACACGCCTGAAAGTAAGTACATTAAACGCTCGTAGGTCGTCCCTCCGGGGGTTTATTACGAGTATTGAAATACAGAGTTAACATAACTTATTTTTGTACCTATAATAAAATAAAAATGTATTATAAATAAATAAATATATATATATATACATATAAATCTATAAAATAAATCACTTTTATCCTGCATATAAGATATATAAGATACATATATTCAAAATTAGCCACCACCCATGTAAAACCGCGACGAGGCGCTAGTATAAAGTATAATGATAAGCCACCTTGGGCATAAAGATTATTTGAAATATTTCATAAGCTATAGGTACCTACCATGATAGGACTAGATAAAACGATTATTATGTACTTACCTCCTTGTCTCGTGACGGCACAACATTGAAATGCTTCCTGCCTGGAAAGTTATGGTGTTTTACTAGAAGAACGGTGGTATTTAAGATAAAATACACCTTGTTCATACAATCACACTTCCAACAATCCTACATCGCTTTGTTTCTAATTTTGGCGTGTATCACAAGAAAACATGTGTTACAAAATTATACTACTATTGCTACGGTACATTGTGCAACATTATATTGAACCTACGTATATTAACTTCAAAGTACGAACGTTAAAAAAACGAATACCTAGTACTTTTTCTAGCTAACCAAGGGAAGTCGACTAACAATCTCAATAACACTAACTTACACAGACATACATAAAAAATATATTTGATACTTAACCATAGATGAAAGGTAAACTAACGACAACCGCCTAAAAAAAATACTGGTATCCTGTTTTCAATAATATAATGACGGAATACTGTTGCGGGAATGCTTCTTTTGTTACAATTTTATTCTACTTTTTTATGTTGTGCTTTTTCTTAGAACTACACTTTACGGTACGATAATAACAACTGATAACATCTTATAAACAATACCTCAAGTACACTGAACATTGTTGTTATGTTAAAGAATACAAAGATTAAGATAAGGATATTACGAGGGTAAAACAATTGACACCATATTTAAAGAATATAATTTAAGATAGAACATGTCTCCGAACCTAACAATCAAAGGAAGGCAAAGGAAGACTAGACAGATAACTAAGAGTAGACGATTTTTATATATCATCCACATAAACCGGTGGAGTGGAAAAATGTTGATTCGATACATTCAACCGACACCGAGAGATTTAAGAAATCGTCATACCTGTGGTGAGTTGAAGTTCTTTATAGAATCGTAAATGTGACGTCTTTTGGCATCTCTATACAGACGACTGCAGCGATTCCTAAAAACTTTATAGTTTGACCGATTCTGAGAAATTTCTTTTATATCATCTCATGGCTTTTTCACGCTTATACATTAGTCGTTTAATCCCTTCGGAAAGCCAAGGTGCCGGAAGCTTTTTAACTCTATTTATCTTGTCGTATGTTTATCACAAACCCTTCAACTTTAGTGTCAATATCGCCACATTTGCAAATGGGAGACCAATCTATATTTTCTACATCATTCTTCAAATTCGTTTCACTAACACTTTTGCAACTACGTAAAACAATACGCTTGAGTTTCAGTTTAGGATAGACGACCTTGATGATGAAATGAAAATTAGGTCATGATGAACGAAAAAGGTGCAGAAAGTTGTCCATGAGTAGTAACTTTATTAGTCATATTACTGTGTATTCCCTAATCGACTAGACTGAGAAGAATAATATGGGACTGCTTTTGCATAGTTTGGAGATGCCAAATGGAAATTAATATTTGATTGAGCGAAATTAGTGTTCGGCAACACTTCTTTTAATATTTAATCTACAAAGGAATATTAATTACGGATTAACGTACTTTTACATTCATTTTTCCGTGATAAACGAATACCACGATTAATGAACATTAAATAAAATGTAATTCATTTTTATCAAAAGTCAATTGTTGAGCGTTTCAGCTTTTAAATTCCAAATTCTAAATCACACATTAGATCTATATTATTAGGGGACTTAAATAAAAGAGTAATCAGTAATTAATGTTTTATTTGTGTTTCCTGAACGTTGCATGACATGCAGAAACCAATTGGTAAAAATTTAAAAATATTTTTAAACTTTAGCCCCAGCGCAGGTTTCATAGGCAGTCCCAAAAAGGCTGTCCCAGGTCGATGCACCTTTCTCTATGCTCGGCAATCCAAATCCTGAAATTTAAAAAAAACCATTCTAAACAATGTAAGAATCAAAAAAATATTATTAATAAAAATTTCCTTTAAGAATCGAAGTTGTCTACTTATATTTATAGGCGTCATTAGCAAATTTTGAGGGTGCTCTATCAAGTTCATATGGTTTCACAACTGGATTTTGGCACCATAGTTTCTGCTGGTCATTGCACAACTGTTGGTCGGGAAACCATACAGTTATCGCACTGCCACTGACTCAAAACTCTTGATTGTCTTGAAACGCAGGGTGAATGGCATAGCGAATGGTAGGTGCCGAAACAAATACTGCATGTAGTCAGAATACCCTGAGAAAAACGCCAGCGTTAATGAGCGTTTAGTTGACAGACAAAATCGTAACACAAAATGGTAGAAGAATGAAGCTTACAGTTTCATCGGTCCCACAGCAAACCACACATATTTTGTTATTGTTAGTTATCCGATTTGTTACGTCTGGTATTAAATCTGTAAGCATCACATCAACAAGTTCTGAGAGTGTTCTAATTAGTTCATGTGGTTTCAAAAATGGATCTATGGGCGGCGTACTTTCTGCTGCACAATCCACATTTTCGCGAATTACAAACGGTGATTGCACAACACCATGCATTTTTTGCATTGCCACTGATTCGAAGCTCTTGATCGTCTTGAAATGCAGGGTGAATGACATAGTGAATGGTAATTGTCGGAGCAAATATTGCATGTAGTCAGAATACCCTGAGAAAAAATGCAAGCGTTAATGAACGTTTAGTTAACAGATAAAATCGTAACGTAAGGTGAGAGAAATGATTCGAACGAAACTTACAGTTTCATCGGTCCCAGAGCACACCACACAGGTTTTGTGATTATCATTTGTTATCACATTTGTTACGCCTGGCATTAGATCCAAAAACATGTCATCACTAAATTGTGGGGAAGCTCTGTTAAATGCATGTGGTTTCAAAAATGGATCTACGGGCAGTGTAGTTTCTGCTGTATAATCCACACCGCCACGAATTATAGTCGGTGATTGCACAACTGTTGGTCGGGAGACTATACATTTATTGCATTGCCACTGATTCAAAGCTCTTGATTCCCTTGAAATGCACGGTGAGTGACATAGCGAATGGTAAGTGTCACAGCAAATACTGCATGTAGTCAGAATACCCTGAGAAGAAAATCCAAGCGTTAATGAACTTTTACTTAAGAGACAAAACCATAACACAAAGTGACAACACAAGAACATAATAAAAACAACAAAGTAGAACAAAACTTACAGTATCATCGGTCCCGCTGCAAACTACACAGGTGTTGTTACGTCCCGATTTAATTGTCTTTTCACTATTATCCAGGGACACTTGACTTTCGGACAGTTCAGCTTCTTTAGCTTCTGACTTGAGGTAGCCGGCTTTCCTTAATCTATTCTTTATGGAAATTTTACAGAGTGATTTGCTTTTTTTTCGCTTGAAAGACACAGTAGTAGTGTGCGATGCACTTCTGTTATCTCCGTTACTCGAGATATCATCACGTTTTTTAGGGCTTCCCGACATTCTGCGATGAGAAAAGTTAACCAGTAATAACGTCTGGTGTTATATTTATGCACAATTATATTTATGCTGATTCTTTTATAAACAGAACTTGGGTAATTTTATCACAAAAATTGACCACTATAACACTTGTACAAAGTTTCTGATTGTCTACCACTTAACAATTGATGTAATTAAACCTTGGAGTCGCTAACAAACAGACACGTCTTTCGCTGCGCACAGTTCACAACGATTTAACAACTGAACACCGCTTGGCCAGTGGTCTATGATCCTTGTAAAAAAATACCTGTGAAAAAGTAATAGTGAACTACCTGAGATAAGAGTGTGCATAGTTCGCACAAACTGTTAATGAGTCATCTGAGATACATCGATCTGATTGGTTGTGGCCCAACTTCTAACAGAGTAAATGAAAGGATAACAAAAGAAATCAATATCAGCTCTTATCTCTAAACTTTTGATTGTTTTTTGTACTTACTAAATGCATTTATGGCGTTGCTGGGGCTTGCCAAGTGTTGAGCCTTATTTTGCTAGTGTCGTGTCTTCTTACACGCAGCTACAAGAGTCAGTTTTAAAATGTTTCCAGTTTTAAAATGATACATTTGAAAGCATAGAAAACTACGTTTTCCCGAAATTATGAAACACGCCTGAAAGTAAGTACATTAAACGCTCGTAGGTCGTCCCTCCGGGGGTTTATTACGAGTATTGAAATACAGAGTTAACATAACTTATTTTTGTACCTATAATAAAATAAAAATGTATTATAAATAAATAAATATATATATATATATATATAAATCTATAAAATAAATCACTTTTATCCTGCATATAAGATATATAAGATACATATATTCAAAATTAGCCACCACCCATGTAAAACCGCGACGAGGCGCTAGTATAAAGTATAATGATAAGCCACCTTGGGCATAAAGATTATTTGAAATATTTCATAAGCTATAGGTACCTACCATGATAGGACTAGATAAAACGATTATTATGTACTTACCTCCTTGTCTCGTGACGGCACAACATTGAAATGCTTCCTGCCTGGAAAGTTATGGTGTTTTACTAGAAGAACGGTGGTATTTAAGATAAAATACACCTTGTTCATACAATCACACTTCCAACAATCCTACATCGCTTTGTTTCTAATTTTGGCGTGTATCACAAGAAAACATGTGTTACAAAATTATACTACTATTGGTACGGTACATTGTGCAACATTATATTGAACCTACGTATATTAACTTCAAAGTACGAACGTTAAAAAAACGAATACCTAGTACTTTTTCTAGCTAACCAAGGGAAGTCGACTAACAATCTCAATAACACTAACTTACACAGACATACATAAAAAATATATTTGATACTTAACCATAAATGAAAGGTAAACTAACGACAACCGCCTAAAAAAAATACTGGTATCCTGTTTTCAATAATATAATGACGGAATACTGTTGCGGGAATGCTTCTTTTGTTACAATTTTATTCTACTTTTTTATGTTGTGCTTTTTCTTAGAACTACACTTTACGGTACGATAATAACAACTGATAACATCTTATAAACAATACCTCAAGTACACTGAACATTGTTGTTATGTTAAAGAATACAAAGATTAAGATAAGGATATTACGAGGGTAAAACAATTGACACCATATTTAAAGAATATAATTTAAGATAGAACATGTCTCCGAACCTAACAATCAAAGGAAGGCAAAGGAAGACTAGACAGATAACTAAGAGTAGACGATTTTTATATATCATCCACATAAACCGGTGGAGTGGAAAAATGTTGATTCGATACATTCAACCGACACCGAGAGATTTAAGAAATCGTCATACCTGTGGTGAGTTGAAGTTCTTTATAGAATCGTAAATGTGACGTCTTTTGGCATCTCTATACAGACGACTGCAGCGATTCCTAAAAACTTTATAGTTTGACCGATTCTGAGAAATTTCTTTTATATCATCTCATGGCTTTTTCACGCTTATACATTAGTCGTTTAATCCCTACGGAAAGCCAAGGTGCCGGAAGCTTTTTAACTCTATTTATCTTGTCGTATGTTTATCACAAACCCTTCAACTTTAGTGTCAATATCGCCACATTTGCAAATGGGAGACCAATCTATATTTTCTACATCATTCTTCAAATTCGTTTCACTAACACTTTTGCAACTACGTAAAACAATACGCTTGAGTTTCAGTTTAGGATAGACGACCTTGATGATGAAATGAAAATTAGGTCATGATGAACGAAAAAGGTGCAGAAAGTTGTCCATGAGTAGTAACTTTATTAGTCATATTACTGTGTATTCCCTAATCGACTAGACTGAGAAGAATAATATGGGACTGCTTTTGCATAGTTTGGAGATGCCAAATGGAAATTAATATTTGATTGAGCGAAATTAGTGTTCGGCAACACTTCTTTTAATATTTAATCTACAAAGGAATATTAATTACGGATTAACGTACTTTTACATTCATTTTTCCGTGATAAACGAATACCACGATTAATGAACATTAAATAAAATGTAATTCATTTTTATCAAAAGTCAATTGTTGAGCGTTTCAGCTTTTAAATTCCAAATTCTAAATCACACATTAGATCTATATTATTAGGGGACTTAAATAAAAGAGTAATCAGTAATTAATGTTTTATTTGTGTTTCCTGAACGTTGCATGACATGCAGAAACCAATTGGTAAAAATTTAAAAATATTTTTAAACTTTAGCCCCAGCGCAGGTTTCATAGGCAGTCCCAAAAAGGCTGTCCCAGGTCGATGCACCTTTCTCTATGCTCGGCAATCCAAATCCTGAAATTTAAAAAAAACCATTCTAAACAATGTAAGAATCAAAAAAATATTATTAATAAAAATTTCCTTTAAGAATCGAAGTTGTCTACTTATATTTATAGGCGTCATTAGCAAATTTTGAGGGTGCTCTATCAAGTTCATATGGTTTCACAACTGGATTTTGGCACCATAGTTTCTGCTGGTCATTGCACAACTGTTGGTCGGGAAACCATACAGTTATCGCACTGCCACTGACTCAAAACTCTTGATTGTCTTGAAACGCAGGGTGAATGGCATAGCGAATGGTAGGTGCCGAAACAAATACTGCATGTAGTCAGAATACCCTGAGAAAAACGCCAGCGTTAATGAGCGTTTAGTTGACAGACAAAATCGTAACACAAAATGGTAGAAGAATGAAGCTTACAGTTTCATCGGTCCCACAGCAAACCACACATATTTTGTTATTGTTAGTTATCCGATTTGTTACGTCTGGTATTAAATCTGTAAGCATCACATCAACAAGTTCTGAGAGTGTTCTAATTAGTTCATGTGGTTTCAAAAATGGATCTATGGGCGGCGTACTTTCTGCTGCACAATCCACATTTTCGCGAATTACAAACGGTGATTGCACAACACCATGCATTTTTTGCATTGCCACTGATTCGAAGCTCTTGATCGTCTTGAAATGCAGGGTGAATGACATAGTGAATGGTAATTGTCGGAGCAAATATTGCATGTAGTCAGAATACCCTGAGAAAAAATGCAAGCGTTAATGAACGTTTAGTTAACAGATAAAATCGTAACGTAAGGTGAGAGAAATGATTCGAACGAAACTTACAGTTTCATCGGTCCCAGAGCACACCACACAGGTTTTGTGATTATCATTTGTTATCACATTTGTTACGCCTGGCATTAGATCCAAAAACATGTCATCAGTAAATTGTGGGGAAGCTCTGTTAAATGCATGTGGTTTCAAAAATGGATCTACGGGCAGTGTAGTTTCTGCTGTATAATCCACACCGCCACGAATTATAGTCGGTGATTGCACAACTGTTGGTCGGGAGACTATACATTTATTGCATTGCCACTGATTCAAAGCTCTTGATTCCCTTGAAATGCACGGTGAGTGACATAGCGAATGGTAAGTGTCACAGCAAATACTGCATGTAGTCAGAATACCCTGAGAAGAAAATCCAAGCGTTAATGAACTTTTACTTAAGAGACAAAACCATAACACAAAGTGACAACACAAGAACATAATAAAAACAACAAAGTAGAACAAAACTTACAGTATCATCGGTCCCGCTGCAAACTACACAGGTGTTGTTACGTCCCGATTTAATTGTCTTTTCACTATTATCCAGGGACACTTGACTTTCGGACAGTTCAGCTTCTTTAGCTTCTGACTTGAGGTAGCCGGCTTTCCTTAATCTATTCTTTATGGAAATTTTACAGAGTGATTTGCTTTTTTTTCGCTTGAAAGACACAGTAGTAGTGTGCGATGCACTTCTGTTATCTCCGTTACTCGAGATATCATCACGTTTTTTAGGGCTTCCCGACATTCTGCGATGAGAAAAGTTAACCAGTAATAACGTCTGGTGTTATATTTATGCACAATTATATTTATGCTGATTCTTTTATAAACAGAACTTGGGTAATTTTATCACAAAAATTGACCACTATAACACTTGTACAAAGTTTCTGATTGTCTACCACTTAACAATTGATGTAATTAAACCTTGGAGTCGCTAACAAACAGACACGTCTTTCGCTGCGCACAGTTCACAACGATTTAACAACTGAACACCGCTTGGCCAGTGGTCTATGATCCTTGTAAAAAAATACCTGTGAAAAAGTAATAGTGAACTACCTGAGATAAGAGTGTGCATAGTTCGCACAAACTGTTAATGAGTCATCTGAGATACATCGATCTGATTGGTTGTGGCCCAACTTCTAACAGAGTAAATGAAAGGATAACAAAAGAAATCAATATCAGCTCTTATCTCTAAACTTTTGATTGTTTTTTGTACTTACTAAATGCATTTATGGCGTTGCTGGGGCTTGCCAAGTGTTGAGCCTTATTTTGCTAGTGTCGTGTCTTCTTACACGCAGCTACAAGAGTCAGTTTTAAAATGTTTCCAGTTTTAAAATGATACATTTGAAAGCATAGAAAACTACGTTTTCCCGAAATTATGAAACACGCCTGAAAGTAAGTACATTAAACGCTCGTAGGTCGTCCCTCCGGGGGTTTATTACGAGTATTGAAATACAGAGTTAACATAACTTATTTTTGTACCTATAATAAAATAAAAATGTATTATAAATAAATAAATATATATATATATATATATAAATCTATAAAATAAATCACTTTTATCCTGCATATAAGATATATAAGATACATATATTCAAAATTAGCCACCACCCATGTAAAACCGCGACGAGGCGCTAGTATAAAGTATAATGATAAGCCACCTTGGGCATAAAGATTATTTGAAATATTTCATAAGCTATAGGTACCTACCATGATAGGACTAGATAAAACGATTATTATGTACTTACCTCCTTGTCTCGTGACGGCACAACATTGAAATGCTTCCTGCCTGGAAAGTTATGGTGTTTTACTAGAAGAACGGTGGTATTTAAGATAAAATACACCTTGTTCATACAATCACACTTCCAACAATCCTACATCGCTTTGTTTCTAATTTTGGCGTGTATCACAAGAAAACATGTGTTACAAAATTATACTACTATTGGTACGGTACATTGTGCAACATTATATTGAACCTACGTATATTAACTTCAAAGTACGAACGTTAAAAAAACGAATACCTAGTACTTTTTCTAGCTAACCAAGGGAAGTCGACTAACAATCTCAATAACACTAACTTACACAGACATACATAAAAAATATATTTGATACTTAACCATAAATGAAAGGTAAACTAACGACAACCGCCTAAAAAAAATACTGGTATCCTGTTTTCAATAATATAATGACGGAATACTGTTGCGGGAATGCTTCTTTTGTTACAATTTTATTCTACTTTTTTATGTTGTGCTTTTTCTTAGAACTACACTTTACGGTACGATAATAACAACTGATAACATCTTATAAACAATACCTCAAGTACACTGAACATTGTTGTTATGTTAAAGAATACAAAGATTAAGATAAGGATATTACGAGGGTAAAACAATTGACACCATATTTAAAGAATATAATTTAAGATAGAACATGTCTCCGAACCTAACAATCAAAGGAAGGCAAAGGAAGACTAGACAGATAACTAAGAGTAGACGATTTTTATATATCATCCACATAAACCGGTGGAGTGGAAAAATGTTGATTCGATACATTCAACCGACACCGAGAGATTTAAGAAATCGTCATACCTGTGGTGAGTTGAAGTTCTTTATAGAATCGTAAATGTGACGTCTTTTGGCATCTCTATACAGACGACTGCAGCGATTCCTAAAAACTTTATAGTTTGACCGATTCTGAGAAATTTCTTTTATATCATCTCATGGCTTTTTCACGCTTATACATTAGTCGTTTAATCCCTTCGGAAAGCCAAGGTGCCGGAAGCTTTTTAACTCTATTTATCTTGTCGTATGTTTATCACAAACCCTTCAACTTTAGTGTCAATATCGCCACATTTGCAAATGGGAGACCAATCTATATTTTCTACATCATTCTTCAAATTCGTTTCACTAACACTTTTGCAACTACGTAAAACAATACGCTTGAGTTTCAGTTTAGGATAGACGACCTTGATGATGAAATGAAAATTAGGTCATGATGAACGAAAAAGGTGCAGAAAGTTGTCCATGAGTAGTAACTTTATTAGTCATATTACTGTGTATTCCCTAATCGACTAGACTGAGAAGAATAATATGGGACTGCTTTTGCATAGTTTGGAGATGCCAAATGGAAATTAATATTTGATTGAGCGAAATTAGTGTTCGGCAACACTTCTTTTAATATTTAATCTACAAAGGAATATTAATTACGGATTAACGTACTTTTACATTCATTTTTCCGTGATAAACGAATACCACGATTAATAAACATTAAATAAAATGTAATTCATTTTTATCAAAAGTCAATTGTTGAGCGTTTCAGCTTTTAAATTCCAAATTCTAAATCACACATTAGATCTATATTATTAGGGGACTTAAATAAAAGAGTAATCAGTAATTAATGTTTTATTTGTGTTTCCTGAACGTTGCATGACATGCAGAAACCAATTGGTAAAAATTTAAAAATATTTTTAAACTTTAGCCCCAGCGCAGGTTTCATAGGCAGTCCCAAAAAGGCTGTCCCAGGTCGATGCACCTTTCTCTATGCTCGGCAATCCAAATCCTGAAATTTAAAAAAAACCATTCTAAACAATGTAAGAATCAAAAAAATATTATTAATAAAAATTTCCTTTAAGAATCGAAGTTGTCTACTTATATTTATAGGCGTCATTAGCAAATTTTGAGGGTGCTCTATCAAGTTCATATAGTTTCACAACTGGATTTTGGCACCATAGTTTCTGCTGGTCATTGCACAACTGTTGGTCGGGAAACCATACAGTTATCGCACTGCCACTGACTCAAAACTCTTGATTGTCTTGAAACGCAGGGTGAATGGCATAGCGAATGGTAGGTGCCGAAACAAATACTGCATGTAGTCAGAATACCCTGAGAAAAACGCCAGCGTTAATGAGCGTTTAGTTGACAGACAAAATCGTAACACAAAATGGTAGAAGAATGAAGCTTACAGTTTCATCGGTCCCACAGCAAACCACACATATTTTGTTATTGTTAGTTATCCGATTTGTTACGTCTGGTATTAAATCTGTAAGCATCACATCAACAAGTTCTGAGAGTGTTCTAATTAGTTCATGTGGTTTCAAAAATGGATCTATGGGCGGCGTACTTTCTGCTGCACAATCCACATTTTCGCGAATTACAAACGGTGATTGCACAACACCATGCATTTTTTGCATTGCCACTGATTCGAAGCTCTTGATCGTCTTGAAATGCAGGGTGAATGACATAGTGAATGGTAATTGTCGGAGCAAATATTGCATGTAGTCAGAATACCCTGAGAAAAAATGCAAGCGTTAATGAACGTTTAGTTAACAGATAAAATCGTAACGTAAGGTGAGAGAAATGATTCGAACGAAACTTACAGTTTCATCGGTCCCAGAGCACACCACACAGGTTTTGTGATTATCATTTGTTATCACATTTGTTACGCCTGGCATTAGATCCAAAAACATGTCATCACTAAATTGTGGGGAAGCTCTGTTAAATGCATGTGGTTTCAAAAATGGATCTACGGGCAGTGTAGTTTCTGCTGTATAATCCACACCGCCACGAATTATAGTCGGTGATTGCACAACTGTTGGTCGGGAGACTATACATTTATTGCATTGCCACTGATTCAAAGCTCTTGATTCCCTTGAAATGCACGGTGAGTGACATAGCGAATGGTAAGTGTCACAGCAAATACTGCATGTAGTCAGAATACCCTGAGAAGAAAATCCAAGCGTTAATGAACTTTTACTTAAGAGACAAAACCATAACACAAAGTGACAACACAAGAACATAATAAAAACAACAAAGTAGAACAAAACTTACAGTATCATCGGTCCCGCTGCAAACTACACAGGTGTTGTTACGTCCCGATTTAATTGTCTTTTCACTATTATCCAGGGACACTTGACTTTCGGACAGTTCAGCTTCTTTAGCTTCTGACTTGAGGTAGCCGGCTTTCCTTAATCTATTCTTTATGGAAATTTTACAGAGTGATTTGCTTTTTTTTCGCTTGAAAGACACAGTAGTAGTGTGCGATGCACTTCTGTTATCTCCGTTACTCGAGATATCATCACGTTTTTTAGGGCTTCCCGACATTCTGCGATGAGAAAAGTTAACCAGTAATAACGTCTGGTGTTATATTTATGCACAATTATATTTATGCTGATTCTTTTATAAACAGAACTTGGGTAATTTTATCACAAAAATTGACCACTATAACACTTGTACAAAGTTTCTGATTGTCTACCACTTAACAATTGATGTAATTAAACCTTGGAGTCGCTAACAAACAGACACGTCTTTCGCTGCGCACAGTTCACAACGATTTAACAACTGAACACCGCTTGGCCAGTGGTCTATGATCCTTGTAAAAAAATACCTGTGAAAAAGTAATAGTGAACTACCTGAGATAAGAGTGTGCATAGTTCGCACAAACTGTTAATGAGTCATCTGAGATACATCGATCTGATTGGTTGTGGCCCAACTTCTAACAGAGTAAATGAAAGAATAACAAAAGAAATCAATATCAGCTCTTATCTCTAAACTTTTGATTGTTTTTTGTACTTACTAAATGCATTTATGGCGTTGCTGGGGCTTGCCAAGTGTTGAGCCTTATTTTGCTAGTGTCGTGTCTTCTTACACGCAGCTACAAGAGTCAGTTTTAAAATGTTTCCAGTTTTAAAATGATACATTTGAAAGCATAGAAAACTACGTTTTCCCGAAATTATGAAACACGCCTGAAAGTAAGTACATTAAACGCTCGTAGGTCGTCCCTCCGGGGGTTTATTACGAGTATTGAAATACAGAGTTAACATAACTTATTTTTGTACCTATAATAAAATAAAAATGTATTATAAATAAATAAATATATATATATATATATATAAATCTATAAAATAAATCACTTTTATCCTGCATATAAGATATATAAGATACATATATTCAAAATTAGCCACCACCCATGTAAAACCGCGACGAGGCGCTAGTATAAAGTATAATGATAAGCCACCTTGGGCATAAAGATTATTTGAAATATTTCATAAGCTATAGGTACCTACCATGATAGGACTAGATAAAACGATTATTATGTACTTACCTCCTTGTCTCGTGACGGCACAACATTGAAATGCTTCCTGCCTGGAAAGTTATGGTGTTTTACTAGAAGAACGGTGGTATTTAAGATAAAATACACCTTGTTCATACAATCACACTTCCAACAATCCTACATCGCTTTGTTTCTAATTTTGGCGTGTATCACAAGAAAACATGTGTTACAAAATTATACTACTATTGGTACGGTACATTGTGCAACATTATATTGAACCTACGTATATTAACTTCAAAGTACGAACGTTAAAAAAACGAATACCTAGTACTTTTTCTAGCTAACCAAGGGAAGTCGACTAACAATCTCAATAACACTAACTTACACAGACATACATAAAAAATATATTTGATACTTAACCATAAATGAAAGGTAAACTAACGACAACCGCCTAAAAAAAATACTGGTATCCTGTTTTCAATAATATAATGACGGAATACTGTTGCGGGAATGCTTCTTTTGTTACAATTTTATTCTACTTTTTTATGTTGTGCTTTTTCTTAGAACTACACTTTACGGTACGATAATAACAACTGATAACATCTTATAAACAATACCTCAAGTACACTGAACATTGTTGTTATGTTAAAGAATACAAAGATTAAGATAAGGATATTACGAGGGTAAAACAATTGACACCATATTTAAAGAATATAATTTAAGATAGAACATGTCTCCGAACCTAACAATCAAAGGAAGGCAAAGGAAGACTAGACAGATAACTAAGAGTAGACGATTTTTATATATCATCCACATAAACCGGTGGAGTGGAAAAATGTTGATTCGATACATTCAACCGACACCGAGAGATTTAAGAAATCGTCATACCTGTGGTGAGTTGAAGTTCTTTATAGAATCGTAAATGTGACGTCTTTTGGCATCTCTATACAGACGACTGCAGCGATTCCTAAAAACTTTATAGTTTGACCGATTCTGAGAAATTTCTTTTATATCATCTCATGGCTTTTTCACGCTTATACATTAGTCGTTTAATCCCTTCGGAAAGCCAAGGTGCCGGAAGCTTTTTAACTCTATTTATCTTGTCGTATGTTTATCACAAACCCTTCAACTTTAGTGTCAATATCGCCACATTTGCAAATGGGAGACCAATCTATATTTTCTACATCATTCTTCAAATTCGTTTCACTAACACTTTTGCAACTACGTAAAACAATACGCTTGAGTTTCAGTTTAGGATAGACGACCTTGATGATGAAATGAAAATTAGGTCATGATGAACGAAAAAGGTGCAGAAAGTTGTCCATGAGTAGTAACTTTATTAGTCATATTACTGTGTATTCCCTAATCGACTAGACTGAGAAGAATAATATGGGACTGCTTTTGCATAGTTTGGAGATGCCAAATGGAAATTAATATTTGATTGAGCGAAATTAGTGTTCGGCAACACTTCTTTTAATATTTAATCTACAAAGGAATATTAATTACGGATTAACGTACTTTTACATTCATTTTTCCGTGATAAACGAATACCACGATTAATAAACATTAAATAAAATGTAATTCATTTTTATCAAAAGTCAATTGTTGAGCGTTTCAGCTTTTAAATTCCAAATTCTAAATCACACATTAGATCTATATTATTAGGGGACTTAAATAAAAGAGTAATCAGTAATTAATGTTTTATTTGTGTTTCCTGAACGTTGCATGACATGCAGAAACCAATTGGTAAAAATTTAAAAATATTTTTAAACTTTAGCCCCAGCGCAGGTTTCATAGGCAGTCCCAAAAAGGCTGTCCCAGGTCGATGCACCTTTCTCTATGCTCGGCAATCCAAATCCTGAAATTTAAAAAAAACCATTCTAAACAATGTAAGAATCAAAAAAATATTATTAATAAAAATTTCCTTTAAGAATCGAAGTTGTCTACTTATATTTATAGGCGTCATCAGCAAATTTTGAGGGTGCTCTATCAAGTTCATATGGTTTCACAACTGGATTTTGGCACCATAGTTTCTGCTGGTCATTGCACAACTGTTGGTCGGGAAACCATACAGTTATCGCACTGCCACTGACTCAAAACTCTTGATTGTCTTGAAACGCAGGGTGAATGGCATAGCGAATGGTAGGTGCCGAAACAAATACTGCATGTAGTCAGAATACCCTGAGAAAAACGCCAGCGTTAATGAGCGTTTAGTTGACAGACAAAATCGTAACACAAAATGGTAGAAGAATGAAGCTTACAGTTTCATCGGTCCCACAGCAAACCACACATATTTTGTTATTGTTAGTTATCCGATTTGTTACGTCTGGTATTAAATCTGTAAGCATCACATCAACAAGTTCTGAGAGTGTTCTAATTAGTTCATGTGGTTTCAAAAATGGATCTATGGGCGGCGTACTTTCTGCTGCACAATCCACATTTTCGCGAATTACAAACGGTGATTGCACAACACCATGCATTTTTTGCATTGCCACTGATTCGAAGCTCTTGATCGTCTTGAAATGCAGGGTGAATGACATAGTGAATGGTAATTGTCGGAGCAAATATTGCATGTAGTCAGAATACCCTGAGAAAAAATGCAAGCGTTAATGAACGTTTAGTTAACAGATAAAATCGTAACGTAAGGTGAGAGAAATGATTCGAACGAAACTTACAGTTTCATCGGTCCCAGAGCACACCACACAGGTTTTGTGATTATCATTTGTTATCACATTTGTTACGCCTGGCATTAGATCCAAAAACATGTCATCAGTAAATTGTGGGGAAGCTCTGTTAAATGCATGTGGTTTCAAAAATGGATCTACGGGCAGTGTAGTTTCTGCTGTATAATCCACACCGCCACGAATTATAGTCGGTGATTGCACAACTGTTGGTCGGGAGACTATACATTTATTGCATTGCCACTGATTCAAAGCTCTTGATTCCCTTGAAATGCACGGTGAGTGACATAGCGAATGGTAAGTGTCACAGCAAATACTGCATGTAGTCAGAATACCCTGAGAAGAAAATCCAAGCGTTAATGAACTTTTACTTAAGAGACAAAACCATAACACAAAGTGACAACACAAGAACATAATAAAAACAACAAAGTAGAACAAAACTTACAGTATCATCGGTCCCGCTGCAAACTACACAGGTGTTGTTACGTCCCGATTTAATTGTCTTTTCACTATTATCCAGGGACACTTGACTTTCGGACAGTTCAGCTTCTTTAGCTTCTGACTTGAGGTAGCCGGCTTTCCTTAATCTATTCTTTATGGAAATTTTACAGAGTGATTTGCTTTTTTTTCGCTTGAAAGACACAGTAGTAGTGTACGATGCACTTCTGTTATCTCCGTTACTCGAGATATCATCACGTTTTTTAGGGCTTCCCGACATTCTGCGATGAGAAAAGTTAACCAGTAATAACGTCTGGTGTTATATTTATGCACAATTATATTTATGCTGATTCTTTTATAAACAGAACTTGGGTAATTTTATCACAAAAATTGACCACTATAACACTTGTACAAAGTTTCTGATTGTCTACCACTTAACAATTGATGTAATTAAACCTTGGAGTCGCTAACAAACAGACACGTCTTTCGCTGCGCACAGTTCACAACGATTTAACAACTGAACACCGCTTGGCCAGTGGTCTATGATCCTTGTAAAAAAATACCTGTGAAAAAGTAATAGTGAACTACCTGAGATAAGAGTGTGCATAGTTCGCACAAACTGTTAATGAGTCATCTGAGATACATCGATCTGATTGGTTGTGGCCCAACTTCTAACAGAGTAAATGAAAGGATAACAAAAGAAATCAATATCAGCTCTTATCTCTAAACTTTTGATTGTTTTTTGTACTTACTAAATGCATTTATGGCGTTGCTGGGGCTTGCCAAGTGTTGAGCCTTATTTTGCTAGTGTCGTGTCTTCTTACACGCAGCTACAAGAGTCAGTTTTAAAATGTTTCCAGTTTTAAAATGATACATTTGAAAGCATAGAAAACTACGTTTTCCCGAAATTATGAAACACGCCTGAAAGTAAGTACATTAAACGCTCGTAGGTCGTCCCTCCGGGGGTTTATTACGAGTATTGAAATACAGAGTTAACATAACTTATTTTTGTACCTATAATAAAATAAAAATGTATTATAAATAAATAAATATATATATATATATATATATATAAATCTATAAAATAAATCACTTTTATCCTGCATATAAGATATATAAGATACATATATTCAAAATTAGCCACCACCCATGTAAAACCGCGACGAGGCGCTAGTATAAAGTATAATGATAAGCCACCTTGGGCATAAAGATTATTTGAAATATTTCATAAGCTATAGGTACCTACCATGATAGGACTAGATAAAACGATTATTATGTACTTACCTCCTTGTCTCGTGACGGCACAACATTGAAATGCTTCCTGCCTGGAAAGTTATGGTGTTTTACTAGAAGAACGGTGGTATTTAAGATAAAATACACCTTGTTCATACAATCACACTTCCAACAATCCTACATCGCTTTGTTTCTAATTTTGGCGTGTATCACAAGAAAACATGTGTTACAAAATTATACTACTATTGGTACGGTACATTGTGCAACATTATATTGAACCTACGTATATTAACTTCAAAGTACGAACGTTAAAAAAACGAATACCTAGTACTTTTTCTAGCTAACCAAGGGAAGTCGACTAACAATCTCAATAACACTAACTTACACAGACATACATAAAAAATATATTTGATACTTAACCATAGATGAAAGGTAAACTAACGACAACCGCCTAAAAAAAATACTGGTATCCTGTTTTCAATAATATAATGACGGAATACTGTTGCGGGAATGCTTCTTTTGTTACAATTTTATTCTACTTTTTTATGTTGTGCTTTTTCTTAGAACTACACTTTACGGTACGATAATAACAACTGATAACATCTTATAAACAATACCTCAAGTACACTGAACATTGTTGTTATGTTAAAGAATACAAAGATTAAGATAAGGATATTACGAGGGTAAAACAATTGACACCATATTTAAAGAATATAATTTAAGATAGAACATGTCTCCGAACCTAACAATCAAAGGAAGGCAAAGGAAGACTAGACAGATAACTAAGAGTAGACGATTTTTATATATCATCCACATAAACCGGTGGAGTGGAAAAATGTTGATTCGATACATTCAACCGACACCGAGAGATTTAAGAAATCGTCATACCTGTGGTGAGTTGAAGTTCTTTATAGAATCGTAAATGTGACGTCTTTTGGCATCTCTATACAGACGACTGCAGCGATTCCTAAAAACTTTATAGTTTGACCGATTCTGAGAAATTTCTTTTATATCATCTCATGGCTTTTTCACGCTTATACATTAGTCGTTTAATCCCTTCGGAAAGCCAAGGTGCCGGAAGCTTTTTAACTCTATTTATCTTGTCGTATGTTTATCACAAACCCTTCAACTTTAGTGTCAATATCGCCACATTTGCAAATGGGAGACCAATCTATATTTTCTACATCATTCTTCAAATTCGTTTCACTAACACTTTTGCAACTACGTAAAACAATACGCTTGAGTTTCAGTTTAGGATAGACGACCTTGATGATGAAATGAAAATTAGGTCATGATGAACGAAAAAGGTGCAGAAAGTTGTCCATGAGTAGTAACTTTATTAGTCATATTACTGTGTATTCCCTAATCGACTAGACTGAGAAGAATAATATGGGACTGCTTTTGCATAGTTTGGAGATGCCAAATGGAAATTAATATTTGATTGAGCGAAATTAGTGTTCGGCAACACTTCTTTTAATATTTAATCTACAAAGGAATATTAATTACGGATTAACGTACTTTTACATTCATTTTTCCGTGATAAACGAATACCACGATTAATAAACATTAAATAAAATGTAATTCATTTTTATCAAAAGTCAATTGTTGAGCGTTTCAGCTTTTAAATTCCAAATTCTAAATCACACATTAGATCTATATTATTAGGGGACTTAAATAAAAGAGTAATCAGTAATTAATGTTTTATTTGTGTTTCCTGAACGTTGCATGACATGCAGAAACCAATTGGTAAAAATTTAAAAATATTTTTAAACTTTAGCCCCAGCGCAGGTTTCATAGGCAGTCCCAAAAAGGCTGTCCCAGGTCGATGCACCTTTCTCTATGCTCGGCAATCCAAATCCTGAAATTTAAAAAAAACCATTCTAAACAATGTAAGAATCAAAAAAATATTATTAATAAAAATTTCCTTTAAGAATCGAAGTTGTCTACTTATATTTATAGGCGTCATCAGCAAATTTTGAGGGTGCTCTATCAAGTTCATATGGTTTCACAACTGGATTTTGGCACCATAGTTTCTGCTGGTCATTGCACAACTGTTGGTCGGGAAACCATACAGTTATCGCACTGCCACTGACTCAAAACTCTTGATTGTCTTGAAACGCAGGGTGAATGGCATAGCGAATGGTAGGTGCCGAAACAAATACTGCATGTAGTCAGAATACCCTGAGAAAAACGCCAGCGTTAATGAGCGTTTAGTTGACAGACAAAATCGTAACACAAAATGGTAGAAGAATGAAGCTTACAGTTTCATCGGTCCCACAGCAAACCACACATATTTTGTTATTGTTAGTTATCCGATTTGTTACGTCTGGTATTAAATCTGTAAGCATCACATCAACAAGTTCTGAGAGTGTTCTAATTAGTTCATGTGGTTTCAAAAATGGATCTATGGGCGGCGTACTTTCTGCTGCACAATCCACATTTTCGCGAATTACAAACGGTGATTGCACAACACCATGCATTTTTTGCATTGCCACTGATTCGAAGCTCTTGATCGTCTTGAAATGCAGGGTGAATGACATAGTGAATGGTAATTGTCGGAGCAAATATTGCATGTAGTCAGAATACCCTGAGAAAAAATGCAAGCGTTAATGAACGTTTAGTTAACAGATAAAATCGTAACGTAAGGTGAGAGAAATGATTCGAACGAAACTTACAGTTTCATCGGTCCCAGAGCACACCACACAGGTTTTGTGATTATCATTTGTTATCACATTTGTTACGCCTGGCATTAGATCCAAAAACATGTCATCAGTAAATTGTGGGGAAGCTCTGTTAAATGCATGTGGTTTCAAAAATGGATCTACGGGCAGTGTAGTTTCTGCTGTATAATCCACACCGCCACGAATTATAGTCGGTGATTGCACAACTGTTGGTCGGGAGACTATACATTTATTGCATTGCCACTGATTCAAAGCTCTTGATTCCCTTGAAATGCACGGTGAGTGACATAGCGAATGGTAAGTGTCACAGCAAATACTGCATGTAGTCAGAATACCCTGAGAAGAAAATCCAAGCGTTAATGAACTTTTACTTAAGAGACAAAACCATAACACAAAGTGACAACACAAGAACATAATAAAAACAACAAAGTAGAACAAAACTTACAGTATCATCGGTCCCGCTGCAAACTACACAGGTGTTGTTACGTCCCGATTTAATTGTCTTTTCACTATTATCCAGGGACACTTGACTTTCGGACAGTTCAGCTTCTTTAGCTTCTGACTTGAGGTAGCCGGCTTTCCTTAATCTATTCTTTATGGAAATTTTACAGAGTGATTTGCTTTTTTTTCGCTTGAAAGACACAGTAGTAGTGTGCGATGCACTTCTGTTATCTCCGTTACTCGAGATATCATCACGTTTTTTAGGGCTTCCCGACATTCTGCGATGAGAAAAGTTAACCAGTAATAACGTCTGGTGTTATATTTATGCACAATTATATTTATGCTGATTCTTTTATAAACAGAACTTGGGTAATTTTATCACAAAAATTGACCACTATAACACTTGTACAAAGTTTCTGATTGTCTACCACTTAACAATTGATGTAATTAAACCTTGGAGTCGCTAACAAACAGACACGTCTTTCGCTGCGCACAGTTCACAACGATTTAACAACTGAACACCGCTTGGCCAGTGGTCTATGATCCTTGTAAAAAAATACCTGTGAAAAAGTAATAGTGAACTACCTGAGATAAGAGTGTGCATAGTTCGCACAAACTGTTAATGAGTCATCTGAGATACATCGATCTGATTGGTTGTGGCCCAACTTCTAACAGAGTAAATGAAAGGATAACAAAAGAAATCAATATCAGCTCTTATCTCTAAACTTTTGATTGTTTTTTGTACTTACTAAATGCGTTTATGGCGTTGCTGGGGCTTGCCAAGTGTTGAGCCTTATTTTGCTAGTGTCGTGTCTTCTTACACGCAGCTACAAGAGTCAGTTTTAAAATGTTTCCAGTTTTAAAATGATACATTTGAAAGCATAGAAAACTACGTTTTCCCGAAATTATGAAACACGCCTGAAAGTAAGTACATTAAACGCTCGTAGGTCGTCCCTCCGGGGGTTTATTACGAGTATTGAAATACAGAGTTAACATAACTTATTTTTGTACCTATAATAAAATAAAAATGTATTATAAATAAATAAATATATATATATATATATAAATCTATAAAATAAATCACTTTTATCCTGCATATAAGATATATAAGATACATATATTCAAAATTAGCCACCACCCATGTAAAACCGCGACGAGGCGCTAGTATAAAGTATAATGATAAGCCACCTTGGGCATAAAGATTATTTGAAATATTTCATAAGCTATAGGTACCTACCATGATAGGACTAGATAAAACGATTATTATGTACTTACCTCCTTGTCTCGTGACGGCACAACATTGAAATGCTTCCTGCCTGGAAAGTTATGGTGTTTTACTAGAAGAACGGTGGTATTTAAGATAAAATACACCTTGTTCATACAATCACACTTCCAACAATCCTACATCGCTTTGTTTCTAATTTTGGCGTGTATCACAAGAAAACATGTGTTACAAAATTATACTACTATTGGTACGGTACATTGTGCAACATTATATTGAACCTACGTATATTAACTTCAAAGTACGAACGTTAAAAAAACGAATACCTAGTACTTTTTCTAGCTAACCAAGGGAAGTCGACTAACAATCTCAATAACACTAACTTACACAGACATTAGGGTGTCCCTTAAATTTCAAGTTCGATATTTTTTTACGCATACCTTCTTAAAAGTTTCGTAATAACCCTATATTGTCTAGAAAAAAATATTAGTTCGATATATAAACGATAACCCGTGCCGACTTGCTATTTAAACTTGTCGATACAAGTTGCTTAAGTACTGCCCAGTGACCTGTTACGACATGTTTTATTTGCCATTTCGTACGTGATTTTTGAGACTATTAGTGCTTCATTTATTAGTGCGTAAACATGTCGGTGGAATTACGGAGTGATAAACAAAATTTTTTTCTTATCGGATTGACTAGCTACCAAATAAATGGTGCAAAATTACCTTCTAATCGACAAGTTCTCTCAGTCCTATTTTACAATATTCGTGAGGTTAAATTGACTGTTAGTGAAAGTGCAAATCTTGTGATTAGGGAGTGCATCATATATTGGGAAAAAGCAAGAATTCCAACAAGGGCATTTCCTAACTGCGTGAAGAAACTTATTGATTTATATCATGTTTGGAGAGAGTTGCAAAAAAATTGTAAGAAAACTCAGATTACGTTTAAGAGTCGTGAGAACAATTTTATAATTAATCTTGATAATTTGTTTGATATTGCACATGCTGATGCTTTTGAGAGAATGAAAATAGAGGAAGATAAATTATTTTTAGTGAAACAGAGAGAGCCAGGTCGACCGGGATGCTTAGGTGGTGTAGATAAAAAATTGGCGGAAAAAGAACAAAGATCTAGACAACGACGATTAGAAGAAGATGAAAGGATTGTAAGACAAAGAGAATCACTAGCTGTTGCATCTACTTCCACCACAAATAACTTAGACAGTGTAGAAGATTCAGACGAAGAACAGATCTTGAATTCTGAACTCAGCTTGCCGGACGTTCCCTGCCATGAACAAAGTTCAAAAAGAGGTAGAAAGAATCTTATAACACCTAAACTAGTTGCAGCTTTAGATCGATGCCAGTTAAGCATTAGAGATACCGTTTACATTCTTAATGCGGTGGTAGAAGCGCTTGGTCTGAGCAGCGATGATTTCTGTATTAACAAATCTCCGATTCAGCGAATTCGTACTGAAACTAGAAAATCAAGGGCAGAAGCAATAAAATCTAACTTCCAAAACAATGTACCCGACATAGTCACAGTCCATTGGGATGGAAAACTATTACCGGGGTTGGATGTACGGAGTTCAAAAGAAGAACGCTTGCCAGTTATAGCTTCATTTGACGATAGAGAGCAGCTTCTTGCAGTGCCGAAACTAGAAAGTTCTTCTGGAAAACATCAAGCGAAGGCTGTATTAGCAGCTCTCTTTGACTGGAACCTTTATGATAAAGTGCAAATAATATGCTGCGACACAACAGCTTCCAATATGGGCCGTTTCAATGGAGCTTGTGCTATTTTGGAGCAAACTTTAGGAAGAGAATTGTTGCTTTTTGCCTGTCGTCATCATGTTTATGAATTGGTCCTAAAAGCTGTCTTTGAAACCAAGATTAAGCAAATTACTAGTAGCCCAGATATTCCAATGTTCAAAAAGTTCCAAGAAAATTGGAAAAACATTGATTGTACTAAAATTGAACCATCTCTTAATTTCGTAAAAGCACGGGTTGCCGAGACAGACATTCAAGCGTTGTTACTATTTTATAAGGCAGAATTAGATAAAGGTTTTGTAAGAGATGATTACCACGAATTGGTCGAACTGTGCGTAATATTTTTAGAAGGAGACACAGAGGAAAAATTAAAACTAAGGCCCCCCGGAGCTATACATCAGGCACGCTGGATGGCGAGAGCGATCTATTCTTTAAAAATATGTTTACTTCAGTCACAATGCAGAGTAACTGCGAAGGACAAAAAGGCTCTACAAGATGTTTGCTTATTTCTCGTAATATTGTATGTTAAACCTTGGCTCGAATGTACAGTGGCGACCAAAGTACCTAATCAAGATTTGCGCTTCTTGAAGATGTTAAAAGAGTATGAAAAAGTTGACGCAACAATATCTAAAGCTTCTATAAGCAAGTTCAGCCATCACTTGTGGTATTTATGTGAAGAGACAGTCATTCTATCACTATTTGATGATGAAGTTGACAACCAAACTAAGAAGAAGATGATTGCCAACTTCAACAGGGACAAAATCTCGGATTTTAGCAAATGCTATGACCCGTCGAAGGAAGAACTGACTCAAAAGTTGTTTGGTAAGTTAAATTGACTTTTTGTTGGATTTTAATTTCAATGTCCAATACTTATTTATTTATTTTCAAAATTGTTGTTGATTTTTATTTGTTATTTAACTTATTTTTCTTTTTTTTTAGACAAAACACTGGATGATTTCGTATCGGAAAAGAGCAAACAATTTTTATCACGACTGCAGATCGACGACAGTTTTCTAAAGGAAGATGTATCTTCTTGGAATAACAATGCTGCTTTTCTGGAGGCTAAAAGAAGAATAAGTTATTTGAGAGTTGTAAATGATACTGCTGAAAGGGCTGTTAAATTAATGCAAGATTTTAACGGACTTATCACGGCTGAAGAAGAACAAAAACAGTTCTTGCTGCGCTGTGTCCAGGAATATCTAAAATTGTATCCAGACTGTAAAAAAACTACTCTAAAAAGAAGTTACCCTGAATGATTCTTATTTCTTTATGTTTTTAATTAAAGATTAATGTTCATCTAATTTATTATTTAATTTTATTCACTTAATTCATTGCATTTATAGTGAAATTATAGCAGACTGAAATTTTAGGACAAAACACGTTTTTTACTAAACTTTGAAGCTCGGTCGGCACTGGTTGCAATTACGCTAGATTGATAAAATTTTATATTTAAGTATCTTATAGCATTAGTAAAAATTATAGAGGGTATGCATTTCGAAATTCGAAAAAAATTTTTATTTTGTCATATAAGGGACACCCTAACAGACATACATAAAAAATATATTTGATACTTAACCATAGATGAAAGGTAAACTAACGACAACCGCCTAAAAAAAATACTGGTATCCTGTTTTCAATAATATAATGACGGAATACTGTTGCGGGAATGCTCCTTTTGTTACAATTTTATTCTACTTTTTTATGTTGTGCTTTTTCTTAGAACTACACTTTACGGTACGATAATAACAACTGATAACATCTTATAAACAATACCTCAAGTACACTGAACATTGTTGTTATGTTAAAGAATACAAAGATTAAGATAAGGATATTACGAGGGTAAAACAATTGACACCATATTTAAAGAATATAATTTAAGATAGAACATGTCTCCGAACCTAACAATCAAAGGAAGGCAAAGGAAGACTAGACAGATAACTAAGAGTAGACGATTTTTATATATCATCCACATAAACCGGTGTAGTGGAAAAATGTTGATTCGATACATTCAACCGACACCGAGAGATTTAAGAAATCGTCATACCTGTGGTGAGTTGAAGTTCTTTATAGAATCGTAAATGTGACGTCTTTTGGCATCTCTATACAGACGACTGCAGCGATTCCTAAAAACTTTATAGTTTGACCGATTCTGAGAAATTTCTTTTATATCATCTCATGGCTTTTTCACGCTTATACATTAGTCGTTTAATCCCTTCGGAAAGCCAAGGTGCCGGAAGCTTTTTAACTCTATTTATCTTGTCGTATGTTTATCACAAACCCTTCAACTTTAGTGTCAATATCGCCACATTTGCAAATGGGAGACCAATCTATATTTTCTACATCATTCTTCAAATTCGTTTCACTAACACTTTTGCAACTACGTAAAACAATACGCTTGAGTTTCAGTTTAGGATAGACGACCTTGATGATGAAATGAAAATTAGGTCATGATAAACGAAAAAGGTGCAGAAAGTTGTCCATGAGTAGTAACTTTATTAGTCATATTACTGTGTATTCCCTAATCGACTAAACTGAGAAGAATAATATGGGACTGCTTTTGCATAGTTTGGAGATGCCAAATGGAAATTAATATTTGATTGAGCGAAATTAGTGTTCGGCAACACTTCTTTTAATATTTAATCTACAAAGGAATATTAATTACGGATTAACGTACTTTTACATTCATTTTTCCGTGATAAACGAATACCACGATTAATAAACATTAAATAAAATGTAATTCATTTTTATCAAAAGTCAATTGTTGAGCGTTTCAGCTTTTAAATTCCAAATTCTAAATCACACATTAGATCTATATTATTAGGGGACTTAAATAAAAGAGTAATCAGTAATTAATGTTTTATTTGTGTTTCCTGAACGTTGCATGACATGCAGAAACCAATTGGTAAAAATTTAAAAATATTTTTAAACTTTAGCCCCAGCGCAGGTTTCATAGGCAGTCCCAAAAAGGCTGTCCCAGGTCGATGCACCTTTCTCTATGCTCGGCAATCCAAATCCTGAAATTTAAAAAAAACCATTCTAAACAATGTAAGAATCAAAAAAATATTATTAATAAAAATTTCCTTTAAGAATCGAAGTTGTCTACTTATATTTATAGGCGTCATCAGCAAATTTTGAGGGTGCTCTATCAAGTTCATATGGTTTCACAACTGGATTTTGGCACCATAGTTTCTGCTGGTCATTGCACAACTGTTGGTCGGGAAACCATACAGTTATCGCACTGCCACTGACTCAAAACTCTTGATTGTCTTGAAACGCAGGGTGAATGGCATAGCGAATGGTAGGTGCCGAAACAAATACTGCATGTAGTCAGAATACCCTGAGAAAAACGCCAGCGTTAATGAGCGTTTAGTTGACAGACAAAATCGTAACACAAAATGGTAGAAGAATGAAGCTTACAGTTTCATCGGTCCCACAGCAAACCACACATATTTTGTTATTGTTAGTTATCCGATTTGTTACGTCTGGTATTAAATCTGTAAGCATCACATCAACAAGTTCTGAGAGTGTTCTAATTAGTTCATGTGGTTTCAAAAATGGATCTATGGGCGGTGTACTTTCTGCTGCACAATCCACATTTTCGCGAATTACAAACGGTGATTGCACAACACCATGCATTTTTTGCATTGCCACTGATTCGAAGCTCTTGATCGTCTTGAAATGCAGGGTGAATGACATAGTGAATGGTAATTGTCGGAGCAAATATTGCATGTAGTCAGAATACCCTGAGAAAAAATGCAAGCGTTAATGAACGTTTAGTTAACAGATAAAATCGTAACGTAAGGTGAGAGAAATGATTCGAACGAAACTTACAGTTTCATCGGTCCCAGAGCACACCACACAGGTTTTGTGATTATCATTTGTTATCACATTTGTTACGCCTGGCATTAGATCCAAAAACATGTCATCAGTAAATTGTGGGGAAGCTCTGTTAAATGCATGTGGTTTCAAAAATGGATCTACGGGCAGTGTAGTTTCTGCTGTATAATCCACACCGCCACGAATTATAGTCGGTGATTGCACAACTGTTGGTCGGGAGACTATACATTTATTGCATTGCCACTGATTCAAAGCTCTTGATTCCCTTGAAATGCACGGTGAGTGACATAGCGAATGGTAAGTGTCACAGCAAATACTGCATGTAGTCAGAATACCCTGAGAAGAAAATCCAAGCGTTAATGAACTTTTACTTAAGAGACAAAACCATAACACAAAGTGACAACACAAGAACATAATAAAAACAACAAAGTAGAACAAAACTTACAGTATCATCGGTCCCGCTGCAAACTACACAGGTGTTGTTACGTCCCGATTTAATTGTCTTTTCACTATTATCCAGGGACACTTGACTTTCGGACAGTTCAGCTTCTTTAGCTTCTGACTTGAGGTAGCCGGCTTTCCTTAATCTATTCTTTATGGAAATTTTACAGAGTGATTTGCTTTTTTTTCGCTTGAAAGACACAGTAGTAGTGTGCGATGCACTTCTGTTATCTCCGTTACTCGAGATATCATCACGTTTTTTAGGGCTTCCCGACATTCTGCGATGAGAAAAGTTAACCAGTAATAACGTCTGGTGTTATATTTATGCACAATTATATTTATGCTGATTCTTTTATAAACAGAACTTGGGTAATTTTATCACAAAAATTGACCACTATAACACTTGTACAAAGTTTCTGATTGTCTACCACTTAACAATTGATGTAATTAAACCTTGGAGTCGCTAACAAACAGACACGTCTTTCGCTGCGCACAGTTCACAACGATTTAACAACTGAACACCGCTTGGCCAGTGGTCTATGATCCTTGTAAAAAAATACCTGTGAAAAAGTAATAGTGAACTACCTGAGATAAGAGTGTGCATAGTTCGCACAAACTGTTAATGAGTCATCTGAGATACATCGATCTGATTGGTTGTGGCCCAACTTCTAACAGAGTAAATGAAAGGATAACAAAAGAAATCAATATCAGCTCTTATCTCTAAACTTTTGATTGTTTTTTGTACTTACTAAATGCATTTATGGCGTTGCTGGGGCTTGCCAAGTGTTGAGCCTTATTTTGCTAGTGTCGTGTCTTCTTACACGCAGCTACAAGAGTCAGTTTTAAAATGTTTCCAGTTTTAAAATGATACATTTGAAAGCATAGAAAACTACGTTTTCCCGAAATTATGAAACACGCCTGAAAGTAAGTACATTAAACGCTCGTAGGTCGTCCCTCCGGGGGTTTATTACGAGTATTGAAATACAGAGTTAACATAACTTATTTTTGTACCTATAATAAAATAAAAATGTATTATAAATAAATAAATATATATATATATATATATATAAATCTATAAAATAAATCACTTTTATCCTGCATATAAGATATATAAGATACATATATTCAAAATTAGCCACCACCCATGTAAAACCGCGACGAGGCGCTAGTATAAAGTATAATGATAAGCCACCTTGGGCATAAAGATTATTTGAAATATTTCATAAGCTATAGGTACCTACCATGATAGGACTAGATAAAACGATTATTATGTACTTACCTCCTTGTCTCGTGACGGCACAACATTGAAATGCTTCCTGCCTGGAAAGTTATGGTGTTTTACTAGAAGAACGGTGGTATTTAAGATAAAATACACCTTGTTCATACAATCACACTTCCAACAATCCTACATCGCTTTGTTTCTAATTTTGGCGTGTATCACAAGAAAACATGTGTTACAAAATTATACTACTATTGGTACGGTACATTGTGCAACATTATATTGAACCTACGTATATTAACTTCAAAGTACGAACGTTAAAAAAACGAATACCTAGTACTTTTTCTAGCTAACCAAGGGAAGTCGACTAACAATCTCAATAACACTAACTTACACAGACATACATAAAAAATATATTTGATACTTAACCATAGATGAAAGGTAAACTAACGACAACCGCCTAAAAAAAATACTGGTATCCTGTTTTCAATAATATAATGACGGAATACTGTTGCGGGAATGCTTCTTTTGTTACAATTTTATTCTACTTTTTTATGTTGTGCTTTTTCTTAGAACTACACTTTACGGTACGATAATAACAACTGATAACATCTTATAAACAATACCTCAAGTACACTGAACATTGTTGTTATGTTAAAGAATACAAAGATTAAGATAAGGATATTACGAGGGTAAAACAATTGACACCATATTTAAAGAATATAATTTAAGATAGAACATGTCTCCGAACCTAACAATCAAAGGAAGGCAAAGGAAGACTAGACAGATAACTAAGAGTAGACGATTTTTATATATCATCCACATAAACCGGTGGAGTGGAAAAATGTTGATTCGATACATTCAACCGACACCGAGAGATTTAAGAAATCGTCATACCTGTGGTGAGTTGAAGTTCTTTATAGAATCGTAAATGTGACGTCTTTTGGCATCTCTATACAGACGACTGCAGCGATTCCTAAAAACTTTATAGTTTGACCGATTCTGAGAAATTTCTTTTATATCATCTCATGGCTTTTTCACGCTTATACATTAGTCGTTTAATCCCTTCGGAAAGCCAAGGTGCCGGAAGCTTTTTAACTCTATTTATCTTGTCGTATGTTTATCACAAACCCTTCAACTTTAGTGTCAATATCGCCACATTTGCAAATGGGAGACCAATCTATATTTTCTACATCATTCTTCAAATTCGTTTCACTAACACTTTTGCAACTACGTAAAACAATACGCTTGAGTTTCAGTTTAGGATAGACGACCTTGATGATGAAATGAAAATTAGGTCATGATGAACGAAAAAGGTGCAGAAAGTTGTCCATGAGTAGTAACTTTATTAGTCATATTACTGTGTATTCCCTAATCGACTAGACTGAGAAGAATAATATGGGACTGCTTTTGCATAGTTTGGAGATGCCAAATGGAAATTAATATTTGATTGAGCGAAATTAGTGTTCGGCAACACTTCTTTTAATATTTAATCTACAAAGGAATATTAATTACGGATTAACGTACTTTTACATTCATTTTTCCGTGATAAACGAATACCACGATTAATGAACATTAAATAAAATGTAATTCATTTTTATCAAAAGTCAATTGTTGAGCGTTTCAGCTTTTAAATTCCAAATTCTAAATCACACATTAGATCTATATTATTAGGGGACTTAAATAAAAGAGTAATCAGTAATTAATGTTTTATTTGTGTTTCCTGAACGTTGCATGACATGCAGAAACCAATTGGTAAAAATTTAAAAATATTTTTAAACTTTAGCCCCAGCGCAGGTTTCATAGGCAGTCCCAAAAAGGCTGTCCCAGGTCGATGCACCTTTCTCTATGCTCGGCAATCCAAATCCTGAAATTTAAAAAAAACCATTCTAAACAATATAAGAATCAAAAAAATATTATTAATAAAAATTTCCTTTAAGAATCGAAGTTGTCTACTTATATTTATAGGCGTCATTAGCAAATTTTGAGGGTGCTCTATCAAGTTCATATGGTTTCACAACTGGATTTTGGCACCATAGTTTCTGCTGGTCATTGCACAACTGTTGGTCGGGAAACCATACAGTTATCGCACTGCCACTGACTCAAAACTCTTGTTTGTCTTGAAACGCAGGGTGAATGGCATAGCGAATGGTAGGTGCCGAAACAAATACTGCATGTAGTCAGAATACCCTGAGAAAAACGCCAGCGTTAATGAGCGTTTAGTTGACAGACAAAATCGTAACACAAAATGGTAGAAGAATGAAGCTTACAGTTTCATCGGTCCCACAGCAAACCACACATATTTTGTTATTGTTAGTTATCCGATTTGTTACGTCTGGTATTAAATCTGTAAGCATCACATCAACAAGTTCTGAGAGTGTTCTAATTAGTTCATGTGGTTTCAAAAATGGATCTATGGGCGGCGTACTTTCTGCTGCACAATCCACATTTTCGCGAATTACAAACGGTGATTGCACAACACCATGCATTTTTTGCATTGCCACTGATTCGAAGCTCTTGATCGTCTTGAAATGCAGGGTGAATGACATAGTGAATGGTAATTATCGGAGCAAATATTGCATGTAGTCAGAATACCCTGAGAAAAAATGCAAGCGTTAATGAACGTTTAGTTAACAGATAAAATCGTAACGTAAGGTGAGAGAAATGATTCGAACGAAACTTACAGTTTCATCGGTCCCAGAGCACACCACACAGGTTTTGTGATTATCATTTGTTATCACATTTGTTACGCCTGGCATTAGATCCAAAAACATGTCATCAGTAAATTGTGGGGAAGCTCTGTTAAATGCATGTGGTTTCAAAAATGGATCTACGGGCAGTGTAGTTTCTGCTGTATAATCCACACCGCCACGAATTATAGTCGGTGATTGCACAACTGTTGGTCGGGAGACTATACATTTATTGCATTGCCACTGATTCAAAGCTCTTGATTCCCTTGAAATGCACGGTGAGTGACATAGCGAATGGTAAGTGTCACAGCAAATACTGCATGTAGTCAGAATACCCTGAGAAGAAAATCCAAGCGTTAATGAACTTTTACTTAAGAGACAAAACCATAACACAAAGTGACAACACAAGAACATAATAAAAACAACAAAGTAGAACAAAACTTACAGTATCATCGGTCCCGCTGCAAACTACACAGGTGTTGTTACGTCCCGATTTAATTGTCTTTTCACTATTATCCAGGGACACTTGACTTTCGGACAGTTCAGCTTCTTTAGCTTCTGACTTGAGGTAGCCGGCTTTCCTTAATCTATTCTTTATGGAAATTTTACAGAGTGATTTGCTTTTTTTTCGCTTGAAAGACACAGTAGTAGTGTGCGATGCACTTCTGTTATCTCCGTTACTCGAGATATCATCACGTTTTTTAGGGCTTCCCGACATTCTGCGATGAGAAAAGTTAACCAGTAATAACGTCTGGTGTTATATTTATGCACAATTATATTTATGCTGATTCTTTTATAAACAGAACTTGGGTAATTTTATCACAAAAATTGACCACTATAACACTTGTACAAAGTTTCTGATTGTCTACCACTTAACAATTGATGTAATTAAACCTTGGAGTCGCTAACAAACAGACACGTCTTTCGCTGCGCACAGTTCACAACGATTTAACAACTGAACACCGCTTGGCCAGTGGTCTATGATCCTTGTAAAAAAATACCTGTGAAAAAGTAATAGTGAACTACCTGAGATAAGAGTGTGCATAGTTCGCACAAACTGTTAATGAGTCATCTGAGATACATCGATCTGATTGGTTGTGGCCCAACTTCTAACAGAGTAAATGAAAGGATAACAAAAGAAATCAATATCAGCTCTTATCTCTAAACTTTTGATTGTTTTTTGTACTTACTAAATGCATTTATGGCGTTGCTGGGGCTTGCCAAGTGTTGAGCCTTATTTTGCTAGTGTCGTGTCTTCTTACACGCAGCTACAAGAGTCAGTTTTAAAATGTTTCCAGTTTTAAAATGATACATTTGAAAGCATAGAAAACTACGTTTTCCCGAAATTATGAAACACGCCTGAAAGTAAGTACATTAAACGCTCGTAGGTCGTCCCTCCGGGGGTTTATTACGAGTATTGAAATACAGAGTTAACATAACTTATTTTTGTACCTATAATAAAATAAAAATGTATTATAAATAAATAAATATATATATATATATATATAAATCTATAAAATAAATCACTTTTATCCTGCATATAAGATATATAAGATACATATATTCAAAATTAGCCACCACCCATGTAAAACCGCGACGAGGCGCTAGTATAAAGTATAATGATAAGCCACCTTGGGCATAAAGATTATTTGAAATATTTCATAAGCTATAGGTACCTACCATGATAGGACTAGATAAAACGATTATTATGTACTTACCTCCTTGTCTCGTGACGGCACAACATTGAAATGCTTCCTGCCTGGAAAGTTATGGTGTTTTACTAGAAGAACGGTGGTATTTAAGATAAAATACACCTTGTTCATACAATCACACTTCCAACAATCCTACATCGCTTTGTTTCTAATTTTGGCGTGTATCACAAGAAAACATGTGTTACAAAATTATACTACTATTGCTACGGTACATTGTGCAACATTATATTGAACCTACGTATATTAACTTCAAAGTACGAACGTTAAAAAAACGAATACCTAGTACTTTTTCTAGCTAACCAAGGGAAGTCGACTAACAATCTCAATAACACTAACTTACACAGACATACATAAAAAATATATTTGATACTTAACCATAGATGAAAGGTAAACTAACGACAATCGCCTAAAAAAAATACTGGTATCCTGTTTTCAATAATATAATGACGGAATACTGTTGCGGGAATGCTCCTTTTGTTACAATTTTATTCTACTTTTTTATGTTGTGCTTTTTCTTAGAACTACACTTTACGGTACGATAATAACAACTGATAACATCTTATAAACAATACCTCAAGTACACTGAACATTGTTGTTATGTTAAAGAATACAAAGATTAAGATAAGGATATTACGAGGGTAAAACAATTGACACCATATTTAAAGAATATAATTTAAGATAGAACATGTCTCCGAACCTAACAATCAAAGGAAGGCAAAGGAAGACTAGACAGATAACTAAGAGTAGACGATTTTTATATATCATCCACATAAACCGGTGGAGTGGAAAAATGTTGATTCGATACATTCAACCGACACCGAGAGATTTAAGAAATCGTCATACCTGTGGTGAGTTGAAGTTCTTTATAGAATCGTAAATGTGACGTCTTTTGGCATCTCTATACAGACGACTGCAGCGATTCCTAAAAACTTTATAGTTTGACCGATTCTGAGAAATTTCTTTTATATCATCTCATGGCTTTTTCACGCTTATACATTAGTCGTTTAATCCCTTCGGAAAGCCAAGGTGCCGGAAGCTTTTTAACTCTATTTATCTTGTCGTATGTTTATCACAAACCCTTCAACTTTAGTGTCAATATCGCCACATTTGCAAATGGGAGACCAATTTATATTTTCTACATCATTCTTCAAATTCGTTTCACTAACACTTTTGCAACTACGTAAAACAATACGCTTGAGTTTCAGTTTAGGATAGACGACCTTGATGATGAAATGAAAATTAGGTCATGATGAACGAAAAAGGTGCAGAAAGTTGTCCATGAGTAGTAACTTTATTAGTCATATTACTGTGTATTCCCTAATCGACTAGACTGAGAAGAATAATATGGGACTGCTTTTGCATAGTTTGGAGATGCCAAATGGAAATTAATATTTGATTGAGCGAAATTAGTGTTCGGCAACACTTCTTTTAATATTTAATCTACAAAGGAATATTAATTACGGATTAACGTACTTTTACATTCATTTTTCCGTGATAAACGAATACCACGATTAATAAACATTAAATAAAATGTAATTCATTTTTATCAAAAGTCAATTGTTGAGCGTTTCAGCTTTTAAATTCCAAATTCTAAATCACACATTAGATCTATATTATTAGGGGACTTAAATAAAAGAGTAATCAGTAATTAATGTTTTATTTGTGTTTCCTGAACGTTGCATGACATGCAGAAACCAATTGGTAAAAATTTAAAAATATTTTTAAACTTTAGCCCCAGCGCAGGTTTCATAGGCAGTCCCAAAAAGGCTGTCCCAGGTCGATGCACCTTTCTCTATGCTCGGCAATCCAAATCCTGAAATTTAAAAAAAACCATTCTAAACAATGTAAGAATCAAAAAAATATTATTAATAAAAATTTCCTTTAAGAATCGAAGTTGTCTACTTATATTTATAGGCGTCATTAGCAAATTTTGAGGGTGCTCTATCAAGTTCATATAGTTTCACAACTGGATTTTGGCACCATAGTTTCTGCTGGTCATTGCACAACTGTTGGTCGGGAAACCATACAGTTATCGCACTGCCACTGACTCAAAACTCTTGATTGTCTTGAAACGCAGGGTGAATGGCATAGCGAATGGTAGGTGCCGAAACAAATACTGCATGTAGTCAGAATACCCTGAGAAAAACGCCAGCGTTAATGAGCGTTTAGTTGACAGACAAAATCGTAACACAAAATGGTAGAAGAATGAAGCTTACAGTTTCATCGGTCCCACAGCAAACCACACATATTTTGTTATTGTTAGTTATCCGATTTGTTACGTCTGGTATTAAATCTGTAAGCATCACATCAACAAGTTCTGAGAGTGTTCTAATTGGTTCATGTGGTTTCAAAAATGGATCTATGGGCGGCGTACTTTCTGCTGCACAATCCACATTTTCGCGAATTACAAACGGTGATTGCACAACACCATGCATTTTTTGCATTGCCACTGATTCGAAGCTCTTGATCGTCTTGAAATGCAGGGTGAATGACATAGTGAATGGTAATTGTCGGAGCAAATATTGCATGTAGTCAGAATACCCTGAGAAAAAATGCAAGCGTTAATGAACGTTTAGTTAACAGATAAAATCGTAACGTAAGGTGAGAGAAATGATTCGAACGAAACTTACAGTTTCATCGGTCCCAGAGCACACCACACAGGTTTTGTGATTATCATTTGTTATCACATTTGTTACGCCTGGCATTAGATCCAAAAACATGTCATCAGTAAATTGTGGGGAAGCTCTGTTAAATGTATGTGGTTTCAAAAATGGATCTACGGGCAGTGTAGTTTCTGCTGTATAATCCACACCGCCACGAATTATAGTCGGTGATTGCACAACTGTTGGTCGGGAGACTATACATTTATTGCATTGCCACTGATTCAAAGCTCTTGATTCCCTTGAAATGCACGGTGAGTGACATAGCGAATGGTAAGTGTCACAGCAAATACTGCATGTAGTCAGAATACCCTGAGAAGAAAATCCAAGCGTTAATGAACTTTTACTTAAGAGACAAAACCATAACACAAAGTGACAACACAAGAACATAATAAAAACAACAAAGTAGAACAAAACTTACAGTATCATCGGTCCCGCTGCAAACTACACAGGTGTTGTTACGTCCCGATTTAATTGTCTTTTCACTATTATCCAGGGACACTTGACTTTCGGACAGTTCAGCTTCTTTAGCTTCTGACTTGAGGTAGCCGGCTTTCCTTAATCTATTCTTTATGGAAATTTTACAGAGTGATTTGCTTTTTTTTCGCTTGAAAGACACAGTAGTAGTGTGCGATGCACTTCTGTTATCTCCGTTACTCGAGATATCATCACGTTTTTTAGGGCTTCCCGACATTCTGCGATGAGAAAAGTTAACCAGTAATAACGTCTGGTGTTATATTTATGCACAATTATATTTATGCTGATTCTTTTATAAACAGAACTTGGGTAATTTTATCACAAAAATTGACCACTATAACACTTGTACAAAGTTTCTGATTGTCTACCACTTAACAATTGATGTAATTAAACCTTGGAGTCGCTAACAAACAGACACGTCTTTCGCTGCGCACAGTTCACAACGATTTAACAACTGAACACCGCTTGGCCAGTGGTCTATGATCCTTGTAAAAAAATACCTGTGAAAAAGTAATAGTGAACTACCTGAGATAAGAGTGTGCATAGTTCGCACAAACTGTTAATGAGTCATCTGAGATACATCGATCTGATTGGTTGTGGCCCAACTTCTAACAGAGTAAATGAAAGGATAACAAAAGAAATCAATATCAGCTCTTATCTCTAAACTTTTGATTGTTTTTTGTACTTACTAAATGCATTTATGGCGTTGCTGGGGCTTGCCAAGTGTTGAGCCTTATTTTGCTAGTGTCGTGTCTTCTTACACGCAGCTACAAGAGTCAGTTTTAAAATGTTTCCAGTTTTAAAATGATACATTTGAAAGCATAGAAAACTACGTTTTCCCGAAATTATGAAACACGCCTGAAAGTAAGTACATTAAACGCTCGTAGGTCGTCCCTCCGGGGGTTTATTACGAGTATTGAAATACAGAGTTAACATAACTTATTTTTGTACCTATAATAAAATAAAAATGTATTATAAATAAATAAATATATATATATATACATATAAATCTATAAAATAAATCACTTTTATCCTGCATATAAGATATATAAGATACATATATTCAAAATTAGCCACCACCCATGTAAAACCGCGACGAGGCGCTAGTATAAAGTATAATGATAAGCCACCTTGGGCATAAAGATTATTTGAAATATTTCATAAGCTATAGGTACCTACCATGATAGGACTAGATAAAACGATTATTATGTACTTACCTCCTTGTCTCGTGACGGCACAACATTGAAATGCTTCCTGCCTGGAAAGTTATGGTGTTTTACTAGAAGAACGGTGGTATTTAAGATAAAATACACCTTGTTCATATAATCACACTTCCAACAATCCTACATCGCTTTGTTTCTAATTTTGGCGTGTATCACAAGAAAACATGTGTTACAAAATTATACTACTATTGGTACGGTACATTGTGCAACATTATATTGAACCTACGTATATTAACTTCAAAGTACGAACGTTAAAAAAACGAATACCTAGTACTTTTTCTAGCTAACCAAGGGAAGTCGACTAACAATCTCAATAACACTAACTTACACAGACATACATAAAAAATATATTTGATACTTAACCATAGATGAAAGGTAAACTAACGACAACCGCCTAAAAAAAATACTGGTATCCTGTTTTCAATAATATAATGACGGAATACTGTTGCGGGAATGCTCCTTTTGTTACAATTTTATTCTACTTTTTTATGTTGTGCTTTTTCTTAGAACTACACTTTACGGTACAATAATAACAACTGATAACATCTTATAAACAATACCTCAAGTACACTGAACATTGTTGTTATGTTAAAGAATACAAAGATTAAGATAAGGATATTACGAGGGTAAAACAATTGACACCATATTTAAAGAATATAATTTAAGATAGAACATGTCTCCGAACCTAACAATCAAAGGAAGGCAAAGGAAGACTAGACAGATAACTAAGAGTAGACGATTTTTATATATCATCCACATAAACCGGTGGAGTGGAAAAATGTTGATTCGATACATTCAACCGACACCGAGAGATTTAAGAAATCGTCATACCTGTGGTGAGTTGAAGTTCTTTATAGAATCGTAAATGTGACGTCTTTTGGCATCTCTATACAGACGACTGCAGCGATTCCTAAAAACTTTATAGTTTGACCGATTCTGAGAAATTTCTTTTATATCATCTCATGGCTTTTTCACGCTTATACATTAGTCGTTTAATCCCTTCGGAAAGCCAAGGTGCCGGAAGCTTTTTAACTCTATTTATCTTGTCGTATGTTTATCACAAACCCTTCAACTTTAGTGTCAATATCGCCACATTTGCAAATGGGAGACCAATCTATATTTTCTACATCATTCTTCAAATTCGTTTCACTAACACTTTTGCAACTACGTAAAACAATACGCTTGAGTTTCAGTTTAGGATAGACGACCTTGATGATGAAATGAAAATTAGGTCATGATGAACGAAAAAGGTGCAGAAAGTTGTCCATGAGTAGTAACTTTATTAGTCATATTACTGTGTATTCCCTAATCGACTAGACTGAGAAGAATAATATGGGACTGCTTTTGCATAGTTTGGAGATGCCAAATGGAAATTAATATTTGATTGAGCGAAATTAGTGTTCGGCAACACTTCTTTTAATATTTAATCTACAAAGGAATATTAATTACGGATTAACGTACTTTTACATTCATTTTTCCGTGATAAACGAATACCACGATTAATAAACATTAAATAAAATGTAATTCATTTTTATCAAAAGTCAATTGTTGAGCGTTTCAGCTTTTAAATTCCAAATTCTAAATCACACATTAGATCTATATTATTAGGGGACTTAAATAAAAGAGTAATCAGTAATTAATGTTTTATTTGTGTTTCCTGAACGTTGCATGACATGCAGAAACCAATTGGTAAAAATTTAAAAATATTTTTAAACTTTAGCCCCAGCGCAGGTTTCATAGGCAGTCCCAAAAAGGCTGTCCCAGGTCGATGCACCTTTCTCTATGCTCGGCAATCCAAATCCTGAAATTTAAAAAAAACCATTCTAAACAATGTAAGAATCAAAAAAATATTATTAATAAAAATTTCCTTTAAGAATCGAAGTTGTCTACTTATATTTATAGGCGTCATTAGCAAATTTTGAGGGTGCTCTATCAAGTTCATATAGTTTCACAACTGGATTTTGGCACCATAGTTTCTGCTGGTCATTGCACAACTGTTGGTCGGGAAACCATACAGTTATCGCACTGCCACTGACTCAAAACTCTTGATTGTCTTGAAACGCAGGGTGAATGGCATAGCGAATGGTAGGTGCCGAAACAAATACTGCATGTAGTCAGAATACCCTGAGAAAAACGCCAGCGTTAATGAGCGTTTAGTTGACAGACAAAATCGTAACACAAAATGGTAGAAGAATGAAGCTTACAGTTTCATCGGTCCCACAGCAAACCACACATATTTTGTTATTGTTAGTTATCCGATTTGTTACGTCTGGTATTAAATCTGTAAGCATCACATCAACAAGTTCTGAGAGTGTTCTAATTAGTTCATGTGGTTTCAAAAATGGATCTATGGGCGGCGTACTTTCTGCTGCACAATCCACATTTTCGCGAATTACAAACGGTGATTGCACAACACCATGCATTTTTTGCATTGCCACTGATTCGAAGCTCTTGATCGTCTTGAAATGCAGGGTGAATGACATAGTGAATGGTAATTGTCGGAGCAAATATTGCATGTAGTCAGAATACCCTGAGAAAAAATGCAAGCGTTAATGAACGTTTAGTTAACAGATAAAATCGTAACGTAAGGTGAGAGAAATGATTCGAACGAAACTTACAGTTTCATCGGTCCCAGAGCACACCACACAGGTTTTGTGATTATCATTTGTTATCACATTTGTTACGCCTGGCATTAGATCCAAAAACATGTCATCAGTAAATTGTGGGGAAGCTCTGTTAAATGCATGTGGTTTCAAAAATGGATCTACGGGCAGTGTAGTTTCTGCTGTATAATCCACACCGCCACGAATTATAGTCGGTGATTGCACAACTGTTGGTCGGGAGACTATACATTTATTGCATTGCCACTGATTCAAAGCTCTTGATTCCCTTGAAATGCACGGTGAGTGACATAGCGAATGGTAAGTGTCACAGCAAATACTGCATGTAGTCAGAATACCCTGAGAAGAAAATCCAAGCGTTAATGAACTTTTACTTAAGAGACAAAACCATAACACAAAGTGACAACACAAGAACATAATAAAAACAACAAAGTAGAACAAAACTTACAGTATCATCGGTCCCGCTGCAAACTACACAGGTGTTGTTACGTCCCGATTTAATTGTCTTTTCACTATTATCCAGGGACACTTGACTTTCGGACAGTTCAGCTTCTTTAGCTTCTGACTTGAGGTAGCCGGCTTTCCTTAATCTATTCTTTATGGAAATTTTACAGAGTGATTTGCTTTTTTTTCGCTTGAAAGACACAGTAGTAGTGTGCGATGCACTTCTGTTATCTCCGTTACTCGAGATATCATCACGTTTTTTAGGGCTTCCCGACATTCTGCGATGAGAAAAGTTAACCAGTAATAACGTCTGGTGTTATATTTATGCACAATTATATTTATGCTGATTCTTTTATAAACAGAACTTGGGTAATTTTATCACAAAAATTGACCACTATAACACTTGTACAAAGTTTCTGATTGTCTACCACTTAACAATTGATGTAATTAAACCTTGGAGTCGCTAACAAACAGACACGTCTTTCGCTGCGCACAGTTCACAACGATTTAACAACTGAACACCGCTTGGCCAGTGGTCTATGATCCTTGTAAAAAAATACCTGTGAAAAAGTAATAGTGAACTACCTGAGATAAGAGTGTGCATAGTTCGCACAAACTGTTAATGAGTCATCTGAGATACATCGATCTGATTGGTTGTGGCCCAACTTCTAACAGAGTAAATGAAAGGATAACAAAAGAAATCAATATCAGCTCTTATCTCTAAACTTTTGATTGTTTTTTGTACTTACTAAATGCATTTATGGCGTTGCTGGGGCTTGCCAAGTGTTGAGCCTTATTTTGCTAGTGTCGTGTCTTCTTACACGCAGCTACAAGAGTCAGTTTTAAAATGTTTCCAGTTTTAAAATGATACATTTGAAAGCATAGAAAACTACGTTTTCCCGAAATTATGAAACACGCCTGAAAGTAAGTACATTAAACGCTCGTAGGTCGTCCCTCCGGGGGTTTATTACGAGTATTGAAATACAGAGTTAACATAACTTATTTTTGTACCTATAATAAAATAAAAATGTATTATAAATAAATAAATATATATATATATACATATAAATCTATAAAATAAATCACTTTTATCCTGCATATAAGATATATAAGATACATATATTCAAAATTAGCCACCACCCATGTAAAACCGCGACGAGGCGCTAGTATAAAGTATAATGATAAGCCACCTTGGGCATAAAGATTATTTGAAATATTTCATAAGCTATAGGTACCTACCATGATAGGACTAGATAAAACGATTATTATGTACTTACCTCCTTGTCTCGTGACGGCACAACATTGAAATGCTTCCTGCCTGGAAAGTTATGGTGTTTTACTAGAAGAACGGTGGTATTTAAGATAAAATACACCTTGTTCATATAATCACACTTCCAACAATCCTACATCGCTTTGTTTCTAATTTTGGCGTGTATCACAAGAAAACATGTGTTACAAAATTATACTACTATTGGTACGGTACATTGTGCAACATTATATTGAACCTACGTATATTAACTTCAAAGTACGAACGTTAAAAAAACGAATACCTAGTACTTTTTCTAGCTAACCAAGGGAAGTCGACTAACAATCTCAATAACACTAACTTACACAGACATACATAAAAAATATATTTGATACTTAACCATAGATGAAAGGTAAACTAACGACAACCGCCTAAAAAAAATACTGGTATCCTGTTTTCAATAATATAATGACGGAATACTGTTGCGGGAATGCTCCTTTTGTTACAATTTTATTCTACTTTTTTATGTTGTGCTTTTTCTTAGAACTACACTTTACGGTACAATAATAACAACTGATAACATCTTATAAACAATACCTCAAGTACACTGAACATTGTTGTTATGTTAAAGAATACAAAGATTAAGATAAGGATATTACGAGGGTAAAACAATTGACACCATATTTAAAGAATATAATTTAAGATAGAACATGTCTCCGAACCTAACAATCAAAGGAAGGCAAAGAAAGACTAGACAGATAACTAAGAGTAGACGATTTTTATATATCATCCACATAAACCGGTGGAGTGGAAAAATGTTGATTCGATACATTCAACCGACACCGAGAGATTTAAGAAATCGTCATACCTGTGGTGAGTTGAAGTTCTTTATAGAATCGTAAATGTGACGTCTTTTGGCATCTCTATACAGACGACTGCAGCGATTCCTAAAAACTTTATAGTTTGACCGATTCTGAGAAATTTCTTTTATATCATCTCATGGCTTTTTCACGCTTATACATTAGTCGTTTAATCCCTTCGGAAAGCCAAGGTGCCGGAAGCTTTTTAACTCTATTTATCTTGTCGTATGTTTATCACAAACCCTTCAACTTTAGTGTCAATATCGCCACATTTGCAAATGGGAGACCAATCTATATTTTCTACATCATTCTTCAAATTCGTTTCACTAACACTTTTGCAACTACGTAAAACAATACGCTTGAGTTTCAGTTTAGGATAGACGACCTTGATGATGAAATGAAAATTAGGTCATGATGAACGAAAAAGGTGCAGAAAGTTGTCCATGAGTAGTAACTTTATTAGTCATATTACTGTGTATTCCCTAATCGACTAGACTGAGAAGAATAATATGGGACTGCTTTTGCATAGTTTGGAGATGCCAAATGGAAATTAATATTTGATTGAGCGAAATTAGTGTTCGGCAACACTTCTTTTAATATTTAATCTACAAAGGAATATTAATTACGGATTAACGTACTTTTACATTCATTTTTCCGTGATAAACGAATACCACGATTAATAAACATTAAATAAAATGTAATTCATTTTTATCAAAAGTCAATTGTTGAGCGTTTCAGCTTTTAAATTCCAAATTCTAAATCACACATTAGATCTATATTATTAGGGGACTTAAATAAAAGAGTAATCAGTAATTAATGTTTTATTTGTGTTTCCTGAACGTTGCATGACATGCAGAAACCAATTGGTAAAAATTTAAAAATATTTTTAAACTTTAGCCCCAGCGCAGGTTTCATAGGCAGTCCCAAAAAGGCTGTCCCAGGTCGATGCACCTTTCTCTATGCTCGGCAATCCAAATCCTGAAATTTAAAAAAAACCATTCTAAACAATGTAAGAATCAAAAAAATATTATTAATAAAAATTTCCTTTAAGAATCGAAGTTGTCTACTTATATTTATAGGCGTCATCAGCAAATTTTGAGGGTGCTCTATCAAGTTCATATGGTTTCACAACTGGATTTTGGCACCATAGTTTCTGCTGGTCATTGCACAACTGTTGGTCGGGAAACCATACAGTTATCGCACTGCCACTGACTCAAAACTCTTGATTGTCTTGAAACGCAGGGTGAATGGCATAGCGAATGGTAGGTGCCGAAACAAATACTGCATGTAGTCAGAATACCCTGAGAAAAACGCCAGCGTTAATGAGCGTTTAGTTGACAGACAAAATCGTAACACAAAATGGTAGAAGAATGAAGCTTACAGTTTCATCGGTCCCACAGCAAACCACACATATTTTGTTATTGTTAGTTATCCGATTTGTTACGTCTGGTATTAAATCTGTAAGCATCACATCAACAAGTTCTGAGAGTGTTCTAATTAGTTCATGTGGTTTCAAAAATGGATCTATGGGCGGCGTACTTTCTGCTGCACAATCCACATTTTCGCGAATTACAAACGGTGATTGCACAACACCATGCATTTTTTGCATTGCCACTGATTCGAAGCTCTTGATCGTCTTGAAATGCAGGGTGAATGACATAGTGAATGGTAATTGTCGGAGCAAATATTGCATGTAGTCAGAATACCCTGAGAAAAAATGCAAGCGTTAATGAACGTTTAGTTAACAGATAAAATCGTAACGTAAGGTGACAGAAATGATTCGAACGAAACTTACAGTTTCATCGGTCCCAGAGCACACCACACAGGTTTTGTGATTATCATTTGTTATCACATTTGTTACGCCTGGCATTAGATCCAAAAACATGTCATCAGTAAATTGTGGGGAAGCTCTGTTAAATGCATGTGGTTTCAAAAATGGATCTACGGGCAGTGTAGTTTCTGCTGTATAATCCACACCGCCACGAATTATAGTCGGTGATTGCACAACTGTTGGTCGGGAGACTATACATTTATTGCATTGCCACTGATTCAAAGCTCTTGATTCCCTTGAAATGCACGGTGAGTGACATAGCGAATGGTAAGTGTCACAGCAAATACTGCATGTAGTCAGAATACCCTGAGAAGAAAATCCAAGCGTTAATGAACTTTTACTTAAGAGACAAAACCATAACACAAAGTGACAACACAAGAACATAATAAAAACAACAAAGTAGAACAAAACTTACAGTATCATCGGTCCCGCTGCAAACTACACAGGTGTTGTTACGTCCCGATTTAATTGTCTTTTCACTATTATCCAGGGACACTTGACTTTCGGACAGTTCAGCTTCTTTAGCTTCTGACTTGAGGTAGCCGGCTTTCCTTAATCTATTCTTTATGGAAATTTTACAGAGTGATTTGCTTTTTTTTCGCTTGAAAGACACAGTAGTAGTGTGCGATGCACTTCTGTTATCTCCGTTACTCGAGATATCATCACGTTTTTTAGGGCTTCCCGACATTCTGCGATGAGAAAAGTTAACCAGTAATAACGTCTGGTGTTATATTTATGCACAATTATATTTATGCTGATTCTTTTATAAACTGAACTTGGGTAATTTTATCACAAAAATTGACCACTATAACACTTGTACAAAGTTTCTGATTGTCTACCACTTAACAATTGATGTAATTAAACCTTGGAGTCGCTAACAAACAGACACGTCTTTCGCTGCGCACAGTTCACAACGATTTAACAACTGAACACCGCTTGGCCAGTGGTCTATGATCCTTGTAAAAAAATACCTGTGAAAAAGTAATAGTGAACTACCTGAGATAAGAGTGTGCATAGTTCGCACAAACTGTTAATGAGTCATCTGAGATACATCGATCTGATTGGTTGTGGCCCAACTTCTAACAGAGTAAATGAAAGGATAACAAAAGAAATCAATATCAGCTCTTATCTCTAAACTTTTGATTGTTTTTTGTACTTACTAAATGCATTTATGGCGTTGCTGGGGCTTGCCAAGTGTTGAGCCTTATTTTGCTAGTGTCGTGTCTTCTTACACGCAGCTACAAGAGTCAGTTTTAAAATGTTTCCAGTTTTAAAATGATACATTTGAAAGCATAGAAAACTACGTTTTCCCGAAATTATGAAACACGCCTGAAAGTAAGTACATTAAACGCTCGTAGGTCGTCCCTCCGGGGGTTTATTACGAGTATTGAAATACAGAGTTAACATAACTTATTTTTGTACCTATAATAAAATAAAAATGTATTATAAATAAATAAATATATATATATATATATATATATATATAAATCTATAAAATAAATCACTTTTATCCTGCATATAAGATATATAAGATACATATATTCAAAATTAGCCACCACCCATGTAAAACCGCGACGAGGCGCTAGTATAAAGTATAATGATAAGCCACCTTGGGCATAAAGATTATTTGAAATATTTCATAAGCTATAGGTACCTACCATGATAGGACTAGATAAAACGATTATTATGTACTTACCTCCTTGTCTCGTGACGGCACAACATTGAAATGCTTCCTGCCTGGAAAGTTATGGTGTTTTACTAGAAGAACGGTGGTATTTAAGATAAAATACACCTTGTTCATACAATCACACTTCCAACAATCCTACATCGCTTTGTTTCTAATTTTGGCGTGTATCACAAGAAAACATGTGTTACAAAATTATACTACTATTGGTACGGTACATTGTGCAACATTATATTGAACCTACGTATATTAACTTCAAAGTACGAACGTTAAAAAAACGAATACCTAGTACTTTTTCTAGCTAAGCAAGGGAAGTCGACTAACAATCTCAATAACACTAACTTACACAGACATACATAAAAAATATATTTGATACTTAACCATAGATGAAAGGTAAACTAACGACAATCGCCTAAAAAAATACTGGTATCCTGTTTTCAATAATATAATGACGGAATACTGTTGCGGGAATGCTCCTTTTGTTACAATTTTATTCTACTTTTTTATGTTGTGCTTTTTCTTAGAACTACACTTTACGGTACGATAATAACAACTGATAACATCTTATAAACAATACCTCAAGTACACTGAACATTGTTGTTATGTTAAAGAATACAAAGATTAAGATAAGGATATTACGAGGGTAAAACAATTGATACCATATTTAAAGAATATAATTTAAGATAGAACATGTCTCCGAACCTAACAATCAAAGGAAGGCAAAGGAAGACTAGACAGATAACTAAGAGTAGACGATTTTTATATATCATCCACATAAACCGGTGGAGTGGAAAAATGTTGATTCGATACATTCAACCGACACCGAGAGATTTAAGAAATCGTCATACCTGTGGTGAGTTGAAGTTCTTTATAGAATCGTAAATGTGACGTCTTTTGGCATCTCTATACAGACGACTGCAGCGATTCCTAAAAACTTTATAGTTTGACCGATTCTGAGAAATTTCTTTTATATCATCTCATGGCTTTTTCACGCTTATACATTAGTCGTTTAATCCCTTCGGAAAGCCAAGGTGCCGGAAGCTTTTTAACTCTATTTATCTTGTCGTATGTTTATCACAAACCCTTCAACTTTAGTGTCAATATCGCCACATTTGCAAATGGGAGACCAATCTATATTTTCTACATCATTCTTCAAATTCGTTTCACTAACACTTTTGCAACTACGTAAAACAATACGCTTGAGTTTCAGTTTAGGATAGACGACCTTGATGATGAAATGAAAATTAGGTCATGATAAACGAAAAAGGTGCAGAAAGTTGTCCATGAGTAGTAACTTTATTAGTCATATTACTGTGTATTCCCTAATCGACTAAACTGAGAAGAATAATATGGGACTGCTTTTGCATAGTTTGGAGATGCCAAATGGAAATTAATATTTGATTGAGCGAAATTAGTGTTCGGCAACACTTCTTTTAATATTTAATCTACAAAGGAATATTAATTACGGATTAACGTACTTTTACATTCATTTTTCCGTGATAAACGAATACCACGATTAATAAACATTAAATAAAATGTAATTCATTTTTATCAAAAGTCAATTGTTGAGCGTTTCAGCTTTTAAATTCCAAATTCTAAATCACACATTAGATCTATATTATTAGGGGACTTAAATAAAAGAGTAATCAGTAATTAATGTTTTATTTGTGTTTCCTGAACGTTGCATGACATGCAGAAACCAATTGGTAAAAATTTAAAAATATTTTTAAACTTTAGCCCCAGCGCAGGTTTCATAGGCAGTCCCAAAAAGGCTGTCCCAGGTCGATGCACCTTTCTCTATGCTCGGCAATCCAAATCCTGAAATTTAAAAAAAACCATTCTAAACAATGTAAGAATCAAAAAAATATTATTAATAAAAATTTCCTTTAAGAATCGAAGTTGTCTACTTATATTTATAGGCGTCATTAGCAAATTTTGAGGGTGCTCTATCAAGTTCATATAGTTTCACAACTGGATTTTGGCACCATAGTTTCTGCTGGTCATTGCACAACTGTTGGTCGGGAAACCATACAGTTATCGCACTGCCACTGACTCAAAACTCTTGATTGTCTTGAAACGCAGGGTGAATGGCATAGCGAATGGTAGGTGCCGAAACAAATACTGCATGTAGTCAGAATACCCTGAGAAAAACGCCAGCGTTAATGAGCGTTTAGTTGACAGACAAAATCGTAACACAAAATGGTAGAAGAATGAAGCTTACAGTTTCATCGGTCCCACAGCAAACCACACATATTTTGTTATTGTTAGTTATCCGATTTGTTACGTCTGGTATTAAATCTGTAAGCATCACATCAACAAGTTCTGAGAGTGTTCTAATTAGTTCATGTGGTTTCAAAAATGGATCTATGGGCGGCGTACTTTCTGCTGCACAATCCACATTTTCGCGAATTACAAACGGTGATTGCACAACACCATGCATTTTTTGCATTGCCACTGATTCGAAGCTCTTGATCGTCTTGAAATGCAGGGTGAATGACATAGTGAATGGTAATTGTCGGAGCAAATATTGCATGTAGTCAGAATACCCTGAGAAAAAATGCAAGCGTTAATGAACGTTTAGTTAACAGATAAAATCGTAACGTAAGGTGAGAGAAATGATTCGAACGAAACTTACAGTTTCATCGGTCCCAGAGCACACCACACAGGTTTTGTGATTATCATTTGTTATCACATTTGTTACGCCTGGCATTAGATCCAAAAACATGTCATCAGTAAATTGTGGGGAAGCTCTGTTAAATGCATGTGGTTTCAAAAATGGATCTACGGGCAGTGTAGTTTCTGCTGTATAATCCACACCGCCACGAATTATAGTCGGTGATTGCACAACTGTTGGTCGGGAGACTATACATTTATTGCATTGCCACTGATTCAAAGCTCTTGATTCCCTTGAAATGCACGGTGAGTGACATAGCGAATGGTAAGTGTCACAGCAAATACTGCATGTAGTCAGAATACCCTGAGAAGAAAATCCAAGCGTTAATGAACTTTTACTTAAGAGACAAAACCATAACACAAAGTGACAACACAAGAACATAATAAAAACAACAAAGTAGAACAAAACTTACAGTATCATCGGTCCCGCTGCAAACTACACAGGTGTTGTTACGTCCCGATTTAATTGTCTTTTCACTATTATCCAGGGACACTTGACTTTCGGACAGTTCAGCTTCTTTAGCTTCTGACTTGAGGTAGCCGGCTTTCCTTAATCTATTCTTTATGGAAATTTTACAGAGTGATTTGCTTTTTTTTCGCTTGAAAGACACAGTAGTAGTGTGCGATGCACTTCTGTTATCTCCGTTACTCGAGATATCATCACGTTTTTTAGGGCTTCCCGACATTCTGCGATGAGAAAAGTTAACCAGTAATAACGTCTGGTGTTATATTTATGCACAATTATATTTATGCTGATTCTTTTATAAACAGAACTTGGGTAATTTTATCACAAAAATTGACCACTATAACACTTGTACAAAGTTTCTGATTGTCTACCACTTAACAATTGATGTAATTAAACCTTGGAGTCGCTAACAAACAGACACGTCTTTCGCTGCGCACAGTTCACAACGATTTAACAACTGAACACCGCTTGGCCAGTGGTCTATGATCCTTGTAAAAAAATACCTGTGAAAAAGTAATAGTGAACTACCTGAGATAAGAGTGTGCATAGTTCGCACAAACTGTTAATGAGTCATCTGAGATACATCGATCTGATTGGTTGTGGCCCAACTTCTAACAGAGTAAATGAAAGGATAACAAAAGAAATCAATATCAGCTCTTATCTCTAAACTTTTGATTGTTTTTTGTACTTACTAAATGCATTTATGGCGTTGCTGGGGCTTGCCAAGTGTTGAGCCTTATTTTGCTAGTGTCGTGTCTTCTTACACGCAGCTACAAGAGTCAGTTTTAAAATGTTTCCAGTTTTAAAATGATACATTTGAAAGCATAGAAAACTACGTTTTCCCGAAATTATGAAACACGCCTGAAAGTAAGTACATTAAACGCTCGTAGGTCGTCCCTCCGGGGGTTTATTACGAGTATTGAAATACAGAGTTAACATAACTTATTTTTGTACCTATAATAAAATAAAAATGTATTATAAATAAATAAATATATATATATATATATATAAATCTATAAAATAAATCACTTTTATCCTGCATATAAGATATATAAGATACATATATTCAAAATTAGCCACCACCCATGTAAAACCGCGACGAGGCGCTAGTATAAAGTATAATGATAAGCCACCTTGGGCATAAAGATTATTTGAAATATTTCATAAGCTATAGGTACCTACCATGATAGGACTAGATAAAACGATTATTATGTACTTACCTCCTTGTCTCGTGACGGCACAACATTGAAATGCTTCCTGCCTGGAAAGTTATGGTGTTTTACTAGAAGAACGGTGGTATTTAAGATAAAATACACCTTGTTCATACAATCACACTTCCAACAATCCTACATCGCTTTGTTTCTAATTTTGGCGTGTATCACAAGAAAACATGTGTTACAAAATTATACTACTATTGGTACGGTACATTGTGCAACATTATATTGAACCTACGTATATTAACTTCAAAGTACGAACGTTAAAAAAACGAATACCTAGTACTTTTTCTAGCTAACCAAGGGAAGTCGACTAACAATCTCAATAACACTAACTTACACAGACATACATAAAAAATATATTTGATACTTAACCATAGATGAAAGGTAAACTAACGACAATCGCCTAAAAAAAATACTGGTATCCTGTTTTCAATAATATAATGACGGAATACTGTTGCGGGAATGCTCCTTTTGTTACAATTTTATTCTACTTTTTTATGTTGTGCTTTTTCTTAGAACTACACTTTACGGTACGATAATAACAACTGATAACATCTTATAAACAATACCTCAAGTACACTGAACATTGTTGTTATGTTAAAGAATACAAAGATTAAGATAAGGATATTACGAGGGTAAAACAATTGACACCATATTTAAAGAATATAATTTAAGATAGAACATGTCTCCGAACCTAACAATCAAAGGAAGGCAAAGGAAGACTAGACAGATAACTAAGAGTAGACGATTTTTATATATCATCCACATAAACCGGTGGAGTGGAAAAATGTTGATTCGATACATTCAACCGACACCGAGAGATTTAAGAAATCGTCATACCTGTGGTGAGTTGAAGTTCTTTATAGAATCGTAAATGTGACGTCTTTTGGCATCTCTATACAGACGACTGCAGCGATTCCTAAAAACTTTATAGTTTGACCGATTCTGAGAAATTTCTTTTATATCATCTCATGGCTTTTTCACGCTTATACATTAGTCGTTTAATCCCTTCGGAAAGCCAAGGTGCCGGAAGCTTTTTAACTCTATTTATCTTGTCGTATGTTTATCACAAACCCTTCAACTTTAGTGTCAATATCGCCACATTTGCAAATGGGAGACCAATCTATATTTTCTACATCATTCTTCAAATTCGTTTCACTAACACTTTTGCAACTACGTAAAACAATACGCTTGAGTTTCAGTTTAGGATAGACGACCTTGATGATGAAATGAAAATTAGGTCATGATAAACGAAAAAGGTGCAGAAAGTTGTCCATGAGTAGTAACTTTATTAGTCATATTACTGTGTATTCCCTAATCGACTAGACTGAGAAGAATAATATGGGACTGCTTTTGCATAGTTTGGAGATGCCAAATGGAAATTAATATTTGATTGAGCGAAATTAGTGTTCGGCAACACTTCTTTTAATATTTAATCTACAAAGGAATATTAATTACGGATTAACGTACTTTTACATTCATTTTTCCGTGATAAACGAATACCACGATTAATAAACATTAAATAAAATGTAATTCATTTTTATCAAAAGTCAATTGTTGAGCGTTTCAGCTTTTAAATTCCAAATTCTAAATCACACATTAGATCTATATTATTAGGGGACTTAAATAAAAGAGTAATCAGTAATTAATGTTTTATTTGTGTTTCCTGAACGTTGCATGACATGCAGAAACCAATTGGTAAAAATTTAAAAATATTTTTAAACTTTAGCCCCAGCGCAGGTTTCATAAGCAGTCCCAAAAAGGCTGTCCCAGGTCGATGCACCTTTCTCTATGCTCGGCAATCCAAATCCTGAAATTTAAAAAAAACCATTCTAAACAATATAAGAATCAAAAAAATATTATTAATAAAAATTTCCTTTAAGAATCGAAGTTGTCTACTTATATTTATAGGCGTCATTAGCAAATTTTGAGGGTGCTCTATCAAGTTCATATGGTTTCACAACTGGATTTTGGCACCATAGTTTCTGCTGGTCATTGCACAACTGTTGGTCGGGAAACCATACAGTTATCGCACTGCCACTGACTCAAAACTCTTGATTGTCTTGAAACGCAGGGTGAATGGCATAGCGAATGGTAGGTGCCGAAACAAATACTGCATGTAGTCAGAATACCCTGAGAAAAACGCCAGCGTTAACCCTTTACTTGGCAAGAACTAAAAATATGAAAAAAAAGGAAATTATTGATAAATTTTGTTTAATTTATGAATGGACAACTTGAGAAAAATAAAAATAAAAATCTAGGTATCCTAGGTTTCGAGAAAACTTAAGTACATCACAATGTACACTGCCAATTTTACAGAAATATTATAAATAAATTGTTTGTACATTTTGGTGTACACTACCAAGGACATAATGAATTACATTATTCAGGTTATTATAAATTTATTTCAAAAAAAGGAGGAAATATTTAAATTATTCTTTATTATTTTAGGTGAAAATTACGAAAGCAATTACGTTTTATTTTTCCCACAACAAAACACAAATGTACGTTACATTTTATACAGTAGACAGATGTTCTTCCACTCTTACAATATTTGCAACGCATTGTTTCATTACCTGCTTCTGGAAGATGACCTGTGTTATCAAATCTGACGCTATCAGTTGGTCGGACTGAGACTGGTTTATGGATTTTCAGATTCTCGCCTATATCGTCTGTAACGTTTTGGTTTGTTCCTATTCTATTAGACTTAGACAACCCATCAAACAATTCAAATCTGAAATCTTTCAATGAAGTCTTCTTCCCATCTCTTCTATGTAGGAGCCAAGCGTTATTTATACACATATCAACAAGTTGTGAAAATATTCCCAAGTACCAACGGTGACTTTTGAAGGGAGTTCTATATAACGATATCAACATATCTGCTAAATCGACCCCTCCCATATGTTTGTTGTAATGTTTGACCACTTGAGGACATTCTACATCTACTTTCTTTTTCTCATCCTTATCGTATCGTTTGATTATTTCTAAGGGGTACGAGTCTATGTAGGTGCTAATAAGTGTAACCACTTTATTGTCGTTCCACTTTACGACTGCCAACTTATTCTTATTGCAAACCACCTGGGCGCTAGAACCGCGTTTCTTCTTTTTTAATTGTTTGTCAGTTGGCAATAACTCTTGACAGCCTCTGAGACGATTTGTCCTTATTGTTCCTAGACTAAGGATCCCGTATTCTTCCCGCAGAATATATGTTAGTTCAGGCGACATAAAAAAGTTATCAGCATACACAATGGCCGGCTTTTTCTTTATAGTTTGACACAATGCAAGCACTACCATACCTCCTAAACCAATTGTAGCTTCTTTCTCTGAAAAAGTCAGTCCACGAAAGGTATCGTCGCCACCATACAGAATAAAATCGTAGATGATACCCGAAACACCCGCACGGACAAAATTCTTAAACCCCCATTTCTTAGGTTTCATTTTTACGTACTGCTTTCGTTTACCTGCTTTACGACCTTTATAAGGTATCATCATCTCGTCAATGGAATATTTTCCTTCTTCTTCAATTTTCAGAAAATTTTTGCGTATTTTCTCCATTAGGGGGCGAATCTTGAAATAACGGTCTGAATCTTCCAAAGTATTATCAACAAAATGAATATATCGACGTATTTGTTGATACTTTTTGAGAGGCATAAGATCAGCAATGAGAGGGTATCTTGTTTTTCTTGCCCAATAGTCAGTATAAGCTGGCATCTGTACTATACCCATCATGATTTGAATGGCCAGGAAGCTTTTAATCTCATCTTCTGTCAGCTGAATAGATCGACCTAGTTGTTCAACTGCATATAAATTTGTATTATAAACAATGTCAGTAATTAAGTCAGGAGAAAAAAAGAAATAAAAATAATCCAGTACTGTCTCTATTTGTGTTTGATAGAGATTGTATAAGTTTTCTTCAAGAGATACATTGTGACGAAATACTGCTTTTGACCATTGATAATTTAGGGCGAATTTCTGAACCTTTACTTTTTTGGTCACTACAGTCTTTGTTGTCTTTTTACGCTTGGACCTGGTAAGTAGTAACTGCTGTCCGCTGGTGCTAGGCTGGGGAGATGATAGTTCAACAGAAGGAGATGGCAAAGATTGGATGGAGTTCAATGTGGGTATAACATTGTAGTTACTTGTATTCGGCGATGGAAAAACTTCATCAAATGTTGGTGTGAGTGGTAAAGTAATGGGTATATCATGCTGTTCGTTATTGGAGTCAGTTGAAGTATCAAGCAAATTAAGGGCTTCTAGTGATGATGCTATTGAAGGTGGATCAGAGGTATCTGGTGAAGGCGGTATATAAGCATTTGCTTCCTCATCAGATGTGGAACTATCGTCAGAGCATGCGTTTTGAGCGGGTACCAAAGCCAAGATCTTATGGGCGCGAGTTAGTTGTAAGTTCTGCAGGCGGAAAAAGAAAAAAAAAAGTTCAAAGCAGACAGTTTTTATGAGAAGGTGAAAAAATAAATAAACAAAAACTGCCGATTCGTTGAAAAACAAAAACTGTGTAATTGTGTGTAGCAATGTACAGCGTGGTTACCATAGTTACCATTTTTAGTATTTTAGTGCATAGTGTTTATTGGCAACGTGCAGTGCAGTGTACATACATTTGTTTCAACCAAAATCGGCCATAAAAATTGAGACAGTAACGCATAAAACCACCTTTTGAGTAATACATAGTTTTTAGATCAAATAACACACCATTTTTTATTAGTTTTTGAGCTAAAAAGTAATTTATAACGCAAAAACTTACCCGGGTCCCGCCAACACTTTGTTGTTTCGAAGCCATTTTGAATTTGACATGTGTTGTTCAGTGTTGCAACAACGAAAATATTTTTCTACTAATTCTAAATTATTTAGTAATATTTTTAATAAAAACAAAACAAAAAAATATTATTATTTAACCAGTAATTTTTTTTTTAAATGTATGTACAGTCTAATGTACCTTACCAAGTTAAGGGTTAATGAGCGTTTAGTTGACAGACAAAATCGTAACACAAAATGGTAGAAGAATGAAGCTTACAGTTTCATCGGTCCCACAGCAAACCACACATATTTTGTTATTGTTAGTTATCCGATTTGTTACGTCTGGTATTAAATCTGTAAGCATCACATCAACAAGTTCTGAGAGTGTTCTAATTAGTTCATGTGGTTTCAAAAATGGATCTATGGGCGGCGTACTTTCTGCTGCACAATCCACATTTTCGCGAATTACAAACGGTGATTGCACAACACCATGCATTTTTTGCATTGCCACTGATTCGAAGCTCTTGATCGTCTTGAAATGCAGGGTGAATGACATAGTGAATGGTAATTGTCGGAGCAAATATTGCATGTAGTCAGAATACCCTGAGAAAAAATGCAAGCGTTAATGAACGTTTAGTTAACAGATAAAATCGTAACGTAAGGTGAGAGAAATGATTCGAACGAAACTTACAGTTTCATCGGTCCCAGAGCACACCACACAGGTTTTGTGATTATCATTTGTTATCACATTTGTTACGCCTGGCATTAGATCCAAAAACATGTCATCAGTAAATTGTGGGGAAGCTCTGTTAAATGCATGTGGTTTCAAAAATGGATCTACGGGCAGTGTAGTTTCTGCTGTATAATCCACACCGCCACGAATTATAGTCGGTGATTGCACAACTGTTGGTCGGGAGACTATACATTTATTGCATTGCCACTGATTCAAAGCTCTTGATTCCCTTGAAATGCACGGTGAGTGACATAGCGAATGGTAAGTGTCACAGCAAATACTGCATGTAGTCAGAATACCCTGAGAAGAAAATCCAAGCGTTAATGAACTTTTACTTAAGAGACAAAACCATAACACAAAGTGACAACACAAGAACATAATAAAAACAACAAAGTAGAACAAAACTTACAGTATCATCGGTCCCGCTGCAAACTACACAGGTGTTGTTACGTCCCGATTTAATTGTCTTTTCACTCTTATCCAGGGACACTTGACTTTCGGACAGTTCAGCTTCTTTAGCTTCTGACTTGAGGTAGCCGGCTTTCCTTAATCTATTCTTTATGGAAATTTTACAGAGTGATTTGCTTTTTTTTCGCTTGAAAGACACAGTAGTAGTGTGCGATGCACTTCTGTTATCTCCGTTACTCGAGATATCATCACGTTTTTTAGGGCTTCCCGACATTCTGCGATGAGAAAAGTTAACCAGTAATAACGTCTGGTGTTATATTTATGCACAATTATATTTATGCTGATTCTTTTATAAACAGAACTTGGGTAATTTTATCACAAAAATTGACCACTATAACACTTGTACAAAGTTTCTGATTGTCTACCACTTAACAATTGATGTAATTAAACCTTGGAGTCGCTAACAAACAGATACGTCTTTCGCTGCGCACAGTTCACAACGATTTAACAACTGAACACCGCTTGGCCAGTGGTCTATGATCCTTGTAAAAAAATACCTGTGAAAAAGTAATAGTGAACTACCTGAGATAAGAGTGTGCATAGTTCGCACAAACTGTTAATGAGTCATCTGAGATACATCGATCTGATTGGTTGTGGCCCAACTTCTAACAGAGTAAATGAAAGGATAACAAAAGAAATCAATATCAGCTCTTATCTCTAAACTTTTGATTGTTTTTTGTACTTACTAAATGCATTTATGGCGTTGCTGGGGCTTGCCAAGTGTTGAGCCTTATTTTGCTAGTGTCGTGTCTTCTTACACGCAGCTACAAGAGTCAGTTTTAAAATGTTTCCAGTTTTAAAATGATACATTTGAAAGCATAGAAAACTACGTTTTCCCGAAATTATGAAACACGCCTGAAAGTAAGTACATTAAACGCTCGTAGGTCGTCCCTCCGGGGGTTTATTACGAGTATTGAAATACAGAGTTAACATAACTTATTTTTGTACCTATAATAAAATAAAAATGTATTATAAATAAATAAATATATATATATATATATAAATCTATAAAATAAATCACTTTTATCCTGCATATAAGATATATAAGATACATATATTCAAAATTAGCCACCACCCATGTAAAACCGCGACGAGGCGCTAGTATAAAGTATAATGATAAGCCACCTTGGGCATAAAGATTATTTGAAATATTTCATAAGCTATAGGTACCTACCATGATAGGACTAGATAAAACGATTATTATGTACTTACCTCCTTGTCTCGTGACGGCACAACATTGAAATGCTTCCTGCCTGGAAAGTTATGGTGTTTTACTAGAAGAACGGTGGTATTTAAGATAAAATACACCTTGTTCATACAATCACACTTCCAACAATCCTACATCGCTTTGTTTCTAATTTTGGCGTGTATCACAAGAAAACATGTGTTACAAAATTATACTACTATTGCTACGGTACATTGTGCAACATTATATTGAACCTACGTATATTAACTTCAAAGTACGAACGTTAAAAAAACGAATACCTAGTACTTTTTCTAGCTAACCAAGGGAAGTCGACTAACAATCTCAATAACACTAACTTACACAGACATACATAAAAAATATATTTGATACTTAACCATAGATGAAAGGTAAACTAACGACAATCGCCTAAAAAAAATACTGGTATCCTGTTTTCAATAATATAATGACGGAATACTGTTGCGGGAATGCTCCTTTTGTTACAATTTTATTCTACTTTTTTATGTTGTGCTTTTTCTTAGAACTACACTTTACGGTACGATAATAACAACTGATAACATCTTATAAACAATACCTCAAGTACACTGAACATTGTTGTTATGTTAAAGAATACAAAGATTAAGATAAGGATATTACGAGGGTAAAACAATTGACACCATATTTAAAGAATATAATTTAAGATAGAACATGTCTCCGAACCTAACAATCAAAGGAAGGCAAAGGAAGACTAGACAGATAACTAAGAGTAGACGATTTTTATATATCATCCACATAAACCGGTGGAGTGGAAAAATGTTGATTCGATACATTCAACCGACACCGAGAGATTTAAGAAATCGTCATACCTGTGGTGAGTTGAAGTTCTTTATAGAATCGTAAATGTGACGTCTTTTGGCATCTCTATACAGACGACTGCAGCGATTCCTAAAAACTTTATAGTTTGACCGATTCTGAGAAATTTCTTTTATATCATCTCATGGCTTTTTCACGCTTATACATTAGTCGTTTAATCCCTTCGGAAAGCCAAGGTGCCGGAAGCTTTTTAACTCTATTTATCTTGTCGTATGTTTATCACAAACCCTTCAACTTTAGTGTCAATATCGCCACATTTGCAAATGGGAGACCAATCTATATTTTCTACATCATTCTTCAAATTCGTTTCACTAACACTTTTGCAACTACGTAAAACAATACGCTTGAGTTTCAGTTTAGGATAGACGACCTTGATGATGAAATGAAAATTAGGTCATGATAAACGAAAAAGGTGCAGAAAGTTGTCCATGAGTAGTAACTTTATTAGTCATATTACTGTGTATTCCCTAATCGACTAGACTGAGAAGAATAATATGGGACTGCTTTTGCATAGTTTGGAGATGCCAAATGGAAATTAATATTTGATTGAGCGAAATTAGTGTTCGGCAACACTTCTTTTAATATTTAATCTACAAAGGAATATTAATTACGGATTAACGTACTTTTACATTCATTTTTCCGTGATAAACGAATACCACGATTAATAAACATTAAATAAAATGTAATTCATTTTTATCAAAAGTCAATTGTTGAGCGTTTCAGCTTTTAAATTCCAAATTCTAAATCACACATTAGATCTATATTATTAGGGGACTTAAATAAAAGAGTAATCAGTAATTAATGTTTTATTTGTGTTTCCTGAACGTTGCATGACATGCAGAAACCAATTGGTAAAAATTTAAAAATATTTTTAAACTTTAGCCCCAGCGCAGGTTTCATAAGCAGTCCCAAAAAGGCTGTCCCAGGTCGATGCACCTTTCTCTATGCTCGGCAATCCAAATCCTGAAATTTAAAAAAAACCATTCTAAACAATATAAGAATCAAAAAAATATTATTAATAAAAATTTCCTTTAAGAATCGAAGTTGTCTACTTATATTTATAGGCGTCATTAGCAAATTTTGAGGGTGCTCTATCAAGTTCATATGGTTTCACAACTGGATTTTGGCACCATAGTTTCTGCTGGTCATTGCACAACTGTTGGTCGGGAAACCATACAGTTATCGCACTGCCACTGACTCAAAACTCTTGATTGTCTTGAAACGCAGGGTGAATGGCATAGCGAATGGTAGGTGCCGAAACAAATACTGCATGTAGTCAGAATACCCTGAGAAAAACGCCAGCGTTAATGAGCGTTTAGTTGACAGACAAAATCGTAACACAAAATGGTAGAAGAATGAAGCTTACAGTTTCATCGGTCCCACAGCAAACCACACATATTTTGTTATTGTTAGTTATCCGATTTGTTACGTCTGGTATTAAATCTGTAAGCATCACATCAACAAGTTCTGAGAGTGTTCTAATTAGTTCATGTGGTTTCAAAAATGGATCTATGGGCGGCGTACTTTCTGCTGCACAATCCACATTTTCGCGAATTACAAACGGTGATTGCACAACACCATGCATTTTTTGCATTGCCACTGATTCGAAGCTCTTGATCGTCTTGAGATGCAGGGTGAATGACATAGTGAATGGTAATTGTCGGAGCAAATATTGCATGTAGTCAGAATACCCTGAGAAAAAATGCAAGCGTTAATGAACGTTTAGTTAACAGATAAAATCGTAACGTAAGGTGACAGAAATGATTCGAACGAAACTTACAGTTTCATCGGTCCCAGAGCACACCACACAGGTTTTGTGATTATCATTTGTTATCACATTTGTTACGCCTGGCATTAGATCCAAAAACATGTCATCAGTAAATTGTGGGGAAGCTCTGTTAAATGCATGTGGTTTCAAAAATGGATCTACGGGCAGTGTAGTTTCTGCTGTATAATCCACACCGCCACGAATTATAGTCGGTGATTGCACAACTGTTGGTCGGGAGACTATACATTTATTGCATTGCCACTGATTCAAAGCTCTTGATTCCCTTGAAATGCACGGTGAGTGACATAGCGAATGGTAAGTGTCACAGCAAATACTGCATGTAGTCAGAATACCCTGAGAAGAAAATCCAAGCGTTAATGAACTTTTACTTAAGAGACAAAACCATAACACAAAGTGACAACACAAGAACATAATAAAAACAACAAAGTAGAACAAAACTTACAGTATCATCGGTCCCGCTGCAAACTACACAGGTGTTGTTACGTCCCGATTTAATTGTCTTTTCACTCTTATCCAGGGACACTTGACTTTCGGACAGTTCAGCTTCTTTAGCTTCTGACTTGAGGTAGCCGGCTTTCCTTAATCTATTCTTTATGGAAATTTTACAGAGTGATTTGCTTTTTTTTCGCTTGAAAGACACAGTAGTAGTGTGCGATGCACTTCTGTTATCTCCGTTACTCGAGATATCATCACGTTTTTTAGGGCTTCCCGACATTCTGCGATGAGAAAAGTTAACCAGTAATAACGTCTGGTGTTATATTTATGCACAATTATATTTATGCTGATTCTTTTATAAACAGAACTTGGGTAATTTTATCACAAAAATTGACCACTATAACACTTGTACAAAGTTTCTGATTGTCTACCACTTAACAATTGATGTAATTAAACCTTGGAGTCGCTAACAAACAGACACGTCTTTCGCTGCGCACAGTTCACAACGATTTAACAACTGAACACCGCTTGGCCAGTGGTCTATGATCCTTGTAAAAAAATACCTGTGAAAAAGTAATAGTGAACTACCTGAGATAAGAGTGTGCATAGTTCGCACAAACTGTTAATGAGTCATCTGAGATACATCGATCTGATTGGTTGTGGCCCAACTTCTAACAGAGTAAATGAAAGGATAACAAAAGAAATCAATATCAGCTCTTATCTCTAAACTTTTGATTGTTTTTTGTACTTACTAAATGCATTTATGGCGTTGCTGGGGCTTGCCAAGTGTTGAGCCTTATTTTGCTAGTGTCGTGTCTTCTTACACGCAGCTACAAGAGTCAGTTTTAAAATGTTTCCAGTTTTAAAATGATACATTTGAAAGCATAGAAAACTACGTTTTCCCGAAATTATGAAACACGCCTGAAAGTAAGTACATTAAACGCTCGTAGGTCGTCCCTCCGGGGGTTTATTACGAGTATTGAAATACAGAGTTAACATAACTTATTTTTGTACCTATAATAAAATAAAAATGTATTATAAATAAATAAATATATATATATATATATATAAATCTATAAAATAAATCACTTTTATCCTGCATATAAGATATATAAGATACATATATTCAAAATTAGCCACCACCCATGTAAAACCGCGACGAGGCGCTAGTATAAAGTATAATGATAAGCCACCTTGGGCATAAAGATTATTTGAAATATTTCATAAGCTATAGGTACCTACCATGATAGGACTAGATAAAACGATTATTATGTACTTACCTCCTTGTCTCGTGACGGCACAACATTGAAATGCTTCCTGCCTGGAAAGTTATGGTGTTTTACTAGAAGAACGGTGGTATTTAAGATAAAATACACCTTGTTCATACAATCACACTTCCAACAATCCTACATCGCTTTGTTTCTAATTTTGGCGTGTATCACAAGAAAACATGTGTTACAAAATTATACTACTATTGCTACGGTACATTGTGCAACATTATATTGAACCTACGTATATTAACTTCAAAGTACGAACGTTAAAAAAACGAATACCTAGTACTTTTTCTAGCTAACCAAGGGAAGTCGACTAACAATCTCAATAACACTAACTTACACAGACATACATAAAAAATATATTTGATACTTAACCATAGATGAAAGGTAAACTAACGACAATCGCCTAAAAAAAATACTGGTATCCTGTTTTCAATAATATAATGACGGAATACTGTTGCGGGAATGCTCCTTTTGTTACAATTTTATTCTACTTTTTTATGTTGTGCTTTTTCTTAGAACTACACTTTACGGTACGATAATAACAACTGATAACATCTTATAAACAATACCTCAAGTACACTGAACATTGTTGTTATGTTAAAGAATACAAAGATTAAGATAAGGATATTACGAGGGTAAAACAATTGACACCATATTTAAAGAATATAATTTAAGATAGAACATGTCTCCGAACCTAACAATCAAAGGAAGGCAAAGGAAGACTAGACAGATAACTAAGAGTAGACGATTTTTATATATCATCCACATAAACCGGTGGAGTGGAAAAATGTTGATTCGATACATTCAACCGACACCGAGAGATTTAAGAAATCGTCATACCTGTGGTGAGTTGAAGTTCTTTATAGAATCGTAAATGTGACGTCTTTTGGCATCTCTATACAGACGACTGCAGCGATTCCTAAAAACTTTATAGTTTGACCGATTCTGAGAAATTTCTTTTATATCATCTCATGGCTTTTTCACGCTTATACATTAGTCGTTTAATCCCTTCGGAAAGCCAAGGTGCCGGAAGCTTTTTAACTCTATTTATCTTGTCGTATGTTTATCACAAACCCTTCAACTTTAGTGTCAATATCGCCACATTTGCAAATGGGAGACCAATCTATATTTTCTACATCATTCTTCAAATTCGTTTCACTAACACTTTTGCAACTACGTAAAACAATACGCTTGAGTTTCAGTTTAGGATAGACGACCTTGATGATGAAATGAAAATTAGGTCATGATAAACGAAAAAGGTGCAGAAAGTTGTCCATGAGTAGTAACTTTATTAGTCATATTACTGTGTATTCCCTAATCGACTAGACTGAGAAGAATAATATGGGACTGCTTTTGCATAGTTTGGAGATGCCAAATGGAAATTAATATTTGATTGAGCGAAATTAGTGTTCGGCAACACTTCTTTTAATATTTAATCTACAAAGGAATATTAATTACGGATTAACGTACTTTTACATTCATTTTTCCGTGATAAACGAATACCACGATTAATAAACATTAAATAAAATGTAATTCATTTTTATCAAAAGTCAATTGTTTAGCGTTTCAGCTTTTAAATTCCAAATTCTAAATCACACATTAGATCTATATTATTAGGGGACTTAAATAAAAGAGTAATCAGTAATTAATGTTTTATTTGTGTTTCCTGAACGTTGCATGACATGCAGAAACCAATTGGTAAAAATTTAAAAATATTTTTAAACTTTAGCCCCAGCGCAGGTTTCATAGGCAGTCCCAAAAAGGCTGTCCCAGGTCGATGCACCTTTCTCTATGCTCGGCAATCCAAATCCTGAAATTTAAAAAAAACCATTCTAAACAATGTAAGAATCAAAAAAATATTATTAATAAAAATTTCCTTTAAGAATCGAAGTTGTCTACTTATATTTATAGGCGTCATCAGCAAATTTTGAGGGTGCTCTATCAAGTTCATATGGTTTCACAACTGGATTTTGGCACCATAGTTTCTGCTGGTCATTGCACAACTGTTGGTCGGGAAACCATACAGTTATCGCACTGCCACTGACTCAAAACTCTTGATTGTCTTGAAACGCAGGGTGAATGGCATAGCGAATGGTAGGTGCCGAAACAAATACTGCATGTAGTCAGAATACCCTGAGAAAAACGCCAGCGTTAATGAGCGTTTAGTTGACAGACAAAATCGTAACACAAAATGGTAGAAGAATGAAGCTTACAGTTTCATCGGTCCCACAGCAAACCACACATATTTTGTTATTGTTAGTTATCCGATTTGTTACGTCTGGTATTAAATCTGTAAGCATCACATCAACAAGTTCTGAGAGTGTTCTAATTAGTTCATGTGGTTTCAAAAATGGATCTATGGGCGGCGTACTTTCTGCTGCACAATCCACATTTTCGCGAATTACAAACGGTGATTGCACAACACCATGCATTTTTTGCATTGCCACTGATTCGAAGCTCTTGATCGTCTTGAAATGCAGGGTGAATGACATAGTGAATGGTAATTGTCGGAGCAAATATTGCATGTAGTCAGAATACCCTGAGAAAAAATGCAAGCGTTAATGAACGTTTAGTTAACAGATAAAATCGTAACGTAAGGTGACAGAAATGATTCGAACGAAACTTACAGTTTCATCGGTCCCAGAGCACACCACACAGGTTTTGTGATTATCATTTGTTATCACATTTGTTACGCCTGGCATTAGATCCAAAAACATGTCATCAGTAAATTGTGGGGAAGCTCTGTTAAATGCATGTGGTTTCAAAAATGGATCTACGGGCAGTGTAGTTTCTGCTGTATAATCCACACCGCCACGAATTATAGTCGGTGATTGCACAACTGTTGGTCGGGAGACTATACATTTATTGCATTGCCACTGATTCAAAGCTCTTGATTCCCTTGAAATGCACGGTGAGTGACATAGCGAATGGTAAGTGTCACAGCAAATACTGCATGTAGTCAGAATACCCTGAGAAGAAAATCCAAGCGTTAATGAACTTTTACTTAAGAGACAAAACCATAACACAAAGTGACAACACAAGAACATAATAAAAACAACAAAGTAGAACAAAACTTACAGTATCATCGGTCCCGCTGCAAACTACACAGGTGTTGTTACGTCCCGATTTAATTGTCTTTTCACTATTATCCAGGGACACTTGACTTTCGGACAGTTCAGCTTCTTTAGCTTCTGACTTGAGGTAGCCGGCTTTCCTTAATCTATTCTTTATGGAAATTTTACAGAGTGATTTGCTTTTTTTTCGCTTGAAAGACACAGTAGTAGTGTGCGATGCACTTCTGTTATCTCCGTTACTCGAGATATCATCACGTTTTTTAGGGCTTCCCGACATTCTGCGATGAGAAAAGTTAACCAGTAATAACGTCTGGTGTTATATTTATGCACAATTATATTTATGCTGATTCTTTTATAAACAGAACTTGGGTAATTTTATCACAAAAATTGACCACTATAACACTTGTACAAAGTTTCTGATTGTCTACCACTTAACAATTGATGTAATTAAACCTTGGAGTCGCTAACAAACAGACACGTCTTTCGCTGCGCACAGTTCACAACGATTTAACAACTGAACACCGCTTGGCCAGTGGTCTATGATCCTTGTAAAAAAATACCTGTGAAAAAGTAATAGTGAACTACCTGAGATAAGAGTGTGCATAGTTCGCACAAACTGTTAATGAGTCATCTGAGATACATCGATCTGATTGGTTGTGGCCCAACTTCTAACAGAGTAAATGAAAGGATAACAAAAGAAATCAATATCAGCTCTTATCTCTAAACTTTTGATTGTTTTTTGTACTTACTAAATGCATTTATGGCGTTGCTGGGGCTTGCCAAGTGTTGAGCCTTATTTTGCTAGTGTCGTGTCTTCTTACACGCAGCTACAAGAGTCAGTTTTAAAATGTTTCCAGTTTTAAAATGATACATTTGAAAGCATAGAAAACTACGTTTTCCCGAAATTATGAAACACGCCTGAAAGTAAGTACATTAAACGCTCGTAGGTCGTCCCTCCGGGGGTTTATTACGAGTATTGAAATACAGAGTTAACATAACTTATTTTTGTACCTATAATAAAATAAAAATGTATTATAAATAAATAAATATATATATATATATATATATATATAAATCTATAAAATAAATCACTTTTATCCTGCATATAAGATATATAAGATACATATATTCAAAATTAGCCACCACCCATGTAAAACCGCGACGAGGCGCTAGTATAAAGTATAATGATAAGCCACCTTGGGCATAAAGATTATTTGAAATATTTCATAAGCTATAGGTACCTACCATGATAGGACTAGATAAAACGATTATTATGTACTTACCTCCTTGTCTCGTGACGGCACAACATTGAAATGCTTCCTGCCTGGAAAGTTATGGTGTTTTACTAGAAGAACGGTGGTATTTAAGATAAAATACACCTTGTTCATACAATCACACTTCCAACAATCCTACATCGCTTTGTTTCTAATTTTGGCGTGTATCACAAGAAAACATGTGTTACAAAATTATACTACTATTGGTACGGTACATTGTGCAACATTATATTGAACCTACGTATATTAACTTCAAAGTACGAACGTTAAAAAAACGAATACCTAGTACTTTTTCTAGCTAACCAAGGGAAGTCGACTAACAATCTCAATAACACTAACTTACACAGACATACATAAAAAATATATTTGATACTTAACCATAGATGAAAGGTAAACTAACGACAACCGCCTAAAAAAAATACTGGTATCCTGTTTTCAATAATATAATGACGGAATACTGTTGCGGGAATGCTTCTTTTGTTACAATTTTATTCTACTTTTTTATGTTGTGCTTTTTCTTAGAACTACACTTTACGGTACAATAATAACAACTGATAACATCTTATAAACAATACCTCAAGTACACTGAACATTGTTGTTATGTTAAAGAATACAAAGATTAAGATAAGGATATTACGAGGGTAAAACAATTGACACCATATTTAAAGAATATAATTTAAGATAGAACATGTCTCCGAACCTAACAATCAAAGGAAGGCAAAGGAAGACTAGACAGATAACTAAGAGTAGACGATTTTTATATATCATCCACATAAACCGGTGGAGTGGAAAAATGTTGATTCGATACATTCAACCGACACCGAGAGATTTAAGAAATCGTCATACCTGTGGTGAGTTGAAGTTCTTTATAGAATCGTAAATGTGACGTCTTTTGGCATCTCTATACAGACGACTGCAGCGATTCCTAAAAACTTTATAGTTTGACCGATTCTGAGAAATTTCTTTTATATCATCTCATGGCTTTTTCACGCTTATACATTAGTCGTTTAATCCCTTCGGAAAGCCAAGGTGCCGGAAGCTTTTTAACTCTATTTATCTTGTCGTATGTTTATCACAAACCCTTCAACTTTAGTGTCAATATCGCCACATTTGCAAATGGGAGACCAATCTATATTTTCTACATCATTCTTCAAATTCGTTTCACTAACACTTTTGCAACTACGTAAAACAATACGCTTGAGTTTCAGTTTAGGATAGACGACCTTGATGATGAAATGAAAATTAGGTCATGATGAACGAAAAAGGTGCAGAAAGTTGTCCATGAGTAGTAACTTTATTAGTCATATTACTGTGTATTCCCTAATCGACTAGACTGAGAAGAATAATATGGGACTGCTTTTGCATAGTTTGGAGATGCCAAATGGAAATTAATATTTGATTGAGCGAAATTAGTGTTCGGCAACACTTCTTTTAATATTTAATCTACAAAGGAATATTAATTACGGATTAACGTACTTTTACATTCATTTTTCCGTGATAAACGAATACCACGATTAATAAACATTAAATAAAATGTAATTCATTTTTATCAAAAGTCAATTGTTGAGCGTTTCAGCTTTTAAATTCCAAATTCTAAATCACACATTAGATCTATATTATTAGGGGACTTAAATAAAAGAGTAATCAGTAATTAATGTTTTATTTGTGTTTCCTGAACGTTGCATGACATGCAGAAACCAATTGGTAAAAATTTAAAAATATTTTTAAACTTTAGCCCCAGCGCAGGTTTCATAGGCAGTCCCAAAAAGGCTGTCCCAGGTCGATGCACCTTTCTCTATGCTCGGCAATCCAAATCCTGAAATTTAAAAAAAACCATTCTAAACAATGTAAGAATCAAAAAAATATTATTAATAAAAATTTCCTTTAAGAATCGAAGTTGTCTACTTATATTTATAGGCGTCATTAGCAAATTTTGAGGGTGCTCTATCAAGTTCATATAGTTTCACAACTGGATTTTGGCACCATAGTTTCTGCTGGTCATTGCACAACTGTTGGTCGGGAAACCATACAGTTATCGCACTGCCACTGACTCAAAACTCTTGATTGTCTTGAAACGCAGGGTGAATGGCATAGCGAATGGTAGGTGCCGAAACAAATACTGCATGTAGTCAGAATACCCTGAGAAAAACGCCAGCGTTAATGAGCGTTTAGTTGACAGACAAAATCGTAACACAAAATGGTAGAAGAATGAAGCTTACAGTTTCATCGGTCCCACAGCAAACCACACATATTTTGTTATTGTTAGTTATCCGATTTGTTACGTCTGGTATTAAATCTGTAAGCATCACATCAACAAGTTCTGAGAGTGTTCTAATTAGTTCATGTGGTTTCAAAAATGGATCTATGGGCGGCGTACTTTCTGCTGCACAATCCACATTTTCGCGAATTACAAACGGTGATTGCACAACACCATGCATTTTTTGCATTGCCACTGATTCGAAGCTCTTGATCGTCTTGAAATGCAGGGTGAATGACATAGTGAATGGTAATTGTCGGAGCAAATATTGCATGTAGTCAGAATACCCTGAGAAAAAATGCAAGCGTTAATGAACGTTTAGTTAACAGATAAAATCGTAACGTAAGGTGAGAGAAATGATTCGAACGAAACTTACAGTTTCATCGGTCCCAGAGCACACCACACAGGTTTTGTGATTATCATTTGTTATCACATTTGTTACGCCTGGCATTAGATCCAAAAACATGTCATCAGTAAATTGTGGGGAAGCTCTGTTAAATGCATGTGGTTTCAAAAATGGATCTACGGGCAGTGTAGTTTCTGCTGTATAATCCACACCGCCACGAATTATAGTCGGTGATTGCACAACTGTTGGTCGGGAGACTATACATTTATTGCATTGCCACTGATTCAAAGCTCTTGATTCCCTTGAAATGCACGGTGAGTGACATAGCGAATGGTAAGTGTCACAGCAAATACTGCATGTAGTCAGAATACCCTGAGAAGAAAATCCAAGCGTTAATGAACTTTTAGTTAAGAGACAAAACCATAACACAAAGTGACAACACAAGAACATAATAAAAACAACAAAGTAGAACAAAACTTACAGTATCATCGGTCCCGCTGCAAACTACACAGGTGTTGTTACGTCCCGATTTAATTGTCTTTTCACTATTATCCAGGGACACTTGACTTTCGGACAGTTCAGCTTCTTTAGCTTCTGACTTGAGGTAGCCGGCTTTCCTTAATCTATTCTTTATGGAAATTTTACAGAGTGATTTGCTTTTTTTTCGCTTGAAAGACACAGTAGTAGTGTGCGATGCACTTCTGTTATCTCCGTTACTCGAGATATCATCACGTTTTTTAGGGCTTCCCGACATTCTGCGATGAGAAAAGTTAACCAGTAATAACGTCTGGTGTTATATTTATGCACAATTATATTTATGCTGATTCTTTTATAAACAGAACTTGGGTAATTTTATCACAAAAATTGACCACTATAACACTTGTACAAAGTTTCTGATTGTCTACCACTTAACAATTGATGTAATTAAACCTTGGAGTCGCTAACAAACAGACACGTCTTTCGCTGCGCACAGTTCACAACGATTTAACAACTGAACACCGCTTGGCCAGTGGTCTATGATCCTTGTAAAAAAATACCTGTGAAAAAGTAATAGTGAACTACCTGAGATAAGAGTGTGCATAGTTCGCACAAACTGTTAATGAGTCATCTGAGATACATCGATCTGATTGGTTGTGGCCCAACTTCTAACAGAGTAAATGAAAGGATAACAAAAGAAATCAATATCAGCTCTTATCTCTAAACTTTTGATTGTTTTTTGTACTTACTAAATGCATTTATGGCGTTGCTGGGGCTTGCCAAGTGTTGAGCCTTATTTTGCTAGTGTCGTGTCTTCTTACACGCAGCTACAAGAGTCAGTTTTAAAATGTTTCCAGTTTTAAAATGATACATTTGAAAGCATAGAAAACTACGTTTTCCCGAAATTATGAAACACGCCTGAAAGTAAGTACATTAAACGCTCGTAGGTCGTCCCTCCGGGGGTTTATTACGAGTATTGAAATACAGAGTTAACATAACTTATTTTTGTACCTATAATAAAATAAAAATGTATTATAAATAAATAAATATATATATATATATATATATATATAAATCTATAAAATAAATCACTTTTATCCTGCATATAAGATATATAAGATACATATATTCAAAATTAGCCACCACCCATGTAAAACCGCGACGAGGCGCTAGTATAAAGTATAATGATAAGCCACCTTGGGCATAAAGATTATTTGAAATATTTCATAAGCTATAGGTACCTACCATGATAGGACTAGATAAAACGATTATTATGTACTTACCTCCTTGTCTCGTGACGGCACAACATTGAAATGCTTCCTGCCTGGAAAGTTATGGTGTTTTACTAGAAGAACGGTGGTATTTAAGATAAAATACACCTTGTTCATACAATCACACTTCCAACAATCCTACATCGCTTTGTTTCTAATTTTGGCATGTATCACAAGAAAACATGTGTTACAAAATTATACTACTATTGGTACGGTACATTGTGCAACATTATATTGAACCTACGTATATTAACTTCAAAGTACGAACGTTAAAAAAACGAATACCTAGTACTTTTTCTAGCTAAGCAAGGGAAGTCGACTAACAATCTCAATAACACTAACTTACACAGACATACATAAAAAATATATTTGATACTTAACCATAGATGAAAGGTAAACTAACGACAATCGCCTAAAAAAATACTGGTATCCTGTTTTCAATAATATAATGACGGAATACTGTTGCGGGAATGCTCCTTTTGTTACAATTTTATTCTACTTTTTTATGTTGTGCTTTTTCTTAGAACTACACTTTACGGTACGATAATAACAACTGATAACATCTTATAAACAATACCTCAAGTACACTGAACATTGTTGTTATGTTAAAGAATACAAAGATTAAGATAAGGATATTACGAGGGTAAAACAATTGATACCATATTTAAAGAATATAATTTAAGATAGAACATGTCTCCGAACCTAACAATCAAAGGAAGGCAAAGGAAGACTAGACAGATAACTAAGAGTAGACGATTTTTATATATCATCCACATAAACCGGTGGAGTGGAAAAATGTTGATTCGATACATTCAACCGACACCGAGAGATTTAAGAAATCGTCATACCTGTGGTGAGTTGAAGTTCTTTATAGAATCGTAAATGTGACGTCTTTTGGCATCTCTATACAGACGACTGCAGCGATTCCTAAAAACTTTATAGTTTGACCGATTCTGAGAAATTTCTTTTATATCATCTCATGGCTTTTTCACGCTTATACATTAGTCGTTTAATCCCTTCGGAAAGCCAAGGTGCCGGAAGCTTTTTAACTCTATTTATCTTGTCGTATGTTTATCACAAACCCTTCAACTTTAGTGTCAATATCGCCACATTTGCAAATGGGAGACCAATCTATATTTTCTACATCATTCTTCAAATTCGTTTCACTAACACTTTTGCAACTACGTAAAACAATACGCTTGAGTTTCAGTTTAGGATAGACGACCTTGATGATGAAATGAAAATTAGGTCATGATAAACGAAAAAGGTGCAGAAAGTTGTCCATGAGTAGTAACTTTATTAGTCATATTACTGTGTATTCCCTAATCGACTAAACTGAGAAGAATAATATGGGACTGCTTTTGCATAGTTTGGAGATGCCAAATGGAAATTAATATTTGATTGAGCGAAATTAGTGTTCGGCAACACTTCTTTTAATATTTAATCTACAAAGGAATATTAATTACGGATTAACGTACTTTTACATTCATTTTTCCGTGATAAACGAATACCACGATTAATAAACATTAAATAAAATGTAATTCATTTTTATCAAAAGTCAATTGTTGAGCGTTTCAGCTTTTAAATTCCAAATTCTAAATCACACATTAGATCTATATTATTAGGGGACTTAAATAAAAGAGTAATCAGTAATTAATGTTTTATTTGTGTTTCCTGAACGTTGCATGACATGCAGAAACCAATTGGTAAAAATTTAAAAATATTTTTAAACTTTAGCCCCAGCGCAGGTTTCATAGGCAGTCCCAAAAAGGCTGTCCCAGGTCGATGCACCTTTCTCTATGCTCGGCAATCCAAATCCTGAAATTTAAAAAAAACCATTCTAAACAATGTAAGAATCAAAAAAAGATTATTAATAAAAATTTCCTTTAAGAATCGAAGTTGTCTACTTATATTTATAGGCGTCATTAGCAAATTTTGAGGGTGCTCTATCAAGTTCATATAGTTTCACAACTGGATTTTGGCACCATAGTTTCTGCTGGTCATTGCACAACTGTTGGTCGGGAAACCATACAGTTATCGCACTGCCACTGACTCAAAACTCTTGATTGTCTTGAAACGCAGGGTGAATGGCATAGCGAATGGTAGGTGCCGAAACAAATACTGCATGTAGTCAGAATACCCTGAGAAAAACGCCAGCGTTAATGAGCGTTTAGTTGACAGACAAAATCGTAACACAAAATGGTAGAAGAATGAAGCTTACAGTTTCATCGGTCCCACAGCAAACCACACATATTTTGTTATTGTTAGTTATCCGATTTGTTACGTCTGGTATTAAATCTGTAAGCATCACATCAACAAGTTCTGAGAGTGTTCTAATTAGTTCATGTGGTTTCAAAAATGGATCTATGGGCGGCGTACTTTCTGCTGCACAATCCACATTTTCGCGAATTACAAACGGTGATTGCACAACACCATGCATTTTTTGCATTGCCACTGATTCGAAGCTCTTGATCGTCTTGAAATGCAGGGTGAATGACATAGTGAATGGTAATTGTCGGAGCAAATATTGCATGTAGTCAGAATACCCTGAGAAAAAATGCAAGCGTTAATGAACGTTTAGTTAACAGATAAAATCGTAACGTAAGGTGACAGAAATGATTCGAACGAAACTTACAGTTTCATCGGTCCCAGAGCACACCACACAGGTTTTGTGATTATCATTTGTTATCACATTTGTTACGCCTGGCATTAGATCCAAAAACATGTCATCAGTAAATTGTGGGGAAGCTCTGTTAAATGCATGTGGTTTCAAAAATGGATCTACGGGCAGTGTAGTTTCTGCTGTATAATCCACACCGCCACGAATTATAGTCGGTGATTGCACAACTGTTGGTCGGGAGACTATACATTTATTGCATTGCCACTGATTCAAAGCTCTTGATTCCCTTGAAATGCACGGTGAGTGACATAGCGAATGGTAAGTGTCACAGCAAATACTGCATGTAGTCAGAATACCCTGAGAAGAAAATCCAAGCGTTAATGAACTTTTAGTTAAGAGACAAAACCATAACACAAAGTGACAACACAAGAACATAATAAAAACAACAAAGTAGAACAAAACTTACAGTATCATCGGTCCCGCTGCAAACTACACAGGTGTTGTTACGTCCCGATTTAATTGTCTTTTCACTATTATCCAGGGACACTTGACTTTCGGACAGTTCAGCTTCTTTAGCTTCTGACTTGAGGTAGCCGGCTTTCCTTAATCTATTCTTTATGGAAATTTTACAGAGTGATTTGCTTTTTTTTCGCTTGAAAGACACAGTAGTAGTGTGCGATGCACTTCTGTTATCTCCGTTACTCGAGATATCATCACGTTTTTTAGGGCTTCCCGACATTCTGCGATGAGAAAAGTTAACCAGTAATAACGTCTGGTGTTATATTTATGCACAATTATATTTATGCTGATTCTTTTATAAACAGAACTTGGGTAATTTTATCACAAAAATTGACCACTATAACACTTGTACAAAGTTTCTGATTGTCTACCACTTAACAATTGATGTAATTAAACCTTGGAGTCGCTAACAAACAGACACGTCTTTCGCTGCGCACAGTTCACAACGATTTAACAACTGAACACCGCTTGGCCAGTGGTCTATGATCCTTGTAAAAAAATACCTGTGAAAAAGTAATAGTGAACTACCTGAGATAAGAGTGTGCATAGTTCGCACAAACTGTTAATGAGTCATCTGAGATACATCGATCTGATTGGTTGTGGCCCAACTTCTAACAGAGTAAATGAAAGGATAACAAAAGAAATCAATATCAGCTCTTATCTCTAAACTTTTGATTGTTTTTTGTACTTACTAAATGCATTTATGGCGTTGCTGGGGCTTGCCAAGTGTTGAGCCTTATTTTGCTAGTGTCGTGTCTTCTTACACGCAGCTACAAGAGTCAGTTTTAAAATGTTTCCAGTTTTAAAATGATACATTTGAAAGCATAGAAAACTACGTTTTCCCGAAATTATGAAACACGCCTGAAAGTAAGTACATTAAACGCTCGTAGGTCGTCCCTCCGGGGGTTTATTACGAGTATTGAAATACAGAGTTAACATAACTTATTTTTGTACCTATAATAAAATAAAAATGTATTATAAATAAATAAATATATATATATATATATATATATATAAATCTATAAAATAAATCACTTTTATCCTGCATATAAGATATATAAGATACATATATTCAAAATTAGCCACCACCCATGTAAAACCGCGACGAGGCGCTAGTATAAAGTATAATGATAAGCCACCTTGGGCATAAAGATTATTTGAAATATTTCATAAGCTATAGGTACCTACCATGATAGGACTAGATAAAACGATTATTATGTACTTACCTCCTTGTCTCGTGACGGCACAACATTGAAATGCTTCCTGCCTGGAAAGTTATGGTGTTTTACTAGAAGAACGGTGGTATTTAAGATAAAATACACCTTGTTCATACAATCACACTTCCAACAATCCTACATCGCTTTGTTTCTAATTTTGGCGTGTATCACAAGAAAACATGTGTTACAAAATTATACTACTATTGCTACGGTACATTGTGCAACATTATATTGAACCTACGTATATTAACTTCAAAGTACGAACGTTAAAAAAACGAATACCTAGTACTTTTTCTAGCTAACCAAGGGAAGTCGACTAACAATCTCAATAACACTAACTTACACAGACATACATAAAAAATATATTTGATACTTAACCATAGATGAAAGGTAAACTAACGACAATCGCCTAAAAAAAATACTGGTATCCTGTTTTCAATAATATAATGACGGAATACTGTTGCGGGAATGCTCCTTTTGTTACAATTTTATTCTACTTTTTTATGTTGTGCTTTTTCTTAGAACTACACTTTACGGTACGATAATAACAACTGATAACATCTTATAAACAATACCTCAAGTACACTGAACATTGTTGTTATGTTAAAGAATACAAAGATTAAGATAAGGATATTACGAGGGTAAAACAATTGACACCATATTTAAAGAATATAATTTAAGATAGAACATGTCTCCGAACCTAACAATCAAAGGAAGGCAAAGGAAGACTAGACAGATAACTAAGAGTAGACGATTTTTATATATCATCCACATAAACCGGTGGAGTGGAAAAATGTTGATTCGATACATTCAACCGACACCGAGAGATTTAAGAAATCGTCATACCTGTGGTGAGTTGAAGTTCTTTATAGAATCGTAAATGTGACGTCTTTTGGCATCTCTATACAGACGACTGCAGCGATTCCTAAAAACTTTATAGTTTGACCGATTCTGAGAAATTTCTTTTATATCATCTCATGGCTTTTTCACGCTTATACATTAGTCGTTTAATCCCTTCGGAAAGCCAAGGTGCCGGAAGCTTTTTAACTCTATTTATCTTGTCGTATGTTTATCACAAACCCTTCAACTTTAGTGTCAATATCGCCACATTTGCAAATGGGAGACCAATCTATATTTTCTACATCATTCTTCAAATTCGTTTCACTAACACTTTTGCAACTACGTAAAACAATACGCTTGAGTTTCAGTTTAGGATAGACGACCTTGATGATGAAATGAAAATTAGGTCATGATAAACGAAAAAGGTGCAGAAAGTTGTCCATGAGTAGTAACTTTATTAGTCATATTACTGTGTATTCCCTAATCGACTAGACTGAGAAGAATAATATGGGACTGCTTTTGCATAGTTTGGAGATGCCAAATGGAAATTAATATTTGATTGAGCGAAATTAGTGTTCGGCAACACTTCTTTTAATATTTAATCTACAAAGGAATATTAATTACGGATTAACGTACTTTTACATTCATTTTTCCGTGATAAACGAATACCACGATTAATAAACATTAAATAAAATGTAATTCATTTTTATCAAAAGTCAATTGTTGAGCGTTTCAGCTTTTAAATTCCAAATTCTAAATCACACATTAGATCTATATTATTAGGGGACTTAAATAAAAGAGTAATCAGTAATTAATGTTTTATTTGTGTTTCCTGAACGTTGCATGACATGCAGAAACCAATTGGTAAAAATTTAAAAATATTTTTAAACTTTAGCCCCAGCGCAGGTTTCATAAGCAGTCCCAAAAAGGCTGTCCCAGGTCGATGCACCTTTCTCTATGCTCGGCAATCCAAATCCTGAAATTTAAAAAAAACCATTCTAAACAATATAAGAATCAAAAAAATATTATTAATAAAAATTTCCTTTAAGAATCGAAGTTGTCTACTTATATTTATAGGCGTCATTAGCAAATTTTGAGGGTGCTCTATCAAGTTCATATGGTTTCACAACTGGATTTTGGCACCATAGTTTCTGCTGGTCATTGCACAACTGTTGGTCGGGAAACCATACAGTTATCGCACTGCCACTGACTCAAAACTCTTGATTGTCTTGAAACGCAGGGTGAATGGCATAGCGAATGGTAGGTGCCGAAACAAATACTGCATGTAGTCAGAATACCCTGAGAAAAACGCCAGCGTTAATGAGCGTTTAGTTGACAGACAAAATCGTAACACAAAATGGTAGAAGAATGAAGCTTACAGTTTCATCGGTCCCACAGCAAACCACACATATTTTGTTATTGTTAGTTATCCGATTTGTTACGTCTGGTATTAAATCTGTAAGCATCACATCAACAAGTTCTGAGAGTGTTCTAATTAGTTCATGTGGTTTCAAAAATGGATCTATGGGCGGCGTACTTTCTGCTGCACAATCCACATTTTCGCGAATTACAAACGGTGATTGCACAACACCATGCATTTTTTGCATTGCCACTGATTCGAAGCTCTTGATCGTCTTGAGATGCAGGGTGAATGACATAGTGAATGGTAATTGTCGGAGCAAATATTGCATGTAGTCAGAATACCCTGAGAAAAAATGCAAGCGTTAATGAACGTTTAGTTAACAGATAAAATCGTAACGTAAGGTGACAGAAATGATTCGAACGAAACTTACAGTTTCATCGGTCCCAGAGCACACCACACAGGTTTTGTGATTATCATTTGTTATCACATTTGTTACGCCTGGCATTAGATCCAAAAACATGTCATCAGTAAATTGTGGGGAAGCTCTGTTAAATGCATGTGGTTTCAAAAATGGATCTACGGGCAGTGTAGTTTCTGCTGTATAATCCACACCGCCACGAATTATAGTCGGTGATTGCACAACTGTTGGTCGGGAGACTATACATTTATTGCATTGCCACTGATTCAAAGCTCTTGATTCCCTTGAAATGCACGGTGAGTGACATAGCGAATGGTAAGTGTCACAGCAAATACTGCATGTAGTCAGAATACCCTGAGAAGAAAATCCAAGCGTTAATGAACTTTTACTTAAGAGACAAAACCATAACACAAAGTGACAACACAAGAACATAATAAAAACAACAAAGTAGAACAAAACTTACAGTATCATCGGTCCCGCTGCAAACTACACAGGTGTTGTTACGTCCCGATTTAATTGTCTTTTCACTCTTATCCAGGGACACTTGACTTTCGGACAGTTCAGCTTCTTTAGCTTCTGACTTGAGGTAGCCGGCTTTCCTTAATCTATTCTTTATGGAAATTTTACAGAGTGATTTGCTTTTTTTTCGCTTGAAAGACACAGTAGTAGTGTGCGATGCACTTCTGTTATCTCCGTTACTCGAGATATCATCACGTTTTTTAGGGCTTCCCGACATTCTGCGATGAGAAAAGTTAACCAGTAATAACGTCTGGTGTTATATTTATGCACAATTATATTTATGCTGATTCTTTTATAAACAGAACTTGGGTAATTTTATCACAAAAATTGACCACTATAACACTTGTACAAAGTTTCTGATTGTCTACCACTTAACAATTGATGTAATTAAACCTTGGAGTCGCTAACAAACAGACACGTCTTTCGCTGCGCACAGTTCACAACGATTTAACAACTGAACACCGCTTGGCCAGTGGTCTATGATCCTTGTAAAAAAATACCTGTGAAAAAGTAATAGTGAACTACCTGAGATAAGAGTGTGCATAGTTCGCACAAACTGTTAATGAGTCATCTGAGATACATCGATCTGATTGGTTGTGGCCCAACTTCTAACAGAGTAAATGAAAGGATAACAAAAGAAATCAATATCAGCTCTTATCTCTAAACTTTTGATTGTTTTTTGTACTTACTAAATGCATTTATGGCGTTGCTGGGGCTTGCCAAGTGTTGAGCCTTATTTTGCTAGTGTCGTGTCTTCTTACACGCAGCTACAAGAGTCAGTTTTAAAATGTTTCCAGTTTTAAAATGATACATTTGAAAGCATAGAAAACTACGTTTTCCCGAAATTATGAAACACGCCTGAAAGTAAGTACATTAAACGCTCGTAGGTCGTCCCTCCGGGGGTTTATTACGAGTATTGAAATACAGAGTTAACATAACTTATTTTTGTACCTATAATAAAATAAAAATGTATTATAAATAAATAAATATATATATATATATATATAAATCTATAAAATAAATCACTTTTATCCTGCATATAAGATATATAAGATACATATATTCAAAATTAGCCACCACCCATGTAAAACCGCGACGAGGCGCTAGTATAAAGTATAATGATAAGCCACCTTGGGCATAAAGATTATTTGAAATATTTCATAAGCTATAGGTACCTACCATGATAGGACTAGATAAAACGATTATTATGTACTTACCTCCTTGTCTCGTGACGGCACAACATTGAAATGCTTCCTGCCTGGAAAGTTATGGTGTTTTACTAGAAGAACGGTGGTATTTAAGATAAAATACACCTTGTTCATACAATCACACTTCCAACAATCCTACATCGCTTTGTTTCTAATTTTGGCGTGTATCACAAGAAAACATGTGTTACAAAATTATACTACTATTGCTACGGTACATTGTGCAACATTATATTGAACCTACGTATATTAACTTCAAAGTACGAACGTTAAAAAAACGAATACCTAGTACTTTTTCTAGCTAACCAAGGGAAGTCGACTAACAATCTCAATAACACTAACTTACACAGACATACATAAAAAATATATTTGATACTTAACCATAGATGAAAGGTAAACTAACGACAATCGCCTAAAAAAAATACTGGTATCCTGTTTTCAATAATATAATGACGGAATACTGTTGCGGGAATGCTCCTTTTGTTACAATTTTATTCTACTTTTTTATGTTGTGCTTTTTCTTAGAACTACACTTTACGGTACGATAATAACAACTGATAACATCTTATAAACAATACCTCAAGTACACTGAACATTGTTGTTATGTTAAAGAATACAAAGATTAAGATAAGGATATTACGAGGGTAAAACAATTGACACCATATTTAAAGAATATAATTTAAGATAGAACATGTCTCCGAACCTAACAATCAAAGGAAGGCAAAGGAAGACTAGACAGATAACTAAGAGTAGACGATTTTTATATATCATCCACATAAACCGGTGGAGTGGAAAAATGTTGATTCGATACATTCAACCGACACCGAGAGATTTAAGAAATCGTCATACCTGTGGTGAGTTGAAGTTCTTTATAGAATCGTAAATGTGACGTCTTTTGGCATCTCTATACAGACGACTGCAGCGATTCCTAAAAACTTTATAGTTTGACCGATTCTGAGAAATTTCTTTTATATCATCTCATGGCTTTTTCACGCTTATACATTAGTCGTTTAATCCCTTCGGAAAGCCAAGGTGCCGGAAGCTTTTTAACTCTATTTATCTTGTCGTATGTTTATCACAAACCCTTCAACTTTAGTGTCAATATCGCCACATTTGCAAATGGGAGACCAATCTATATTTTCTACATCATTCTTCAAATTCGTTTCACTAACACTTTTGCAACTACGTAAAACAATACGCTTGAGTTTCAGTTTAGGATAGACGACCTTGATGATGAAATGAAAATTAGGTCATGATAAACGAAAAAGGTGCAGAAAGTTGTCCATGAGTAGTAACTTTATTAGTCATATTACTGTGTATTCCCTAATCGACTAGACTGAGAAGAATAATATGGGACTGCTTTTGCATAGTTTGGAGATGCCAAATGGAAATTAATATTTGATTGAGCGAAATTAGTGTTCGGCAACACTTCTTTTAATATTTAATCTACAAAGGAATATTAATTACGGATTAACGTACTTTTACATTCATTTTTCCGTGATAAACGAATACCACGATTAATAAACATTAAATAAAATGTAATTCATTTTTATCAAAAGTCAATTGTTGAGCGTTTCAGCTTTTAAATTCCAAATTCTAAATCACACATTAGATCTATATTATTAGGGGACTTAAATAAAAGAGTAATCAGTAATTAATGTTTTATTTGTGTTTCCTGAACGTTGCATGACATGCAGAAACCAATTGGTAAAAATTTAAAAATATTTTTAAACTTTAGCCCCAGCGCAGGTTTCATAGGCAGTCCCAAAAAGGCTGTCCCAGGTCGATGCACCTTTCTCTATGCTCGGCAATCCAAATCCTGAAATTTAAAAAAAACCATTCTAAACAATGTAAGAATCAAAAAAATATTATTAATAAAAATTTCCTTTAAGAATCGAAGTTGTCTACTTATATTTATAGGCGTCATTAGCAAATTTTGAGGGTGCTCTATCAAGTTCATATAGTTTCACAACTGGATTTTGGCACCATAGTTTCTGCTGGTCATTGCACAACTGTTGGTCGGGAAACCATACAGTTATCGCACTGCCACTGACTCAAAACTCTTGATTGTCTTGAAACGCAGGGTGAATGGCATAGCGAATGGTAGGTGCCGAAACAAATACTGCATGTAGTCAGAATACCCTGAGAAAAACGCCAGCGTTAATGAGCGTTTAGTTGACAGACAAAATCGTAACACAAAATGGTAGAAGAATGAAGCTTACAGTTTCATCGGTCCCACAGCAAACCACACATATTTTGTTATTGTTAGTTATCCGATTTGTTACGTCTGGTATTAAATCTGTAAGCATCACATCAACAAGTTCTGAGAGTGTTCTAATTAGTTCATGTGGTTTCAAAAATGGATCTATGGGCGGCGTACTTTCTGCTGCACAATCCACATTTTCGCGAATTACAAACGGTGATTGCACAACACCATGCATTTTTTGCATTGCCACTGATTCGAAGCTCTTGATCGTCTTGAAATGCAGGGTGAATGACATAGTGAATGGTAATTGTCGGAGCAAATATTGCATGTAGTCAGAATACCCTGAGAAAAAATGCAAGCGTTAATGAACGTTTAGTTAACAGATAAAATCGTAACGTAAGGTGAGAGAAATGATTCGAACGAAACTTACAGTTTCATCGGTCCCAGAGCACACCACACAGGTTTTGTGATTATCATTTGTTATCACATTTGTTACGCCTGGCATTAGATCCAAAAACATGTCATCACTAAATTGTGGGGAAGCTCTGTTAAATGCATGTGGTTTCAAAAATGGATCTACGGGCAGTGTAGTTTCTGCTGTATAATCCACACCGCCACGAATTATAGTCGGTGATTGCACAACTGTTGGTCGGGAGACTATACATTTATTGCATTGCCACTGATTCAAAGCTCTTGATTCCCTTGAAATGCACGGTGAGTGACATAGCGAATGGTAAGTGTCACAGCAAATACTGCATGTAGTCAGAATACCCTGAGAAGAAAATCCAAGCGTTAATGAACTTTTACTTAAGAGACAAAACCATAACACAAAGTGACAACACAAGAACATAATAAAAACAACAAAGTAGAATAAAACTTACAGTATCATCGGTCCCGCTGCAAACTACACAGGTGTTGTTACGTCCCGATTTAATTGTCTTTTCACTATTATCCAGGGACACTTGACTTTCGGACAGTTCAGCTTCTTTAGCTTCTGACTTGAGGTAGCCGGCTTTCCTTAATCTATTCTTTATGGAAATTTTACAGAGTGATTTGCTTTTTTTTCGCTTGAAAGACACAGTAGTAGTGTGCGATGCACTTCTGTTATCTCCGTTACTCGAGATATCATCACGTTTTTTAGGGCTTCCCGACATTCTGCGATGAGAAAAGTTAACCAGTAATAACGTCTGGTGTTATATTTATGCACAATTATATTTATGCTGATTCTTTTATAAACAGAACTTGGGTAATTTTATCACAAAAATTGACCACTATAACACTTGTACAAAGTTTCTGATTGTCTACCACTTAACAATTGATGTAATTAAACCTTGGAGTCGCTAACAAACAGACACGTCTTTCGCTGCGCACAGTTCACAACGATTTAACAACTGAACACCGCTTGGCCAGTGGTCTATGATCCTTGTAAAAAAATACCTGTGAAAAAGTAATAGTGAACTACCTGAGATAAGAGTGTGCATAGTTCGCACAAACTGTTAATGAGTCATCTGAGATACATCGATCTGATTGGTTGTGGCCCAACTTCTAACAGAGTAAATGAAAGGATAACAAAAGAAATCAATATCAGCTCTTATCTCTAAACTTTTGATTGTTTTTTGTACTTACTAAATGCATTTATGGCGTTGCTGGGGCTTGCCAAGTGTTGAGCCTTATTTTGCTAGTGTCGTGTCTTCTTACACGCAGCTACAAGAGTCAGTTTTAAAATGTTTCCAGTTTTAAAATGATACATTTGAAAGCATAGAAAACTACGTTTTCCCGAAATTATGAAACACGCCTGAAAGTAAGTACATTAAACGCTCGTAGGTCGTCCCTCCGGGGGTTTATTACGAGTATTGAAATACAGAGTTAACATAACTTATTTTTGTACCTATAATAAAATAAAAATGTATTATAAATAAATAAATATATATATATATATATATAAATCTATAAAATAAATCACTTTTATCCTGCATATAAGATATATAAGATACATATATTCAAAATTAGCCACCACCCATGTAAAACCGCGACGAGGCGCTAGTATAAAGTATAATGATAAGCCACCTTGGGCATAAAGATTATTTGAAATATTTCATAAGCTATAGGTACCTACCATGATAGGACTAGATAAAACGATTATTATGTACTTACCTCCTTGTCTCGTGACGGCACAACATTGAAATGCTTCCTGCCTGGAAAGTTATGGTGTTTTACTAGAAGAACGGTGGTATTTAAGATAAAATACACCTTGTTCATACAATCACACTTCCAACAATCCTACATCGCTTTGTTTCTAATTTTGGCGTGTATCACAAGAAAACATGTGTTACAAAATTATACTACTATTGCTACGGTACATTGTGCAACATTATATTGAACCTACGTATATTAACTTCAAAGTACGAACGTTAAAAAAACGAATACCTAGTACTTTTTCTAGCTAACCAAGGGAAGTCGACTAACAATCTCAATAACACTAACTTACACAGACATACATAAAAAATATATTTGATACTTAACCATAGATGAAAGGTAAACTAACGACAATCGCCTAAAAAAAATACTGGTATCCTGTTTTCAATAATATAATGACGGAATACTGTTGCGGGAATGCTCCTTTTGTTACAATTTTATTCTACTTTTTTATGTTGTGCTTTTTCTTAGAACTACACTTTACGGTACGATAATAACAACTGATAACATCTTATAAACAATACCTCAAGTACACTGAACATTGTTGTTATGTTAAAGAATACAAAGATTAAGATAAGGATATTACGAGGGTAAAACAATTGACACCATATTTAAAGAATATAATTTAAGATAGAACATGTCTCCGAACCTAACAATCAAAGGAAGGCAAAGGAAGACTAGACAGATAACTAAGAGTAGACGATTTTTATATATCATCCACATAAACCGGTGGAGTGGAAAAATGTTGATTCGATACATTCAACCGACACCGAGAGATTTAAGAAATCGTCATACCTGTGGTGAGTTGAAGTTCTTTATAGAATCGTAAATGTGACGTCTTTTGGCATCTCTATACAGACGACTGCAGCGATTCCTAAAAACTTTATAGTTTGACCGATTCTGAGAAATTTCTTTTATATCATCTCATGGCTTTTTCACGCTTATACATTAGTCGTTTAATCCCTTCGGAAAGCCAAGGTGCCGGAAGCTTTTTAACTCTATTTATCTTGTCGTATGTTTATCACAAACCCTTCAACTTTAGTGTCAATATCGCCACATTTGCAAATGGGAGACCAATCTATATTTTCTACATCATTCTTCAAATTCGTTTCACTAACACTTTTGCAACTACGTAAAACAATACGCTTGAGTTTCAGTTTAGGATAGACGACCTTGATGATGAAATGAAAATTAGGTCATGATAAACGAAAAAGGTGCAGAAAGTTGTCCATGAGTAGTAACTTTATTAGTCATATTACTGTGTATTCCCTAATCGACTAGACTGAGAAGAATAATATGGGACTGCTTTTGCATAGTTTGGAGATGCCAAATGGAAATTAATATTTGATTGAGCGAAATTAGTGTTCGGCAACACTTCTTTTAATATTTAATCTACAAAGGAATATTAATTACGGATTAACGTACTTTTACATTCATTTTTCCGTGATAAACGAATACCACGATTAATAAACATTAAATAAAATGTAATTCATTTTTATCAAAAGTCAATTGTTGAGCGTTTCAGCTTTTAAATTCCAAATTCTAAATCACACATTAGATCTATATTATTAGGGGACTTAAATAAAAGAGTAATCAGTAATTAATGTTTTATTTGTGTTTCCTGAACGTTGCATGACATGCAGAAACCAATTGGTAAAAATTTAAAAATATTTTTAAACTTTAGCCCCAGCGCAGGTTTCATAGGCAGTCCCAAAAAGGCTGTCCCAGGTCGATGCACCTTTCTCTATGCTCGGCAATCCAAATCCTGAAATTTAAAAAAAACCATTCTAAACAATGTAAGAATCAAAAAAATATTATTAATAAAAATTTCCTTTAAGAATCGAAGTTGTCTACTTATATTTATAGGCGTCATCAGCAAATTTTGAGGGTGCTCTATCAAGTTCATATGGTTTCACAACTGGATTTTGGCACCATAGTTTCTGCTGGTCATTGCACAACTGTTGGTCGGGAAACCATACAGTTATCGCACTGCCACTGACTCAAAACTCTTGATTGTCTTGAAACGCAGGGTGAATGGCATAGCGAATGGTAGGTGCCGAAACAAATACTGCATGTAGTCAGAATACCCTGAGAAAAACGCCAGCGTTAATGAGCGTTTAGTTGACAGACAAAATCGTAACACAAAATGGTAGAAGAATGAAGCTTACAGTTTCATCGGTCCCACAGCAAACCACACATATTTTGTTATTGTTAGTTATCCGATTTGTTACGTCTGGTATTAAATCTGTAAGCATCACATCAACAAGTTCTGAGAGTGTTCTAATTAGTTCATGTGGTTTCAAAAATGGATCTATGGGCGGCGTACTTTCTGCTGCACAATCCACATTTTCGCGAATTACAAACGGTGATTGCACAACACCATGCATTTTTTGCATTGCCACTGATTCGAAGCTCTTGATCGTCTTGAAATGCAGGGTGAATGACATAGTGAATGGTAATTGTCGGAGCAAATATTGCATGTAGTCAGAATACCCTGAGAAAAAATGCAAGCGTTAATGAACGTTTAGTTAACAGATAAAATCGTAACGTAAGGTGACAGAAATGATTCGAACGAAACTTACAGTTTCATCGGTCCCAGAGCACACCACACAGGTTTTGTGATTATCATTTGTTATCACATTTGTTACGCCTGGCATTAGATCCAAAAACATGTCATCAGTAAATTGTGGGGAAGCTCTGTTAAATGCATGTGGTTTCAAAAATGGATCTACGGGCAGTGTAGTTTCTGCTGTATAATCCACACCGCCACGAATTATAGTCGGTGATTGCACAACTGTTGGTCGGGAGACTATACATTTATTGCATTGCCACTGATTCAAAGCTCTTGATTCCCTTGAAATGCACGGTGAGTGACATAGCGAATGGTAAGTGTCACAGCAAATACTGCATGTAGTCAGAATACCCTGAGAAGAAAATCCAAGCGTTAATGAACTTTTACTTAAGAGACAAAACCATAACACAAAGTGACAACACAAGAACATAATAAAAACAACAAAGTAGAACAAAACTTACAGTATCATCGGTCCCGCTGCAAACTACACAGGTGTTGTTACGTCCCGATTTAATTGTCTTTTCACTATTATCCAGGGACACTTGACTTTCGGACAGTTCAGCTTCTTTAGCTTCTGACTTGAGGTAGCCGGCTTTCCTTAATCTATTCTTTATGGAAATTTTACAGAGTGATTTGCTTTTTTTTCGCTTGAAAGACACAGTAGTAGTGTGCGATGCACTTCTGTTATCTCCGTTACTCGAGATATCATCACGTTTTTTAGGGCTTCCCGACATTCTGCGATGAGAAAAGTTAACCAGTAATAACGTCTGGTGTTATATTTATGCACAATTATATTTATGCTGATTCTTTTATAAACAGAACTTGGGTAATTTTATCACAAAAATTGACCACTATAACACTTGTACAAAGTTTCTGATTGTCTACCACTTAACAATTGATGTAATTAAACCTTGGAGTCGCTAACAAACAGACACGTCTTTCGCTGCGCACAGTTCACAACGATTTAACAACTGAACACCGCTTGGCCAGTGGTCTATGATCCTTGTAAAAAAATACCTGTGAAAAAGTAATAGTGAACTACCTGAGATAAGAGTGTGCATAGTTCGCACAAACTGTTAATGAGTCATCTGAGATACATCGATCTGATTGGTTGTGGCCCAACTTCTAACAGAGTAAATGAAAGGATAACAAAAGAAATCAATATCAGCTCTTATCTCTAAACTTTTGATTGTTTTTTGTACTTACTAAATGCATTTATGGCGTTGCTGGGGCTTGCCAAGTGTTGAGCCTTATTTTGCTAGTGTCGTGTCTTCTTACACGCAGCTACAAGAGTCAGTTTTAAAATGTTTCCAGTTTTAAAATGATACATTTGAAAGCATAGAAAACTACGTTTTCCCGAAATTATGAAACACGCCTGAAAGTAAGTACATTAAACGCTCGTAGGTCGTCCCTCCGGGGGTTTATTACGAGTATTGAAATACAGAGTTAACATAACTTATTTTTGTACCTATAATAAAATAAAAATGTATTATAAATAAATAAATATATATATATATATATATATATATAAATCTATAAAATAAATCACTTTTATCCTGCATATAAGATATATAAGATACATATATTCAAAATTAGCCACCACCCATGTAAAACCGCGACGAGGCGCTAGTATAAAGTATAATGATAAGCCACCTTGGGCATAAAGATTATTTGAAATATTTCATAAGCTATAGGTACCTACCATGATAGGACTAGATAAAACGATTATTATGTACTTACCTCCTTGTCTCGTGACGGCACAACATTGAAATGCTTCCTGCCTGGAAAGTTATGGTGTTTTACTAGAAGAACGGTGGTATTTAAGATAAAATACACCTTGTTCATACAATCACACTTCCAACAATCCTACATCGCTTTGTTTCTAATTTTGGCATGTATCACAAGAAAACATGTGTTACAAAATTATACTACTATTGGTACGGTACATTGTGCAACATTATATTGAACCTACGTATATTAACTTCAAAGTACGAACGTTAAAAAAACGAATACCTAGTACTTTTTCTAGCTAAGCAAGGGAAGTCGACTAACAATCTCAATAACACTAACTTACACAGACATACATAAAAAATATATTTGATACTTAACCATAGATGAAAGGTAAACTAACGACAATCGCCTAAAAAAATACTGGTATCCTGTTTTCAATAATATAATGACGGAATACTGTTGCGGGAATGCTCCTTTTGTTACAATTTTATTCTACTTTTTTATGTTGTGCTTTTTCTTAGAACTACACTTTACGGTACGATAATAACAACTGATAACATCTTATAAACAATACCTCAAGTACACTGAACATTGTTGTTATGTTAAAGAATACAAAGATTAAGATAAGGATATTACGAGGGTAAAACAATTGATACCATATTTAAAGAATATAATTTAAGATAGAACATGTCTCCGAACCTAACAATCAAAGGAAGGCAAAGGAAGACTAGACAGATAACTAAGAGTAGACGATTTTTATATATCATCCACATAAACCGGTGGAGTGGAAAAATGTTGATTCGATACATTCAACCGACACCGAGAGATTTAAGAAATCGTCATACCTGTGGTGAGTTGAAGTTCTTTATAGAATCGTAAATGTGACGTCTTTTGGCATCTCTATACAGACGACTGCAGCGATTCCTAAAAACTTTATAGTTTGACCGATTCTGAGAAATTTCTTTTATATCATCTCATGGCTTTTTCACGCTTATACATTAGTCGTTTAATCCCTTCGGAAAGCCAAGGTGCCGGAAGCTTTTTAACTCTATTTATCTTGTCGTATGTTTATCACAAACCCTTCAACTTTAGTGTCAATATCGCCACATTTGCAAATGGGAGACCAATCTATATTTTCTACATCATTCTTCAAATTCGTTTCACTAACACTTTTGCAACTACGTAAAACAATACGCTTGAGTTTCAGTTTAGGATAGACGACCTTGATGATGAAATGAAAATTAGGTCATGATAAACGAAAAAGGTGCAGAAAGTTGTCCATGAGTAGTAACTTTATTAGTCATATTACTGTGTATTCCCTAATCGACTAAACTGAGAAGAATAATATGGGACTGCTTTTGCATAGTTTGGAGATGCCAAATGGAAATTAATATTTGATTGAGCGAAATTAGTGTTCGGCAACACTTCTTTTAATATTTAATCTACAAAGGAATATTAATTACGGATTAACGTACTTTTACATTCATTTTTCCGTGATAAACGAATACCACGATTAATAAACATTAAATAAAATGTAATTCATTTTTATCAAAAGTCAATTGTTGAGCGTTTCAGCTTTTAAATTCCAAATTCTAAATCACACATTAGATCTATATTATTAGGGGACTTAAATAAAAGAGTAATCAGTAATTAATGTTTTATTTGTGTTTCCTGAACGTTGCATGACATGCAGAAACCAATTGGTAAAAATTTAAAAATATTTTTAAACTTTAGCCCCAGCGCAGGTTTCATAGGCAGTCCCAAAAAGGCTGTCCCAGGTCGATGCACCTTTCTCTATGCTCGGCAATCCAAATCCTGAAATTTAAAAAAAACCATTCTAAACAATGTAAGAATCAAAAAAATATTATTAATAAAAATTTCCTTTAAGAATCGAAGTTGTCTACTTATATTTATAGGCGTCATTAGCAAATTTTGAGGGTGCTCTATCAAGTTCATATAGTTTCACAACTGGATTTTGGCACCATAGTTTCTGCTGGTCATTGCACAACTGTTGGTCGGGAAACCATACAGTTATCGCACTGCCACTGACTCAAAACTCTTGATTGTCTTGAAACGCAGGGTGAATGGCATAGCGAATGGTAGGTGCCGAAACAAATACTGCATGTAGTCAGAATACCCTGAGAAAAACGCCAGCGTTAATGAGCGTTTAGTTGACAGACAAAATCGTAACACAAAATGGTAGAAGAATGAAGCTTACAGTTTCATCGGTCCCACAGCAAACCACACATATTTTGTTATTGTTAGTTATCCGATTTGTTACGTCTGGTATTAAATCTGTAAGCATCACATCAACAAGTTCTGAGAGTGTTCTAATTAGTTCATGTGGTTTCAAAAATGGATCTATGGGCGGCGTACTTTCTGCTGCACAATCCACATTTTCGCGAATTACAAACGGTGATTGCACAACACCATGCATTTTTTGCATTGCCACTGATTCGAAGCTCTTGATCGTCTTGAAATGCAGGGTGAATGACATAGTGAATGGTAATTGTCGGAGCAAATATTGCATGTAGTCAGAATACCCTGAGAAAAAATGCAAGCGTTAATGAACGTTTAGTTAACAGATAAAATCGTAACGTAAGGTGAGAGAAATGATTCGAACGAAACTTACAGTTTCATCGGTCCCAGAGCACACCACACAGGTTTTGTGATTATCATTTGTTATCACATTTGTTACGCCTGGCATTAGATCCAAAAACATGTCATCAGTAAATTGTGGGGAAGCTCTGTTAAATGCATGTGGTTTCAAAAATGGATCTACGGGCAGTGTAGTTTCTGCTGTATAATCCACACCGCCACGAATTATAGTCGGTGATTGCACAACTGTTGGTCGGGAGACTATACATTTATTGCATTGCCACTGATTCAAAGCTCTTGATTCCCTTGAAATGCACGGTGAGTGACATAGCGAATGGTAAGTGTCACAGCAAATACTGCATGTAGTCAGAATACCCTGAGAAGAAAATCCAAGCGTTAATGAACTTTTAGTTAAGAGACAAAACCATAACACAAAGTGACAACACAAGAACATAATAAAAACAACAAAGTAGAACAAAACTTACAGTATCATCGGTCCCGCTGCAAACTACACAGGTGTTGTTACGTCCCGATTTAATTGTCTTTTCACTATTATCCAGGGACACTTGACTTTCGGACAGTTCAGCTTCTTTAGCTTCTGACTTGAGGTAGCCGGCTTTCCTTAATCTATTCTTTATGGAAATTTTACAGAGTGATTTGCTTTTTTTTCGCTTGAAAGACACAGTAGTAGTGTGCGATGCACTTCTGTTATCTCCGTTACTCGAGATATCATCACGTTTTTTAGGGCTTCCCGACATTCTGCGATGAGAAAAGTTAACCAGTAATAACGTCTGGTGTTATATTTATGCACAATTATATTTATGCTGATTCTTTTATAAACAGAACTTGGGTAATTTTATCACAAAAATTGACCACTATAACACTTGTACAAAGTTTCTGATTGTCTACCACTTAACAATTGATGTAATTAAACCTTGGAGTCGCTAACAAACAGACACGTCTTTCGCTGCGCACAGTTCACAACGATTTAACAACTGAACACCGCTTGGCCAGTGGTCTATGATCCTTGTAAAAAAATACCTGTGAAAAAGTAATAGTGAACTACCTGAGATAAGAGTGTGCATAGTTCGCACAAACTGTTAATGAGTCATCTGAGATACATCGATCTGATTGGTTGTGGCCCAACTTCTAACAGAGTAAATGAAAGGATAACAAAAGAAATCAATATCAGCTCTTATCTCTAAACTTTTGATTGTTTTTTGTACTTACTAAATGCATTTATGGCGTTGCTGGGGCTTGCCAAGTGTTGAGCCTTATTTTGCTAGTGTCGTGTCTTCTTACACGCAGCTACAAGAGTCAGTTTTAAAATGTTTCCAGTTTTAAAATGATACATTTGAAAGCATAGAAAACTACGTTTTCCCGAAATTATGAAACACGCCTGAAAGTAAGTACATTAAACGCTCGTAGGTCGTCCCTCCGGGGGTTTATTACGAGTATTGAAATACAGAGTTAACATAACTTATTTTTGTACCTATAATAAAATAAAAATGTATTATAAATAAATAAATATATATATATATATATATATATATAAATCTATAAAATAAATCACTTTTATCCTGCATATAAGATATATAAGATACATATATTCAAAATTAGCCACCACCCATGTAAAACCGCGACGAGGCGCTAGTATAAAGTATAATGATAAGCCACCTTGGGCATAAAGATTATTTGAAATATTTCATAAGCTATAGGTACCTACCATGATAGGACTAGATAAAACGATTATTATGTACTTACCTCCTTGTCTCGTGACGGCACAACATTGAAATGCTTCCTGCCTGGAAAGTTATGGTGTTTTACTAGAAGAACGGTGGTATTTAAGATAAAATACACCTTGTTCATACAATCACACTTCCAACAATCCTACATCGCTTTGTTTCTAATTTTGGCATGTATCACAAGAAAACATGTGTTACAAAATTATACTACTATTGGTACGGTACATTGTGCAACATTATATTGAACCTACGTATATTAACTTCAAAGTACGAACGTTAAAAAAACGAATACCTAGTACTTTTTCTAGCTAAGCAAGGGAAGTCGACTAACAATCTCAATAACACTAACTTACACAGACATACATAAAAAATATATTTGATACTTAACCATAGATGAAAGGTAAACTAACGACAATCGCCTAAAAAAATACTGGTATCCTGTTTTCAATAATATAATGACGGAATACTGTTGCGGGAATGCTCCTTTTGTTACAATTTTATTCTACTTTTTTATGTTGTGCTTTTTCTTAGAACTACACTTTACGGTACGATAATAACAACTGATAACATCTTATAAACAATACCTCAAGTACACTGAACATTGTTGTTATGTTAAAGAATACAAAGATTAAGATAAGGATATTACGAGGGTAAAACAATTGATACCATATTTAAAGAATATAATTTAAGATAGAACATGTCTCCGAACCTAACAATCAAAGGAAGGCAAAGGAAGACTAGACAGATAACTAAGAGTAGACGATTTTTATATATCATCCACATAAACCGGTGGAGTGGAAAAATGTTGATTCGATACATTCAACCGACACCGAGAGATTTAAGAAATCGTCATACCTGTGGTGAGTTGAAGTTCTTTATAGAATCGTAAATGTGACGTCTTTTGGCATCTCTATACAGACGACTGCAGCGATTCCTAAAAACTTTATAGTTTGACCGATTCTGAGAAATTTCTTTTATATCATCTCATGGCTTTTTCACGCTTATACATTAGTCGTTTAATCCCTTCGGAAAGCCAAGGTGCCGGAAGCTTTTTAACTCTATTTATCTTGTCGTATGTTTATCACAAACCCTTCAACTTTAGTGTCAATATCGCCACATTTGCAAATGGGAGACCAATCTATATTTTCTACATCATTCTTCAAATTCGTTTCACTAACACTTTTGCAACTACGTAAAACAATACGCTTGAGTTTCAGTTTAGGATAGACGACCTTGATGATGAAATGAAAATTAGGTCATGATAAACGAAAAAGGTGCAGAAAGTTGTCCATGAGTAGTAACTTTATTAGTCATATTACTGTGTATTCCCTAATCGACTAAACTGAGAAGAATAATATGGGACTGCTTTTGCATAGTTTGGAGATGCCAAATGGAAATTAATATTTGATTGAGCGAAATTAGTGTTCGGCAACACTTCTTTTAATATTTAATCTACAAAGGAATATTAATTACGGATTAACGTACTTTTACATTCATTTTTCCGTGATAAACGAATACCACGATTAATAAACATTAAATAAAATGTAATTCATTTTTATCAAAAGTCAATTGTTGAGCGTTTCAGCTTTTAAATTCCAAATTCTAAATCACACATTAGATCTATATTATTAGGGGACTTAAATAAAAGAGTAATCAGTAATTAATGTTTTATTTGTGTTTCCTGAACGTTGCATGACATGCAGAAACCAATTGGTAAAAATTTAAAAATATTTTTAAACTTTAGCCCCAGCGCAGGTTTCATAGGCAGTCCCAAAAAGGCTGTCCCAGGTCGATGCACCTTTCTCTATGCTCGGCAATCCAAATCCTGAAATTTAAAAAAAACCATTCTAAACAATGTAAGAATCAAAAAAATATTATTAATAAAAATTTCCTTTAAGAATCGAAGTTGTCTACTTATATTTATAGGCGTCATTAGCAAATTTTGAGGGTGCTCTATCAAGTTCATATAGTTTCACAACTGGATTTTGGCACCATAGTTTCTGCTGGTCATTGCACAACTGTTGGTCGGGAAACCATACAGTTATCGCACTGCCACTGACTCAAAACTCTTGATTGTCTTGAAACGCAGGGTGAATGGCATAGCGAATGGTAGGTGCCGAAACAAATACTGCATGTAGTCAGAATACCCTGAGAAAAACGCCAGCGTTAATGAGCGTTTAGTTGACAGACAAAATCGTAACACAAAATGGTAGAAGAATGAAGCTTACAGTTTCATCGGTCCCACAGCAAACCACACATATTTTGTTATTGTTAGTTATCCGATTTGTTACGTCTGGTATTAAATCTGTAAGCATCACATCAACAAGTTCTGAGAGTGTTCTAATTAGTTCATGTGGTTTCAAAAATGGATCTATGGGCGGCGTACTTTCTGCTGCACAATCCACATTTTCGCGAATTACAAACGGTGATTGCACAACACCATGCATTTTTTGCATTGCCACTGATTCGAAGCTCTTGATCGTCTTGAAATGCAGGGTGAATGACATAGTGAATGGTAATTGTCGGAGCAAATATTGCATGTAGTCAGAATACCCTGAGAAAAAATGCAAGCGTTAATGAACGTTTAGTTAACAGATAAAATCGTAACGTAAGGTGACAGAAATGATTCGAACGAAACTTACAGTTTCATCGGTCCCAGAGCACACCACACAGGTTTTGTGATTATCATTTGTTATCACATTTGTTACGCCTGGCATTAGATCCAAAAACATGTCATCAGTAAATTGTGGGGAAGCTCTGTTAAATGCATGTGGTTTCAAAAATGGATCTACGGGCAGTGTAGTTTCTGCTGTATAATCCACACCGCCACGAATTATAGTCGGTGATTGCACAACTGTTGGTCGGGAGACTATACATTTATTGCATTGCCACTGATTCAAAGCTCTTGATTCCCTTGAAATGCACGGTGAGTGACATAGCGAATGGTAAGTGTCACAGCAAATACTGCATGTAGTCAGAATACCCTGAGAAGAAAATCCAAGCGTTAATGAACTTTTAGTTAAGAGACAAAACCATAACACAAAGTGACAACACAAGAACATAATAAAAACAACAAAGTAGAACAAAACTTACAGTATCATCGGTCCCGCTGCAAACTACACAGGTGTTGTTACGTCCCGATTTAATTGTCTTTTCACTATTATCCAGGGACACTTGACTTTCGGACAGTTCAGCTTCTTTAGCTTCTGACTTGAGGTAGCCGGCTTTCCTTAATCTATTCTTTATGGAAATTTTACAGAGTGATTTGCTTTTTTTTCGCTTGAAAGACACAGTAGTAGTGTGCGATGCACTTCTGTTATCTCCGTTACTCGAGATATCATCACGTTTTTTAGGGCTTCCCGACATTCTGCGATGAGAAAAGTTAACCAGTAATAACGTCTGGTGTTATATTTATGCACAATTATATTTATGCTGATTCTTTTATAAACAGAACTTGGGTAATTTTATCACAAAAATTGACCACTATAACACTTGTACAAAGTTTCTGATTGTCTACCACTTAACAATTGATGTAATTAAACCTTGGAGTCGCTAACAAACAGACACGTCTTTCGCTGCGCACAGTTCACAACGATTTAACAACTGAACACCGCTTGGCCAGTGGTCTATGATCCTTGTAAAAAAATACCTGTGAAAAAGTAATAGTGAACTACCTGAGATAAGAGTGTGCATAGTTCGCACAAACTGTTAATGAGTCATCTGAGATACATCGATCTGATTGGTTGTGGCCCAACTTCTAACAGAGTAAATGAAAGGATAACAAAAGAAATCAATATCAGCTCTTATCTCTAAACTTTTGATTGTTTTTTGTACTTACTAAATGCATTTATGGCGTTGCTGGGGCTTGCCAAGTGTTGAGCCTTATTTTGCTAGTGTCGTGTCTTCTTACACGCAGCTACAAGAGTCAGTTTTAAAATGTTTCCAGTTTTAAAATGATACATTTGAAAGCATAGAAAACTACGTTTTCCCGAAATTATGAAACACGCCTGAAAGTAAGTACATTAAACGCTCGTAGGTCGTCCCTCCGGGGGTTTATTACGAGTATTGAAATACAGAGTTAACATAACTTATTTTTGTACCTATAATAAAATAAAAATGTATTATAAATAAATAAATATATATATATATATATATATATATAAATCTATAAAATAAATCACTTTTATCCTGCATATAAGATATATAAGATACATATATTCAAAATTAGCCACCACCCATGTAAAACCGCGACGAGGCGCTAGTATAAAGTATAATGATAAGCCACCTTGGGCATAAAGATTATTTGAAATATTTCATAAGCTATAGGTACCTACCATGATAGGACTAGATAAAACGATTATTATGTACTTACCTCCTTGTCTCGTGACGGCACAACATTGAAATGCTTCCTGCCTGGAAAGTTATGGTGTTTTACTAGAAGAACGGTGGTATTTAAGATAAAATACACCTTGTTCATACAATCACACTTCCAACAATCCTACATCGCTTTGTTTCTAATTTTGGCGTGTATCACAAGAAAACATGTGTTACAAAATTATACTACTATTGCTACGGTACATTGTGCAACATTATATTGAACCTACGTATATTAACTTCAAAGTACGAACGTTAAAAAAACGAATACCTAGTACTTTTTCTAGCTAACCAAGGGAAGTCGACTAACAATCTCAATAACACTAACTTACACAGACATACATAAAAAATATATTTGATACTTAACCATAGATGAAAGGTAAACTAACGACAATCGCCTAAAAAAAATACTGGTATCCTGTTTTCAATAATATAATGACGGAATACTGTTGCGGGAATGCTCCTTTTGTTACAATTTTATTCTACTTTTTTATGTTGTGCTTTTTCTTAGAACTACACTTTACGGTACGATAATAACAACTGATAACATCTTATAAACAATACCTCAAGTACACTGAACATTGTTGTTATGTTAAAGAATACAAAGATTAAGATAAGGATATTACGAGGGTAAAACAATTGACACCATATTTAAAGAATATAATTTAAGATAGAACATGTCTCCGAACCTAACAATCAAAGGAAGGCAAAGGAAGACTAGACAGATAACTAAGAGTAGACGATTTTTATATATCATCCACATAAACCGGTGGAGTGGAAAAATGTTGATTCGATACATTCAACCGACACCGAGAGATTTAAGAAATCGTCATACCTGTGGTGAGTTGAAGTTCTTTATAGAATCGTAAATGTGACGTCTTTTGGCATCTCTATACAGACGACTGCAGCGATTCCTAAAAACTTTATAGTTTGACCGATTCTGAGAAATTTCTTTTATATCATCTCATGGCTTTTTCACGCTTATACATTAGTCGTTTAATCCCTTCGGAAAGCCAAGGTGCCGGAAGCTTTTTAACTCTATTTATCTTGTCGTATGTTTATCACAAACCCTTCAACTTTAGTGTCAATATCGCCACATTTGCAAATGGGAGACCAATCTATATTTTCTACATCATTCTTCAAATTCGTTTCACTAACACTTTTGCAACTACGTAAAACAATACGCTTGAGTTTCAGTTTAGGATAGACGACCTTGATGATGAAATGAAAATTAGGTCATGATAAACGAAAAAGGTGCAGAAAGTTGTCCATGAGTAGTAACTTTATTAGTCATATTACTGTGTATTCCCTAATCGACTAGACTGAGAAGAATAATATGGGACTGCTTTTGCATAGTTTGGAGATGCCAAATGGAAATTAATATTTGATTGAGCGAAATTAGTGTTCGGCAACACTTCTTTTAATATTTAATCTACAAAGGAATATTAATTACGGATTAACGTACTTTTACATTCATTTTTCCGTGATAAACGAATACCACGATTAATAAACATTAAATAAAATGTAATTCATTTTTATCAAAAGTCAATTGTTGAGCGTTTCAGCTTTTAAATTCCAAATTCTAAATCACACATTAGATCTATATTATTAGGGGACTTAAATAAAAGAGTAATCAGTAATTAATGTTTTATTTGTGTTTCCTGAACGTTGCATGACATGCAGAAACCAATTGGTAAAAATTTAAAAATATTTTTAAACTTTAGCCCCAGCGCAGGTTTCATAAGCAGTCCCAAAAAGGCTGTCCCAGGTCGATGCACCTTTCTCTATGCTCGGCAATCCAAATCCTGAAATTTAAAAAAAACCATTCTAAACAATATAAGAATCAAAAAAATATTATTAATAAAAATTTCCTTTAAGAATCGAAGTTGTCTACTTATATTTATAGGCGTCATTAGCAAATTTTGAGGGTGCTCTATCAAGTTCATATGGTTTCACAACTGGATTTTGGCACCATAGTTTCTGCTGGTCATTGCACAACTGTTGGTCGGGAAACCATACAGTTATCGCACTGCCACTGACTCAAAACTCTTGATTGTCTTGAAACGCAGGGTGAATGGCATAGCGAATGGTAGGTGCCGAAACAAATACTGCATGTAGTCAGAATACCCTGAGAAAAACGCCAGCGTTAATGAGCGTTTAGTTGACAGACAAAATCGTAACACAAAATGGTAGAAGAATGAAGCTTACAGTTTCATCGGTCCCACAGCAAACCACACATATTTTGTTATTGTTAGTTATCCGATTTGTTACGTCTGGTATTAAATCTGTAAGCATCACATCAACAAGTTCTGAGAGTGTTCTAATTAGTTCATGTGGTTTCAAAAATGGATCTATGGGCGGCGTACTTTCTGCTGCACAATCCACATTTTCGCGAATTACAAACGGTGATTGCACAACACCATGCATTTTTTGCATTGCCACTGATTCGAAGCTCTTGATCGTCTTGAGATGCAGGGTGAATGACATAGTGAATGGTAATTGTCGGAGCAAATATTGCATGTAGTCAGAATACCCTGAGAAAAAATGCAAGCGTTAATGAACGTTTAGTTAACAGATAAAATCGTAACGTAAGGTGACAGAAATGATTCGAACGAAACTTACAGTTTCATCGGTCCCAGAGCACACCACACAGGTTTTGTGATTATCATTTGTTATCACATTTGTTACGCCTGGCATTAGATCCAAAAACATGTCATCAGTAAATTGTGGGGAAGCTCTGTTAAATGCATGTGGTTTCAAAAATGGATCTACGGGCAGTGTAGTTTCTGCTGTATAATCCACACCGCCACGAATTATAGTCGGTGATTGCACAACTGTTGGTCGGGAGACTATACATTTATTGCATTGCCACTGATTCAAAGCTCTTGATTCCCTTGAAATGCACGGTGAGTGACATAGCGAATGGTAAGTGTCACAGCAAATACTGCATGTAGTCAGAATACCCTGAGAAGAAAATCCAAGCGTTAATGAACTTTTACTTAAGAGACAAAACCATAACACAAAGTGACAACACAAGAACATAATAAAAACAACAAAGTAGAACAAAACTTACAGTATCATCGGTCCCGCTGCAAACTACACAGGTGTTGTTACGTCCCGATTTAATTGTCTTTTCACTCTTATCCAGGGACACTTGACTTTCGGACAGTTCAGCTTCTTTAGCTTCTGACTTGAGGTAGCCGGCTTTCCTTAATCTATTCTTTATGGAAATTTTACAGAGTGATTTGCTTTTTTTTCGCTTGAAAGACACAGTAGTAGTGTGCGATGCACTTCTGTTATCTCCGTTACTCGAGATATCATCACGTTTTTTAGGGCTTCCCGACATTCTGCGATGAGAAAAGTTAACCAGTAATAACGTCTGGTGTTATATTTATGCACAATTATATTTATGCTGATTCTTTTATAAACAGAACTTGGGTAATTTTATCACAAAAATTGACCACTATAACACTTGTACAAAGTTTCTGATTGTCTACCACTTAACAATTGATGTAATTAAACCTTGGAGTCGCTAACAAACAGACACGTCTTTCGCTGCGCACAGTTCACAACGATTTAACAACTGAACACCGCTTGGCCAGTGGTCTATGATCCTTGTAAAAAAATACCTGTGAAAAAGTAATAGTGAACTACCTGAGATAAGAGTGTGCATAGTTCGCACAAACTGTTAATGAGTCATCTGAGATACATCGATCTGATTGGTTGTGGCCCAACTTCTAACAGAGTAAATGAAAGGATAACAAAAGAAATCAATATCAGCTCTTATCTCTAAACTTTTGATTGTTTTTTGTACTTACTAAATGCATTTATGGCGTTGCTGGGGCTTGCCAAGTGTTGAGCCTTATTTTGCTAGTGTCGTGTCTTCTTACACGCAGCTACAAGAGTCAGTTTTAAAATGTTTCCAGTTTTAAAATGATACATTTGAAAGCATAGAAAACTACGTTTTCCCGAAATTATGAAACACGCCTGAAAGTAAGTACATTAAACGCTCGTAGGTCGTCCCTCCGGGGGTTTATTACGAGTATTGAAATACAGAGTTAACATAACTTATTTTTGTACCTATAATAAAATAAAAATGTATTATAAATAAATAAATATATATATATATATATATAAATCTATAAAATAAATCACTTTTATCCTGCATATAAGATATATAAGATACATATATTCAAAATTAGCCACCACCCATGTAAAACCGCGACGAGGCGCTAGTATAAAGTATAATGATAAGCCACCTTGGGCATAAAGATTATTTGAAATATTTCATAAGCTATAGGTACCTACCATGATAGGACTAGATAAAACGATTATTATGTACTTACCTCCTTGTCTCGTGACGGCACAACATTGAAATGCTTCCTGCCTGGAAAGTTATGGTGTTTTACTAGAAGAACGGTGGTATTTAAGATAAAATACACCTTGTTCATACAATCACACTTCCAACAATCCTACATCGCTTTGTTTCTAATTTTGGCGTGTATCACAAGAAAACATGTGTTACAAAATTATACTACTATTGCTACGGTACATTGTGCAACATTATATTGAACCTACGTATATTAACTTCAAAGTACGAACGTTAAAAAAACGAATACCTAGTACTTTTTCTAGCTAACCAAGGGAAGTCGACTAACAATCTCAATAACACTAACTTACACAGACATACATAAAAAATATATTTGATACTTAACCATAGATGAAAGGTAAACTAACGACAATCGCCTAAAAAAAATACTGGTATCCTGTTTTCAATAATATAATGACGGAATACTGTTGCGGGAATGCTCCTTTTGTTACAATTTTATTCTACTTTTTTATGTTGTGCTTTTTCTTAGAACTACACTTTACGGTACGATAATAACAACTGATAACATCTTATAAACAATACCTCAAGTACACTGAACATTGTTGTTATGTTAAAGAATACAAAGATTAAGATAAGGATATTACGAGGGTAAAACAATTGACACCATATTTAAAGAATATAATTTAAGATAGAACATGTCTCCGAACCTAACAATCAAAGGAAGGCAAAGGAAGACTAGACAGATAACTAAGAGTAGACGATTTTTATATATCATCCACATAAACCGGTGGAGTGGAAAAATGTTGATTCGATACATTCAACCGACACCGAGAGATTTAAGAAATCGTCATACCTGTGGTGAGTTGAAGTTCTTTATAGAATCGTAAATGTGACGTCTTTTGGCATCTCTATACAGACGACTGCAGCGATTCCTAAAAACTTTATAGTTTGACCGATTCTGAGAAATTTCTTTTATATCATCTCATGGCTTTTTCACGCTTATACATTAGTCGTTTAATCCCTTCGGAAAGCCAAGGTGCCGGAAGCTTTTTAACTCTATTTATCTTGTCGTATGTTTATCACAAACCCTTCAACTTTAGTGTCAATATCGCCACATTTGCAAATGGGAGACCAATCTATATTTTCTACATCATTCTTCAAATTCGTTTCACTAACACTTTTGCAACTACGTAAAACAATACGCTTGAGTTTCAGTTTAGGATAGACGACCTTGATGATGAAATGAAAATTAGGTCATGATAAACGAAAAAGGTGCAGAAAGTTGTCCATGAGTAGTAACTTTATTAGTCATATTACTGTGTATTCCCTAATCGACTAGACTGAGAAGAATAATATGGGACTGCTTTTGCATAGTTTGGAGATGCCAAATGGAAATTAATATTTGATTGAGCGAAATTAGTGTTCGGCAACACTTCTTTTAATATTTAATCTACAAAGGAATATTAATTACGGATTAACGTACTTTTACATTCATTTTTCCGTGATAAACGAATACCACGATTAATAAACATTAAATAAAATGTAATTCATTTTTATCAAAAGTCAATTGTTGAGCGTTTCAGCTTTTAAATTCCAAATTCTAAATCACACATTAGATCTATATTATTAGGGGACTTAAATAAAAGAGTAATCAGTAATTAATGTTTTATTTGTGTTTCCTGAACGTTGCATGACATGCAGAAACCAATTGGTAAAAATTTAAAAATATTTTTAAACTTTAGCCCCAGCGCAGGTTTCATAGGCAGTCCCAAAAAGGCTGTCCCAGGTCGATGCACCTTTCTCTATGCTCGGCAATCCAAATCCTGAAATTTAAAAAAAACCATTCTAAACAATGTAAGAATCAAAAAAATATTATTAATAAAAATTTCCTTTAAGAATCGAAGTTGTCTACTTATATTTATAGGCGTCATCAGCAAATTTTGAGGGTGCTCTATCAAGTTCATATGGTTTCACAACTGGATTTTGGCACCATAGTTTCTGCTGGTCATTGCACAACTGTTGGTCGGGAAACCATACAGTTATCGCACTGCCACTGACTCAAAACTCTTGATTGTCTTGAAACGCAGGGTGAATGGCATAGCGAATGGTAGGTGCCGAAACAAATACTGCATGTAGTCAGAATACCCTGAGAAAAACGCCAGCGTTAATGAGCGTTTAGTTGACAGACAAAATCGTAACACAAAATGGTAGAAGAATGAAGCTTACAGTTTCATCGGTCCCACAGCAAACCACACATATTTTGTTATTGTTAGTTATCCGATTTGTTACGTCTGGTATTAAATCTGTAAGCATCACATCAACAAGTTCTGAGAGTGTTCTAATTAGTTCATGTGGTTTCAAAAATGGATCTATGGGCGGCGTACTTTCTGCTGCACAATCCACATTTTCGCGAATTACAAACGGTGATTGCACAACACCATGCATTTTTTGCATTGCCACTGATTCGAAGCTCTTGATCGTCTTGAAATGCAGGGTGAATGACATAGTGAATGGTAATTGTCGGAGCAAATATTGCATGTAGTCAGAATACCCTGAGAAAAAATGCAAGCGTTAATGAACGTTTAGTTAACAGATAAAATCGTAACGTAAGGTGACAGAAATGATTCGAACGAAACTTACAGTTTCATCGGTCCCAGAGCACACCACACAGGTTTTGTGATTATCATTTGTTATCACATTTGTTACGCCTGGCATTAGATCCAAAAACATGTCATCAGTAAATTGTGGGGAAGCTCTGTTAAATGCATGTGGTTTCAAAAATGGATCTACGGGCAGTGTAGTTTCTGCTGTATAATCCACACCGCCACGAATTATAGTCGGTGATTGCACAACTGTTGGTCGGGAGACTATACATTTATTGCATTGCCACTGATTCAAAGCTCTTGATTCCCTTGAAATGCACGGTGAGTGACATAGCGAATGGTAAGTGTCACAGCAAATACTGCATGTAGTCAGAATACCCTGAGAAGAAAATCCAAGCGTTAATGAACTTTTACTTAAGAGACAAAACCATAACACAAAGTGACAACACAAGAACATAATAAAAACAACAAAGTAGAACAAAACTTACAGTATCATCGGTCCCGCTGCAAACTACACAGGTGTTGTTACGTCCCGATTTAATTGTCTTTTCACTATTATCCAGGGACACTTGACTTTCGGACAGTTCAGCTTCTTTAGCTTCTGACTTGAGGTAGCCGGCTTTCCTTAATCTATTCTTTATGGAAATTTTACAGAGTGATTTGCTTTTTTTTCGCTTGAAAGACACAGTAGTAGTGTGCGATGCACTTCTGTTATCTCCGTTACTCGAGATATCATCACGTTTTTTAGGGCTTCCCGACATTCTGCGATGAGAAAAGTTAACCAGTAATAACGTCTGGTGTTATATTTATGCACAATTATATTTATGCTGATTCTTTTATAAACAGAACTTGGGTAATTTTATCACAAAAATTGACCACTATAACACTTGTACAAAGTTTCTGATTGTCTACCACTTAACAATTGATGTAATTAAACCTTGGAGTCGCTAACAAACAGACACGTCTTTCGCTGCGCACAGTTCACAACGATTTAACAACTGAACACCGCTTGGCCAGTGGTCTATGATCCTTGTAAAAAAATACCTGTGAAAAAGTAATAGTGAACTACCTGAGATAAGAGTGTGCATAGTTCGCACAAACTGTTAATGAGTCATCTGAGATACATCGATCTGATTGGTTGTGGCCCAACTTCTAACAGAGTAAATGAAAGGATAACAAAAGAAATCAATATCAGCTCTTATCTCTAAACTTTTGATTGTTTTTTGTACTTACTAAATGCATTTATGGCGTTGCTGGGGCTTGCCAAGTGTTGAGCCTTATTTTGCTAGTGTCGTGTCTTCTTACACGCAGCTACAAGAGTCAGTTTTAAAATGTTTCCAGTTTTAAAATGATACATTTGAAAGCATAGAAAACTACGTTTTCCCGAAATTATGAAACACGCCTGAAAGTAAGTACATTAAACGCTCGTAGGTCGTCCCTCCAGGGGTTTATTACGAGTATTGAAATACAGAGTTAACATAACTTATTTTTGTACCTATAATAAAATAAAAATGTATTATAAATAAATAAATATATATATATATATATATATATAAATCTATAAAATAAATCACTTTTATCCTGCATATAAGATATATAAGATACATATATTCAAAATTAGCCACCACCCATGTAAAACCGCGACGAGGCGCTAGTATAAAGTATAATGATAAGCCACCTTGGGCATAAAGATTATTTGAAATATTTCATAAGCTATAGGTACCTACCATGATAGGACTAGATAAAACGATTATTATGTACTTACCTCCTTGTCTCGTGACGGCACAACATTGAAATGCTTCCTGCCTGGAAAGTTATGGTGTTTTACTAGAAGAACGGTGGTATTTAAGATAAAATACACCTTGTTCATACAATCACACTTCCAACAATCCTACATCGCTTTGTTTCTAATTTTGGCGTGTATCACAAGAAAACATGTGTTACAAAATTATACTACTATTGGTACGGTACATTGTGCAACATTATATTGAACCTACGTATATTAACTTCAAAGTACGAACGTTAAAAAAACGAATACCTAGTACTTTTTCTAGCTAACCAAGGGAAGTCGACTAACAATCTCAATAACACTAACTTACACAGACATACATAAAAAATATATTTGATACTTAACCATAGATGAAAGGTAAACTAACGACAACCGCCTAAAAAAAATACTGGTATCCTGTTTTCAATAATATAATGACGGAATACTGTTGCGGGAATGCTTCTTTTGTTACAATTTTATTCTACTTTTTTATGTTGTGCTTTTTCTTAGAACTACACTTTACGGTACAATAATAACAACTGATAACATCTTATAAACAATACCTCAAGTACACTGAACATTGTTGTTATGTTAAAGAATACAAAGATTAAGATAAGGATATTACGAGGGTAAAACAATTGACACCATATTTAAAGAATATAATTTAAGATAGGACATGCCTCCGAACCTAACAATCAAAGGAAGGCAAAGGAAGACTAGACAGATAACTAAGAGTAGACGATTTTTATATATCATCCACATAAACCGGTGGAGTGGAAAAATGTTGATTCGATACATTCAACCGACACCGAGAGATTTAAGAAATCGTCATACCTGTGGTGAGTTGAAGTTCTTTATAGAATCGTAAATGTGACGTCTTTTGGCATCTCTATACAGACGACTGCAGCGATTCCTAAAAACTTTATAGTTTGACCGATTCTGAGAAATTTCTTTTATATCATCTCATGGCTTTTTCACGCTTATACATTAGTCGTTTAATCCCTTCGGAAAGCCAAGGTGCCGGAAGCTTTTTAACTCTATTTATCTTGTCGTATGTTTATCACAAACCCTTCAACTTTAGTGTCAATATCGCCACATTTGCAAATGGGAGACCAATCTATATTTTCTACATCATTCTTCAAATTCGTTTCACTAACACTTTTGCAACTACGTAAAACAATACGCTTGAGTTTCAGTTTAGGATAGACGACCTTGATGATGAAATGAAAATTAGGTCATGATAAACGAAAAAGGTGCAGAAAGTTGTCCATGAGTAGTAACTTTATTAGTCATATTACTGTGTATTCCCTAATCGACTAGACTGAGAAGAATAATATGGGACTGCTTTTGCATAGTTTGGAGATGCCAAATGGAAATTAATATTTGATTGAGCGAAATTAGTGTTCGGCAACACTTCTTTTAATATTTAATCTACAAAGGAATATTAATTACGGATTAACGTACTTTTACATTCATTTTTCCGTGATAAACGAATACCACGATTAATAAACATTAAATAAAATGTAATTCATTTTTATCAAAAGTCAATTGTTGAGCGTTTCAGCTTTTAAATTCCAAATTCTAAATCACACATTAGATCTATATTATTAGGGGACTTAAATAAAAGAGTAATCAGTAATTAATGTTTTATTTGTGTTTCCTGAACGTTGCATGACATGCAGAAACCAATTGGTAAAAATTTAAAAATATTTTTAAACTTTAGCCCCAGCGCAGGTTTCATAGGCAGTCCCAAAAAGGCTGTCCCAGGTCGATGCACCTTTCTCTATGCTCGGCAATCCAAATCCTGAAATTTAAAAAAAACCATTCTAAACAATGTAAGAATCAAAAAAATATTATTAATAAAAATTTCCTTTAAGAATCGAAGTTGTCTACTTATATTTATAGGCGTCATTAGCAAATTTTGAGGGTGCTCTATCAAGTTCATATAGTTTCACAACTGGATTTTGGCACCATAGTTTCTGCTGGTCATTGCACAACTGTTGGTCGGGAAACCATACAGTTATCGCACTGCCACTGACTCAAAACTCTTGATTGTCTTGAAACGCAGGGTGAATGGCATAGCGAATGGTAGGTGCCGAAACAAATACTGCATGTAGTCAGAATACCCTGAGAAAAACGCCAGCGTTAATGAGCGTTTAGTTGACAGACAAAATCGTAACACAAAATGGTAGAAGAATGAAGCTTACAGTTTCATCGGTCCCACAGCAAACCACACATATTTTGTTATTGTTAGTTATCCGATTTGTTACGTCTGGTATTAAATCTGTAAGCATCACATCAACAAGTTCTGAGAGTGTTCTAATTAGTTCATGTGGTTTCAAAAATGGATCTATGGGCGGCGTACTTTCTGCTGCACAATCCACATTTTCGCGAATTACAAACGGTGATTGCACAACACCATGCATTTTTTGCATTGCCACTGATTCGAAGCTCTTGATCGTCTTGAAATGCAGGGTGAATGACATAGTGAATGGTAATTGTCGGAGCAAATATTGCATGTAGTCAGAATACCCTGAGAAAAAATGCAAGCGTTAATGAACGTTTAGTTAACAGATAAAATCGTAACGTAAGGTGAGAGAAATGATTCGAACGAAACTTACAGTTTCATCGGTCCCAGAGCACACCACACAGGTTTTGTGATTATCATTTGTTATCACATTTGTTACGCCTGGCATTAGATCCAAAAACATGTCATCAGTAAATTGTGGGGAAGCTCTGTTAAATGCATGTGGTTTCAAAAATGGATCTACGGGCAGTGTAGTTTCTGCTGTATAATCCACACCGCCACGAATTATAGTCGGTGATTGCACAACTGTTGGTCGGGAGACTATACATTTATTGCATTGCCACTGATTCAAAGCTCTTGATTCCCTTGAAATGCACGGTGAGTGACATAGCGAATGGTAAGTGTCACAGCAAATACTGCATGTAGTCAGAATACCCTGAGAAGAAAATCCAAGCGTTAATGAACTTTTAGTTAAGAGACAAAACCATAACACAAAGTGACAACACAAGAACATAATAAAAACAACAAAGTAGAACAAAACTTACAGTATCATCGGTCCCGCTGCAAACTACACAGGTGTTGTTACGTCCCGATTTAATTGTCTTTTCACTATTATCCAGGGACACTTGACTTTCGGACAGTTCAGCTTCTTTAGCTTCTGACTTGAGGTAGCCGGCTTTCCTTAATCTATTCTTTATGGAAATTTTACAGAGTGATTTGCTTTTTTTTCGCTTGAAAGACACAGTAGTAGTGTGCGATGCACTTCTGTTATCTCCGTTACTCGAGATATCATCACGTTTTTTAGGGCTTCCCGACATTCTGCGATGAGAAAAGTTAACCAGTAATAACGTCTGGTGTTATATTTATGCACAATTATATTTATGCTGATTCTTTTATAAACAGAACTTGGGTAATTTTATCACAAAAATTGACCACTATAACACTTGTACAAAGTTTCTGATTGTCTACCACTTAACAATTGATGTAATTAAACCTTGGAGTCGCTAACAAACAGACACGTCTTTCGCTGCGCACAGTTCACAACGATTTAACAACTGAACACCGCTTGGCCAGTGGTCTATGATCCTTGTAAAAAAATACCTGTGAAAAAGTAATAGTGAACTACCTGAGATAAGAGTGTGCATAGTTCGCACAAACTGTTAATGAGTCATCTGAGATACATCGATCTGATTGGTTGTGGCCCAACTTCTAACAGAGTAAATGAAAGGATAACAAAAGAAATCAATATCAGCTCTTATCTCTAAACTTTTGATTGTTTTTTGTACTTACTAAATGCATTTATGGCGTTGCTGGGGCTTGCCAAGTGTTGAGCCTTATTTTGCTAGTGTCGTGTCTTCTTACACGCAGCTACAAGAGTCAGTTTTAAAATGTTTCCAGTTTTAAAATGATACATTTGAAAGCATAGAAAACTACGTTTTCCCGAAATTATGAAACACGCCTGAAAGTAAGTACATTAAACGCTCGTAGGTCGTCCCTCCGGGGGTTTATTACGAGTATTGAAATACAGAGTTAACATAACTTATTTTTGTACCTATAATAAAATAAAAATGTATTATAAATAAATAAATATATATATATATATATATATATATAAATCTATAAAATAAATCACTTTTATCCTGCATATAAGATATATAAGATACATATATTCAAAATTAGCCACCACCCATGTAAAACCGCGACGAGGCGCTAGTATAAAGTATAATGATAAGCCACCTTGGGCATAAAGATTATTTGAAATATTTCATAAGCTATAGGTACCTACCATGATAGGACTAGATAAAACGATTATTATGTACTTACCTCCTTGTCTCGTGACGGCACAACATTGAAATGCTTCCTGCCTGGAAAGTTATGGTGTTTTACTAGAAGAACGGTGGTATTTAAGATAAAATACACCTTGTTCATACAATCACACTTCCAACAATCCTACATCGCTTTGTTTCTAATTTTGGCATGTATCACAAGAAAACATGTGTTACAAAATTATACTACTATTGGTACGGTACATTGTGCAACATTATATTGAACCTACGTATATTAACTTCAAAGTACGAACGTTAAAAAAACGAATACCTAGTACTTTTTCTAGCTAAGCAAGGGAAGTCGACTAACAATCTCAATAACACTAACTTACACAGACATACATAAAAAATATATTTGATACTTAACCATAGATGAAAGGTAAACTAACGACAATCGCCTAAAAAAATACTGGTATCCTGTTTTCAATAATATAATGACGGAATACTGTTGCGGGAATGCTCCTTTTGTTACAATTTTATTCTACTTTTTTATGTTGTGCTTTTTCTTAGAACTACACTTTACGGTACGATAATAACAACTGATAACATCTTATAAACAATACCTCAAGTACACTGAACATTGTTGTTATGTTAAAGAATACAAAGATTAAGATAAGGATATTACGAGGGTAAAACAATTGATACCATATTTAAAGAATATAATTTAAGATAGAACATGTCTCCGAACCTAACAATCAAAGGAAGGCAAAGGAAGACTAGACAGATAACTAAGAGTAGACGATTTTTATATATCATCCACATAAACCGGTGGAGTGGAAAAATGTTGATTCGATACATTCAACCGACACCGAGAGATTTAAGAAATCGTCATACCTGTGGTGAGTTGAAGTTCTTTATAGAATCGTAAATGTGACGTCTTTTGGCATCTCTATACAGACGACTGCAGCGATTCCTAAAAACTTTATAGTTTGACCGATTCTGAGAAATTTCTTTTATATCATCTCATGGCTTTTTCACGCTTATACATTAGTCGTTTAATCCCTTCGGAAAGCCAAGGTGCCGGAAGCTTTTTAACTCTATTTATCTTGTCGTATGTTTATCACAAACCCTTCAACTTTAGTGTCAATATCGCCACATTTGCAAATGGGAGACCAATCTATATTTTCTACATCATTCTTCAAATTCGTTTCACTAACACTTTTGCAACTACGTAAAACAATACGCTTGAGTTTCAGTTTAGGATAGACGACCTTGATGATGAAATGAAAATTAGGTCATGATAAACGAAAAAGGTGCAGAAAGTTGTCCATGAGTAGTAACTTTATTAGTCATATTACTGTGTATTCCCTAATCGACTAAACTGAGAAGAATAATATGGGACTGCTTTTGCATAGTTTGGAGATGCCAAATGGAAATTAATATTTGATTGAGCGAAATTAGTGTTCGGCAACACTTCTTTTAATATTTAATCTACAAAGGAATATTAATTACGGATTAACGTACTTTTACATTCATTTTTCCGTGATAAACGAATACCACGATTAATAAACATTAAATAAAATGTAATTCATTTTTATCAAAAGTCAATTGTTGAGCGTTTCAGCTTTTAAATTCCAAATTCTAAATCACACATTAGATCTATATTATTAGGGGACTTAAATAAAAGAGTAATCAGTAATTAATGTTTTATTTGTGTTTCCTGAACGTTGCATGACATGCAGAAACCAATTGGTAAAAATTTAAAAATATTTTTAAACTTTAGCCCCAGCGCAGGTTTCATAGGCAGTCCCAAAAAGGCTGTCCCAGGTCGATGCACCTTTCTCTATGCTCGGCAATCCAAATCCTGAAATTTAAAAAAAACCATTCTAAACAATGTAAGAATCAAAAAAATATTATTAATAAAAATTTCCTTTAAGAATCGAAGTTGTCTACTTATATTTATAGGCGTCATTAGCAAATTTTGAGGGTGCTCTATCAAGTTCATATAGTTTCACAACTGGATTTTGGCACCATAGTTTCTGCTGGTCATTGCACAACTGTTGGTCGGGAAACCATACAGTTATCGCACTGCCACTGACTCAAAACTCTTGATTGTCTTGAAACGCAGGGTGAATGGCATAGCGAATGGTAGGTGCCGAAACAAATACTGCATGTAGTCAGAATACCCTGAGAAAAACGCCAGCGTTAATGAGCGTTTAGTTGACAGACAAAATCGTAACACAAAATGGTAGAAGAATGAAGCTTACAGTTTCATCGGTCCCACAGCAAACCACACATATTTTGTTATTGTTAGTTATCCGATTTGTTACGTCTGGTATTAAATCTGTAAGCATCACATCAACAAGTTCTGAGAGTGTTCTAATTAGTTCATGTGGTTTCAAAAATGGATCTATGGGCGGCGTACTTTCTGCTGCACAATCCACATTTTCGCGAATTACAAACGGTGATTGCACAACACCATGCATTTTTTGCATTGCCACTGATTCGAAGCTCTTGATCGTCTTGAAATGCAGGGTGAATGACATAGTGAATGGTAATTGTCGGAGCAAATATTGCATGTAGTCAGAATACCCTGAGAAAAAATGCAAGCGTTAATGAACGTTTAGTTAACAGATAAAATCGTAACGTAAGGTGACAGAAATGATTCGAACGAAACTTACAGTTTCATCGGTCCCAGAGCACACCACACAGGTTTTGTGATTATCATTTGTTATCACATTTGTTACGCCTGGCATTAGATCCAAAAACATGTCATCAGTAAATTGTGGGGAAGCTCTGTTAAATGCATGTGGTTTCAAAAATGGATCTACGGGCAGTGTAGTTTCTGCTGTATAATCCACACCGCCACGAATTATAGTCGGTGATTGCACAACTGTTGGTCGGGAGACTATACATTTATTGCATTGCCACTGATTCAAAGCTCTTGATTCCCTTGAAATGCACGGTGAGTGACATAGCGAATGGTAAGTGTCACAGCAAATACTGCATGTAGTCAGAATACCCTGAGAAGAAAATCCAAGCGTTAATGAACTTTTACTTAAGAGACAAAACCATAACACAAAGTGACAACACAAGAACATAATAAAAACAACAAAGTAGAACAAAACTTACAGTATCATCGGTCCCGCTGCAAACTACACAGGTGTTGTTACGTCCCGATTTAATTGTCTTTTCACTATTATCCAGGGACACTTGACTTTCGGACAGTTCAGCTTCTTTAGCTTCTGACTTGAGGTAGCCGGCTTTCCTTAATCTATTCTTTATGGAAATTTTACAGAGTGATTTGCTTTTTTTTCGCTTGAAAGACACAGTAGTAGTGTGCGATGCACTTCTGTTATCTCCGTTACTCGAGATATCATCACGTTTTTTAGGGCTTCCCGACATTCTGCGATGAGAAAAGTTAACCAGTAATAACGTCTGGTGTTATATTTATGCACAATTATATTTATGCTGATTCTTTTATAAACAGAACTTGGGTAATTTTATCACAAAAATTGACCACTATAACACTTGTACAAAGTTTCTGATTGTCTACCACTTAACAATTGATGTAATTAAACCTTGGAGTCGCTAACAAACAGACACGTCTTTCGCTGCGCACAGTTCACAACGATTTAACAACTGAACACCGCTTGGCCAGTGGTCTATGATCCTTGTAAAAAAATACCTGTGAAAAAGTAATAGTGAACTACCTGAGATAAGAGTGTGCATAGTTCGTACAAACTGTTAATGAGTCATCTGAGATACATCGATCTGATTGGTTGTGGCCCAACTTCTAACAGAGTAAATGAAAGGATAACAAAAGAAATCAATATCAGCTCTTATCTCTAAACTTTTGATTGTTTTTTGTACTTACTAAATGCATTTATGGCGTTGCTGGGGCTTGCCAAGTGTTGAGCCTTATTTTGCTAGTGTCGTGTCTTCTTACACGCAGCTACAAGAGTCAGTTTTAAAATGTTTCCAGTTTTAAAATGATACATTTGAAAGCATAGAAAACTACGTTTTCCCGAAATTATGAAACACGCCTGAAAGTAAGTACATTAAACGCTCGTAGGTCGTCCCTCCGGGGGTTTATTACGAGTATTGAAATACAGAGTTAACATAACTTATTTTTGTACCTATAATAAAATAAAAATGTATTATAAATAAATAAATATATATATATATATATATAAATCTATAAAATAAATCACTTTTATCCTGCATATAAGATATATAAGATACATATATTCAAAATTAGCCACCACCCATGTAAAACCGCGACGAGGCGCTAGTATAAAGTATAATGATAAGCCACCTTGGGCATAAAGATTATTTGAAATATTTCATAAGCTATAGGTACCTACCATGATAGGACTAGATAAAACGATTATTATGTACTTACCTCCTTGTCTCGTGACGGCACAACATTGAAATGCTTCCTGCCTGGAAAGTTATGGTGTTTTACTAGAAGAACGGTGGTATTTAAGATAAAATACACCTTGTTCATACAATCACACTTCCAACAATCCTACATCGCTTTGTTTCTAATTTTGGCGTGTATCACAAGAAAACATGTGTTACAAAATTATACTACTATTGCTACGGTACATTGTGCAACATTATATTGAACCTACGTATATTAACTTCAAAGTACGAACGTTAAAAAAACGAATACCTAGTACTTTTTCTAGCTAACCAAGGGAAGTCGACTAACAATCTCAATAACACTAACTTACACAGACATACATAAAAAATATATTTGATACTTAACCATAGATGAAAGGTAAACTAACGACAATCGCCTAAAAAAAATACTGGTATCCTGTTTTCAATAATATAATGACGGAATACTGTTGCGGGAATGCTCCTTTTGTTACAATTTTATTCTACTTTTTTATGTTGTGCTTTTTCTTAGAACTACACTTTACGGTACGATAATAACAACTGATAACATCTTATAAACAATACCTCAAGTACACTGAACATTGTTGTTATGTTAAAGAATACAAAGATTAAGATAAGGATATTACGAGGGTAAAACAATTGACACCATATTTAAAGAATATAATTTAAGATAGAACATGTCTCCGAACCTAACAATCAAAGGAAGGCAAAGGAAGACTAGACAGATAACTAAGAGTAGACGATTTTTATATATCATCCACATAAACCGGTGTAGTGGAAAAATGTTGATTCGATACATTCAACCGACACCGAGAGATTTAAGAAATCGTCATACCTGTGGTGAGTTGAAGTTCTTTATAGAATCGTAAATGTGACGTCTTTTGGCATCTCTATACAGACGACTGCAGCGATTCCTAAAAACTTTATAGTTTGACCGATTCTGAGAAATTTCTTTTATATCATCTCATGGCTTTTTCACGCTTATACATTAGTCGTTTAATCCCTTCGGAAAGCCAAGGTGCCGGAAGCTTTTTAACTCTATTTATCTTGTCGTATGTTTATCACAAACCCTTCAACTTTAGTGTCAATATCGCCACATTTGCAAATGGGAGACCAATCTATATTTTCTACATCATTCTTCAAATTCGTTTCACTAACACTTTTGCAACTACGTAAAACAATACGCTTGAGTTTCAGTTTAGGATAGACGACCTTGATGATGAAATGAAAATTAGGTCATGATAAACGAAAAAGGTGCAGAAAGTTGTCCATGAGTAGTAACTTTATTAGTCATATTACTGTGTATTCCCTAATCGACTAAACTGAGAAGAATAATATGGGACTGCTTTTTGCATAGTTTGGAGATGCCAAATGGAAATTAATATTTGATTGAGCGAAATTAGTGTTCGGCAACACTTCTTTTAATATTTAATCTACAAAGGAATATTAATTACGGATTAACGTACTTTTACATTCATTTTTCCGTGATAAACGAATACCACGATTAATAAACATTAAATAAAATGTAATTCATTTTTATCAAAAGTCAATTGTTGAGCGTTTCAGCTTTTAAATTCCAAATTCTAAATCACACATTAGATCTATATTATTAGGGGACTTAAATAAAAGAGTAATCAGTAATTAATGTTTTATTTGTGTTTCCTGAACGTTGCATGACATGCAGAAACCAATTGGTAAAAATTTAAAAATATTTTTAAACTTTAGCCCCAGCGCAGGTTTCATAGGCAGTCCCAAAAAGGCTGTCCCAGGTCGATGCACCTTTCTCTATGCTCGGCAATCCAAATCCTGAAATTTAAAAAAAACCATTCTAAACAATGTAAGAATCAAAAAAATATTATTAATAAAAATTTCCTTTAAGAATCGAAGTTGTCTACTTATATTTATAGGCGTCATCAGCAAATTTTGAGGGTGCTCTATCAAGTTCATATGGTTTCACAACTGGATTTTGGCACCATAGTTTCTGCTGGTCATTGCACAACTGTTGGTCGGGAAACCATACAGTTATCGCACTGCCACTGACTCAAAACTCTTGATTGTCTTGAAACGCAGGGTGAATGGCATAGCGAATGGTAGGTGCCGAAACAAATACTGCATGTAGTCAGAATACCCTGAGAAAAACGCCAGCGTTAATGAGCGTTTAGTTGACAGACAAAATCGTAACACAAAATGGTAGAAGAATGAAGCTTACAGTTTCATCGGTCCCACAGCAAACCACACATATTTTGTTATTGTTAGTTATCCGATTTGTTACGTCTGGTATTAAACCTGTAAGCATCACATCAACAAGTTCTGAGAGTGTTCTAATTAGTTCATGTGGTTTCAAAAATGGATCTATGGGCGGCGTACTTTCTGCTGCACAATCCACATTTTCGCGAATTACAAACGGTGATTGCACAACACCATGCATTTTTTGCATTGCCACTGATTCGAAGCTCTTGATCGTCTTGAGATGCAGGGTGAATGACATAGTGAATGGTAATTGTCGGAGCAAATATTGCATGTAGTCAGAATACCCTGAGAAAAAATGCAAGCGTTAATGAACGTTTAGTTAACAGATAAAATCGTAACGTAAGGTGACAGAAATGATTCGAACGAAACTTACAGTTTCATCGGTCCCAGAGCACACCACACAGGTTTTGTGATTATCATTTGTTATCACATTTGTTACGCCTGGCATTAGATCCAAAAACATGTCATCACTAAATTGTGGGGAAGCTCTGTTAAATGCATGTGGTTTCAAAAATGGATCTACGGGCAGTGTAGTTTCTGCTGTATAATCCACACCGCCACGAATTATAGTCGGTGATTGCACAACTGTTGGTCGGGAGACTATACATTTATTGCATTGCCACTGATTCAAAGCTCTTGATTCCCTTGAAATGCACGGTGAGTGACATAGCGAATGGTAAGTGTCACAGCAAATACTGCATGTAGTCAGAATACCCTGAGAAGAAAATCCAAGCGTTAATGAACTTTTACTTAAGAGACAAAACCATAACACAAAGTGACAACACAAGAACATAATAAAAACAACAAAGTAGAACAAAACTTACAGTATCATCGGTCCCGCTGCAAACTACACAAGTGTTGTTACGTCCCGATTTAATTGTTTTTTCACTCTTATCCAGGGACACTTGACTTTCGGACAGTTCAGCTTCTTTAGCTTCTGACTTGAGGTAGCCGGCTTTCCTTAATCTATTCTTTATGGAAATTTTACAGAGTGATTTGCTTTTTTTTCGCTTGAAAGACACAGTAGTAGTGTGCGATGCACTTCTGTTATCTCCGTTACTCGAGATATCATCACGTTTTTTAGGGCTTCCCGACATTCTGCGATGAGAAAAGTTAACCAGTAATAACGTCTGGTGTTATATTTATGCACAATTATATTTATGCTGATTCTTTTATAAACAGAACTTGGGTAATTTTATCACAAAAATTGACCACTATAACACTTGTACAAAGTTTCTGATTGTCTACCACTTAACAATTGATGTAATTAAACCTTGGAGTCGCTAACAAACAGACACGTCTTTCGCTGCGCACAGTTCACAACGATTTAACAACTGAACACCGCTTGGCCAGTGGTCTATGATCCTTGTAAAAAAATACCTGTGAAAAAGTAATAGTGAACTACCTGAGATAAGAGTGTGCATAGTTCGCACAAACTGTTAATGAGTCATCTGAGATACATCGATCTGATTGGTTGTGGCCCAACTTCTAACAGAGTAAATGAAAGGATAACAAAAGAAATCAATATCAGCTCTTATCTCTAAACTTTTGATTGTTTTTTGTACTTACTAAATGCATTTATGGCGTTGCTGGGGCTTGCCAAGTGTTGAGCCTTATTTTGCTAGTGTCGTGTCTTCTTACACGCAGCTACAAGAGTCAGTTTTAAAATGTTTCCAGTTTTAAAATGATACATTTGAAAGCATAGAAAACTACGTTTTCCCGAAATTATGAAACACGCCTGAAAGTAAGTACATTAAACGCTCGTAGGTCGTCCCTCCGGGGGTTTATTACGAGTATTGAAATACAGAGTTAACATAACTTATTTTTGTACCTATAATAAAATAAAAATGTATTATAAATAAATAAATATATATATATATATATAAATCTATAAAATAAATCACTTTTATCCTGCATATAAGATATATAAGATACATATATTCAAAATTAGCCACCACCCATGTAAAACCGCGACGAGGCGCTAGTATAAAGTATAATGATAAGCCACCTTGGGCATAAAGATTATTTGAAATATTTCATAAGCTATAGGTACCTACCATGATAGGACTAGATAAAACGATTATTATGTACTTACCTCCTTGTCTCGTGACGGCACAACATTGAAATGCTTCCTGCCTGGAAAGTTATGGTGTTTTACTAGAAGAACGGTGGTATTTAAGATAAAATACACCTTGTTCATACAATCACACTTCCAACAATCCTACATCGCTTTGTTTCTAATTTTGGCGTGTATCACAAGAAAACATGTGTTACAAAATTATACTACTATTGGTACGGTACATTGTGCAACATTATATTGAACCTACGTATATTAACTTCAAAGTACGAACGTTAAAAAAACGAATACCTAGTACTTTTTCTAGCTAACCAAGGGAAGTCGACTAACAATCTCAATAACACTAACTTACACAGACATACATAAAAAATATATTTGATACTTAACCATAGATGAAAGGTAAACTAACGACAATCGCCTAAAAAAAATACTGGTATCCTGTTTTCAATAATATAATGACGGAATACTGTTGCGGGAATGCTCCTTTTGTTACAATTTTATTCTACTTTTTTATGTTGTGCTTTTTCTTAGAACTACACTTTACGGTACGATAATAACAACTGATAACATCTTATAAACAATACCTCAAGTACACTGAACATTGTTGTTATGTTAAAGAATACAAAGATTAAGATAAGGATATTACGAGGGTAAAACAATTGACACCATATTTAAAGAATATAATTTAAGATAGAACATGTCTCCGAACCTAACAATCAAAGGAAGGCAAAGGAAGACTAGACAGATAACTAAGAGTAGACGATTTTTATATATCATCCACATAAACCGGTGGAGTGGAAAAATGTTGATTCGATACATTCAACCGACACCGAGAGATTTAAGAAATCGTCATACCTGTGGTGAGTTGAAGTTCTTTATAGAATCGTAAATGTGACGTCTTTTGGCATCTCTATACAGACGACTGCAGCGATTCCTAAAAACTTTATAGTTTGACCGATTCTGAGAAATTTCTTTTATATCATCTCATGGCTTTTTCACGCTTATACATTAGTCGTTTAATCCCTTCGGAAAGCCAAGGTGCCGGAAGCTTTTTAACTCTATTTATCTTGTCGTATGTTTATCACAAACCCTTCAACTTTAGTGTCAATATCGCCACATTTGCAAATGGGAGACCAATCTATATTTTCTACATCATTCTTCAAATTCGTTTCACTAACACTTTTGCAACTACGTAAAACAATACGCTTGAGTTTCAGTTTAGGATAGACGACCTTGATGATGAAATGAAAATTAGGTCATGATGAACGAAAAAGGTGCAGAAAGTTGTCCATGAGTAGTAACTTTATTATTCATATTACTGTGTATTCCCTAATCGACTAGACTGAGAAGAATAATATGGGACTGCTTTTGCATAGTTTGGAGATGCCAAATGGAAATTAATATTTGATTGAGCGAAATTAGTGTTCGGCAACACTTCTTTTAATATTTAATCTACAAAGGAATATTAATTATTTATTTATTTATTTATTTATTTACACTTTATGCACTTTGTACAGCGGCGGACTTAATGCCCAAGGCATTCTCTTCCAGTCAACCTTAAGGTGGTATAGAAATATTGTAAGGGAGGTGCACAGCGGTTATATTGACAATTAAGATATATAATACATGAGTACGTATACATACATGAACACATACAATACATACGTTATGAATACACATATAAATATACACATATATACATAAATATACACATACACACACATTTAGATTATATTCGTACACTATGATAACTTGACTGTAAGCTGAGCCAACTATCGATAAGACGATTCTTCAATCTCGTTAAAAAGGAGATTGTGTACATTCTTTTTGAATGTAAAACGGTTTGTGGACATCCTGACTTCGAGCGGGAGCGCATTCCAGAGTAGTACTGCCTGAACAAAGAACGAAGAGTTCACGAAATCAGAGTTGTGAGAGGGACATAAGAGAAGCAGATTATTTTCTGAGCGAAGGTTTCTGTCGTGGTTAGAGGATAGATAACGGAGGTACGGAGTCAGATATGTAGGTGAAAACGGTGAGTTGAGAAATGAGAATAGCGCAGTTAGTGCTCGCAGATTGCGGCGCTGGCGAATAGGTAACCATTTTAATTGGGAACGTAAAGCAGACACATGATCATACTTTCGAAGATTAAAAATGTATCGAATGCAGCTATTGAGAAGTCGGTCTAGTTTGTTAAGAAGGTCTGCATTCAGGTCGTAATAACACACATCACCATAGTCGATTATTGGGATTATTAAGGACTGCATGAGAGTAATTTTGGTATTAGAAGGCAGGAAGTTCTTTAGACGATATAATGTTCGCAGATTTCTCGTTACTTTCTGGCTGACATGAGTAACTTGAGCTCGCCAGTCAAGGGTAGAGTCGATGAGTAAGCCCAGATCTTTGACTACGGGGCTGAACGGTACGACTGATCCGTTAAAGATGATTGGTGAGATTGAGGCAGTATCGAGTCTGCTCATAATGCGTTTGCTGCCCACTATGATCGCCTGACACTTGGTTGGGTTAACCGTCAATCCGAAATTCGTCGACCATGAGTTTATGATCTCCAAGTCTCTGTTGACCATGTTAACAGCTTGTGTTATATCTTCCACCCTTGACTGTGTATACACTTGCAGATCGTCGGCGTATAGGTGATACGCACTCTGAAGTTGTTGAGTAATGAGATTTATAAAAATTGAGAATAAGAGAGGAGATAGAATGCCGCCTTGAGGGACGCCAGCGAGGAGATCGCACCAGCTCGATGTCGAGTCAGCAACGTGAACACTCTGTTGTCGCCCCTGAAGATAAGTGGAGAACCATTCCAGTGCCCCAGAGGTAACCATGAGATATTTAAGGATAGATAAAAGGATTTCATGACTGACGGTATTAAAGGCATTGGAAAAATCGACTAGCACAAGTACTGTGACTTTGGTGTCCTCCATGCCCTTTCTAATATCACCAGTCACTTTAAGGAGAGCAGTAACTGTGCTGTGACCAGCCCTGAAGCCAGATTGTAGAGGGCTTAATAGCTGGTTTCTGTGAACAAATTGGGAAAGTTGCTTATGAACACAGGCCTCGAGTACTTTAGACAGAAAGGGAAGAATAGAAATAGGACGGAAGTGTTCAGGGAGGGAAGGATTATTGATTTTTGGAAGAGGAATGATATAAGCCTTTCGCCATAGAGAGGGAAAGGTGCCGGAGTCGAGAGAGAAATTGATGATGTGAGTGATTGCTAAGAGGATACAGTCCAGGATGGTAACAATCATGCGACGACTTATGCCATCGCATCCTACAGCATTAGAATGAATAGATAGGATAATTTTTTTGATATCCTCAGGAGGCACTGGAGAAAATTCGAATGAGTCAGTGGTAGGACTGGTAAGACCAGATATGTAGTTCAGTGTTTGACACTTAGTTTGAGGATCCATCATAGTTGCAGATGAGAAATGAAGATTTATATCATTCAAACTAATTGTATTACTGAAAGTGAGCTGATGTTCTTTACCAATACCTAAGGTATTAAGAAATTTCCAGATACTGGAAGAAGAAGAAGACTCTATGTTTTGAAGAATATGTCGGCGTTTAGCGTTGCGTATCACCTGGTTGCACCGATTCCTAGCAGCCTTATATTGGTTCCATTTGTCTTCGCAACGATTTTGTTTGAACCGACGAAATGACTGATCCCGTCGCCTCATAGCTGTTCGGGCCTCCTCCGTCATCCAAGGCGCCGGTGCCCGTTTTACCTTTACAGACTTAATTGGAGCATGGAGGTCGTATAGTTTGACGATGGTGTCATTAAAAATAGACACTTTGTTGTCTACGTCAGTAGCAGCTGCCATGTTCGTCCAGTCTATCCTAACAGCATCTGCATGTAATTTTTCAACATCCATGCGTCGGAAACTGCGAGTCTGCACGACTTTAGGTGGTGATTTGGATGGTTTCAGGATATAGGAGAGGAAAATCAAGTCGTGATGGGAAAAACCAGGGGCTGGCAGTTGACCGTGGGAAGAGACAAGGTGTGGGGAAGAGGTGAGGATTAGATCAAGCCAGGTGTCCTGATAGTCTATGTTGTGATGAGTGGCTTGAAGGGGCAGGACGTGGAGGCTGGTTGCTTGTGTGATGTGAAGGAGGCTGCGTGTGCGACTTGAGTTTGAGGCTAGGATATCAGTGTTAAAATCTCCCATGATGATGTGATGGGAATATTCCGACCCTAAAGATTCCAGAACTGTTTCCAGACTGGAGAAGTAGTTAACAGTTGGAGGGCAATAAACTACACCTAGAATGACATTAACTCCCTTGACACAAACCTGTAGGAAAATATATTCCGCAGTGGTGGTGAGATGAGAAGTAGAAGAGGCGACTATTTTATAGGGTAAGGAGCTGCGAAGGTAAACGGCAACACCGCCACCTCTTTTATCCAAACGATCATTTCGGATAAGGACAAATCCAGGGAGAGCGTATGAGGTGGAGGGTAAGTGGGGTTTGAGCCAGGTCTCCGAAATCAGAATGGCATGAATATTATCATCAGAGAAGGTCTCAGCTAAATCATCGTAATGACTGGGGACACTTTGTGCGTTTATGTGACAAACATTAAAATAAGGACGAGATTTAGTGTGAAATATTTGCCGCAATTGCTCACCCAGCGTCTCAGTCATGGAACTGAAACTAACGTCGTCTGAAGAATCTTCAGCAGAAAAGAATACATCAGATCCAATATCGCTCATAAGTACTAATATCCAAATATATATCTATAAAAAAAAATATATAGAAAACCTATAAAAATACTATTTTAAGATAAAATTACTGTGTAATTAAAAAAAAAAAGAAAAAGAATTACCAGATAGTATATCTATACCACCCGCCAGCAGGTACACAAACAAAATTAATGTTGTATTTCCAAGAATAACTTTGTAACATTAAAACAATGCAATGAATAATTAACGTAATAGAATAAGACAGAGAAAAGAGTAAAAAAAAAAACACACAAACAAAATGAACATGAATTAATAAAAACAAAAGGAATAAGAAAAAACTGAACTCGGACACACTTTCATCGTTGTGGCTGATTTAATATCTATTGAACGCACTCCAACGAAGAGAATAAAACGTAATCTTGATAGATGTCAGTAGTAACAGTTGTAACAAATTATGATAAAAAGTAAACAAAATTTAAAGATATAATCTATGTATAAGCAAGTAAATTACGAAGTAAAACTAAAACAAAACAAAATTAAATACAAAAGACTAAATTAGTGACATCTAAACATTGCGAAAAACGGAACGCACCGCTACCAATGACAAACAAGAACAGTGAGGCGTCAATTTGACAGTAACGATATCTGTCACAATCATAAACATTTTTCATGTGTATGTAAGAATTATTTACTAAAACTTGAAGGTACAGAGCAAAAATTGAGCTAGCAGCCATTATGAAAATATACAAATACAACAATAACAAAAAGGATATATTGTACACGCAAAAGACTAAACGATTCCAGAAGAACTAGCGTTTTCGTGAACTGTTACTGTTGATGCTCGAACTCGAATTATTGGAGTCACCTCTGCTTGTTGATAATGTCTTTGGAAACTTGACTAGTAGGGGCTTTAGCTCATCAGTGGATGTTATTTTATATCTGCTATTATCGCCTGCCTTAACAACAATAGTGCCATCCTGTGTCCAGCAAGACGACATGCCGAAATGTTGTCGAGCCGTAATGAAAACACTTTGGCGTATTTTAGTAAGAAATTCTCTCACCGAGAAGCCAGAACCCTTTAACGCTGTTTTGGACTTCCAGACTGCATGTCTAGCCTCAACGGTAGTAAACCTCACCAGTAGTGGCCGACGATGTTCCTTGGAGGGAGCTCCAATGCGATAGCAGTGCCTTATGTTGAGCCGTGAGATGTCCTGAAGACCCATCCTTTTCGTAACCTCAAGCACGGTTGCACAGCAGTCCTCCTTGATGGCCTCGGGCACTCCAAGAAACAAAAGTGACTTGTGGCGATGCCGAGTCTCCATAGCATCGACCATCTTGACGCACTCATTGATCTGGTTTCGAAGAAGTCCCATCATGGAAAATATCAGTTCCCGAAAAGTTTTAAACTCATCCGACACTCGAGCAACCGTCTCCTTGCTGTTTCCGCCAGAATGCAGCTGTGCCTCCAGCTGTGCCATCCTCCTGGAAAAGCTGTCCTCCAAATTGTTCTGGGCCTCTTTTATATCAGACAATTGAGACATAGTTGCAATGGATAGTTTAATTGTTCTTGTGAGTTGTAACTTTGTAAACTTGACACTTAACACTTTGTTGTGCTGGCAGGTGATAAAAATACTTGTTTTAGTTTATGTAATCACTGTGATAACTGTAAGTACAATCACTCTGAACTTAACTGAACTTTTGTAACAGTATAATTAAAGAAATGTTCATTACATTAATTAAATTATTTAAGAGCTCTTTTCTGTGTGTGTTAACTGTTTTAGCACCTACCCGCAAAAAGGATAAGTACGGATACGGATAAGATACGGATTAACGTACTTTTACATTCATTTTTCCGTGATAAACGAATACCACGATTAATAAACATTAAATAAAATGTAATTCATTTTTATCAAAAGTCAATTGTTGAGCGTTTCAGCTTTTAAATTCCAAATTCTAAATCACACATTAGATCTATATTATTAGGGGACTTAAATAAAAGAGTAATCAGTAATTAATGTTTTATTTGTGTTTCCTGAACGTTGCATGACATGCAGAAACCAATTGGTAAAAATTTAAAAATATTTTTAAACTTTAGCCCCAGCGCAGGTTTCATAGGCAGTCCCAAAAAGGCTGTCCCAGGTCGATGCACCTTTCTCTATGCTCGGCAATCCAAATCCTGAAATTTAAAAAAAACCATTCTAAACAATGTAAGAATCAAAAAAATATTATTAATAAAAATTTCCTTTAAGAATCGAAGTTGTCTACTTATATTTATAGGCGTCATCAGCAAATTTTGAGGGTGCTCTATCAAGTTCATATGGTTTCACAACTGGATTTTGGCACCATAGTTTCTGCTGGTCATTGCACAACTGTTGGTCGGGAAACCATACAGTTATCGCACTGCCACTGACTCAAAACTCTTGATTGTCTTGAAACGCAGGGTGAATGGCATAGCGAATGGTAGGTGCCGAAACAAATACTGCATGTAGTCAGAATACCCTGAGAAAAACGCCAGCGTTAATGAGCGTTTAGTTGACAGACAAAATCGTAACACAAAATGGTAGAAGAATGAAGCTTACAGTTTCATCGGTCCCACAGCAAACCACACATATTTTGTTATTGTTAGTTATCCGATTTGTTACGTCTGGTATTAAATCTGTAAGCATCACATCAACAAGTTCTGAGAGTGTTCTAATTAGTTCATGTGGTTTCAAAAATGGATCTATGGGCGGCGTACTTTCTGCTGCACAATCCACATTTTCGCGAATTACAAACGGTGATTGCACAACACCATGCATTTTTTGCATTGCCACTGATTCGAAGCTCTTGATCGTCTTGAAATGCAGGGTGAATGACATAGTGAATGGTAATTGTCGGAGCAAATATTGCATGTAGTCAGAATACCCTGAGAAAAAATGCAAGCGTTAATGAACGTTTAGTTAACAGATAAAATCGTAACGTAAGGTGAGAGAAATGATTCGAACGAAACTTACAGTTTCATCGGTCCCAGAGCACACCACACAGGTTTTGTGATTATCATTTGTTATCACATTTGTTACGCCTGGCATTAGATCCAAAAACATGTCATCAGTAAATTGTGGGGAAGCTCTGTTAAATGCATGTGGTTTCAAAAATGGATCTACGGGCAGTGTAGTTTCTGCTGTATAATCCACACCGCCACGAATTATAGTCGGTGATTGCACAACTGTTGGTCGGGAGACTATACATTTATTGCATTGCCACTGATTCAAAGCTCTTGATTCCCTTGAAATGCACGGTGAGTGACATAGCGAATGGTAAGTGTCACAGCAAATACTGCATGTAGTCAGAATACCCTGAGAAGAAAATCCAAGCGTTAATGAACTTTTACTTAAGAGACAAAACCATAACACAAAGTGACAACACAAGAACATAATAAAAACAACAAAGTAGAACAAAACTTACAGTATCATCGGTCCCGCTGCAAACTACACAGGTGTTGTTACGTCCCGATTTAATTGTCTTTTCACTATTATCCAGGGACACTTGACTTTCGGACACTTCAGCTTCTTTAGCTTCTGACTTGAGGTAGCCGGCTTTCCTTAATCTATTCTTTATGGAAATTTTACAGAGTGATTTGCTTTTTTTTCGCTTGAAAGACACAGTAGTAGTGTGCGATGCACTTCTGTTATCTCCGTTACTCGAGATATCATCACGTTTTTTAGGGCTTCCCGACATTCTGCGATGAGAAAAGTTAACCAGTAATACCGTCTGGTGTTATATTTATGCACAATTATATTTATGCTGATTCTTTTATAAACAAAACTTGGGTAATTTTATCACAAAAATTGACCACTATAACACTTGTACAAAGTTTCTGATTGTCTACCACTTAACAATTGATGTAAATTATTAAACCTTGGAGTCGCTAACAAACAGACGCGTCTTTCGCTGCGCACAGTTCACAACGATTTAACAACTGAACACCGCTTGGCCAGTGGTCTATGATCCTTGTAAAAAAATACCTGTGAAAAAGTAATAGTGAACTACCTGAGATAAGAGTGTGCATAGTTCGCACAAACTGTTAATGAGTCATCTGAGATACATCGATCTGATTGGTTGTGGCCCAACTTCTAACAGAGTAAATGAAAGGATAACAAAAGAAATCAATATCAGCTCTTATCTCTAAACTTTTGATTGTTTTTTGTACTTACTAAATGCATTTATGGCGTTGCTGGGGCTTGCCAAGTGTTGAGCCTTATTTTGCTAGTGTCGTGTCTTCTTACACGCAGCTACAAGAGTCAGTTTTAAAATGTTTCCAGTTTTAAAATGATACATTTGAAAGCATAGAAAACTACGTTTTCCCGAAATTATGAAACACGCCTGAAAGTAAGTACATTAAACGCTCGTAGGTCGTCCCTCCGGGGGTTTATTACGAGTATTGAAATACAGAGTTAACATAACTTATTTTTGTACCTATAATAAAATAAAAATGTATTATAAATAAATAAATATATATATATATATATATAAATCTATAAAATAAATCACTTTTATCCTGCATATAAGATATATAAGATACATATATTCAAAATTAGCCACCACCCATGTAAAACCGCGACGAGGCGCTAGTATAAAGTATAATGATAAGCCACCTTGGGCATAAAGATTATTTGAAATATTTCATAAGCTATAGGTACCTACCATGATAGGACTAGATAAAACGATTATTATGTACTTACCTCCTTGTCTCGTGACGGCACAACATTGAAATGCTTCCTGCCTGGAAAGTTATGGTGTTTTACTAGAAGAACGGTGGTATTTAAGATAAAATACACCTTGTTCATACAATCACACTTCCAACAATCCTACATCGCTTTGTTTCTAATTTTGGCGTGTATCACAAGAAAACATGTGTTACAAAATTATACTACTATTGCTACGGTACATTGTGCAACATTATATTGAACCTACGTATATTAACTTCAAAGTACGAACGTTAAAAAAACGAATACCTAGTACTTTTTCTAGCTAACCAAGGGAAGTCGACTAACAATCTCAATAACACTAACTTACACAGACATACATAAAAAATATATTTGATACTTAACCATAGATGAAAGGTAAACTAACGACAATCGCCTAAAAAAAATACTGGTATCCTGTTTTCAATAATATAATGACGGAATACTGTTGCGGGAATGCTCCTTTTGTTACAATTTTATTCTACTTTTTTATGTTGTGCTTTTTCTTAGAACTACACTTTACGGTACGATAATAACAACTGATAACATCTTATAAACAATACCTCAAGTACACTGAACATTGTTGTTATGTTAAAGAATACAAAGATTAAGATAAGGATATTACGAGGGTAAAACAATTGACACCATATTTAAAGAATATAATTTAAGATAGAACATGTCTCCGAACCTAACAATCAAAGGAAGGCAAAGGAAGACTAGACAGATAACTAAGAGTAGACGATTTTTATATATCATCCACATAAACCGGTGGAGTGGAAAAATGTTGATTCGATACATTCAACCGACACCGAGAGATTTAAGAAATCGTCATACCTGTGGTGAGTTGAAGTTCTTTATAGAATCGTAAATGTGACGTCTTTTGGCATCTCTATACAGACGACTGCAGCGATTCCTAAAAACTTTATAGTTTGACCGATTCTGAGAAATTTCTTTTATATCATCTCATGGCTTTTTCACGCTTATACATTAGTCGTTTACTCCCTTCGGAAAGCCAAGGTGCCGGAAGCTTTTTAACTCTATTTATCTTGTCGTATGTTTATCACAAACCCTTCAACTTTAGTGTCAATATCGCCACATTTGCAAATGGGAGACCAATCTATATTTTCTACATCATTCTTCAAATTCGTTTCACTAACACTTTTGCAACTACGTAAAACAATACGCTTGAGTTTCAGTTTAGGATAGACGACCTTGATGATGAAATGAAAATTAGGTCATGATAAACGAAAAAGGTGCAGAAAGTTGTCCATGAGTAGTAACTTTATTAGTCATATTACTGTGTATTCCCTAATCGACTAGACTGAGAAGAATAATATGGGACTGCTTTTGCATAGTTTGGAGATGCCAAATGGAAATTAATATTTGATTGAGCGAAATTAGTGTTCGGCAACACTTCTTTTAATATTTAATCTACAAAGGAATATTAATTACGGATTAACGTACTTTTACATTCATTTTTCCGTGATAAACGAATACCACGATTAATAAACATTAAATAAAATGTAATTCATTTTTATCAAAAGTCAATTGTTGAGCGTTTCAGCTTTTAAATTCCAAATTCTAAATCACACATTAGATCTATATTATTAGGGGACTTAAATAAAAGAGTAATCAGTAATTAATGTTTTATTTGTGTTTCCTGAACGTTGCATGACATGCAGAAACCAATTGGTAATAATTTAAAAATATTTTTAAACTTTAGCCCCAGCGCAGGTTTCATAGGCAGTCCCAAAAAGGCTGTCCCAGGTCGATGCACCTTTCTCTATGCTCGGCAATCCAAATCCTGAAATTTAAAAAAAACCATTCTAAACAATGTAAGAATCAAAAAAATATTATTAATAAAAATTTCCTTTAAGAATCGAAGTTGTCTACTTATATTTATAGGCGTCATCAGCAAATTTTGAGGGTGCTCTATCAAGTTCATATGGTTTCACAACTGGATTTTGGCACCATAGTTTCTGCTGGTCATTGCACAACTGTTGGTCGGGAAACCATACAGTTATCGCACTGCCACTGACTCAAAACTCTTGATTGTCTTGAAACGCAGGGTGAATGGCATAGCGAATGGTAGGTGCCGAAACAAATACTGCATGTAGTCAGAATACCCTGAGAAAAACGCCAGCGTTAATGAGCGTTTAGTTGACAGACAAAATCGTAACACAAAATGGTAGAAGAATGAAGCTTACAGTTTCATCGGTCCCACAGCAAACCACACATATTTTGTTATTGTTAGTTATCCGATTTGTTACGTCTGGTATTAAATCTGTAAGCATCACATCAACAAGTTCTGAGAGTGTTCTAATTAGTTCATGTGGTTTCAAAAATGGATCTATGGGCGGCGTACTTTCTGCTGCACAATCCACATTTTCGCAAATTACAAACGGTGATTGCACAACACCATGCATTTTTTGCATTGCCACTGATTCGAAGCTCTTGATCGTCTTGAAATGCAGGGTGAATGACATAGTGAATGGTAATTGTCGGAGCAAATATTGCATGTAGTCAGAATACCCTGAGAAAAAATGCAAGCGTTAATGAACGTTTAGTTAACAGATAAAATCGTAACGTAAGGTGAGAGAAATGATTCGAACGAAACTTACAGTTTCATCGGTCCCAGAGCACACCACACAGGTTTTGTGATTATCATTTGTTATCACATTTGTTACGCCTGGCATTAGATCCAAAAACATGTCATCAGTAAATTGTGGGGAAGCTCTGTTAAATGCATGTGGTTTCAAAAATGGATCTACGGGCAGTGTAGTTTCTGCTGTATAATCCACACCGCCACGAATTATAGTCGGTGATTGCACAACTGTTGGTCGGGAGACTATACATTTATTGCATTGCCACTGATTCAAAGCTCTTGATTCCCTTGAAATGCACGGTGAGTGACATAGCGAATGGTAAGTGTCACAGCAAATACTGCATGTAGTCAGAATACCCTGAGAAGAAAATCCAAGCGTTAATGAACTTTTACTTAAGAGACAAAACCATAACACAAAGTGACAACACAAGAACATAATAAAAACAACAAAGTAGAACAAAACTTACAGTATCATCGGTCCCGCTGCAAACTACACAGGTGTTGTTACGTCCCGATTTAATTGTCTTTTCACTATTATCCAGGGACACTTGACTTTCGGACAGTTCAGCTTCTTTAGCTTCTGACTTGAGGTAGCCGGCTTTCCTTAATCTATTCTTTATGGAAATTTTACAGAGTGATTTGCTTTTTTTTCGCTTGAAAGACACAGTAGTAGTGTGCGATGCACTTCTGTTATCTCCGTTACTCGAGATATCATCACGTTTTTTAGGGCTTCCCGACATTCTGCGATGAGAAAAGTTAACCAGTAATAACGTCTGGTGTTATATTTATGCACAATTATATTTATGCTGATTCTTTTATAAACAGAACTTGGGTAATTTTATCACAAAAATTGACCACTATAACACTTGTACAAAGTTTCTGATTGTCTACCACTTAACAATTGATGTAATTAAACCTTGGAGTCGCTAACAAACAGACACGTCTTTCGCTGCGCACAGTTCACAACGATTTAACAACTGAACACCGCTTGGCCAGTGGTCTATGATCCTTGTAAAAAAATACCTGTGAAAAAGTAATAGTGAACTACCTGAGATAAGAGTGTGCATAGTTCGCACAAACTGTTAATGAGTCATCTGAGATACATCGATCTGATTGGTTGTGGCCCAACTTCTAACAGAGTAAATGAAAGGATAACAAAAGAAATCAATATCAGCTCTTATCTCTAAACTTTTGATTGTTTTTTGTACTTACTAAATGTATTTATGGCGTTGCTGGGGCTTGCCAAGTGTTGAGCCTTATTTTGCTAGTGTCGTGTCTTCTTACACGCAGCTACAAGAGTCAGTTTTAAAATGTTTCCAGTTTTAAAATGATACATTTGAAAGCATAGAAAACTACGTTTTCCCGAAATTATGAAACACGCCTGAAAGTAAGTACATTAAACGCTCGTAGGTCGTCCCTCCGGGGGTTTATTACGAGTATTGAAATACAGAGTTAACATAACTTATTTTTGTACCTATAATAAAATAAAAATGTATTATAAATAAATAAATATATATATATATATATATATAAATCTATAAAATAAATCACTTTTATCCTGCATATAAGATATATAAGATACATATATTCAAAATTAGCCACCACCCATGTAAAACCGCGACGAGGCGCTAGTATAAAGTATAATGATAAGCTACCTTGGGCATAAAGATTATTTGAAATATTTCATAAGCTATAGGTACCTACCATGATAGGACTAGATAAAACGATTATTATGTACTTACCTCCTTGTCTCGTGACGGCACAACATTGAAATGCTTCCTGCCTGGAAAGTTATGGTGTTTTACTAGAAGAACGGTGGTATTTAAGATAAAATACACCTTGTTCATACAATCACACTTCCAACAATCCTACATCGCTTTGTTTCTAATTTTGGCGTGTATCACAAGAAAACATGTGTTACAAAATTATACTACTATTGGTACGGTACATTGTGCAACATTATATTGAACCTACGTATATTAACTTCAAAGTACGAACGTTAAAAAAACGAATACCTAGTACTTTTTCTAGCTAACCAAGGGAAGTCGACTAACAATCTCAATAACACTAACTTACACAGACATACATAAAAAATATATTTGATACTTAACCATAGATGAAAGGTAAACTAACGACAATCGCCTAAAAAAAATACTGGTATCCTGTTTTCAATAATATAATGACGGAATACTGTTGCGGGAATGCTCCTTTTGTTACAATTTTATTCTACTTTTTTATGTTGTGCTTTTTCTTAGAACTACACTTTACGGTACGATAATAACAACTGATAACATCTTATAAACAATACCTCAAGTACACTGAACATTGTTGTTATGTTAAAGAATACAAAGATTAAGATAAGGATATTACGAGGGTAAAACAATTGACACCATATTTAAAGAATATAATTTAAGATAGAACATGTCTCCGAACCTAACAATCAAAGGAAGGCAAAGGAAGACTAGACAGATAACTAAGAGTAGACGATTTTTATATATCATCCACATAAACCGGTGGAGTGGAAAAATGTTGATTCGATACATTCAACCGACACCGAGAGATTTAAGAAATCGTCATACCTGTGGTGAGTTGAAGTTCTTTATAGAATCGTAAATGTGACGTCTTTTGGCATCTCTATACAGACGACTGCAGCGATTCCTAAAAACTTTATAGTTTGACCGATTCTGAGAAATTTCTTTTATATCATCTCATGGCTTTTTCACGCTTATACATTAGTCGTTTAATCCCTTCGGAAAGCCAAGGTGCCGGAAGCTTTTTAACTCTATTTATCTTGTCGTATGTTTATCACAAACCCTTCAACTTTAGTGTCAATATCGCCACATTTGCAAATGGGAGACCAATCTATATTTTCTACATCATTCTTCAAATTCGTTTCACTAACACTTTTGCAACTACGTAAAACAATACGCTTGAGTTTCAGTTTAGGATAGACGACCTTGATGATGAAATGAAAATTAGGTCATGATGAACGAAAAAGGTGCAGAAAGTTGTCCATGAGTAGTAACTTTATTAGTCATATTACTGTGTATTCCCTAATCGACTAGACTGAGAAGAATAATATGGGACTACTTTTGCATAGTTTGGAGATGCCAAATGGAAATTAATATTTGATTGAGCGAAATTAGTGTTCGGCAACACTTCTTTTAATATTTAATCTACAAAGGAATATTAATTACGGATTAACGTACTTTTACATTCATTTGGCCGTGATAAACGAATACCACGATTAATAAACATTAAATAAAATGTAATTCATTTTTATCAAAAGTCAATTGTTGAGCGTTTCAGCTTTTAAATTCCAAATTCTAAATCACACATTAGATCTATATTATTAGGGGACTTAAATAAAAGAGTAATCAGTAATTAATGTTTTATTTGTGTTTCCTGAACGTTGCATGACATGCAGAAACCAATTGGTAAAAATTTAAAAATATTTTTAAACTTTAGCCCCAGCGCAGGTTTCATAGGCAGTCCCAAAAAGGCTGTCCCAGGTCGATGCACCTTTCTCTATGCTCGGCAATCCAAATCCTGAAATTTAAAAAAAACCATTCTAAACAATATAAGAATCAAAAAAATATTATTAATAAAAATTTCCTTTAAGAATCGAAGTTGTCTACTTATATTTATAGGCGTCATTAGCAAATTTTGAGGGTGCTCTATCAAGTTCATATGGTTTCACAACTGGATTTTGGCACCATAGTTTCTGCTGGTCATTGCACAACTGTTGGTCGGGAAACCATACAGTTATCGCACTGCCACTGACTCAAAACTCTTGATTGTCTTGAAACGCAGGGTGAATGGCATAGCGAATGGTAGGTGCCGAAACAAATACTGCATGTAGTCAGAATACCCTGAGAAAAACGCCAGCGTTAATGAGCGTTTAGTTGACAGACAAAATCGTAACACAAAATGGTAGAAGAATGAAGCTTACAGTTTCATCGGTCCCACAGCAAACCACACATATTTTGTTATTGTTAGTTATCCGATTTGTTACGTCTGGTATTAAATCTGTAAGCATCACATCAACAAGTTCTGAGAGTGTTCTAATTAGTTCATGTGGTTTCAAAAATGGATCTATGGGCGGCGTACTTTCTGCTGCACAATCCACATTTTCGCGAATTACAAACGGTGATTGCACAACACCATGCATTTTTTGCATTGCCACTGATTCGAAGCTCTTGATCGTCTTGAAATGCAGGGTGAATGACATAGTGAATGGTAATTGTCGGAGCAAATATTGCATGTAGTCAGAATACCCTGAGAAAAAATGCAAGCGTTAATGAACGTTTAGTTAACAGATAAAATCGTAACGTAAGGTGAGAGAAATGATTCGAACGAAACTTACAGTTTCATCGGTCCCAGAGCACACCACACAGGTTTTGTGATTATCATTTGTTATCACATTTGTTACGCCTGGCATTAGATCCAAAAACATGTCATCAGTAAATTGTGGGGAAGCTCTGTTAAATGCATGTGGTTTCAAAAATGGATCTACGGGCAGTGTAGTTTCTGCTGTATAATCCACACCGCCACGAATTATAGTCGGTGATTGCACAACTGTTGGTCGGGAGACTATACATTTATTGCATTGCCACTGATTCAAAGCTCTTGATTCCCTTGAAATGCACGGTGAGTGACATAGCGAATGGTAAGTGTCACAGCAAATACTGCATGTAGTCAGAATACCCTGAGAAGAAAATCCAAGCGTTAATGAACTTTTACTTAAGAGACAAAACCATAACACAAAGTGACAACACAAGAACATAATAAAAACAACAAAGTAGAACAAAACTTACAGTATCATCGGTCCCGCTGCAAACTACACAGGTGTTGTTACGTCCCGATTTAATTGTCTTTTCACTATTATCCAGGGACACTTGACTTTCGGACAGTTCAGCTTCTTTAGCTTCTGACTTGAGGTAGCCGGCTTTCCTTAATCTATTCTTTATGGAAATTTTACAGAGTGATTTGCTTTTTTTTCGCTTGAAAGACACAGTAGTAGTGTGCGATGCACTTCTGTTATCTCCGTTACTCGAGATATCATCACGTTTTTTAGGGCTTCCCGACATTCTGCGATGAGAAAAGTTAACCAGTAATAACGTCTGGTGTTATATTTATGCACAATTATATTTATGCTGATTCTTTTATAAACAGAACTTGGGTAATTTTATCACAAAAATTGACCACTATAACACTTGTACAAAGTTTCTGATTGTCTACCACTTAACAATTGATGTAATTAAACCTTGGAGTCGCTAACAAACAGACACGTCTTTCGCTGCGCACAGTTCACAACGATTTAACAACTGAACACCGCTTGGCCAGTGGTCTATGATCCTTGTAAAAAAATACCTGTGAAAAAGTAATAGTGAACTACCTGAGATAAGAGTGTGCATAGTTCGTACAAACTGTTAATGAGTCATCTGAGATACATCGATCTGATTGGTTGTGGCCCAACTTCTAACAGAGTAAATGAAAGGATAACAAAAGAAATCAATATCAGCTCTTATCTCTAAACTTTTGATTGTTTTTTGTACTTACTAAATGCATTTATGGCGTTGCTGGGGCTTGCCAAGTGTTGAGCCTTATTTTGCTAGTGTCGTGTCTTCTTACACGCAGCTACAAGAGTCAGTTTTAAAATGTTTCCAGTTTTAAAATGATACATTTGAAAGCATAGAAAACTACGTTTTCCCGAAATTATGAAACACGCCTGAAAGTAAGTACATTAAACGCTCGTAGGTCGTCCCTCCGGGGGTTTATTACGAGTATTGAAATACAGAGTTAACATAACTTATTTTTGTACCTATAATAAAATAAAAATGTATTATAAATAAATAAATATATATATATATATATATATAAATCTATAAAATAAATCACTTTTATCCTGCATATAAGATATATAAGATACATATATTCAAAATTAGCCACCACCCATGTAAAACCGCGACGAGGCGCTAGTATAAAGTATAATGATAAGCCACCTTGGGCATAAAGATTATTTGAAATATTTCATAAGCTATAGGTACCTACCATGATAGGACTAGATAAAACGATTATTATGTACTTACCTCCTTGTCTCGTGACGGCACAACATTGAAATGCTTCCTGCCTGGAAAGTTATGGTGTTTTACTAGAAGAACGGTGGTATTTAAGATAAAATACACCTTGTTCATACAATCACACTTCCAACAATCCTACATCGCTTTGTTTCTAATTTTGGCGTGTATCACAAGAAAACATGTGTTACAAAATTATACTACTATTGCTACGGTACATTGTGCAACATTATATTGAACCTACGTATATTAACTTCAAAGTACGAACGTTAAAAAAACGAATACCTAGTACTTTTTCTAGCTAACCAAGGGAAGTCGACTAACAATCTCAATAACACTAACTTACACAGACATACATAAAAAATATATTTGATACTTAACCATAGATGAAAGGTAAACTAACGACAATCGCCTAAAAAAAATACTGGTATCCTGTTTTCAATAATATAATGACGGAATACTGTTGCGGGAATGCTCCTTTTGTTACAATTTTATTCTACTTTTTTATGTTGTGCTTTTTCTTAGAACTACACTTTACGGTACGATAATAACAACTGATAACATCTTATAAACAATACCTCAAGTACACTGAACATTGTTGTTATGTTAAAGAATACAAAGATTAAGATAAGGATATTACGAGGGTAAAACAATTGACACCATATTTAAAGAATATAATTTAAGATAGAACATGTCTCCGAACCTAACAATCAAAGGAAGGCAAAGGAAGACTAGACAGATAACTAAGAGTAGACGATTTTTATATATCATCCACATAAACCGGTGGAGTGGAAAAATGTTGATTCGATACATTCAACCGACACCGAGAGATTTAAGAAATCGTCATACCTGTGGTGAGTTGAAGTTCTTTATAGAATCGTAAATGTGACGTCTTTTGGCATCTCTATACAGACGACTGCAGCGATTCCTAAAAACTTTATAGTTTGACCGATTCTGAGAAATTTCTTTTATATCATCTCATGGCTTTTTCACGCTTATACATTAGTCGTTTAATCCCTTCGGAAAGCCAAGGTGCCGGAAGCTTTTTAACTCTATTTATCTTGTCGTATGTTTATCACAAACCCTTCAACTTTAGTGTCAATATCGCCACATTTGCAAATGGGAGACCAATCTATATTTTCTACATCATTCTTCAAATTCGTTTCACTAACACTTTTGCAACTACGTAAAACAATACGCTTGAGTTTCAGTTTAGGATAGACGACCTTGATGATGAAATGAAAATTAGGTCATGATGAACGAAAAAGGTGCAGAAAGTTGTCCATGAGTAGTAACTTTATTAGTCATATTACTGTGTATTCTCTAATCGACTAGACTGAGAAGAATAATATGGGACTGCTTTTGCATAGTTTGGAGATGCCAAATGGAAATTAATATTTGATTGAGCGAAATTAGTGTTCGGCAACACTTCTTTTAATATTTAATCTACAAAGGAATATTAATTACGGATTAACGTACTTTTACATTCATTTTTCCGTGATAAACGAATACCACGATTAATAAACATTAAATAAAATGTAATTCATTTTTATCAAAAGTCAATTGTTGAGCGTTTTAGCTTTTAAATTCCAAATTCTAAATCACACATTAGATCTATATTATTAGGGGACTTAAATAAAAGAGTAATCAGTAATTAATGTTTTATTTGTGTTTCCTGAACGTTGCATGACATGCAGAAACCAATTGGTAAAAATTTAAAAATATTTTTAAACTTTAGCCCCAGCGCAAGTTTCATAGGCAGTCCCAAAAAGGCTGTCCCAGGTCGATGCACCTTTTTCTATGCTCGGCAATCCAAATCCTGAAATTTAAAAAAAATCATTCTAAACAATGTAAGGATCAAAAAAATATTATTAATAAAAATTTCCTTTAAGAATCGAAGTTGTCTACTTATATTTATAGGCGTCATCAGCAAATTTTGAGGGTGCTCTATCAAGTTCATATGGTTTCACAACTGGATGTTGGCACCATAGTTTCTGCTGGTCATTGCACAACTGTTGGTCGGGAAACCATACAGTTATCGCACTGCCACTGACTCAAAACTCTTGATTGTCTTGAAACGCAGGGTGAATGGCATAGCGAATGGTAGGTGCCGAAACAAATACTGCATGTAGTCAGAATACCCTGAGAAAAACGCCAGCGTTAATGAGCGTTTAGTTGACAGACAAAATCGTAACACAAAATGGTAGAAGAATGAAGCTTACAGTTTCATCGGTCCCACAGCAAACCACACATATTTTGTTATTGTTAGTTATCCGATTTGTTACGTCTGGTATTAAATCTGTAAGCATCACATCAACAAGTTCTGAGAGTGTTCTAATTAGTTCATGTGGTTTCAAAAATGGATCTATGGGCGGCGTACTTTCTGCTGCACAATCCACATTTTCGCGAATTACAAACGGTGATTGCACAACACCATGCATTTTTTGCATTGCCACTGATTCGAAGCTCTTGATCGTCTTGAAATGCAGGGTGAATGACATAGTGAATGGTAATTGTCGGAGCAAATATTGCATGTAGTCAGAATACCCTGAAAAAAAATGCAAGCGTTAATGAACGTTTAGTTAACAGATAAAATCGTAACGTAAGGTGACAGAAATGATTCGAACGAAACTTACAGTTTCATCGGTCCCAGAGCACACCACACAGGTTTTGTGATTATCATTTGTTATCACATTTGTTACGCCTGGCATTAGATCCAAAAACATGTCATCAGTAAATTGTGGGGAAGCTCTGTTAAATGCATGTGGTTTCAATAATGGATCTACGGGCAGTGTAGTTTCTGCTGTATAATCCACACCGCCACGAATTATAGTCGGTGATTGCACAACTGTTGGTCGGGAGACTATACATTTATTGCATTGCCACTGATTCAAAGCTCTTGATTCCCTTGAAATGCACGGTGAGTGACATAGCGAATGGTAAGTGTCACAGCAAATACTGCATGTAGTCAGAATACCCTGAGAAGAAAATCCAAGCGTTAATGAACTTTTACTTAAGAGACAAAACCATAACACAAAGTGACAACACAAGAACATAATAAAAACAACAAAGTAGAACAAAACTTACAGTATCATCGGTCCCGCTGCAAACTACACAGGTGTTGTTACGTCCCGATTTAATTGTCTTTTCACTATTATCCAGGGACACTTGACTTTCGGACACTTCAGCTTCTTTAGCTTCTGACTTGAGGTAGCCGGCTTTCCTTAATCTATTTTTTATGGAAATTTTACAGAGTGATTTGCTTTTTTTTCGCTTGAAAGACACAGTAGTAGTGTGCGATGCACTTCTGTTATCTCCGTTACTCGAGATATCATCACGTTTTTTAGGGCTTCCCGACATTCTGCGATGAGAAAAGTTAACCAGTAATACCATCTGGTGTTATATTTATGCACAATTATATTTATGCTGATTCTTTTATAAACAAAACTTGGGTAATTTTATCACAAAAATTGACCACTATAACACTTGTACAAAGTTTCTGATTGTCTACCACTTAACAATTGATGTAAATTATTAAACCTTGGAGTCGCTAACAAACAGACGCGTCTTTCGCTGCGCACAGTTCACAACGATTTAACAACTGAACACCGCTTGGCCAGTGGTCTATGATCCTTGTAAAAAAATACCTGTGAAAAAGTAATAGTGAACTACCTGAGATAAGAGTGTGCATAGTTCGCACAAACTGTTAATGAGTCATCTGAGATACATCGATCTGATTGGTTGTGGCCCAACTTCTAACAGAGTAAATGAAAGGATAACAAAAGAAATCAATATCAGCTCTTATCTCTAAACTTTTGATTGTTTTTTGTACTTACTAAATGCATTTATGGCGTTGCTGGGGCTTGCCAAGTGTTGAGCCTTATTTTGCTAGTGTCGTGTCTTCTTACACGCAGCTACAAGAGTCAGTTTTAAAATGTTTCCAGTTTTAAAATGATACATTTGAAAGCATAGAAAACTACGTTTTCCCGAAATTATGAAACACGCCTGAAAGTAAGTACATTAAACGCTCGTAGGTCGTCCCTCCGGGGATTTATTACGAGTATTGAAATACAGAGTTAACATAACTTATTTTTGAACCTATAATAAAATAAAAATGTATTATAAATAAATATATAAATATATATATATATATATATATAAATCTATAAAATAAATCACTTTTATCCTGCATATAAGATATATAAGATACATATATTCAAAATTAGCCACCACCCATGTAAAACCGCGACGAGGCGCTAGTATAAAGTATAATGATAAGCCACCTTGGGCATAAAGATTATTTGAAATATTTCATAAGCTATAGGTACCTACCATGATAGGACTAGATAAAACGATTATTATGTACTTACCTCCTTGTCTCGTGACGGCACAACATTGAAGTGCTTCCTGCCTGGAAAGTTATGGTGTTTTACTAGAAGAACGGTGGTATTTAAGATAAAATACACCTTGTTCATACAATCACACTTCCAACAATCCTACATCGCTTTGTTTCTAATTTTGGCGTGTATCACAAGAAAACATGTGTTACAAAATTATACTACTATTGGTACGGTACATTGTGCAGCATTATATTGAACCTACGTATATTAACTTCAAAGTACGAACGTTAAAAAAACGAATACCTAGTACTTTTTCTAGCTAACCAAGGGAAGTCGACTAACAATCTCAATAACACTAACTTACACAGACATACATAAAAAATATATTTGATACTTAACCATAGATGAAAGGTAAACTAACGACAACCGCCTAAAAAAAATACTGGTATCCTGTTTTCAATAATATAATGACGGAATACTGTTGCGGGAATGCTCCTTTTGTTACAATTTTATTCTACTTTTTTATGTTGTGCTTTTTCTTAGAACTACACTTTACGGTACGATAATAACAACTGATAACATCTTATAAACAATACCTCAAGTACACTGAACATTGTTGTTATGTTAAAGAATACAAAGATTAAGATAAGGATATTACGAGGGTAAAACAATTGACACCATATTTAAAGAATATAATTTAAGATAGAACATGTCTCCGAACCTAACAATCAAAGGAAGGCAAAGGAAGACTAGACAGATAACTAAGAGTAGACGATTTTTATATATCATCCACATAAACCGGTGGAGTGGAAAAATGTTGATTCGATACATTCAACCGACACCGAGAGATTTAAGAAATCGTCATACCTGTGGTGAGTTGAAGTTCTTTATAGAATCGTAAATGTGACGTCTTTTGGCATCTCTATACAGACGACTGCAGCGATTCCTAAAAACTTTATAGTTTGACCGATTCTGAGAAATTTCTTTTATATCATCTCATGGCTTTTTCACGCTTATACATTAGTCGTTTAATCCCTTCGGAAAGCCAAGGTGCCGGAAGCTTTTTAACTCTATTTATCTTGTCGTATGTTTATCACAAACCCTTCAACTTTAGTGTCAATATCGCCACATTTGCAAATGGGAGACCAATCTATATTTTCTACATCATTCTTCAAATTCGTTTCACTAACACTTTTGCAACTACGTAAAACAATACGCTTGAGTTTCAGTTTAGGATACACGACCTTGATGATGAAATGAAAATTAGGTCATGATGAACGAAAAAGGTGCAGAAAGTTGTCCATGAGTAGTAACTTTATTAGTCATATTACTGTGTATTCTCTAATCGACTAGACTGAGAAGAATAATATGGGACTGCTTTTGCATAGTTTGGAGATGCCAAATGGAAATTAATATTTGATTGAGCGAAATTAGTGTTCGGCAACACTTCTTTTAGTATTTAATCTACAAAGGAATATTAATTACGGATTAACGTACTTTTACATTCATTTTTCCGTGATAAACGAATACCACGATTAATAAACATTAAATAAAATGTAATTCATTTTTATCAAAAGTCAATTGTTGAGCGTTTTAGCTTTTAAATTCCAAATTCTAAATCACACATTAGATCTATATTATTAGGGGACTTAAATAAAAGAGTAATCAGTAATTAATGTTTTATTTGTGTTTCCTGAACGTTGCATGACATGCAGAAACCAATTGGTAAAAATTTAAAAATATTTTTAAACTTTAGCCCCAGCGCAAGTTTCATAGGCAGTCCCAAAAAGGCTGTCCCAGGTCGATGCACCTTTTTCTATGCTCGGCAATCCAAATCCTGAAATTTAAAAAAAATCATTCTAAACAATGTAAGAATCAAAAAAATATTATTAATAAAAATTTCCTTTAAGAATCGAAGTTGTCTACTTATATTTATAGGCGTCATCAGCAAATTTTGAGGGTGCTCTATCAAGTTCATATGGTTTCACAACTGGATTTTGGCACCATAGTTTCTGCTGGTCATTGCACAACTGTTGGTCGGGAAACCATACAGTTATCGCACTGCCACTGACTCAAAACTCTTGATTGTCTTGAAACGCAGGGTGAATGGCATAGCGAATGGTAGGTGCCGAAACAAATACTGCATGTAGTCAGAATACCCTGAGAAAAACGCCAGCGTTAATGAGCGTTTAGTTGACAGACAAAATCGTAACACAAAATGGTAGAAGAATGAAGCTTACAGTTTCATCGGTCCCACAGCAAACCACACATATTTTGTTATTGTTAGTTATCCGATTTGTTACGTCTGGTATTAAATCTGTAAGCATCACATCAACAAGTTCTGAGAGTGTTCTAATTAGTTCATGTGGTTTCAAAAATGGATCTATGGGCGGCGTACTTTCTGCTGCACAATCCACATTTTCGCGAATTACAAACGGTGATTGCACAACACCATGCATTTTTTGCATTGCCACTGATTCGAAGCTCTTGATCGTCTTGAAATGCAGGGTGAATGACATAGTGAATGGTAATTGTCGGAGCAAATATTGCATGTAGTCAGAATACCCTGAGAAAAAATGCAAGCGTTAATGAACGTTTAGTTAACAGATAAAATCGTAACGTAAGGTGACAGAAATGATTCGAACGAAACTTACAGTTTCATCGGTCCCAGAGCACACCACACAGGTTTTGTGATTATCATTTGTTATCACATTTGTTACGCCTGGCATTAGATCCAAAAACATGTCATCAGTAAATTGTGGGGAAGCTCTGTTAAATGCATGTGGTTTCAATAATGGATCTACGGGCAGTGTAGTTTCTGCTGTATAATCCACACCGCCACGAATTATAGTCGGTGATTGCACAACTGTTGGTCGGGAGACTATACATTTATTGCATTGCCACTGATTCAAAGCTCTTGATTCCCTTGAAATGCACGGTGAGTGACATAGCGAATGGTAAGTGTCACAGCAAATACTGCATGTAGTCAGAATACCCTGAGAAGAAAATCCAAGCGTTAATGAACTTTTACTTAAGAGACAAAACCATAACACAAAGTGACAACACAAGAACATAATAAAAACAACAAAGTAGAACAAAACTTACAGTATCATCGGTCCCGCTGCAAACTACACAGGTGTTGTTACGTCCCGATTTAATTGTCTTTTCACTATTATCCAGGGACACTTGACTTTCGGACACTTCAGCTTCTTTAGCTTCTGACTTGAGGTAGCCGGCTTTCCTTAATCTATTTTTTATGGAAATTTTACAGAGTGATTTGCTTTTTTTTCGCTTGAAAGACACAGTAGTAGTGTGCGATGCACTTCTGTTATCTCCGTTACTCGAGATATCATCACGTTTTTTAGGGCTTCCCGACATTCTGCGATGAGAAAAGTTAACCAGTAATACCGTCTGGTGTTATATTTATGCACAATTATATTTATGCTGATTCTTTTATAAACAAAACTTGGGTAATTTTATCACAAAAATTGACCACTATAACACTTGTACAAAGTTTCTGATTGTCTACCACTTAACAATTGATGTAAATTATTAAACCTTGGAGTCGCTAACAAACAGACGCGTCTTTCGCTGCGCACAGTTCACAACGATTTAACAACTGAACACCGCTTGGCCAGTGGTCTATGATCCTTGTAAAAAAATACCTGTGAAAAAGTAATAGTGAACTACCTGAGATAAGAGTGTGCATAGTTCGCACAAACTGTTAATGAGTCATCTGAGATACATCGATCTGATTGGTTGTGGCCCAACTTCTAACAGAGTAAATGAAAGGATAACAAAAGAAATCAATATCAGCTCTTATCTCTAAACTTTTGATTGTTTTTTGTACTTACTAAATGCATTTATGGCGTTGCTGGGGCTTGCCAAGTGTTGAGCCTTATTTTGCTAGTGTCGTGTCTTCTTACACGCAGCTACAAGAGTCAGTTTTAAAATGTTTCCAGTTTTAAAATGATACATTTGAAAGCATAGAAAACTACGTTTTCCCGAAATTATGAAACACGCCTGAAAGTAAGTACATTAAACGCTCGTAGGTCGTCCCTCCGGGGATTTATTACGAGTATTGAAATACAGAGTTAACATAACTTATTTTTGAACCTATAATAAAATAAAAATGTATTATAAATAAATATATATATATATATATATTAGGGTGTCCCTTAAATTTCAAGTTCGATATTTTTTTACGCATACCTTCTTAAAAGTTTCGTAATAACCCTATATTGTCTAGAAAAAAATATTAGTTCGATATATAAACGATAACCCGTGCCGACTTGCTATTTAAACTTGTCGATACAAGTTGCTTAAGTACTGCCCAGTGACCTGTTACGACATGTTTTATTTGCCATTTCGTACGTGATTTTTGAGACTATTAGTGCTTCATTGTTTAGTGCGTAAACATGTCGGTGGAATTACGGAGTGATAAACAAAATATTTTTCTTATCGGATTGACTAGCTACCAAATAAATGGTGCAAAATTACCATCTAATCGACAAGTTCTCTCAGTCCTATTTTACAATATTCGTGAGGTTAAATTGACTGTTAGTGAAAGTGCAAATCTTGTGATTAGGGAGTGCATCATATATTGGGAAAAAGCAAGAATTCCAACAAAGGCATTTCCTAACTGCGTGAAGAAACTTATTTATTTATATCATGTTTGGAGAAAGTTGCAAAAAAATTGTAAGAAAACTCAGATTACGTTTAAGAGTCGTGAGAACAATTTTATAATTAATCTTGATAATTTGTTTGATATTGCACATGCTGATGCTTTTGAGAGAATGAAAATAGAGGAAGATAAATTATTTTTAATGAAACAGAGAGAGCCAGGTCGACCGGGATGCTTAGGTGGTGTAGATAAAAAATTGGCGGAAAAAGAACAAAGATCTAGACAACGACGGTTGGAAGAAGAGGAAAGGATTGTAAGACAAAGAGAATCAGTAGCTGTTGCATCTACTTCCACCACAAATAACTTAGACAGTGTAGAAGATTCAGACGAAGAACAGATCTTGAATTCTGAACTCAGCTTGCCGGACGTTCCCTGCCATGAACAAAGTTCAAAAAGAGGTAGAAAGAATCTTATAACACCTAAACTAGTTGCAGCTTTAGATCGATGCCAGTTAAGCATTAGAGATACCGTTTACATTCTTAATGCGGTGGTAGAAGCGCTTGGTCTGAGCAGCGATGATTTCTGTATTAACAAATCCTCGATTCAGCGAATTCGTACTGAAACTAGAAAATCAAGGGCAGAAGCAATAAAATCTAACTTCCAAAACAATGTACCCGACATAGTCACAGTCCATTGGGATGGAAAACTATTACCGGGGTTGGATGTACGGAGTTCAAAAGAAGAACGCTTGCCAGTTATAGCTTCATTTGACGATAGAGAGCAGCTTCTTACAGTGCCGAAACTAGAAAGTTCTTCTGGAAAACATCAAGCGAAGGCTGTATCAGCAGCTCTCTTTGACTGGAACCTTTATGATAAAGTGCAAATAATGTGCTGCGACACAACAGCTTCCAATATGGGCCGTTTCAATGGAGCTTGTGCTATTTTGGAGCAAACTTTAGGAAGAGAATTGTTGCTTTTCGCCTGTCGTCATCATGTTTATGAATTGGTCCTAAAAGCTGTCTTTAAAACCAAGATTAAGCAAATTACTAGTAGCTCAGATATTCTGATGTTCAAAAAGTTCCAAGAAAATTGGAAAAACATTGATTGTACTAAAATTGAACCATCTCTTAATTTCGTAAAAGCACGGGTTGCCGAGACAGACATTCAAGCGTTGTTACTATTTTATAAGGCAGAATTAGATAAAGGTTTTGTAAGAGATGATTACCGCGAATTGGTCGAACTGTGCGTAATATTTTTAGGAGGAGACACAGAGGAAAAATTAAAACTAAGGCCCCCCGGAGCTATACATCAGGCACGCTGGATGGCGAGAGCGATCTATTCCTTAAAAATATGTTTACTTCAGTCACAATGCAGAGTAACTGCGAAGGACAAAAAGGCTCTACAAGATGTTCGCTTATTTCTCGTAATATTGTATGTTAAACCTTCGCTCGAATGTACAGTGGCGACCAAAGCACCTAATCAAGATTTGCGCTTCTTGAAGATGTTAAAAGAGTATGAAAAAGTTGACGCAACAATTTCTAAAGCTTCTATAAGCAAGTTCAGCCATCACTTGTGGTATTTATGTGAAGAGACAGTCATTCTATCACTATTTGATGATGAAGTTGACAACCAAACTAAGAAGAAGATGATTGCCAACTTCAACAGGGACAAAATCTCGGATTTTAGCAAACGCTATGACCCGTCGAAGGAAGAACTGACTCAAAAGTTGTTTGGTAAGTTAAATTGACTTTTTGTTGGATTTCAATTTCAATGTCCAATACTTATTTATTTATTTTCAAAATTGTTGTTGATTTTTATTTGTTATTTAACTTATTTTTCTTTTTTTTTAGACAAAGCACTGGATGATTTCGTATCGGAAAAGAGCAAACAATTTTTATCACGACTGCAGATCGACGACAGTTTTCTAAAGGAAGATGTATCTTCTTGGAATAACAATGCTGCTTTTCTGGAGGCTAAAAGAAGAATAAGTTATTTGAGAGTTGTAAATGATACTGCTGAAAGGGCTGTTAAATTGCATTAGCAAGATTTTAACGGACTTATCACGGCTGAAGAAGAACAAAAACAGTTCTTGCTGCGCTGTGTCCAGGAACATCTAAAATTGTATCCAGACTGTAAAAAAACTACTCTAAAAAGAAGTTACCCTGAATGATTCTTATTTCTTTATGTTTTTAATTAAAGATTAATATTCATCTAATTTATTATTTAATTTTATTCACTTAATTCATTGCATTTATAGTGAAATTATAGGAGACTGAAATTTCAGGACAAAACACGTTTTTTACTAAACTTTGAAGCTCGGTCGGCACTGGTTGCAATTATGCTAGATTGATAAAATTTTATATTTAAGTATCTTATAGCATTAGTAAAAATTATAGAGGGTATGCATTTCGAAATTCGAAAAAAAATTTTTTTTTGTCATATAAGGGACACCCTAATATATATATATATAAATCTATAAAATAAATCACTTTTATCCTGCATATAAGATATATAAGATACATATATTCAAAATTAGCCACCACCCATGTAAAACCGCGACGAGGCGCTAGTATAAAGTATAATGATAAGCCACCTTGGGCATAAAGATTATTTGAAATATTTCATAAGCTATAGGTACCTACCATGATAGGACTAGATAAAACGATTATTATGTACTTACCTCCTTGTCTCGTGACGGCACAACATTGAAGTGCTTCCTGCCTGGAAAGTTATGGTGTTTTACTAGAAGAACGGTGGTATTTAAGATAAAATACACCTTGTTCATACAATCACACTTCCAACAATCCTACATCGCTTTGTTTCTAATTTTGGCGTGTATCACAAGAAAACATGTGTTACAAAATTATACTACTATTGGTACGGTACATTGTGCAGCATTATATTGAACCTACGTATATTAACTTCAAAGTACGAACGTTAAAAAAACGAATACCTAGTACTTTTTCTAGCTAACCAAGGGAAGTCGACTAACAATCTCAATAACACTAACTTACACAGACATACATAAAAAATATATTTGATACTTAACCATAGATGAAAGGTAAACTAACGACAACCGCCTAAAAAAAATACTGGTATCCTGTTTTCAATAATATAATGACGGAATACTGTTGCGGGAATGCTCCTTTTGTTACAATTTTATTCTACTTTTTTATGTTGTGCTTTTTCTTAGAACTACACTTTACGGTACGATAATAACAACTGATAACATCTTATAAACAATACCTCAAGTACACTGAACATTGTTGTTATGTTAAAGAATACAAAGATTAAGATAAGGATATTACGAGGGTAAAACAATTGACACCATATTTAAAGAATATAATTTAAGATAGAACATGTCTCCGAACCTAACAATCAAAGGAAGGCAAAGGAAGACTAGACAGATAACTAAGAGTAGACGATTTTTATATATCATCCACATAAACCGGTGGAGTGGAAAAATGTTGATTCGATACATTCAACCGACACCGAGAGATTTAAGAAATCGTCATACCTGTGGTGAGTTGAAGTTCTTTATAGAATCGTAAATGTGACGTCTTTTGGCATCTCTATACAGACGACTGCAGCGATTCCTAAAAACTTTATAGTTTGACCGATTCTGAGAAATTTCTTTTATATCATCTCATGGCTTTTTCACGCTTATACATTAGTCGTTTAATCCCTTCGGAAAGCCAAGGTGCCGGAAGCTTTTTAACTCTATTTATCTTGTCGTATGTTTATCACAAACCCTTCAACTTTAGTGTCAATATCGCCACATTTGCAAATGGGAGACCAATCTATATTTTCTACATCATTCTTCAAATTCGTTTCACTAACACTTTTGCAACTACGTAAAACAATACGCTTGAGTTTCAGTTTAGGATACACGACCTTGATGATGAAATGAAAATTAGGTCATGATGAACGAAAAAGGTGCAGAAAGTTGTCCATGAGTAGTAACTTTATTAGTCATATTACTGTGTATTCTCTAATCGACTAGACTGAGAAGAATAATATGGGACTGCTTTTGCATAGTTTGGAGATGCCAAATGGAAATTAATATTTGATTGAGCGAAATTAGTGTTCGGCAACACTTCTTTTAATATTTAATCTACAAAGGAATATTAATTACGGATTAACGTACTTTTACATTCATTTTTCCGTGATAAACGAATACCACGATTAATAAACATTAAATAAAATGTAATTCATTTTTATCAAAAGTCAATTGTTGAGCGTTTTAGCTTTTAAATTCCAAATTCTAAATCACACATTAGATCTATATTATTAGGGGACTTAAATAAAAGAGTAATCAGTAATTAATGTTTTATTTGTGTTTCCTGAACGTTGCATGACATGCAGAAACCAATTGGTAAAAATTTAAAAATATTTTTAAACTTTAGCCCCAGCGCAAGTTTCATAGGCAGTCCCAAAAAGGCTGTCCCAGGTCGATGCACCTTTTTCTATGCTCGGCAATCCAAATCCTGAAATTTAAAAAAAATCATTCTAAACAATGTAAGGATCAAAAAAATATTATTAATAAAAATTTCCTTTAAGAATCGAAGTTGTCTACTTATATTTATAGGCGTCATCAGCAAATTTTGAGGGTGCTCTATCAAGTTCATATGGTTTCACAACTGGATTTTGGCACCATAGTTTCTGCTGGTCATTGCACAACTGTTGGTCGGGAAACCATACAGTTATCGCACTGCCACTGACTCAAAACTCTTGATTGTCTTGAAACGCAGGGTGAATGGCATAGCGAATGGTAGGTGCCGAAACAAATACTGCATGTAGTCAGAATACCCTGAGAAAAACGCCAGCGTTAATGAGCGTTTAGTTGACAGACAAAATCGTAACACAAAATGGTAGAAGAATGAAGCTTACAGTTTCATCGGTCCCACAGCAAACCACACATATTTTGTTATTGTTAGTTATCCGATTTGTTACGTCTGGTATTAAATCTGTAAGCATCACATCAACAAGTTCTGAGAGTGTTCTAATTAGTTCATGTGGTTTCAAAAATGGATCTATGGGCGGCGTACTTTCTGCTGCACAATCCACATTTTCGCGAATTACAAACGGTGATTGCACAACACCATGCATTTTTTGCATTGCCACTGATTCGAAGCTCTTGATCGTCTTGAAATGCAGGGTGAATGACATAGTGAATGGTAATTGTCGGAGCAAATATTGCATGTAGTCAGAATACCCTGAGAAAAAATGCAAGCGTTAATGAACGTTTAGTTAACAGATAAAATCGTAACGTAAGGTGACAGAAATGATTCGAACGAAACTTACAGTTTCATCGGTCCCAGAGCACACCACACAGGTTTTGTGATTATCATTTGTTATCACATTTGTTACGCCTGGCATTAGATCCAAAAACATGTCATCAGTAAATTGTGGGGAAGCTCTGTTAAATGCATGTGGTTTCAATAATGAATCTACGGGCAGTGTAGTTTCTGCTGTATAATCCACACCGCCACGAATTATAGTCGGTGATTGCACAACTGTTGGTCGGGAGACTATACATTTATTGCATTGCCACTGATTCAAAGCTCTTGATTCCCTTGAAATGCACGGTGAGTGACATAGCGAATGGTAAGTGTCACAGCAAATACTGCATGTAGTCAGAATACCCTGAGAAGAAAATCCAAGCGTTAATGAACTTTTACTTAAGAGACAAAACCATAACACAAAGTGACAACACAAGAACATAATAAAAACAACAAAGTAGAACAAAACTTACAGTATCATCGGTCCCGCTGCAAACTACACAGGTGTTGTTACGTCCCGATTTAATTGTCTTTTCACTATTATCCAGGGACACTTGACTTTCGGACACTTCAGCTTCTTTAGCTTCTGACTTGAGGTAGCCGGCTTTCCTTAATCTATTTTTTATGGAAATTTTACAGAGTGATTTGCTTTTTTTTCGCTTGAAAGACACAGTAGTAGTGTGCGATGCACTTCTGTTATCTCCGTTACTCGAGATATCATCACGTTTTTTAGGGCTTCCCGACATTCTGCGATGAGAAAAGTTAACCAGTAATACCGTCTGGTGTTATATTTATGCACAATTATATTTATGCTGATTCTTTTATAAACAAAACTTGGGTAATTTTATCACAAAAATTGACCACTATAACACTTGTACAAAGTTTCTGATTGTCTACCACTTAACAATTGATGTAAATTATTAAACCTTGGAGTCGCTAACAAACAGACGCGTCTTTCGCTGCGCACAGTTCACAACGATTTAACAACTGAACACCGCTTGGCCAGTGGTCTACGATCCTTGTAAAAAAATACCTGTGAAAAAGTAATAGTGAACTACCTGAGATAAGAGTGTGCATAGTTCGCACAAACTGTTAATGAGTCATCTGAGATACATCGATCTGATTGGTTGTGGCCCAACTTCTAACAGAGTAAATGAAAGGATAACAAAAGAAATCAATATCAGCTCTTATCTCTAAACTTTTGATTGTTTTTTGTACTTACTAAATGCATTTATGGCGTTGCTGGGGCTTGCCAAGTGTTGAGCCTTATTTTGCTAGTGTCGTGTCTTCTTACACGCAGCTACAAGAGTCAGTTTTAAAATGTTTCCAGTTTTAAAATGATACATTTGAAAGCATAGAAAACTACGTTTTCCCGAAATTATGAAACACGCCTGAAAGTAAGTACATTAAACGCTCGTAGGTCGTCCCTCCGGGGATTTATTACGAGTATTGAAATACAGAGTTAACATAACTTATTTTTGAACCTATAATAAAATAAAAATGTATTATAAATAAATATATATATATATATATATTAGGGTGTCCCTTAAATTTCAAGTTCGATATTTTTTTACGCATACCTTCTTAAAAGTTTCGTAATAACCCTATATTGTCTAGAAAAAAATATTAGTTCGATATATAAACGATAACCCGTGCCGACTTGCTATTTAAACTTGTCGATACAAGTTGCTTAAGTACTGCCCAGTGACCTGTTACGACATGTTTTATTTGCCATTTCGTACGTGATTTTTGAGACTATTAGTGCTTCATTGTTTAGTGCGTAAACATGTCGGTGGAATTACGGAGTGATAAACAAAATATTTTTCTTATCGGATTGACTAGCTACCAAATAAATGGTGCAAAATTACTATCTAATCGACAAGTTCTCTCAGTCCTATTTTACAATATTCGTGAGGTTAAATTGACTGTTAGTGAAAGTGCAAATCTTGTGATTAGGGAGTGCATCATATATTGGGAAAAAGCAAGAATTCCAACAAAGGCATTTCCTAACTGCGTGAAGAAACTTATTTATTTATATCATGTTTGGAGAAAGTTGCAAAAAAATTGTAAGAAAACTCAGATTACGTTTAAGAGTCGTGAGAACAATTTTATAATTAATCTTGATAATTTGTTTGATATTGCACATGCTGATGCTTTTGAGAGAATGAAAATAGAGGAAGATAAATTATTTTTAATGAAACAGAGAGAGCCAGGTCGACCGGGATGCTTAGGTGGTGTAGATAAAAAATTGGCGGAAAAAGAACAAAGATCTAGACAACGACGGTTGGAAGAAGAGGAAAGGATTGTAAGACAAAGAGAATCAGTAGCTGTTGCATCTACTTCCACCACAAATAACTTAGACAGTGTAGAAGATTCAGACGAAGAACAGATCTTGAATTCTGAACTCAGCTTGCCGGACGTTCCCTGCCATGAACAAAGTTCAAAAAGAGGTAGAAAGAATCTTATAACACCTAAACTAGTTGCAGCTTTAGATCGATGCCAGTTAAGCATTAGAGATACCGTTTACATTCTTAATGCGGTGGTAGAAGCGCTTGGTCTGAGCAGCGATGATTTCTGTATTAACAAATCCTCGATTCAGCGAATTCGTACTGAAACTAGAAAATCAAGGGCAGAAGCAATAAAATCTAACTTCCAAAACAATGTACCCGACATAGTCACAGTCCATTGGGATGGAAAACTATTACCGGGGTTGGATGTACGGAGTTCAAAAGAAGAACGCTTGCCAGTTATAGCTTCATTTGACGATAGAGAGCAGCTTCTTACAGTGCCGAAACTAGAAAGTTCTTCTGGAAAACATCAAGCGAAGGCTGTATCAGCAGCTCTCTTTGACTGGAACCTTTATGATAAAGTGCAAATAATGTGCTGCGACACAACAGCTTCCAATATGGGCCGTTTCAATGGAGCTTGTGCTATTTTGGAGCAAACTTTAGGAAGAGAATTGTTGCTTTTCGCCTGTCGTCATCATGTTTATGAATTGGTCCTAAAAGCTGTCTTTAAAACCAAGATTAAGCAAATTACTAGTAGCTCAGATATTCTGATGTTCAAAAAGTTCCAAGAAAATTGGAAAAACATTGATTGTACTAAAATTGAACCATCTCTTAATTTCGTAAAAGCACGGGTTGCCGAGACAGACATTCAAGCGTTGTTACTATTTTATAAGGCAGAATTAGATAAAGGTTTTGTAAGAGATGATTACCGCGAATTGGTCGAACTGTGCGTAATATTTTTAGGAGGAGACACAGAGGAAAAATTAAAACTAAGGCCCCCCGGAGCTATACATCAGGCACGCTGGATGGCGAGAGCGATCTATTCCTTAAAAATATGTTTACTTCAGTCACAATGCAGAGTAACTGCGAAGGACAAAAAGGCTCTACAAGATGTTCGCTTATTTCTCGTAATATTGTATGTTAAACCTTCGCTCGAATGTACAGTGGCGACCAAAGCACCTAATCAAGATTTGCGCTTCTTGAAGATGTTAAAAGAGTATGAAAAAGTTGACGCAACAATTTCTAAAGCTTCTATAAGCAAGTTCAGCCATCACTTGTGGTATTTATGTGAAGAGACAGTCATTCTATCACTATTTGATGATGAAGTTGACAACCAAACTAAGAAGAAGATGATTGCCAACTTCAACAGGGACAAAATCTCGGATTTTAGCAAACGCTATGACCCGTCGAAGGAAGAACTGACTCAAAAGTTGTTTGGTAAGTTAAATTGACTTTTTGTTGGATTTCAATTTCAATGTCCAATACTTATTTATTTATTTTCAAAATTGTTGTTGATTTTTATTTGTTATTTAACTTATTTTTCTTTTTTTTTAGACAAAGCACTGGATGATTTCGTATCGGAAAAGAGCAAACAATTTTTATCACGACTGCAGATCGACGACAGTTTTCTAAAGGAAGATGTATCTTCTTGGAATAACAATGCTGCTTTTCTGGAGGCTAAAAGAAGAATAAGTTATTTGAGAGTTGTAAATGATACTGCTGAAAGGGCTGTTAAATTGCATTAGCAAGATTTTAACGGACTTATCACGGCTGAAGAAGAACAAAAACAGTTCTTGCTGCGCTGTGTCCAGGAACATCTAAAATTGTATCCAGACTGTAAAAAAACTACTCTAAAAAGAAGTTACCCTGAATGATTCTTATTTCTTTATGTTTTTAATTAAAGATTAATATTCATCTAATTTATTATTTAATTTTATTCACTTAATTCATTGCATTTATAGTGAAATTATAGGAGACTGAAATTTCAGGACAAAACACGTTTTTTACTAAACTTTGAAGCTCGGTCGGCACTGGTTGCAATTATGCTAGATTGATAAAATTTTATATTTAAGTATCTTATAGCATTAGTAAAAATTATAGAGGGTATGCATTTCGAAATTCGAAAAAAAATTTTTTTTTGTCATATAAGGGACACCCTAATATATATATATAAATCTATAAAATAAATCACTTTTATCCTGCATATAAGATATATAAGATACATATATTCAAAATTAGCCACCACCCATGTAAAACCGCGACGAGGCGCTAGTATAAAGTATAATGATAAGCCACCTTGGGCATAAAGATTATTTGAAATATTTCATAAGCTATAGGTACCTACCATGATAGGACTAGATAAAACGATTATTATGTACTTACCTCCTTCTCTCGTGACGGCACAACATTGAAGTGCTTCCTGCCTGGAAAGTTATGGTGTTTTACTAGAAGAACGGTGGTATTTAAGATAAAATACACCTTGTTCATACAATCACACTTCCAACAATCCTACATCGCTTTGTTTCTAATTTTGGCGTGTATCACAAGAAAACATGTGTTACAAAATTATACTACTATTGGTACGGTACATTGTGCAGCATTATATTGAACCTACGTATATTAACTTCAAAGTACGAACGTTAAAAAAACGAATACCTAGTACTTTTTCTAGCTAACCAAGGGAAGTCGACTAACAATCTCAATAACACTAACTTACACAGACATACATAAAAAATATATTTGATACTTAACCATAGATGAAAGGTAAACTAACGACAACCGCCTAAAAAAAATACTGGTATCCTGTTTTCAATAATATAATGACGGAATACTGTTGCGGGAATGCTCCTTTTGTTACAATTTTATTCTACTTTTTTATGTTGTGCTTTTTCTTAGAACTACACTTTACGGTACGATAATAACAACTGATAACATCTTATAAACAATACCTCAAGTACACTGAACATTGTTGTTATGTTAAAGAATACAAAGATTAAGATAAGGATATTACGAGGGTAAAACAATTGACACCATATTTAAAGAATATAATTTAAGATAGAACATGTCTCCGAACCTAACAATCAAAGGAAGGCAAAGGAAGACTAGACAGATAACTAAGAGTAGACGATTTTTATATATCATCCACATAAACCGGTGGAGTGGAAAAATGTTGATTCGATACATTCAACCGACACCGAGAGATTTAAGAAATCGTCATACCTGTGGTGAGTTGAAGTTCTTTATAGAATCGTAAATGTGACGTCTTTTGGCATCTCTATACAGACGACTGCAGCGATTCCTAAAAACTTTATAGTTTGACCGATTCTGAGAAATTTCTTTTATATCATCTCATGGCTTTTTCACGCTTATACATTAGTCGTTTAATCCCTTCGGAAAGCCAAGGTGCCGGAAGCTTTTTAACTCTATTTATCTTGTCGTATGTTTATCACAAACCCTTCAACTTTAGTGTCAATATCGCCACATTTGCAAATGGGAGACCAATCTATATTTTCTACATCATTCTTCAAATTCGTTTCACTAACACTTTTGCAACTACGTAAAACAATACGCTTGAGTTTCAGTTTAGGATACACGACCTTGATGATGAAATGAAAATTAGGTCATGATGAACGAAAAAGGTGCAGAAAGTTGTCCATGAGTAGTAACTTTATTAGTCATATTACTGTGTATTCTCTAATCGACTAGACTGAGAAGAATAATATGGGACTGCTTTTGCATAGTTTGGAGATGCCAAATGGAAATTAATATTTGATTGAGCGAAATTAGTGTTCGGCAACACTTCTTTTAATATTTAATCTACAAAGGAATATTAATTACGGATTAACGTACTTTTACATTCATTTTTCCGTGATAAACGAATACCACGATTAATAAACATTAAATAAAATGTAATTCATTTTTATCAAAAGTCAATTGTTGAGCGTTTTAGCTTTTAAATTCCAAATTCTAAATCACACATTAGATCTATATTATTAGGGGACTTAAATAAAAGAGTAATCAGTAATTAATGTTTTATTTGTGTTTCCTGAACGTTGCATGACATGCAGAAACCAATTGGTAAAAATTTAAAAATATTTTTAAACTTTAGCCCCAGCGCAAGTTTCATAGGCAGTCCCAAAAAGGCTGTCCCAGGTCGATGCACCTTTTTCTATGCTCGGCAATCCAAATCCTGAAATTTAAAAAAAATCATTCTAAACAATGTAAGGATCAAAAAAATATTATTAATAAAAATTTCCTTTAAGAATCGAAGTTGTCTACTTATATTTATAGGCGTCATCAGCAAATTTTGAGGGTGCTCTATCAAGTTCATATGGTTTCACAACTGGATTTTGGCACCATAGTTTCTGCTGGTCATTGCACAACTGTTGGTCGGGAAACCATACAGTTATCGCACTGCCACTGACTCAAAACTCTTGATTGTCTTGAAACGCAGGGTGAATGGCATAGCGAATGGTAGGTGCCGAAACAAATACTGCATGTAGTCAGAATACCCTGAGAAAAACGCCAGCGTTAATGAGCGTTTAGTTGACAGACAAAATCGTAACACAAAATGGTAGAAGAATGAAGCTTACAGTTTCATCGGTCCCACAGCAAACCACACATATTTTGTTATTGTTAGTTATCCGATTTGTTACGTCTGGTATTAAATCTGTAAGCATCACATCAACAAGTTCTGAGAGTGTTCTAATTAGTTCATGTGGTTTCAAAAATGGATCTATGGGCGGCGTACTTTCTGCTGCACAATCCACATTTTCGCGAATTACAAACGGTGATTGCACAACACCATGCATTTTTTGCATTGCCACTGATTCGAAGCTCTTGATCGTCTTGAAATGCAGGGTGAATGACATAGTGAATGGTAATTGTCGGAGCAAATATTGCATGTAGTCAGAATACCCTGAGAAAAAATGCAAGCGTTAATGAACGTTTAGTTAACAGATAAAATCGTAACGTAAGGTGACAGAAATGATTCGAACGAAACTTACAGTTTCATCGGTCCCAGAGCACACCACACAGGTTTTGTGATTATCATTTGTTATCACATTTGTTACGCCTGGCATTAGATCCAAAAACATGTCATCAGTAAATTGTGGGGAAGCTCTGTTAAATGCATGTGGTTTCAATAATGGATCTACGGGCAGTGTAGTTTCTGCTGTATAATCCACACCGCCACGAATTATAGTCGGTGATTGCACAACTGTTGGTCGGGAGACTATACATTTATTGCATTGCCACTGATTCAAAGCTCTTGATTCCCTTGAAATGCACGGTGAGTGACATAGCGAATGGTAAGTGTCACAGCAAATACTGCATGTAGTCAGAATACCCTGAGAAGAAAATCCAAGCGTTAATGAACTTTTACTTAAGAGACAAAACCATAACACAAAGTGACAACACAAGAACATAATAAAAACAACAAAGTAGAACAAAACTTACAGTATCATCGGTCCCGCTGCAAACTACACAGGTGTTGTTACGTCCCGATTTAATTGTCTTTTCACTATTATCCAGGGACACTTGACTTTCGGACACTTCAGCTTCTTTAGCTTCTGACTTGAGGTAGCCGGCTTTCCTTAATCTATTTTTTATGGAAATTTTACAGAGTGATTTGCTTTTTTTTCGCTTGAAAGACACAGTAGTAGTGTGCGATGCACTTCTGTTATCTCCGTTACTCGAGATATCATCACGTTTTTTAGGGCTTCCCGACATTCTGCGATGAGAAAAGTTAACCAGTAATACCGTCTGGTGTTATATTTATGCACAATTATATTTATGCTGATTCTTTTATAAACAAAACTTGGGTAATTTTATCACAAAAATTGACCACTATAACACTTGTACAAAGTTTCTGATTGTCTACCACTTAACAATTGATGTAAATTATTAAACCTTGGAGTCGCTAACAAACAGACGCGTCTTTCGCTGCGCACAGTTCACAACGATTTAACAACTGAACACCGCTTGGCCAGTGGTCTATGATCCTTGTAAAAAAATACCTGTGAAAAAGTAATAGTGAACTACCTGAGATAAGAGTGTGCATAGTTCGCACAAACTGTTAATGAGTCATCTGAGATACATCGATCTGATTGGTTGTGGCCCAACTTCTAACAGAGTAAATGAAAGGATAACAAAAGAAATCAATATCAGCTCTTATCTCTAAACTTTTGATTGTTTTTTGTACTTACTAAATGCATTTATGGCGTTGCTGGGGCTTGCCAAGTGTTGAGCCTTATTTTGCTAGTGTCGTGTCTTCTTACACGCAGCTACAAGAGTCAGTTTTAAAATGTTTCCAGTTTTAAAATGATACATTTGAAAGCATAGAAAACTACGTTTTCCCGAAATTATGAAACACGCCTGAAAGTAAGTACATTAAACGCTCGTAGGTCGTCCCTCCGGGGATTTATTACGAGTATTGAAATACAGAGTTAACATAACTTATTTTTGAACCTATAATAAAATAAAAATGTATTATAAATAAATATATATATATATATATATTAGGGTGTCCCTTAAATTTCAAGTTCGATATTTTTTTACGCATACCTTCTTAAAAGTTTCGTAATAACCCTATATTGTCTAGAAAAAAATATTAGTTCGATATATAAACGATAACCCGTGCCGACTTGCTATTTAAACTTGTCGATACAAGTTGCTTAAGTACTGCCCAGTGACCTGTTACGACATGTTTTATTTGCCATTTCGTACGTGATTTTTGAGACTATTAGTGCTTCATTGTTTAGTGCGTAAACATGTCGGTGGAATTACGGAGTGATAAACAAAATATTTTTCTTATCGGATTGACTAGCTACCAAATAAATGGTGCAAAATTACCATCTAATCGACAAGTTCTCTCAGTCCTATTTTACAATATTCGTGAGGTTAAATTGACTGTTAGTGAAAGTGCAAATCTTGTGATTAGGGAGTGCATCATATATTGGGAAAAAGCAAGAATTCCAACAAAGGCATTTCCTAACTGCGTGAAGAAACTTATTTATTTATATCATGTTTGGAGAAAGTTGCAAAAAAATTGTAAGAAAACTCAGATTACGTTTAAGAGTCGTGAGAACAATTTTATAATTAATCTTGATAATTTGTTTGATATTGCACATGCTGATGCTTTTGAGAGAATGAAAATAGAGGAAGATAAATTATTTTTAATGAAACAGAGAGAGCCAGGTCGACCGGGATGCTTAGGTGGTGTAGATAAAAAATTGGCGGAAAAAGAACAAAGATCTAGACAACGACGGTTGGAAGAAGAGGAAAGGATTGTAAGACAAAGAGAATCAGTAGCTGTTGCATCTACTTCCACCACAAATAACTTAGACAGTGTAGAAGATTCAGACGAAGAACAGATCTTGAATTCTGAACTCAGCTTGCCGGACGTTCCCTGCCATGAACAAAGTTCAAAAAGAGGTAGAAAGAATCTTATAACACCTAAACTAGTTGCAGCTTTAGATCGATGCCAGTTAAGCATTAGAGATACCGTTTACATTCTTAATGCGGTGGTAGAAGCGCTTGGTCTGAGCAGCGATGATTTCTGTATTAACAAATCCTCGATTCAGCGAATTCGTACTGAAACTAGAAAATCAAGGGCAGAAGCAATAAAATCTAACTTCCAAAACAATGTACCCGACATAGTCACAGTCCATTGGGATGGAAAACTATTACCGGGGTTGGATGTACGGAGTTCAAAAGAAGAACGCTTGCCAGTTATAGCTTCATTTGACGATAGAGAGCAGCTTCTTACAGTGCCGAAACTAGAAAGTTCTTCTGGAAAACATCAAGCGAAGGCTGTATCAGCAGCTCTCTTTGACTGGAACCTTTATGATAAAGTGCAAATAATGTGCTGCGACACAACAGCTTCCAATATGGGCCGTTTCAATGGAGCTTGTGCTATTTTGGAGCAAACTTTAGGAAGAGAATTGTTGCTTTTCGCCTGTCGTCATCATGTTTATGAATTGGTCCTAAAAGCTGTCTTTAAAACCAAGATTAAGCAAATTACTAGTAGCTCAGATATTCTGATGTTCAAAAAGTTCCAAGAAAATTGGAAAAACATTGATTGTACTAAAATTGAACCATCTCTTAATTTCGTAAAAGCACGGGTTGCCGAGACAGACATTCAAGCGTTGTTACTATTTTATAAGGCAGAATTAGATAAAGGTTTTGTAAGAGATGATTACCGCGAATTGGTCGAACTGTGCGTAATATTTTTAGGAGGAGACACAGAGGAAAAATTAAAACTAAGGCCCCCCGGAGCTATACATCAGGCACGCTGGATGGCGAGAGCGATCTATTCCTTAAAAATATGTTTACTTCAGTCACAATGCAGAGTAACTGCGAAGGACAAAAAGGCTCTACAAGATGTTCGCTTATTTCTCGTAATATTGTATGTTAAACCTTCGCTCGAATGTACAGTGGCGACCAAAGCACCTAATCAAGATTTGCGCTTCTTGAAGATGTTAAAAGAGTATGAAAAAGTTGACGCAACAATTTCTAAAGCTTCTATAAGCAAGTTCAGCCATCACTTGTGGTATTTATGTGAAGAGACAGTCATTCTATCACTATTTGATGATGAAGTTGACAACCAAACTAAGAAGAAGATGATTGCCAACTTCAACAGGGACAAAATCTCGGATTTTAGCAAACGCTATGACCCGTCGAAGGAAGAACTGACTCAAAAGTTGTTTGGTAAGTTAAATTGACTTTTTGTTGGATTTCAATTTCAATGTCCAATACTTATTTATTTATTTTCAAAATTGTTGTTGATTTTTATTTGTTATTTAACTTATTTTTCTTTTTTTTTAGACAAAGCACTGGATGATTTCGTATCGGAAAAGAGCAAACAATTTTTATCACGACTGCAGATCGACGACAGTTTTCTAAAGGAAGATGTATCTTCTTGGAATAACAATGCTGCTTTTCTGGAGGCTAAAAGAAGAATAAGTTATTTGAGAGTTGTAAATGATACTGCTGAAAGGGCTGTTAAATTGCATTAGCAAGATTTTAACGGACTTATCACGGCTGAAGAAGAACAAAAACAGTTCTTGCTGCGCTGTGTCCAGGAACATCTAAAATTGTATCCAGACTGTAAAAAAACTACTCTAAAAAGAAGTTACCCTGAATGATTCTTATTTCTTTATGTTTTTAATTAAAGATTAATATTCATCTAATTTATTATTTAATTTTATTCACTTAATTCATTGCATTTATAGTGAAATTATAGGAGACTGAAATTTCAGGACAAAACACGTTTTTTACTAAACTTTGAAGCTCGGTCGGCACTGGTTGCAATTATGCTAGATTGATAAAATTTTATATTTAAGTATCTTATAGCATTAGTAAAAATTATAGAGGGTATGCATTTCGAAATTCGAAAAAAAATTTTTTTTTGTCATATAAGGGACACCCTAATATATATATATATAAATCTATAAAATAAATCACTTTTATCCTGCATATAAGATATATAAGATACATATATTCAAAATTAGCCACCACCCATGTAAAACTGCGACGAGGCGCTAGTATAAAGTATAATGATAAGCCACCTTGGGCATAAAGATTATTTGAAATATTTCATAAGCTATAGGTACCTACCATGATAGGACTAGATAAAACGATTATTATGTACTTACCTCCTTGTCTCGTGACGGCACAACATTGAAGTGCTTCCTGCCTGGAAAGTTATGGTGTTTTACTAGAAGAACGGTGGTATTTAAGATAAAATACACCTTGTTCATACAATCACACTTCCAACAATCCTACATCGCTTTGTTTCTAATTTTGGCGTGTATCACAAGAAAACATGTGTTACAAAATTATACTACTATTGGTACGGTACATTGTGCAGCATTATATTGAACCTACGTATATTAACTTCAAAGTACGAACGTTAAAAAAACGAATACCTAGTACTTTTTCTAGCTAACCAAGGGAAGTCGACTAACAATCTCAATAACACTAACTTACACAGACATACATAAAAAATATATTTGATACTTAACCATAGATGAAAGGTAAACTAACGACAACCGCCTAAAAAAAATACTGGTATCCTGTTTTCAATAATATAATGACGGAATACTGTTGCGGGAATGCTCCTTTTGTTACAATTTTATTCTACTTTTTTATGTTGTGCTTTTTCTTAGAACTACACTTTACGGTACGATAATAACAACTGATAACATCTTATAAACAATACCTCAAGTACACTGAACATTGTTGTTATGTTAAAGAATACAAAGATTAAGATAAGGATATTACGAGGGTAAAACAATTGACACCATATTTAAAGAATATAATTTAAGATAGAACATGTCTCCGAACCTAACAATCAAAGGAAGGCAAAGGAAGACTAGACAGATAACTAAGAGTAGACGATTTTTATATATCATCCACATAAACCGGTGGAGTGGAAAAATGTTGATTCGATACATTCAACCGACACCGAGAGATTTAAGAAATCGTCATACCTGTGGTGAGTTGAAGTTCTTTATAGAATCGTAAATGTGACGTCTTTTGGCATCTCTATACAGACGACTGCAGCGATTCCTAAAAACTTTATAGTTTGACCGATTCTGAGAAATTTCTTTTATATCATCTCATGGCTTTTTCACGCTTATACATTAGTCGTTTAATCCCTTCGGAAAGCCAAGGTGCCGGAAGCTTTTTAACTCTATTTATCTTGTCGTATGTTTATCACAAACCCTTCAACTTTAGTGTCAATATCGCCACATTTGCAAATGGGAGACCAATCTATATTTTCTACATCATTCTTCAAATTCGTTTCACTAACACTTTTGCAACTACGTAAAACAATACGCTTGAGTTTCAGTTTAGGATACACGACCTTGATGATGAAATGAAAATTAGGTCATGATGAACGAAAAAGGTGCAGAAAGTTGTCCATGAGTAGTAACTTTATTAGTCATATTACTGTGTATTCTCTAATCGACTAGACTGAGAAGAATAATATGGGACTGCTTTTGCATAGTTTGGAGATGCCAAATGGAAATTAATATTTGATTGAGCGAAATTAGTGTTCGGCAACACTTCTTTTAATATTTAATCTACAAAGGAATATTAATTACGGATTAACGTACTTTTACATTCATTTTTCCGTGATAAACGAATACCACGATTAATAAACATTAAATAAAATGTAATTCATTTTTATCAAAAGTCAATTGTTGAGCGTTTTAGCTTTTAAATTCCAAATTCTAAATCACACATTAGATCTATATTATTAGGGGACTTAAATAAAAGAGTAATCAGTAATTAATGTTTTATTTGTGTTTCCTGAACGTTGCATGACATGCAGAAACCAATTGGTAAAAATTTAAAAATATTTTTAAACTTTAGCCCCAGCGCAAGTTTCATAGGCAGTCCCAAAAAGGCTGTCCCAGGTCGATGCACCTTTTTCTATGCTCGGCAATCCAAATCCTGAAATTTAAAAAAAATCATTCTAAACAATGTAAGGATCAAAAAAATATTATTAATAAAAATTTCCTTTAAGAATCGAAGTTGTCTACTTATATTTATAGGCGTCATCAGCAAATTTTGAGGGTGCTCTATCAAGTTCATATGGTTTCACAACTGGATGTTGGCACCATAGTTTCTGCTGGTCATTGCACAACTGTTGGTCGGGAAACCATACAGTTATCGCACTGCCACTGACTCAAAACTCTTGATTGTCTTGAAACGCAGGGTGAATGGCATAGCGAATGGTAGGTGCCGAAACAAATACTGCATGTAGTCAGAATACCCTGAGAAAAACGCCAGCGTTAATGAGCGTTTAGTTGACAGACAAAATCGTAACACAAAATGGTAGAAGAATGAAGCTTACAGTTTCATCGGTCCCACAGCAAACCACACATATTTTGTTATTGTTAGTTATCCGATTTGTTACGTCTGGTATTAAATCTGTAAGCATCACATCAACAAGTTCTGAGAGTGTTCTAATTAGTTCATGTGGTTTCAAAAATGGATCTATGGGCGGCGTACTTTCTGCTGCACAATCCACATTTTCGCGAATTACAAACGGTGATTGCACAACACCATGCATTTTTTGCATTGCCACTGATTCGAAGCTCTTGATCGTCTTGAAATGCAGGGTGAATGACATAGTGAATGGTAATTGTCGGAGCAAATATTGCATGTAGTCAGAATACCCTGAGAAAAAATGCAAGCGTTAATGAACGTTTAGTTAACAGATAAAATCGTAACGTAAGGTGACAGAAATGATTCGAACGAAACTTACAGTATCATCGGTCCCGCTGCAAACTACACAGGTGTTGTTACGTCCCGATTTAATTGTCTTTTCACTATTATCCAGGGACACTTGACTTTCGGACACTTCAGCTTCTTTAGCTTCTGACTTGAGGTAGCCGGCTTTCCTTAATCTATTTTTTATGGAAATTTTACAGAGTGATTTGCTTTTTTTTCGCTTGAAAGACACAGTAGTAGTGTGCGATGCACTTCTGTTATCTCCGTTACTCGAGATATCATCACGTTTTTTAGGGCTTCCCGACATTCTGCGATGAGAAAAGTTAACCAGTAATACCGTCTGGTGTTATATTTATGCACAATTATATTTATGCTGATTCTTTTATAAACAAAACTTGGGTAATTTTATCACAAAAATTGACCACTATAACACTTGTACAAAGTTTCTGATTGTCTACCACTTAACAATTGATGTAAATTATTAAACCTTGGAGTCGCTAACAAACAGACGCGTCTTTCGCTGCGCACAGTTCACAACGATTTAACAACTGAACACCGCTTGGCCAGTGGTCTACGATCCTTGTAAAAAAATACCTGTGAAAAAGTAATAGTGAACTACCTGAGATAAGAGTGTGCATAGTTCGCACAAACTGTTAATGAGTCATCTGAGATACATCGATCTGATTGGTTGTGGCCCAACTTCTAACAGAGTAAATGAAAGGATAACAAAAGAAATCAATATCAGCTCTTATCTCTAAACTTTTGATTGTTTTTTGTACTTACTAAATGCATTTATGGCGTTGCTGGGGCTTGCCAAGTGTTGAGCCTTATTTTGCTAGTGTCGTGTCTTCTTACACGCAGCTACAAGAGTCAGTTTTAAAATGTTTCCAGTTTTAAAATGATACATTTGAAAGCATAGAAAACTACGTTTTCCCGAAATTATGAAACACGCCTGAAAGTAAGTACATTAAACGCTCGTAGGTCGTCCCTCCGGGGATTTATTACGAGTATTGAAATACAGAGTTAACATAACTTATTTTTGAACCTATAATAAAATAAAAATGTATTATAAATAAATATATATATATATATATATTAGGGTGTCCCTTAAATTTCAAGTTCGATATTTTTTTACGCATACCTTCTTAAAAGTTTCGTAATAACCCTATATTGTCTAGAAAAAAATATTAGTTCGATATATAAACGATAACCCGTGCCGACTTGCTATTTAAACTTGTCGATACAAGTTGCTTAAGTACTGCCCAGTGACCTGTTACGACATGTTTTATTTGCCATTTCGTACGTGATTTTTGAGACTATTAGTGCTTCATTGTTTAGTGCGTAAACATGTCGGTGGAATTACGGAGTGATAAACAAAATATTTTTCTTATCGGATTGACTAGCTACCAAATAAATGGTGCAAAATTACCATCTAATCGACAAGTTCTCTCAGTCCTATTTTACAATATTCGTGAGGTTAAATTGACTGTTAGTGAAAGTGCAAATCTTGTGATTAGGGAGTGCATCATATATTGGGAAAAAGCAAGAATTCCAACAAAGGCATTTCCTAACTGCGTGAAGAAACTTATTTATTTATATCATGTTTGGAGAAAGTTGCAAAAAAATTGTAAGAAAACTCAGATTACGTTTAAGAGTCGTGAGAACAATTTTATAATTAATCTTGATAATTTGTTTGATATTGCACATGCTGATGCTTTTGAGAGAATGAAAATAGAGGAAGATAAATTATTTTTAATGAAACAGAGAGAGCCAGGTCGACCGGGATGCTTAGGTGGTGTAGATAAAAAATTGGCGGAAAAAGAACAAAGATCTAGACAACGACGGTTGGAAGAAGAGGAAAGGATTGTAAGACAAAGAGAATCAGTAGCTGTTGCATCTACTTCCACCACAAATAACTTAGACAGTGTAGAAGATTCAGACGAAGAACAGATCTTGAATTCTGAACTCAGCTTGCCGGACGTTCCCTGCCATGAACAAAGTTCAAAAAGAGGTAGAAAGAATCTTATAACACCTAAACTAGTTGCAGCTTTAGATCGATGCCAGTTAAGCATTAGAGATACCGTTTACATTCTTAATGCGGTGGTAGAAGCGCTTGGTCTGAGCAGCGATGATTTCTGTATTAACAAATCCTCGATTCAGCGAATTCGTACTGAAACTAGAAAATCAAGGGCAGAAGCAATAAAATCTAACTTCCAAAACAATGTACCCGACATAGTCACAGTCCATTGGGATGGAAAACTATTACCGGGGTTGGATGTACGGAGTTCAAAAGAAGAACGCTTGCCAGTTATAGCTTCATTTGACGATAGAGAGCAGCTTCTTACAGTGCCGAAACTAGAAAGTTCTTCTGGAAAACATCAAGCGAAGGCTGTATCAGCAGCTCTCTTTGACTGGAACCTTTATGATAAAGTGCAAATAATGTGCTGCGACACAACAGCTTCCAATATGGGCCGTTTCAATGGAGCTTGTGCTATTTTGGAGCAAACTTTAGGAAGAGAATTGTTGCTTTTCGCCTGTCGTCATCATGTTTATGAATTGGTCCTAAAAGCTGTCTTTAAAACCAAGATTAAGCAAATTACTAGTAGCTCAGATATTCTGATGTTCAAAAAGTTCCAAGAAAATTGGAAAAACATTGATTGTACTAAAATTGAACCATCTCTTAATTTCGTAAAAGCACGGGTTGCCGAGACAGACATTCAAGCGTTGTTACTATTTTATAAGGCAGAATTAGATAAAGGTTTTGTAAGAGATGATTACCGCGAATTGGTCGAACTGTGCGTAATATTTTTAGGAGGAGACACAGAGGAAAAATTAAAACTAAGGCCCCCCGGAGCTATACATCAGGCACGCTGGATGGCGAGAGCGATCTATTCCTTAAAAATATGTTTACTTCAGTCACAATGCAGAGTAACTGCGAAGGACAAAAAGGCTCTACAAGATGTTCGCTTATTTCTCGTAATATTGTATGTTAAACCTTCGCTCGAATGTACAGTGGCGACCAAAGCACCTAATCAAGATTTGCGCTTCTTGAAGATGTTAAAAGAGTATGAAAAAGTTGACGCAACAATTTCTAAAGCTTCTATAAGCAAGTTCAGCCATCACTTGTGGTATTTATGTGAAGAGACAGTCATTCTATCACTATTTGATGATGAAGTTGACAACCAAACTAAGAAGAAGATGATTGCCAACTTCAACAGGGACAAAATCTCGGATTTTAGCAAACGCTATGACCCGTCGAAGGAAGAACTGACTCAAAAGTTGTTTGGTAAGTTAAATTGACTTTTTGTTGGATTTCAATTTCAATGTCCAATACTTATTTATTTATTTTCAAAATTGTTGTTGATTTTTATTTGTTATTTAACTTATTTTTCTTTTTTTTTAGACAAAGCACTGGATGATTTCGTATCGGAAAAGAGCAAACAATTTTTATCACGACTGCAGATCGACGACAGTTTTCTAAAGGAAGATGTATCTTCTTGGAATAACAATGCTGCTTTTCTGGAGGCTAAAAGAAGAATAAGTTATTTGAGAGTTGTAAATGATACTGCTGAAAGGGCTGTTAAATTGCATTAGCAAGATTTTAACGGACTTATCACGGCTGAAGAAGAACAAAAACAGTTCTTGCTGCGCTGTGTCCAGGAACATCTAAAATTGTATCCAGACTGTAAAAAAACTACTCTAAAAAGAAGTTACCCTGAATGATTCTTATTTCTTTATGTTTTTAATTAAAGATTAATATTCATCTAATTTATTATTTAATTTTATTCACTTAATTCATTGCATTTATAGTGAAATTATAGGAGACTGAAATTTCAGGACAAAACACGTTTTTTACTAAACTTTGAAGCTCGGTCGGCACTGGTTGCAATTATGCTAGATTGATAAAATTTTATATTTAAGTATCTTATAGCATTAGTAAAAATTATAGAGGGTATGCATTTCGAAATTCGAAAAAAAATTTTTTTTTGTCATATAAGGGACACCCTAATATATATATATAAATCTATAAAATAAATCACTTTTATCCTGCATATAAGATATATAAGATACATATATTCAAAATTAGCCACCACCCATGTAAAACCGCGACGAGGCGCTAGTATAAAGTATAATGATAAGCCACCTTGGGCATAAAGATTATTTGAAATATTTCATAAGCTATAGGTACCTACCATGATAGGACTAGATAAAACGATTATTATGTACTTACCTCCTTCTCTCGTGACGGCACAACATTGAAGTGCTTCCTGCCTGGAAAGTTATGGTGTTTTACTAGAAGAACGGTGGTATTTAAGATAAAATACACCTTGTTCATACAATCACACTTCCAACAATCCTACATCGCTTTGTTTCTAATTTTGGCGTGTATCACAAGAAAACATGTGTTACAAAATTATACTACTATTGGTACGGTACATTGTGCAGCATTATATTGAACCTACGTATATTAACTTCAAAGTACGAACGTTAAAAAAACGAATACCTAGTACTTTTTCTAGCTAACCAAGGGAAGTCGACTAACAATCTCAATAACACTAACTTACACAGACATACATAAAAAATATATTTGATACTTAACCATAGATGAAAGGTAAACTAACGACAACCGCCTAAAAAAAATACTGGTATCCTGTTTTCAATAATATAATGACGGAATACTGTTGCGGGAATGCTCCTTTTGTTACAATTTTATTCTACTTTTTTATGTTGTGCTTTTTCTTAGAACTACACTTTACGGTACGATAATAACAACTGATAACATCTTATAAACAATACCTCAAGTACACTGAACATTGTTGTTATGTTAAAGAATACAAAGATTAAGATAAGGATATTACGAGGGTAAAACAATTGACACCATATTTAAAGAATATAATTTAAGATAGAACATGTCTCCGAACCTAACAATCAAAGGAAGGCAAAGGAAGACTAGACAGATAACTAAGAGTAGACGATTTTTATATATCATCCACATAAACCGGTGGAGTGGAAAAATGTTGATTCGATACATTCAACCGACACCGAGAGATTTAAGAAATCGTCATACCTGTGGTGAGTTGAAGTTCTTTATAGAATCGTAAATGTGACGTCTTTTGGCATCTCTATACAGACGACTGCAGCGATTCCTAAAAACTTTATAGTTTGACCGATTCTGAGAAATTTCTTTTATATCATCTCATGGCTTTTTCACGCTTATACATTAGTCGTTTAATCCCTTCGGAAAGCCAAGGTGCCGGAAGCTTTTTAACTCTATTTATCTTGTCGTATGTTTATCACAAACCCTTCAACTTTAGTGTCAATATCGCCACATTTGCAAATGGGAGACCAATCTATATTTTCTACATCATTCTTCAAATTCGTTTCACTAACACTTTTGCAACTACGTAAAACAATACGCTTGAGTTTCAGTTTAGGATACACGACCTTGATGATGAAATGAAAATTAGGTCATGATGAACGAAAAAGGTGCAGAAAGTTGTCCATGAGTAGTAACTTTATTAGTCATATTACTGTGTATTCTCTAATCGACTAGACTGAGAAGAATAATATGGGACTGCTTTTGCATAGTTTGGAGATGCCAAATGGAAATTAATATTTGATTGAGCGAAATTAGTGTTCGGCAACACTTCTTTTAATATTTAATCTACAAAGGAATATTAATTACGGATTAACGTACTTTTACATTCATTTTTCCGTGATAAACGAATACCACGATTAATAAACATTAAATAAAATGTAATTCATTTTTATCAAAAGTCAATTGTTGAGCGTTTTAGCTTTTAAATTCCAAATTCTAAATCACACATTAGATCTATATTATTAGGGGACTTAAATAAAAGAGTAATCAGTAATTAATGTTTTATTTGTGTTTCCTGAACGTTGCATGACATGCAGAAACCAATTGGTAAAAATTTAAAAATATTTTTAAACTTTAGCCCCAGCGCAAGTTTCATAGGCAGTCCCAAAAAGGCTGTCCCAGGTCGATGCACCTTTTTCTATGCTCGGCAATCCAAATCCTGAAATTTAAAAAAAATCATTCTAAACAATGTAAGGATCAAAAAAATATTATTAATAAAAATTTCCTTTAAGAATCGAAGTTGTCTACTTATATTTATAGGCGTCATCAGCAAATTTTGAGGGTGCTCTATCAAGTTCATATGGTTTCACAACTGGATGTTGGCACCATAGTTTCTGCTGGTCATTGCACAACTGTTGGTCGGGAAACCATACAGTTATCGCACTGCCACTGACTCAAAACTCTTGATTGTCTTGAAACGCAGGGTGAATGGCATAGCGAATGGTAGGTGCCGAAACAAATACTGCATGTAGTCAGAATACCCTGAGAAAAACGCCAGCGTTAATGAGCGTTTAGTTGACAGACAAAATCGTAACACAAAATGGTAGAAGAATGAAGCTTACAGTTTCATCGGTCCCACAGCAAACCACACATATTTTGTTATTGTTAGTTATCCGATTTGTTACGTCTGGTATTAAATCTGTAAGCATCACATCAACAAGTTCTGAGAGTGTTCTAATTAGTTCATGTGGTTTCAAAAATGGATCTATGGGCGGCGTACTTTCTGCTGCACAATCCACATTTTCGCGAATTACAAACGGTGATTGCACAACACCATGCATTTTTTGCATTGCCACTGATTCGAAGCTCTTGATCGTCTTGAAATGCAGGGTGAATGACATAGTGAATGGTAATTGTCGGAGCAAATATTGCATGTAGTCAGAATACCCTGAGAAAAAATGCAAGCGTTAATGAACGTTTAGTTAACAGATAAAATCGTAACGTAAGGTGACAGAAATGATTCGAACGAAACTTACAGTTTCATCGGTCCCAGAGCACACCACACAGGTTTTGTGATTATCATTTGTTATCACATTTGTTACGCCTGGCATTAGATCCAAAAACATGTCATCAGTAAATTGTGGGGAAGCTCTGTTAAATGCATGTGGTTTCAATAATGGATCTACGGGCAGTGTAGTTTCTGCTGTATAATCCACACCGCCACGAATTATAGTCGGTGATTGCACAACTGTTGGTCGGGAGACTATACATTTATTGCATTGCCACTGATTCAAAGCTCTTGATTCCCTTGAAATGCACGGTGAGTGACATAGCGAATGGTAAGTGTCACAGCAAATACTGCATGTAGTCAGAATACCCTGAGAAGAAAATCCAAGCGTTAATGAACTTTTACTTAAGAGACAAAACCATAACACAAAGTGACAACACAAGAACATAATAAAAACAACAAAGTAGAACAAAACTTACAGTATCATCGGTCCCGCTGCAAACTACACAGGTGTTGTTACGTCCCGATTTAATTGTCTTTTCACTATTATCCAGGGACACTTGACTTTCGGACACTTCAGCTTCTTTAGCTTCTGACTTGAGGTAGCCGGCTTTCCTTAATCTATTTTTTATGGAAATTTTACAGAGTGATTTGCTTTTTTTTCGCTTGAAAGACACAGTAGTAGTGTGCGATGCACTTCTGTTATCTCCGTTACTCGAGATATCATCACGTTTTTTAGGGCTTCCCGACATTCTGCGATGAGAAAAGTTAACCAGTAATACCGTCTGGTGTTATATTTATGCACAATTATATTTATGCTGATTCTTTTATAAACAAAACTTGGGTAATTTTATCACAAAAATTGACCACTATAACACTTGTACAAAGTTTCTGATTGTCTACCACTTAACAATTGATGTAAATTATTAAACCTTGGAGTCGCTAACAAACAGACGCGTCTTTCGCTGCGCACAGTTCACAACGATTTAACAACTGAACACCGCTTGGCCAGTGGTCTACGATCCTTGTAAAAAAATACCTGTGAAAAAGTAATAGTGAACTACCTGAGATAAGAGTGTGCATAGTTCGCACAAACTGTTAATGAGTCATCTGAGATACATCGATCTGATTGGTTGTGGCCCAACTTCTAACAGAGTAAATGAAAGGATAACAAAAGAAATCAATATCAGCTCTTATCTCTAAACTTTTGATTGTTTTTTGTACTTACTAAATGCATTTATGGCGTTGCTGGGGCTTGCCAAGTGTTGAGCCTTATTTTGCTAGTGTCGTGTCTTCTTACACGCAGCTACAAGAGTCAGTTTTAAAATGTTTCCAGTTTTAAAATGATACATTTGAAAGCATAGAAAACTACGTTTTCCCGAAATTATGAAACACGCCTGAAAGTAAGTACATTAAACGCTCGTAGGTCGTCCCTCCGGGGATTTATTACGAGTATTGAAATACAGAGTTAACATAACTTATTTTTGAACCTATAATAAAATAAAAATGTATTATAAATAAATATATATATATATATATATTAGGGTGTCCCTTAAATTTCAAGTTCGATATTTTTTTACGCATACCTTCTTAAAAGTTTCGTAATAACCCTATATTGTCTAGAAAAAAATATTAGTTCGATATATAAACGATAACCCGTGCCGACTTGCTATTTAAACTTGTCGATACAAGTTGCTTAAGTACTGCCCAGTGACCTGTTACGACATGTTTTATTTGCCATTTCGTACGTGATTTTTGAGACTATTAGTGCTTCATTGTTTAGTGCGTAAACATGTCGGTGGAATTACGGAGTGATAAACAAAATATTTTTCTTATCGGATTGACTAGCTACCAAATAAATGGTGCAAAATTACTATCTAATCGACAAGTTCTCTCAGTCCTATTTTACAATATTCGTGAGGTTAAATTGACTGTTAGTGAAAGTGCAAATCTTGTGATTAGGGAGTGCATCATATATTGGGAAAAAGCAAGAATTCCAACAAAGGCATTTCCTAACTGCGTGAAGAAACTTATTTATTTATATCATGTTTGGAGAAAGTTGCAAAAAAATTGTAAGAAAACTCAGATTACGTTTAAGAGTCGTGAGAACAATTTTATAATTAATCTTGATAATTTGTTTGATATTGCACATGCTGATGCTTTTGAGAGAATGAAAATAGAGGAAGATAAATTATTTTTAATGAAACAGAGAGAGCCAGGTCGACCGGGATGCTTAGGTGGTGTAGATAAAAAATTGGCGGAAAAAGAACAAAGATCTAGACAACGACGGTTGGAAGAAGAGGAAAGGATTGTAAGACAAAGAGAATCAGTAGCTGTTGCATCTACTTCCACCACAAATAACTTAGACAGTGTAGAAGATTCAGACGAAGAACAGATCTTGAATTCTGAACTCAGCTTGCCGGACGTTCCCTGCCATGAACAAAGTTCAAAAAGAGGTAGAAAGAATCTTATAACACCTAAACTAGTTGCAGCTTTAGATCGATGCCAGTTAAGCATTAGAGATACCGTTTACATTCTTAATGCGGTGGTAGAAGCGCTTGGTCTGAGCAGCGATGATTTCTGTATTAACAAATCCTCGATTCAGCGAATTCGTACTGAAACTAGAAAATCAAGGGCAGAAGCAATAAAATCTAACTTCCAAAACAATGTACCCGACATAGTCACAGTCCATTGGGATGGAAAACTATTACCGGGGTTGGATGTACGGAGTTCAAAAGAAGAACGCTTGCCAGTTATAGCTTCATTTGACGATAGAGAGCAGCTTCTTACAGTGCCGAAACTAGAAAGTTCTTCTGGAAAACATCAAGCGAAGGCTGTATCAGCAGCTCTCTTTGACTGGAACCTTTATGATAAAGTGCAAATAATGTGCTGCGACACAACAGCTTCCAATATGGGCCGTTTCAATGGAGCTTGTGCTATTTTGGAGCAAACTTTAGGAAGAGAATTGTTGCTTTTCGCCTGTCGTCATCATGTTTATGAATTGGTCCTAAAAGCTGTCTTTAAAACCAAGATTAAGCAAATTACTAGTAGCTCAGATATTCTGATGTTCAAAAAGTTCCAAGAAAATTGGAAAAACATTGATTGTACTAAAATTGAACCATCTCTTAATTTCGTAAAAGCACGGGTTGCCGAGACAGACATTCAAGCGTTGTTACTATTTTATAAGGCAGAATTAGATAAAGGTTTTGTAAGAGATGATTACCGCGAATTGGTCGAACTGTGCGTAATATTTTTAGGAGGAGACACAGAGGAAAAATTAAAACTAAGGCCCCCCGGAGCTATACATCAGGCACGCTGGATGGCGAGAGCGATCTATTCCTTAAAAATATGTTTACTTCAGTCACAATGCAGAGTAACTGCGAAGGACAAAAAGGCTCTACAAGATGTTCGCTTATTTCTCGTAATATTGTATGTTAAACCTTCGCTCGAATGTACAGTGGCGACCAAAGCACCTAATCAAGATTTGCGCTTCTTGAAGATGTTAAAAGAGTATGAAAAAGTTGACGCAACAATTTCTAAAGCTTCTATAAGCAAGTTCAGCCATCACTTGTGGTATTTATGTGAAGAGACAGTCATTCTATCACTATTTGATGATGAAGTTGACAACCAAACTAAGAAGAAGATGATTGCCAACTTCAACAGGGACAAAATCTCGGATTTTAGCAAACGCTATGACCCGTCGAAGGAAGAACTGACTCAAAAGTTGTTTGGTAAGTTAAATTGACTTTTTGTTGGATTTCAATTTCAATGTCCAATACTTATTTATTTATTTTCAAAATTGTTGTTGATTTTTATTTGTTATTTAACTTATTTTTCTTTTTTTTTAGACAAAGCACTGGATGATTTCGTATCGGAAAAGAGCAAACAATTTTTATCACGACTGCAGATCGACGACAGTTTTCTAAAGGAAGATGTATCTTCTTGGAATAACAATGCTGCTTTTCTGGAGGCTAAAAGAAGAATAAGTTATTTGAGAGTTGTAAATGATACTGCTGAAAGGGCTGTTAAATTGCATTAGCAAGATTTTAACGGACTTATCACGGCTGAAGAAGAACAAAAACAGTTCTTGCTGCGCTGTGTCCAGGAACATCTAAAATTGTATCCAGACTGTAAAAAAACTACTCTAAAAAGAAGTTACCCTGAATGATTCTTATTTCTTTATGTTTTTAATTAAAGATTAATATTCATCTAATTTATTATTTAATTTTATTCACTTAATTCATTGCATTTATAGTGAAATTATAGGAGACTGAAATTTCAGGACAAAACACGTTTTTTACTAAACTTTGAAGCTCGGTCGGCACTGGTTGCAATTATGCTAGATTGATAAAATTTTATATTTAAGTATCTTATAGCATTAGTAAAAATTATAGAGGGTATGCATTTCGAAATTCGAAAAAAAATTTTTTTTTGTCATATAAGGGACACCCTAATATATATATATATAAATCTATAAAATAAATCACTTTTATCCTGCATATAAGATATATAAGATACATATATTCAAAATTAGCCACCACCCATGTAAAACTGCGACGAGGCGCTAGTATAAAGTATAATGATAAGCCACCTTGGGCATAAAGATTATTTGAAATATTTCATAAGCTATAGGTACCTACCATGATAGGACTAGATAAAACGATTATTATGTACTTACCTCCTTGTCTCGTGACGGCACAACATTGAAGTGCTTCCTGCCTGGAAAGTTATGGTGTTTTACTAGAAGAACGGTGGTATTTAAGATAAAATACACCTTGTTCATACAATCACACTTCCAACAATCCTACATCGCTTTGTTTCTAATTTTGGCGTGTATCACAAGAAAACATGTGTTACAAAATTATACTACTATTGGTACGGTACATTGTGCAGCATTATATTGAACCTACGTATATTAACTTCAAAGTACGAACGTTAAAAAAACGAATACCTAGTACTTTTTCTAGCTAACCAAGGGAAGTCGACTAACAATCTCAATAACACTAACTTACACAGACATACATAAAAAATATATTTGATACTTAACCATAGATGAAAGGTAAACTAACGACAACCGCCTAAAAAAAATACTGGTATCCTGTTTTCAATAATATAATGACGGAATACTGTTGCGGGAATGCTCCTTTTGTTACAATTTTATTCTACTTTTTTATGTTGTGCTTTTTCTTAGAACTACACTTTACGGTACGATAATAACAACTGATAACATCTTATAAACAATACCTCAAGTACACTGAACATTGTTGTTATGTTAAAGAATACAAAGATTAAGATAAGGATATTACGAGGGTAAAACAATTGACACCATATTTAAAGAATATAATTTAAGATAGAACATGTCTCCGAACCTAACAATCAAAGGAAGGCAAAGGAAGACTAGACAGATAACTAAGAGTAGACGATTTTTATATATCATCCACATAAACCGGTGGAGTGGAAAAATGTTGATTCGATACATTCAACCGACACCGAGAGATTTAAGAAATCGTCATACCTGTGGTGAGTTGAAGTTCTTTATAGAATCGTAAATGTGACGTCTTTTGGCATCTCTATACAGACGACTGCAGCGATTCCTAAAAACTTTATAGTTTGACCGATTCTGAGAAATTTCTTTTATATCATCTCATGGCTTTTTCACGCTTATACATTAGTCGTTTAATCCCTTCGGAAAGCCAAGGTGCCGGAAGCTTTTTAACTCTATTTATCTTGTCGTATGTTTATCACAAACCCTTCAACTTTAGTGTCAATATCGCCACATTTGCAAATGGGAGACCAATCTATATTTTCTACATCATTCTTCAAATTCGTTTCACTAACACTTTTGCAACTACGTAAAACAATACGCTTGAGTTTCAGTTTAGGATACACGACCTTGATGATGAAATGAAAATTAGGTCATGATGAACGAAAAAGGTGCAGAAAGTTGTCCATGAGTAGTAACTTTATTAGTCATATTACTGTGTATTCTCTAATCGACTAGACTGAGAAGAATAATATGGGACTGCTTTTGCATAGTTTGGAGATGCCAAATGGAAATTAATATTTGATTGAGCGAAATTAGTGTTCGGCAACACTTCTTTTAATATTTAATCTACAAAGGAATATTAATTACGGATTAACGTACTTTTACATTCATTTTTCCGTGATAAACGAATACCACGATTAATAAACATTAAATAAAATGTAATTCATTTTTATCAAAAGTCAATTGTTGAGCGTTTTAGCTTTTAAATTCCAAATTCTAAATCACACATTAGATCTATATTATTAGGGGATTTAAATAAAAGAGTAATCAGTAATTAATGTTTTATTTGTGTTTCCTGAACGTTGCATGACATGCAGAAACCAATTGGTAAAAATTTAAAAATATTTTTAAACTTTAGCCCCAGCGCAAGTTTCATAGGCAGTCCCAAAAAGGCTGTCCCAGGTCGATGCACCTTTTTCTATGCTCGGCAATCCAAAACCTGAAATTTAAAAAAAATCATTCTAAACAATGTAAGAATCAAAAAAATATTATTAATAAAAATTTCCTTTAAGAATCGAAGTTGTCTACTTATATTTATAGGCGTCATCAGCAAATTTTGAGGGTGCTCTATCAAGTTCATATGGTTTCACAACTGGATTTTGGCACCATAGTTTCTGCTGGTCATTGCACAACTGTTGGTCGGGAAACCATACAGTTATCGCACTGCCACTGACTCAAAACTCTTGATTGTCTTGAAACGCAGGGTGAATGGCATAGCGAATGGTAGGTGCCGAAACAAATACTGCATGTAGTCAGAATACCCTGAGAAAAACGCCAGCGTTAATGAGCGTTTAGTTGACAGACAAAATCGTAACACAAAATGGTAGAAGAATGAAGCTTACAGTTTCATCGGTCCCACAGCAAACCACACATATTTTGTTATTGTTAGTTATCCGATTTGTTACGTCTGGTATTAAATCTGTAAGCATCACATCAACAAGTTCTGAGAGTGTTCTAATTAGTTCATGTGGTTTCAAAAATGGATCTATGGGCGGCGTACTTTCTGCTGCACAATCCACATTTTCGCGAATTACAAACGGTGATTGCACAACACCATGCATTTTTTGCATTGCCACTGATTCGAAGCTCTTGATCGTCTTGAAATGCAGGGTGAATGACATAGTGAATGGTAATTGTCGGAGCAAATATTGCATGTAGTCAGAATACCCTGAGAAAAAATGCAAGCGTTAATGAACGTTTAGTTAACAGATAAAATCGTAACGTAAGGTGACAGAAATGATTCGAACGAAACTTACAGTTTCATCGGTCCCAGAGCACACCACACAGGTTTTGTGATTATCATTTGTTATCACATTTGTTACGCCTGGCATTAGATCCAAAAACATGTCATCAGTAAATTGTGGGGAAGCTCTGTTAAATGCATGTGGTTTCAATAATGGATCTACGGGCAGTGTAGTTTCTGCTGTATAATCCACACCGCCACGAATTATAGTCGGTGATTGCACAACTGTTGGTCGGGAGACTATACATTTATTGCATTGCCACTGATTCAAAGCTCTTGATTCCCTTGAAATGCACGGTGAGTGACATAGCGAATGGTAAGTGTCACAGCAAATACTGCATGTAGTCAGAATACCCTGAGAAGAAAATCCAAGCGTTAATGAACTTTTACTTAAGAGACAAAACCATAACACAAAGTGACAACACAAGAACATAATAAAAACAACAAAGTAGAACAAAACTTACAGTATCATCGGTCCCGCTGCAAACTACACAGGTGTTGTTACGTCCCGATTTAATTGTCTTTTCACTATTATCCAGGGACACTTGACTTTCGGACACTTCAGCTTCTTTAGCTTCTGACTTGAGGTAGCCGGCTTTCCTTAATCTATTTTTTATGGAAATTTTACAGAGTGATTTGCTTTTTTTTCGCTTGAAAGACACAGTAGTAGTGTGCGATGCACTTCTGTTATCTCCGTTACTCGAGATATCATCACGTTTTTTAGGGCTTCCCGACATTCTGCGATGAGAAAAGTTAACCAGTAATACCGTCTGGTGTTATATTTATGCACAATTATATTTATGCTGATTCTTTTATAAACAAAACTTGGGTAATTTTATCACAAAAATTGACCACTATAACACTTGTACAAAGTTTCTGATTGTCTACCACTTAACAATTGATGTAAATTATTAAACCTTGGAGTCGCTAACAAACAGACGCGTCTTTCGCTGCGCACAGTTCACAACGATTTAACAACTGAACACCGCTTGGCCAGTGGTCTATGATCCTTGTAAAAAAATACCTGTGAAAAAGTAATAGTGAACTACCTGAGATAAGAGTGTGCATAGTTCGCACAAACTGTTAATGAGTCATCTGAGATACATCGATCTGATTGGTTGTGGCCCAACTTCTAACAGAGTAAATGAAAGGATAACAAAAGAAATCAATATCAGCTCTTATCTCTAAACTTTTGATTGTTTTTTGTACTTACTAAATGCATTTATGGCGTTGCTGGGGCTTGCCAAGTGTTGAGCCTTATTTTGCTAGTGTCGTGTCTTCTTACACGCAGCTACAAGAGTCAGTTTTAAAATGTTTCCAGTTTTAAAATGATACATTTGAAAGCATAGAAAACTACGTTTTCCCGAAATTATGAAACACGCCTGAAAGTAAGTACATTAAACGCTCGTAGGTCGTCCCTCCGGGGATTTATTACGAGTATTGAAATACAGAGTTAACATAACTTATTTTTGAACCTATAATAAAATAAAAATGTATTATAAATAAATATATATATATATATATATATATATAAATCTATAAAATAAATCACTTTTATCCTGCATATAAGATATATAAGATACATATATTCAAAATTAGCCACCACCCATGTAAAACCGCGACGAGGCGCTAGTATAAAGTATAATGATAAGCCACCTTGGGCATAAAGATTATTTGAAATATTTCATAAGCTATAGGTACCTACCATGATAGGACTAGATAAAACGATTATTATGTACTTACCTCCTTGTCTCGTGACGGCACAACATTGAAGTGCTTCCTGCCTGGAAAGTTATGGTGTTTTACTAGAAGAACGGTGGTATTTAAGATAAAATACACCTTGTTCATACAATCACACTTCCAACAATCCTACATCGCTTTGTTTCTAATTTTGGCGTGTATCACAAGAAAACATGTGTTACAAAATTATACTACTATTGGTACGGTACATTGTGCAGCATTATATTGAACCTACGTATATTAACTTCAAAGTACGAACGTTAAAAAAACGAATACCTAGTACTTTTTCTAGCTAACCAAGGGAAGTCGACTAACAATCTCAATAACACTAACTTACACAGACATACATAAAAAATATATTTGATACTTAACCATAGATGAAAGGTAAACTAACGACAACCGCCTAAAAAAAATACTGGTATCCTGTTTTCAATAATATAATGACGGAATACTGTTGCGGGAATGCTCCTTTTGTTACAATTTTATTCTACTTTTTTATGTTGTGCTTTTTCTTAGAACTACACTTTACGGTACGATAATAACAACTGATAACATCTTATAAACAATACCTCAAGTACACTGAACATTGTTGTTATGTTAAAGAATACAAAGATTAAGATAAGGATATTACGATGGTAAAACAATTGACACCATATTTAAAGAATATAATTTAAGATAGAACATGTCTCCGAACCTAACAATCAAAGGAAGGCAAAGGAAGACTAGACAGATAACTAAGAGTAGACGATTTTTATATATCATCCACATAAACCGGTGGAGTGGAAAAATGTTGATTCGATACATTCAACCGACACCGAGAGATTTAAGAAATCGTCATACCTGTGGTGAGTTGAAGTTCTTTATAGAATCGTAAATGTGACGTCTTTTGGCATCTCTATACAGACGACTGCAGCGATTCCTAAAAACTTTATAGTTTGACCGATTCTGAGAAATTTCTTTTATATCATCTCATGGCTTTTTCACGCTTATACATTAGTCGTTTAATCCCTTCGGAAAGCCAAGGTGCCGGAAGCTTTTTAACTCTATTTATCTTGTCGTATGTTTATCACAAACCCTTCAACTTTAGTGTCAATATCGCCACATTTGCAAATGGGAGACCAATCTATATTTTCTACATCATTCTTCAAATTCGTTTCACTAACACTTTTGCAACTACGTAAAACAATACGCTTGAGTTTCAGTTTAGGATACACGACCTTGATGATGAAATGAAAATTAGGTCATGATGAACGAAAAAGGTGCAGAAAGTTGTCCATGAGTAGTAACTTTATTAGTCATATTACTGTGTATTCTCTAATCGACTAGACTGAGAAGAATAATATGGGACTGCTTTTGCATAGTTTGGAGATGCCAAATGGAAATTAATATTTGATTGAGCGAAATTAGTGTTCGGCAACACTTCTTTTAATATTTAATCTACAAAGGAATATTAATTACGGATTAACGTACTTTTACATTCATTTTTCCGTGATAAACGAATACCACGATTAATAAACATTAAATAAAATGTAATTCATTTTTATCAAAAGTCAATTGTTGAGCGTTTTAGCTTTTAAATTCCAAATTCTAAATCACACATTAGATCTATATTATTAGGGGACTTAAATAAAAGAGTAATCAGTAATTAATGTTTTATTTGTGTTTCCTGAACGTTGCATGACATGCAGAAACCAATTGGTAAAAATTTAAAAATATTTTTAAACTTTAGCCCCAGCGCAAGTTTCATAGGCAGTCCCAAAAAGGCTGTCCCAGGTCGATGCACCTTTTTCTATGCTCGGCAATCCAAATCCTGAAATTTAAAAAAAATCATTCTAAACAATGTAAGAATCAAAAAAATATTATTAATAAAAATTTCCTTTAAGAATCGAAGTTGTCTACTTATATTTATAGGCGTCATCAGCAAATTTTGAGGGTGCTCTATCAAGTTCATATGGTTTCACAACTGGATTTTGGCACCATAGTTTCTGCTGGTCATTGCACAACTGTTGGTCGGGAAACCATACAGTTATCGCACTGCCACTGACTCAAAACTCTTGATTGTCTTGAAACGCAGGGTGAATGGCATAGCGAATGGTAGGTGCCGAAACAAATACTGCATGTAGTCAGAATACCCTGAGAAAAACGCCAGCGTTAATGAGCGTTTAGTTGACAGACAAAATCGTAACACAAAATGGTAGAAGAATGAAGCTTACAGTTTCATCGGTCCCACAGCAAACCACACATATTTTGTTATTGTTAGTTATCCGATTTGTTACGTCTGGTATTAAATCTGTAAGCATCACATCAACAAGTTCTGAGAGTGTTCTAATTAGTTCATGTGGTTTCAAAAATGGATCTATGGGCGGCGTACTTTCTGCTGCACAATCCACATTTTCGCGAATTACAAACGGTGATTGCACAACACCATGCATTTTTTGCATTGCCACTGATTCGAAGCTCTTGATCGTCTTGAAATGCAGGGTGAATGACATAGTGAATGGTAATTGTCGGAGCAAATATTGCATGTAGTCAGAATACCCTGAGAAAAAATGCAAGCGTTAATGAACGTTTAGTTAACAGATAAAATCGTAACGTAAGGTGACAGAAATGATTCGAACGAAACTTACAGTTTCATCGGTCCCAGAGCACACCACACAGGTTTTGTGATTATCATTTGTTATCACATTTGTTACGCCTGGCATTAGATCCAAAAACATGTCATCAGTAAATTGTGGGGAAGCTCTGTTAAATGCATGTGGTTTCAATAATGGATCTACGGGCAGTGTAGTTTCTGCTGTATAATCCACACCGCCACGAATTATAGTCGGTGATTGCACAACTGTTGGTCGGGAGACTATACATTTATTGCATTGCCACTGATTCAAAGCTCTTGATTCCCTTGAAATGCACGGTGAGTGACATAGCGAATGGTAAGTGTCACAGCAAATACTGCATGTAGTCAGAATACCCTGAGAAGAAAATCCAAGCGTTAATGAACTTTTACTTAAGAGACAAAACCATAACACAAAGTGACAACACAAGAACATAATAAAAACAACAAAGTAGAACAAAACTTACAGTATCATCGGTCCCGCTGCAAACTACACAGGTGTTGTTACGTCCCGATTTAATTGTCTTTTCACTATTATCCAGGGACACTTGACTTTCGGACACTTCAGCTTCTTTAGCTTCTGACTTGAGGTAGCCGGCTTTCCTTAATCTATTTTTTATGGAAATTTTACAGAGTGATTTGCTTTTTTTTCGCTTGAAAGACACAGTAGTAGTGTGCGATGCACTTCTGTTATCTCCGTTACTCGAGATATCATCACGTTTTTTAGGGCTTCCCGACATTCTGCGATGAGAAAAGTTAACCAGTAATACCGTCTGGTGTTATATTTATGCACAATTATATTTATGCTGATTCTTTTATAAACAAAACTTGGGTAATTTTATCACAAAAATTGACCACTATAACACTTGTACAAAGTTTCTGATTGTCTACCACTTAACAATTGATGTAAATTATTAAACCTTGGAGTCGCTAACAAACAGACGCGTCTTTCGCTGCGCACAGTTCACAACGATTTAACAACTGAACACCGCTTGGCCAGTGGTCTACGATCCTTGTAAAAAAATACCTGTGAAAAAGTAATAGTGAACTACCTGAGATAAGAGTGTGCATAGTTCGCACAAACTGTTAATGAGTCATCTGAGATACATCGATCTGATTGGTTGTGGCCCAACTTCTAACAGAGTAAATGAAAGGATAACAAAAGAAATCAATATCAGCTCTTATCTCTAAACTTTTGATTGTTTTTTGTACTTACTAAATGCATTTATGGCGTTGCTGGGGCTTGCCAAGTGTTGAGCCTTATTTTGCTAGTGTCGTGTCTTCTTACACGCAGCTACAAGAGTCAGTTTTAAAATGTTTCCAGTTTTAAAATGATACATTTGAAAGCATAGAAAACTACGTTTTCCCGAAATTATGAAACACGCCTGAAAGTAAGTACATTAAACGCTCGTAGGTCGTCCCTCCGGGGATTTATTACGAGTATTGAAATACAGAGTTAACATAACTTATTTTTGAACCTATAATAAAATAAAAATGTATTATAAATAAATATATATATATATATATATATATAAATCTATAAAATAAATCACTTTTATCCTGCATATAAGATATATAAGATACATATATTCAAAATTAGCCACCACCCATGTAAAACCGCGACGAGGCGCTAGTATAAAGTATAATGATAAGCCACCTTGGGCATAAAGATTATTTGAAATATTTCATAAGCTATAGGTACCTACCATGATAGGACTAGATAAAACGATTATTATGTACTTACCTCCTTGTCTCGTGACGGCACAACATTGAAGTGCTTCCTGCCTGGAAAGTTATGGTGTTTTACTAGAAGAACGGTGGTATTTAAGATAAAATACACCTTGTTCATACAATCACACTTCCAACAATCCTACATCGCTTTGTTTCTAATTTTGGCGTGTATCACAAGAAAACATGTGTTACAAAATTATACTACTATTGGTACGGTACATTGTGCAGCATTATATTGAACCTACGTATATTAACTTCAAAGTACGAACGTTAAAAAAACGAATACCTAGTACTTTTTCTAGCTAACCAAGGGAAGTCGACTAACAATCTCAATAACACTAACTTACACAGACATACATAAAAAATATATTTGATACTTAACCATAGATGAAAGGTAAACTAACGACAACCGCCTAAAAAAAATACTGGTATCCTGTTTTCAATAATATAATGACGGAATACTGTTGCGGGAATGCTCCTTTTGTTACAATTTTATTCTACTTTTTTATGTTGTGCTTTTTCTTAGAACTACACTTTACGGTACGATAATAACAACTGATAACATCTTATAAACAATACCTCAAGTACACTGAACATTGTTGTTATGTTAAAGAATACAAAGATTAAGATAAGGATATTACGATGGTAAAACAATTGACACCATATTTAAAGAATATAATTTAAGATAGAACATGTCTCCGAACCTAACAATCAAAGGAAGGCAAAGGAAGACTAGACAGATAACTAAGAGTAGACGATTTTTATATATCATCCACATAAACCGGTGGAGTGGAAAAATGTTGATTCGATACATTCAACCGACACCGAGAGATTTAAGAAATCGTCATACCTGTGGTGAGTTGAAGTTCTTTATAGAATCGTAAATGTGACGTCTTTTGGCATCTCTATACAGACGACTGCAGCGATTCCTAAAAACTTTATAGTTTGACCGATTCTGAGAAATTTCTTTTATATCATCTCATGGCTTTTTCACGCTTATACATTAGTCGTTTAATCCCTTCGGAAAGCCAAGGTGCCGGAAGCTTTTTAACTCTATTTATCTTGTCGTATGTTTATCACAAACCCTTCAACTTTAGTGTCAATATCGCCACATTTGCAAATGGGAGACCAATCTATATTTTCTACATCATTCTTCAAATTCGTTTCACTAACACTTTTGCAACTACGTAAAACAATACGCTTGAGTTTCAGTTTAGGATACACGACCTTGATGATGAAATGAAAATTAGGTCATGATGAACGAAAAAGGTGCAGAAAGTTGTCCATGAGTAGTAACTTTATTAGTCATATTACTGTGTATTCTCTAATCGACTAGACTGAGAAGAATAATATGGGACTGCTTTTGCATAGTTTGGAGATGCCAAATGGAAATTAATATTTGATTGAGCGAAATTAGTGTTCGGCAACACTTCTTTTAATATTTAATCTACAAAGGAATATTAATTACGGATTAACGTACTTTTACATTCATTTTTCCGTGATAAACGAATACCACGATTAATAAACATTAAATAAAATGTAATTCATTTTTATCAAAAGTCAATTGTTGAGCGTTTTAGCTTTTAAATTCCAAATTCTAAATCACACATTAGATCTATATTATTAGGGGACTTAAATAAAAGAGTAATCAGTAATTAATGTTTTATTTGTGTTTCCTGAACGTTGCATGACATGCAGAAACCAATTGGTAAAAATTTAAAAATATTTTTAAACTTTAGCCCCAGCGCAAGTTTCATAGGCAGTCCCAAAAAGGCTGTCCCAGGTCGATGCACCTTTTTCTATGCTCGGCAATCCAAATCCTGAAATTTAAAAAAAATCATTCTAAACAATGTAAGAATCAAAAAAATATTATTAATAAAAATTTCCTTTAAGAATCGAAGTTGTCTACTTATATTTATAGGCGTCATCAGCAAATTTTGAGGGTGCTCTATCAAGTTCATATGGTTTCACAACTGGATTTTGGCACCATAGTTTCTGCTGGTCATTGCACAACTGTTGGTCGGGAAACCATACAGTTATCGCACTGCCACTGACTCAAAACTCTTGATTGTCTTGAAACGCAGGGTGAATGGCATAGCGAATGGTAGGTGCCGAAACAAATACTGCATGTAGTCAGAATACCCTGAGAAAAACGCCAGCGTTAATGAGCGTTTAGTTGACAGACAAAATCGTAACACAAAATGGTAGAAGAATGAAGCTTACAGTTTCATCGGTCCCACAGCAAACCACACATATTTTGTTATTGTTAGTTATCCGATTTGTTACGTCTGGTATTAAATCTGTAAGCATCACATCAACAAGTTCTGAGAGTGTTCTAATTAGTTCATGTGGTTTCAAAAATGGATCTATGGGCGGCGTACTTTCTGCTGCACAATCCACATTTTCGCGAATTACAAACGGTGATTGCACAACACCATGCATTTTTTGCATTGCCACTGATTCGAAGCTCTTGATCGTCTTGAAATGCAGGGTGAATGACATAGTGAATGGTAATTGTCGGAGCAAATATTGCATGTAGTCAGAATACCCTGAGAAAAAATGCAAGCGTTAATGAACGTTTAGTTAACAGATAAAATCGTAACGTAAGGTGACAGAAATGATTCGAACGAAACTTACAGTTTCATCGGTCCCAGAGCACACCACACAGGTTTTGTGATTATCATTTGTTATCACATTTGTTACGCCTGGCATTAGATCCAAAAACATGTCATCAGTAAATTGTGGGGAAGCTCTGTTAAATGCATGTGGTTTCAAAAATGGATCTACGGGCAGTGTAGTTTCTGCTGTATAATCCACACCGCCACGAATTATAGTCGGTGATTGCACAACTGTTGGTCGGGAGACTATACATTTATTGCATTGCCACTGATTCAAAGCTCTTGATTCCCTTGAAATGCACGGTGAGTGACATAGCGAATGGTAAGTGTCACAGCAAATACTGCATGTAGTCAGAATACCCTGAGAAGAAAATCCAAGCGTTAATGAACTTTTACTTAAGAGACAAAACCATAACACAAAGTGACAACACAAGAACATAATAAAAACAACAAAGTAGAACAAAACTTACAGTATCATCGGTCCCGCTGCAAACTACACAGGTGTTGTTACGTCCCGATTTAATTGTCTTTTCACTATTATCCAGGGACACTTGACTTTCGGACACTTCAGCTTCTTTAGCTTCTGACTTGAGGTAGCCGGCTTTCCTTAATCTATTTTTTATGGAAATTTTACAGAGTGATTTGCTTTTTTTTCGCTTGAAAGACACAGTAGTAGTGTGCGATGCACTTCTGTTATCTCCGTTACTCGAGATATCATCACGTTTTTTAGGGCTTCCCGACATTCTGCGATGAGAAAAGTTAACCAGTAATACCGTCTGGTGTTATATTTATGCACAATTATATTTATGCTGATTCTTTTATAAACAAAACTTGGGTAATTTTATCACAAAAATTGACCACTATAACACTTGTACAAAGTTTCTGATTGTCTACCACTTAACAATTGATGTAAATTATTAAACCTTGGAGTCGCTAACAAACAGACGCGTCTTTCGCTGCGCACAGTTCACAACGATTTAACAACTGAACACCGCTTGGCCAGTGGTCTATGATCCTTGTAAAAAAATACCTGTGAAAAAGTAATAGTGAACTACCTGAGATAAGAGTGTGCATAGTTCGCACGAACTGTTAATGAGTCATCTGAGATACATCGATCTGATTGGTTGTGGCCCAACTTCTAACAGAGTAAATGAAAGGATAACAAAAGAAATCAATATCAGCTCTTATCTCTAAACTTTTGATTGTTTTTTGTACTTACTAAATGCATTTATTGCATTGCTGTCTGTATGTCTGTATGGTTGTTGCTGCTGTTGTATGGCGTCCTCGTACATGACGGTACGCTCCTGTAGATAGTCTGCCACGAGGCGCCTCAGGTACTCTGGCATCTCGTGGTGGTGGAGTGCCTCCTTGATGTAGTTCAATGGCAGGCTGGCGGATAACGCCAACAACACACCGTTGCAGCTCATCGCCTCTTCGGTAAAACTAAATCAACAACCTAGGCTAAGTCATTCTATCGACATTCTATTCTCGAGTTTGACCTCAAACTTTAAACTTCAAACTTGAAGTCGAATTCGGAAGCGTGTTTGGACCTTTACATAAACACCCTCTCATTAACTACTGCTCACAACATACATGACTTTACTTGTTGCTGGTGGTACTTTACGCTTTATTTATTTAATCAACGACAGCAACAAACCTTTGAAATCTCTTTAAATGGATATTTACAACTCTTTCACATTAACAATAAAAAGGCTACAAATAAATAACTTTTGCTTTAAGACCGGTTTTTAGTGATTCAATAACTTGCAGTCTATGAGACAAGTTAAAAAACCAAAGATATTCATGAAAATACCAATAGTTGAGTATCTGAAAATATCACAGGTTCAAGGTTGTGGTATCGATTTTTGTACTTTAGCGTGTGTGCAATCAAAAAGTTTTATAATTCTATTAAAAAATATTTGAATAATGTTTGTGTTATAAATTTAAAAAAAAAATAATTGAAAATTAGCTTTAATTTTGGCGAGCTTACCAGGCGTATCAAAATTAAGAACTCGACGTTAATTAAAAACTTAACCCTCCTAGAGTCATTTTATTTTTTGTACATCTAAACTTACTTCCTTGAGACTTACATTTTTTTGGACTGAAATTAAAACAAAAACTGTCATTAATGTTTTATTTGTATTTTTAAAGAGATACATGCATAAAACTTTGGCCTCAGCGCAGATACCAGGCACAGTCCCAAATCTTGAACGTCATCAACGCGTCGCGTCACGTCATCATTGACAACCGAACTCCTGAGAATTCAACAAATATTGTTTCATTGCATATTTTATGATGGTGTATAAATTATAGAGCATTATTTTCTAAATGCAGATCAAAATTGATTTTGTATGATTTTTGAAACCAATAAGTAGTACTAAAATTAGTAAAATTATGAACTTATTACAATGAATGATTGGGTTATTTCCAAGTTGGAGGTAGTAAGTAATGCCTCAGAGCACTAAAAGACCACTGCGCTGCTTTAAGGTTCTAATTAACGTTTTTTTTTCTATAGTTGATTGAGTATTACTCTAATTATGTAGAAATAGAACTATAAACTACGAGTGTGTATTCTTCACCAAGGGTAGTAGCTCATATCTATAGACATTTACCTTTTCTTTAGGAACTGCAGCTGCTTCTGGTAAGTGCTTCTATTGGTTTGCGCTGTACATGCCAGACTTCCATGTGTACCCAAGGAGACTTGACTTTCAAGTGAAATGCCATAAATATCATTTGTAAGTCCATAACTGGATACCACACATTTGTTGCATTGCCACTGGTCCAAAGGTCTTAATGGTTTCGAAATGCTTGGTAAATGGCATAATGTATGGTAAGCGTCGAAACAAATACTGCATAAGGTCAAATTGCCCTGAAAAGAATAACGTAAGCGTTAGTGAACGTATAGTTAGGAAAAGAAATCACGACATAAAATATTACAAATAGTTACAATAAAACTTACAGCATCATTTGTCCCACGGCAAACCACACAGGTGTTATCAGCTGGAACTCCTTCAGCATCGGGGCTAAGATATCCGGCTTTTTTTAGTTTATTTTTTATTGCAGTTTTATACAGTGAACCGAGATGTCTTTTTCTATTTCTCTTGCTAAATATATTATTATTGGTTCTGTTACTTCCTGTCATCCTTCGAGAAGAAGAGATACACGAAGATTTAGCTGATGAAGACATCTGGAATGATTTCAAAAAAGAAAAACACCGAATTTATTAAATGAACTGTACTTATAATCTGTTACAATACTGAACATACATTTCACAAATAATTGAAGCGGATTATTAATGGCTAATGAAGAAATAAAAAATGTATATTCAAGGACGCAATAAAAGTTGGTTACGTCAGTCAATAAAAATTACATACAAGAAAAAGAAATAAAAAATTTAGACAAATGTAAATAAGGGACACACCATTATCAACACGCGTATTTGCCACCATTTGAATAAATTCAGTAGAGACGGGTATAAGTGAACGACTTTTGACTTGTTTGTCGGCAAATTCAAAGGAAACAATAATATTGCCACTGATGTGGCTTGTAACTCGTGTCTACTTCGTGACTGTTTAGACATTAATTGGATTTTGAAGGCACACTGTGCAAATAATCAAAACCTGACTTATATACGAGTATACGTATAACCTCGTATAGTAAAGTGTATAAAATATTGAATATTACTAATTGTGACTAAATTTAAATCAAGAAAATTGTTTTATTGAATGTTTACTGAGATTGAAATTTGATAACGTAGAAAGTATTGAAACGGTATCATTTCTATTCGTCATATAAGTTATGTATAGGATAATAGGAAAGATCCGAAAATTTACATCAGTTACTTAAGCTAATGATCTCTGTTTATTAAGAGTAGGTACTAAGAAAAAACTGAATGTACTTAGAGGCCTATTTGATTTTAGTCGTGCTTTGTGCATCAAACAAATTAAGTTTCAACTTTAAAAAGTTATTTATGACTAGCTTTCCGCCCGCTACGTCACCCGCGTGGAATCGGTTATATCGCGCGACATGGTAAGGAGTAGCCTATAGTCTTTCCCACGGTCTAGATTATTTGTCAAAATTAGTTAAGTGGTTTAGATGTGAAAGTGTAAACAGACCGAGTTACTTTCGCCTTTCCAATATCTAAGGCTGGTGCCTGCGACTTTTTCTGCGAGGATTTCAGAAATAAGTTAAAAGCAGATAAAAAGTGTTAACGCAGAAAAATATTTTGAATTCAATCCCTTTAGTAGCTTTCATAATTATTAGCTGTTTAGACAGGAAAAGCAATAGACTGAAAATAATGAAAGTAGGTATTAAAAATGTTACTGCGAGAACAAAATTACTTAATTTCAATACATTTTGATATACTACGTTTTTTGTTTTTCCGTCTTTTGCAAGAACATGGAGATTTTATGGGCTCGATATCCGTGAGCATGCCACATAGAGTGAAAATCAAGAAAATCCTAATCTAACTTGCTCCAAGGAAAAAGAAGAAAACTTAATCCAAATTAAAAATATAGTGTACGGTCTAAGGTTTACCTAATAACGAAAGAAATGATAACCACTTAGACAAATTAATAAATTTGCCGCGCAAAATCTTAATAATTGCGTGCGTCCAACACAATCGTCTGCCTTCACGTGTCTGCCCGTTTGGGTAGACATACTTATAGATGTGATTCTCCAATACGCCACGCCGCCGCCGCTTGGCGCCCCGCCTACCCCCCGGTACGCCCCCCTCCAAAGGGAGGGGGGCTTATCGGGCGGTAAAGTACTCCACGCACGCTTTTTTGTCATTGTCTTAAACAATCTTACATGATTTTATGTTCGACAACAAGGAACTTCCATCCAAATTTTTGTCCCCTATTTCAACCCCTTCTACCCTTATTTTCGCGATAAAAAGTATCCTATCTCCTTTCCCAAGTTCATTTCTATATTCATACCAAATTTCATCAAATCGGTTTCGTGGTTTAGGCGGGAAAGCGTAACAGACAGACAGACAGAGTTACTTTTGCATTTATAATATTAGTAGGGATTTGTTAGACATGATGAAAGTTCTAATAGAAATGATAAATGATCTTTTATATTTGAATGAGCTCACAGATTGAACGACAATACAAAGAAAGTGAGATAATGCATTTTATCTTAAATAGCAATTTAGTTAATAGTAGTGTTTATAGAAATTTATATATCTATTACATAAAAAAATCAGATCATAAAATCACTTAAAATGCTTCGTAATTAGCTGTAAACTTAATTCAATCTGTCAAAACTTGATAAAAATGAATTACCATGTTTCTCGTAGAAGATTTGTGGTTTTGTTGAGTAACAAGGTATAGACTTTAAGTCGAATATTAGGTACGTCTACCTTTATTGATCAAATCTTTTTATGTAGTTTGAATAAAGTATGGTCTGGTTCGGAATATGATGTTATTCAAAAGTATCTGATAGAAACGATGATTTTGTTTAATTCGAATATTGTCGAAGCTGACAAAATTTTACCACCTATGTGTTTAAAAGAGAAAACAAAAAAAAAGAAACAAAACCTATATCAACACGTCAGGCTAGCGTGGTATTGTATGTAAAAATCTTCTAGCTTTGGAGAGATGTTTGTCCAGCAGCGGACTGTAAAAGACTGTTAATGATAATTATGATGGTGATAACAATATGCTTAGTACATGTTTCTCACCGTTTGGTGACGGATTGGGAACATAGATATATGTTCAGGAGTAGACTGTCAATATTGTTTCAGCTCGTCAGTTGGAAAAGGGGAAAATTAAAATCACTACTTAGGTGTAACATTACGGTATTTACGTACTTGAGAAAAATATTTTACAAAGACTTCAGTTTTTTTACCAATACTATCGCAGAATTTTAAAACTTATTAAATTCAAACTTGACACAATTATTACATATTTATGCTGATTCACGTAGAAAACTATTACCATAGGTCACACAAAAATCGGTCACTAAAACACTCGTACAAAGTCACTAATGCTCTACCGCTCAACAATTGATACGATCAAGTCTTGGAGTAACTAACAAGCGTCCTACTCTGAACACAGTTCACAACGATTTGACAACCAAACTACCTGAGATAAGGGTGTGCATTGCTCTTACAAACTGTTATTGAGACATTTGAGATAGTGCGTTCTGATTAGTCGTAATCTAATGGTTCACAGTGTAAACCAAAGTGTAGTGTGTAAGTGCATAACCCATGTAATCCATGTTAATTATTTCATCATTTATAATGTACACGTGTAACCCCATTATACTAATTATATTTGAGCAATGTTTAATATGAATAAATGTTCAGTCTTAATTATGATTTCGGTGTTTTAATTCGTTTCCTAATACACTCCGTACATGGCGACCCTGCCAGTAGCCGAGCAGCCGCGCGACTCGGTTATTTGATACGACTTTGCCTAAAAAAGAGTGGAACTTTTATTAGACTTTGTGCATAACGTAGTGGAAAATAATTGAAGCAATAATTATGGCGCGATTAGAACAAAGACATCGATCTGTCGATTCGGACGTTGCGATTCGTGTGTTCCGTGAATCTTCAAATCATCGTGATGGGTAACCAAAAATCCCAGGAAGTTGTTATCGCTCAGAACGCAGCGGATGGGAAGAATGTGGCCAGGGCAGATGAAATACAACAACATATGTCCACTACAAATTTACTGCTCATGGTCATGTGTATAGGCATGCTTCTGGGTGTGCTATATTTCGCATGTGTGCTATACAAAAAATGCCATATGCAATGGATATCGCGGCAGATCAATAGAGCTGCATTGAGAGCGTCTTTCTTTCGGCGACCACCAGGAATCTCCGGGTGTCTTGAGAGCAAAGCTCAGGCACAGGCTCCGAATAAACTGTATCCAGGTGTTGTGTAAAATCGGTTAAATAAAGTGCGTGTGTTGACAAGTGTTCGTTTAAATAAAATGCGTGTGGTGCTAACTGTTCGGTTAAATCTATAAAAAGCGTGCAGATTGTGCGTACGGTACGGCTCGCGTAACACGGTATACAACGGAAATTATAGCTGTATTTAATGGACTATTTAGTGGACTTTAGTTGTTATTAATATAATGCACTATAGTATAATAATGTGACGTACATACATATATTGTACTTGAATAAAGTTTGATCAAATTTTGGTGGTAAGTTATGGCAATCTATTTACAATCTTTATATAATGAGTTAAAAGAAATTCGATCATATTTAATAAAAATAGGCCCTAAAAGGAGGCAAGATAATATTTTAGTAAACAAATTAATTAAAGCTAATAAAATATATGAGCGATATAAAGAGTGGCTTAATGAGTATAATTTAAAATTAAGCAAACATGATGATGATGATAAACTAGTGCATAGTTTTTGCAAACTGTTTTTAGCATTATATACGAGATAACTGATTTATATCAAAGTGAAACATCGAGCTCTGAAACTATTTTAACAATGAATACTTTTGATTTGAAAATTGCTCTGCAGTTATTGCCCTGTATGACAGATACTGTGGCCAACACTAAGCAATTAATAGATAACATCGAATATTATAGTTCTTTATTAGAGAAAGAAGCGTGTAAACAAAATTTAATCAATTTTATTTTAAAAAGTAGATTGTCTCAAGCTGCGAAGTTAAGATTAAATACTAGTTATGCAAATGTGAATGATTTGATTTTGGATATGAAAAGAGAACTTTTACCACATAAGGCGGCAACTCCAATTTCAAGTAAATTGGAGAACATTAAACAAAATAATTTACCTATTTCAGATTATGGCCAGCAAATATCAGAATTGTTTGTGGACCTTACGATATCGCAAGCGAATGGAAATTCAGAAAATTATAAAATATTGAAACCTTTAAATGAAAATATAGCTATTAAAAAATTCGCTGAGGGTTTGCGAAATCGTAGGCTCAGTACGATCATAGCCGCTAGGAATTTCACCACCCTAAACGACGCAATCCAAGGGGCTCTCGATGATGAAGGCACCAGTACATCCGCTTCTGGAGAAATGTTGGGTATGAATTAAATAATTATTTTAATTTCAATTATAGAGGTCATCATTTTAGAGGTCAGCGAGGAAGATACAACAACCAGTCTCCCTCTTATAGTTCTTATAGGGGTCAAGGTCGAGGTTTTCGAGGCAACCAGCGAGGGCAGAATCATCAGTTCGCCTTCAGGGGTACTTCAATGCGAGGTCACCAGTTTCGAGGTCAGCAGAATGCAGGTACGTCTAGAGGAAACCGAAGGATAAGCCAACAGCCAAATGTTCACATTATGACTGAAAACCAGCCTGTAAATTCTATAAATACAGAAAAAATTTTTCGTGACTAATGAAATTAATCATACAATTTTATCTTGCCATAGTGATTTAACATAAATTTTTCAGTAAATGGCGTAACATTTCCTTTTTTATTAGATACTGGCGCATCCTTGTGTGCAATTAAATATAAACATGTTTTAGATTTGAATCTTACGATATACAGTGAAGATATAATTATCAATGGTCTCGGGGGCAAAGTCCAAGCAATTGGATATGTGTTTATACAATTGAGGTGCGATGATTTAATTGTTAGTCATAAGTTTTATGTAATTGATACATTGCTAATTAAGTGTAGCGGTATAATCGGTAGAGATTTTTGCGTGATAGTTTAAATAAAATAATTAATTTACCCATTAGAAATACATTTAATAGTCAATTGGAAATATCTCCTAGGTACGAGTCTGTTCATTATATTCAGACAAACTGTCAGAAAGATTGTGTGCTTTTTTCAACTATCTCAGTTGAAAAAAGCAAGATGGTATTTATTTAGCTCGTTCAATTGCTACTCCTTTAAATGGCGTTATACCTATTAAAATACTGAATACAACGGCAGATTGTGTAACTTTGCCAAAAAATAATTTTGATATACATAAATTAAGTGATTATAATATTTGTTCTTTTAATAAAGTAGAAAATAAAGCAGAGAGAGTAAAACAGCTATTTTCTTGTATGAATTTTTCACATATGAATAATGAGGAACAGACTTCTATCGAAAATTTATACGCCAAGTATGCTGATATTTTTTATTTACCGGGTGATAAATTAAAGACAACTAATATTTATACACAAACTATAACTTTAAAACCAGATACCACTCCAATATTTTCTAAGCAGTATAGGTTACCTCAAGCTCAGAAACATGAAATTAAACAACAGATAGATAAAATGATTGAAGAAGGCATAGCAGAACCAAGTCAAAGCGATTGGTCTAGTCCTGTGTTGTTAGTTCCGAAAAAAGCGGACTCAACAGGCGCTAAAAAATGGTGATTAGTTGTTGACTATCGAAAGTTGAACAATTGTATAGTCGATGACAAGTACCCTTTACCGGATATTACTGAGATATTAGAGTCTTTGTCTGGGAGTGTTTATTCCAGTCATTTAGATTTACACCAAAGGTACTATAATGTAAATTTAGAAGAAAACAGCCGAAAATTAACAGCATTTGGTTCTGGTCAATATCAAATGACCAGAATGCCAATGGGTTTAAAGACAAGTCCTAGTTCCTTCTCTCGCATGATGAACATAGCTTTAGCAGGTCTTAACTACGAAAAATGCTTAATATATTTGGACGATTTAGTCTGTTTCGGGAGATCATTAAATATTCATAACAAAAATTTACAGGATATTTTTGAAAGGTTACGTAAAGTCAATTTAAAACTGAACCCTTCTAAATGTGATTTCTTGAAAAAGGAAATTTTATACTTAGGTCATATAATATCTAATCAAGGCATACAACCTGATCCGGCAAAAATTGATACAGTAAAAAATTACCCATGTCCAAAAAATTGTGATGAAGTTAAGAGATTTGTAGCTTTCGTAAATTATTACCGAAAGTTTATAGAAAAGTTCGCAGAAATCGCACAGCCTTTAAATGCACTTTGTAAAAAAATGTACCATTTCATTGGGATCAAAAGTGTCAGCATGCATTTGAAACACTTAGAGAGAAAATTATTTCTCCTCCCATTCTACAATATCCCGATTTTTCGGAACAAAATGAATTTATTCTAGGGACAGACGTATCTAATTATGACGTCCTGTTGCTTTTGCAAGCAGAACACTAAACAAAGCCGAAAAGAACTATCCTGTAATAGAGAAAGAATTATTGGCAATAGCGTGGGCGGTCAAATATTTTCGTCCATATTTGTATGGTAGACATTTTACGATTCGTACAGATCATAGACCCTTGATTTACTTTTTCAATATGAAAGATCCATCAAGTCGACTAATGAAATTCAGACTTGCTCTGGAAGAATGTAATTTTAATGTAGAATATGTAAAAGGTTGTAATAATAGTGTTGCAGATGCTTTATCTAGAATTTCCTTAAATGAACTAAAAGAAATGCATTAGCATAATGTTAATGTTTTAACGCGTAGACAAGCCAAGAAACTTCAAGATTCTTCGGTTGATATAGCACCCTCAGATAATTGGCCTGATCAACCAAAAATCGTAGGGACTCATATTAAACCAAAGGAATCAGTAGAATTAGTGTTTATAGACTTAAAAAGTTATGAAAAAATCAAGAAAGAGAAGATAATAAATTATGAAACTGACTTATTTTGTTACGCAAATAGTAAGCGAACAATTTTTATTAAATATTTAAATATTTAGAATCTCAATCACGAAGTTCACGAGGTGACTTTGTGAGAGAGTTATATAAAATATGTAAAGATATAAATGTTGAAGAAGTTTGTATAGTAAAAAATAAAGATAATACAGAATTTATTTGTAAATTGTTAGAAGCAATAAAGAATATGACAGATAGGTCCGGACCACGAATATGTATTAAAAGATATAGAGCGAATAAATGATAAAGATGACAGACGTGTAATTTTAAACGACTTTCATCTCTTACCTAGTAGTGGCCATGCTGGTATGAGACGTATGTCAAATAATAGTAAAAAATATTATCATTGGACTGGAATTGACAAAGATGTAAAGGATTTTGTGAAATGTTGTGATAAGTGTAAACGGCAAAAATATTCAATTCCACATAAAGAGCCTATGAGCATTAAAACGACAGCTAATTCAGCATTTGAAAAAGTATTTTTAGATCTAGTTGGACCATTAGAAACTGATAATGATAACTTTTCTTACATACTAACTTTACAATGTGAACTCAGTAAATATGTTGAAGCTTACCCTTTAGTTTCCAAAAGGACTGATGATGTTGCAAAATCATTTGTTAATAATTTTATTCTTAGATATGGTGTTCCTAAGGAGATAGCTTCTGACAGAGGTAAGGAATTTATATCATCTACATTCAAAGAAATTTGTAAATTATTGCAAATTAAACAATTAAATTCTACTGCCTACTATCATCAAAGCATAGGGGCATTAGAAGTTTCTCATAAACATCTTAACTCTTTTCTTAGAATTCATACAGATAAGCACCCAGAGACTTGGAGCCATTGGCTTCCCTTTTGGTGTTTTGCATACAACACTTCGGTGCATTCCGAAACGAATTTTACGCCTTATGAATTAGTATTTGGTAAAAGATGTATACTTCCAAGTAACTTGTGTAAAGATTTAGTTGATCCTATATATAATTATGAAAGTTATCCAAGCGAATTAAAATATCGTATACAGCTTTCACAGAAAGAAGCCAGAGATAATCTACTTAAAAGTAAATTCAATAGGAAGATAGGTTATGATAAATATAAAAATCCAGTTACATATAAGGAAAATGATTTAGTGTTAGTGAAAAATGAAGTAGGTAACAAGCTCGATGACTTATTTTCAGGTCCTTACAAAGTTGTCAGGGACATACCACCAAATGTAGAAATTATGAAAAATAATAAGTTAGATATAGTACATAAAAATAGGACAAAATTATATATATCTTAATAAACATTATGATACTTATTATGATTATTTCAGTGTTATATTATATTACTATAAATGCAATTATACTCTTTTATATATATACTCATTTATATAAAAAAAAAACTAATGTAATTGTTTTTTTTTTCTATTAGGAGGGAGGTGTAGTGTGTAAGTGCATAACTCATGTAATCCATGTTAATTATTTCATCATTTATAATGTACACGTGTAATTATATTTAAGCAATGTTTAATATGAATAAATGTTCAGTCTTAATTATGATTTCGGTGTTTTAATTCGTCTCCTTTTGTACACTCCGTACAAAAGGAAGACCAAATAAATTAATATCGAGTCTTACCTGGCAACTATTGATTGTTTGCTGTACATAAACTATACATTTACACACTCACTGCAATGAAATAAATAATGATCCTCACTAAAACCATACTACAATAATATAGCAGTGTAAAAAGAAATTGCCTGAAAATATCTTTCATTGCATGCGTTGCGAAAACTATTCATGATAGGACAAAAAATGTTCTTCAATATTAAAGAACATATTATTATCAACAAAAAATGTCGGAATAGCATATGTGTAACTGTTGTAGTTATGTTACTATTACTACATTTAACATTTTAAAAATTAATAAAAATCCCACAAAAGACAGACCAAGTTATCCATATTTTTGCATTGATCCTTATCTAAATAAATCATTACATAAACAAGACTATTTTAATACCTGTAAATTACCTTTTCGTTCATTCAAATTGAACATTCCATGCACATTCCAACGTCGCGGCGGCACGCCAGTACAGCATAGTGGGGGCGGCACCGAAGGGCTGGAGAGGGGCGTGCACATCTATGAAATAGATAGCCAGATCCCTACGTAGCGGACACAACAGACATTGAGTAATTATATTTTATATTTTACCACTTATTTAGTTTTTTTCAAAACTACTTCTCAATAATGACTCAACTGGACACTTTTTAACTTTTTGAGGGCATCTGAGCTCATAACATGTTCAGTTTAAATAAGCGGAAGTTAGTTTAGATGTGAATTACAATTAATTTTAAGTTAAAAGATTTTACTATGCGTTTTCTCATAGTGTCCTCTACTCCGTAGAGAAAATAGAGTTACCATTAACGAAAAAATATAAAGAAGAAAGAAAAAATCAATAAAGAAAAAGATAAAATAAATAAATAAAATATATAAAGAAGGCGTGAAATTTGAATTTACATTTAAAAATAAGATTTTCTGTATCGTTCCAAAAAATTACTCGTGGGGGTGAGTGTATGCTTACGCACACTTATCCATGCACACTTTCCACAGAAAGCTAAAATACCAAAAAAAGATTTTTTTTTTGATATAGGCATAACAATTAGGTATATATAACCTACACATAATTTCTTACAGATTATTTAATGAAATATCACTTACTATTACAGGATCGTATGTTTCGAAGTAACAAGCTTTACCAGCATGCCAAAAATTGCCATTGCCGTTGCTATTTTCCGAGATTTCAAGTGTTTGTTTGTAAATAGTAGAGTACTATCAGCTTCAAATGGAGTACCATATGGTGGTGTGATGTACTCTTAGCCGATGTCGGTTGCGGCAGCCAATCTACATGGAGACCAGCAACCTACGTGAGAAAAATTATAATGCACTAGAGTGTGCACGAACACAGGTACACTCTCTGTTCCTTAAGTCTCATAATCCGATGTTTTCCAATAGGACCGGGGAGTCTAATCTTCTATTTGGATATTAGAGTGTGTATACAATCAAAAAGTTTAATTATTCTCATTTATATAGTATTTAAACCACTCATTAGACAAAAACTTCTACTTAAAACTAGTTTTTGTTATATTGCCATATCATTGCTGTCGATTAAATTAATTAAGCAGTTAACATTAATTTGGGAAGTTTGCAAAATATTAAGATTCAAGTTATATTTTTTTACTTCTGAATCACACACCTGATCTACATAGTTAGATTATTTTTAAAAGAGAGACACATTCAGGGAACTATTGAGACAATCAACTTCGACGATATCCGTCAGTTGCGCGGTACTCGGTGCTTGGCCATCGAACTCCTGAAATTTAAACAAATGAATGTTTTCTACAGCATTATTTTTTAAATAGATATCGAAATTGATTTTGTATGAGTATATCTTCTGAAATCGAATGCAGCACTCAAGATTGTAAAATAACGAAATTCTTATAATGAATGGTATTTATTATAAGAATTTCGTTTTTCAGATCTACCTCGTGACAGCCATCCCATTAAATCATCATCGTATAAATGCAGAAATAGAACTCTAAACTTTGTAATAATGTATTCATTACCACGAGTATAATATTCACCTTTTCTTTTAAAATCGAAGCTCCTTCTGGTAAATATTCCGTTAGAAACATCGTCCAAGTTGTTATATCTGGAGCACTAGAATCTATTGACATGTCATCAGCAAGTTGTGAGAGAGCTCTATTAAATTCATATGTCTTAAAAAATGATTCTAATGGCGGTATACTTTGTGCTGTATAATCTACACTGCTACTGTCATCCAGAGACATTTAACTTTCAGGTAGTGTAGCTCCTTCAGCATCTGTCTCAAGATCATGGCCAGCTTTCCTCATTTTATTCTTAATAGCATATTTGTAGGGTGATTTAGCTGAACTATACGACAAAAGATCAACCAGTATACTTCTTCCTTTCTTGCTAGGTACATAATATTTAGAGGGACCAAATAGTTTTTTTCCACTTTAAATTGCTTGTTCACATACTCATATATGCTCTGGCACGCAGTCTGCTGCGCAACACATTTTTATAGAATACAATACTGTTAACTCCGTTACTTAAGGTTTTATCACATTTCGTGGATGATCCTTTCATTTTCCGAGTAGAAGGTATGTATGAAGAATAAGCTGGTGACGCCATCTGGAATGATGTCGAAAAAGTTCAACATCAAGATTTAATAAATAACTATTATCTCTTAGCATATTGAATATAAATTTCGCAAATAATTAGAGCATACTTTTAAAAGAAATTATAAAACTTTAAAAGTAACTAAATAAACGAAGTTTATATTCAAATCAACAACCGAATTAGGCTCAAGTGTCGAAACCTCGTTAGAAAAAAAACTCAGTTTAAAATGTATTAACTTACCTTAGTAAAATATTTAAAACGATTTGTAGACCAAGTCTTTAGTTCTTTCACTGATTATTTATACACCTTCTCTCAAGGAAAACTTGAACAATTTGAAAACACTTGTGCAAAGTCACTAATTCTCTACCACTTAACAATTGGTGCAATCAAGTCTTGGAGCCACTAACAAACAGACGTCCTTCTCTGAGCACAGTTCACAGGGATTGAAACTGTACACTACTTGCCCAGTGGTGTATGTCCCGTGTAAAAAAGTATACCTGTGAAGAAGTAATAGTGAACTACCTGAGATAAGAGTTTGCATTGTTTTTACAAACTGTAAATGAGTCATCTGAGATATTTCGATATAATTGGTTGTGGCCCAACGTCTCACAGAGTTAATGAAAGGATGACAAAAGAAATCAATATCAGCTCTTATCTCTATACTTTTGATTGTCTTGTTGTACAAAATGAATTTATGGTCTTGCTTAGAATTCTCAAGTTTTGGATCTTATTTTGCTGGTATCATGTCTCCTTATACGTAGCTGCAAGAAACAATTTTAAAATGATTCTTTTTAGTCTTAAAATAATACATTTGAAACCATTAAAAACTAGGGTTTCTAGAAATTATGAAACACAGCTGAAAGTGAGTTTACTAGACGCTTGTTGGTCGTCCCTCTGGGGGCTTATTACGACAAATGAAATAATTACCAAAGTTATTGTTGTACCTATAATACCTATGATAAAATAAAAATGTATAATGAATAAAATACTTATAAATAAAAATCTGTAAAATGAATTACTTTTATTCTGCATGTGGATACATGTAGTCTATGCTTATGCCAAAATATTTAAAAATTGACGTCCAACCATGTGAAACTGCGACGAGCCGCTCGTATAAAGTGTAATGATAAACCACTTTAGGCATAAAGGTTATTTGGAATATTTAATAAGCTATAGGTAAGTACTATGATAGGACCAGATAAAACGATTATTATGTACTTACCTCCTTGCGTCGTGACGGCACAACATTGGAGTGCTTCCTACTTGGAAAGTTATGGTGTTTTGCTAGATGAACGGTGATGTTTAAGATACAATACACCTCATTGGCAATTAGAGGAAAGGTAATTACTCAATTAATTTCGAACAATGCCCCCCAGCGCTTTGGAGAAAATCGGGAGTATGGATATAAGATAAAAATAAGACACTAAAGATGGATTAGTAGTTTTCGGTAGAGGAATAATGTGGGCCTTTATCCAGGACGACGAAAACACACCACTCATACGGGAGAAGTTTATAATCAAAATCTAATTAATATAATATATTATATCAAACTCTAATCAGCGAGTCATACAACTCGACGAATTGCTTATTTCAAATAATCAGAAACCTAGTCACCAATGATTAATTTAACATCGTTACTCAACGACACTGTGATTGAGTGATGGTTAATGATTGTATTCGCTAGGATCTGTGGACCCGGTAATCAAATCCTAGTGATACGAATAAGTTTTTGGTATGTTCTTGGTTCAAAAATGAGATTCTACACGGCGTTACTGCCACAACACTTACCAGTGAGATTTATAATTGTATTTAAATTACACAGACAATTATTATTTCGATCAATAGCTAACTGTAAAATAAAACGTGTGTTTTGAAACGGAGCACTACAGTTCACATTATTACAACGTCACTTTATACTGTATACTGTCAAACACAATGCATATACAATAAAAAAAATAAGGATTCTTACTGAAACTATACTACAATAATATAGCTCAGAATAAAGAAAAAATGCAGAAGATATCTTTCATTGCATGCGTTGTGAAAACCATTCATTATAGGACAAAAAATGTTCTTCAATATTAAAGAACATAACAATATCTACAAAAAATGTTCGAACAGCATATGTGTAATTGTTGTAGCTATGTTACTATAACTACTATTTAATATTTTAAAAGTTAATAGAAGAACCCACCAAAGACAGACTATGGTAATTTATCCATATCTTTGCATTAATCCTTATCTAAATAAATAATTACATAAGCAAGACTATTTTAATACTTGTACATTACCTTTTAGTTTATTGAAATCGAACATTTCATTGTAATGCTAACGCCGCCACGTCGCCGCCATTACAGCACAATGGGGGCGGCACCAAAGGGAGGGAGGGGGCGTTCACATCCATGAAATAGATAGTTAGCTCCCTACGCAGCGGACGCCATCGACGTTGAGTAATTATACTTAATGTTTTAGCACTTTTTTAGTTCTTTTCAAAACTACTTAGGTACTCCTTATCAAAAGTTCTATTCAGAACCACGCATAAATCATGTTAGTCACCCTAATGACCATTGACATTAATGTAAGTCTCATGTGCAATTAAGAAGTACAAAAAATAAAATGACTCTTGATGGTTTAAGTTTTGCAAACTTCACAAGTTACCGTCAGGTTCTTAATTTTGATACACCTGGTAAGCTCGGCAAAATTATAGCTTATTTTCAACTGAAATTTTTAACTCAAAGATTATTTAAATACTTTTTAGAGCAACGCGATGAACTAGTCTATTTTGACCAATGATTAACGAACAATTTGGTAGTTAATTTTTTTTTGTTAAAAAAATGGGAAGTGTTCTCAATAATCTACTAAAACTCATATGAATACTCTAATCTTATTCAATATAATCATTGAATATACAAGAGTATTACAATCAGGTAGAGCGTCAATAATCCAAACTACTCATTTAAATTATAAATACTATTTGAAAGTCTGTTTCTTTCGTATAATCGAACTATATTTACCATACTTTTACAATCCTTGGTAACAGAAGGTAGATAATGGCGGGCGACTTCATCGCAGAATCATCTTTCTATAACAGTTGATTAATCTCCTATTTGTGTTTTATAGGACGGACAACTCGTTTACGTATAGGCATGGGTCAGGCGAGCGAAGTTTTCGAATAAACGGTCGTTCAGTGTGAAGAATACTGAATTGTGACTTATTCTTAGAACTAGGCAGACGTTATGAAACAAGTAACTGACTTAATATAATAACAACTGACAAGAGCTTACAAACAATACCTAGGTAAAGCACACTTCCGTGCACTTCCGTGATTACCTACTTTCTTAGGAAAAAATGACGCCACCAAACGTACTAATTCTTTTGTCGGCCGTTAATTTTTTAACTAGCTTAATATCAATATTTATGATAGCTGTCTTCGAATACTACCCGGAATGCGTCGGTATTATTAGAAAAGGACAATAGAGTAATATCGGCCTTTTGTCTTTATGGCAGTGCAACATGACTTTCAATTGTTTTACCTGCATAATATCTTTATAACACTCTTTGTATTATTTTTCAGTGCACATCAGGTATTTTTTGTTAGTACCCTTTTGATTGTACCATAAAGTGCAGTTTTAACAAGCAGTACAATTGAAAAAGGTAGAATAGATTTTTAGTGTTTTTATTTGCACTGTTTATTGTATTATATTATTGTGTATGTGTTATAATTTACACTGTTGTATCGAATGTTGTCTGTGGACCCACTAGTGGACTACTAGACCACCCACACCCAGTAGACACGTTTTAGCGTGTTTAGTTTTGGAATAGTTACTTAGGTGCTCCAATCAAAACGACCGCTCATTGGTTCCTCCCCCCTTCCCCTATGTGTATGAATCGTTAACTAAGATCCAATACTATAGTCATATTGAAAAATGAATAACAAAAAGTAAGATGAATTTCTAATATGAACCTTCTGTACACATGAGGAGACACCCTATTTTAGAGCACAGAGTGCACAGGAAAAAACAGAAAAGGTTCAAAATATAGGATTAGAAAGTGACATTTGCAATAGCCTTTCGAAAGCCTTGAACCACGGGCGGTGCCTGACACTTACTACTAGGTGATCCGCTTGCTCAATTGATTTGTGATTAGAATAGTGAAATAGCAACTAGCCATATTATTCCTTTAAAGAAACGAGTACTACATTATCTTAATAATCTACCGTTGGACATCAGGCAAGAGTCAGACAAAGCTGTATTTAAGAGAATACCTATAAAATGAGTCTGCTACGGGCTGTCGAGAGGGATCCACGTTTCTTTGCCGATCTCTCACAGTTCGTGTTCGTGATGTCACTTCATCTGGTACAGACGTCGCTCACTTCGAGTTTCGAACGCGCTTCTCCGGTCTAAACAACACAGACGCATGGGTCAATTACCATCTCCACCTCAAATGGAAAAACGGCGTATGCTCTAGATAATACCGCCTTTTGGCTAACCAACGATTACAAAAAGGTCGCCTATGGAAGTTATGGGGTCCACCTATGTCACTATTGCTGCCGTACCCGCTACTGCGTGCACCGCTTACCTAGCTACTGCCTCCACTACTGTTGTTCCCAATGATGCTCCTGCTGCTGACTGCCGTTGCTGTTGCTACCGCCACTGATCCTGTCGCCACCTCCGTTTATGGAAAAAAACAGCCGAGCACACGCTACCTTCTGAACCACAGACTGAAGAAAGAAAAAGAAACAAGCCAGACAGATTTGTTTACAGCAATATGTGTGTTGAAGCAGATTTTAATATGTATGGGGACCAGATAGTATATGAGGAGGCTGAAAGTGATCCAGAATTGCAAGAATTGTGTGAAGCTATGGAAGAGGAACTGAAATCATTCGAAGAAAATAAGGAATGGGGAGTGGTGGATAAACCAGATCAAGCTACGGTGATAAAGTGTAAATGGGTGTTTAAAAGAAGTTAGATAAGTGTGAAAAAGTAAGATATCGTGCACATTTAGTGACAATGGACTTTAGCCAAGAAACAGGAAAAGACTATAAAGAGACTTTTTCGCCGGTGCTTCGTTACTCAACAGTCCCGCTACGCTACTCCAGTGACCCTGTAGTCGCAAGCGACGTGAAGCCCACTTAGACAGGCCCTAGACCTACGAGTCTACGAGAAGAACAACGCGAGACATAAAATAATTTTAAAATTTATTAAAATAATTATAATAAATAACACAATAACAAATAATTATAATACACACATATATTATATGTATATGTTATCACATTATTATCGCAAAATATTTAAAAAAAACGCCCACCCATGGAAAGCCGGATCGAACCGCTAAAACAAAGTACAATGATAAACCACCCTAGGCACAAAGGTAAGGTGGAGTATTTCATAAGCTATAGGTACTATGAGAAGACCAGGTAAAACGATTGTTACGCACTTACCTCCTTGCATAGTGACGGCACACGATGAGTGCACGCACTAGCTTTGATGCACTTTCTACTTAGAAACTACGAATGCTAAACAAACAATTACCTGGTACTTTTCCTAACTAACCAAGAGCAGTCAATTAACAATCCTAATAGCACTGACTTACACAGACATACCCAAAAAATATATTTGGTACTTAACCAAAGATGAAAGCTGAAATAACGTAGACCGCCTAAAAAAAATACTGGTATCCTGTTTTCAGTAATATAATGACGAGCCTCCAGAGATCAATGAAAGCAAGTAATCCTATTGTATTACTCGTGCAGTTCATAATGGCAACAATGGTATACTGTTCTGGAAGTGCTCCTTTTGTTACAATTATATTCTTCTGTTTTACATTGTGCACCTACTTAGAACTACACTTTATGGTACGATAATAACAACTGATAACATCTTACAAACAAAACCTCAAGTACACAGAACATTAATTTTATGTTATTATAAATAATACAAAGATTAAAATAACGATATTACAAGGGTAAAACAATTGATGCCATATTGCACTGTGGTCTAGGGAAGTCTATTCATTTCGCTATTGTCACTGTTTGAAAATGCCGATCAACTGCCTTCGGGGTAATGTTCGTGAGAATTTGAGAAAAGCTATTCAATGATACAAGTGATGAATTTATGTCGTATTTGAATGTAAACGTGTTCTAAGCTGTGAAGGAAAACAAAGGAGGGATGTTGGTGAAAGGAACAAGAAACGAATAAAATCTAAGATGAGCTATACGAAAGGTACCTGATAAAAGAGAAGCTTCCAAAATAGCATAAGCATTTAGCAATCACATCATAGCAATTTGTTTGCTATCCACAGATTAAATTAAAGCTTAGGGGTCGTTCAGAACGGGCGTGAAGTGCATGTTACTAAGGGATACAGGACCCAAAATACCCCCAGTTTTGTTTTTATTTGTCTTGGTATTTTTGTACAATATTTCAAGAATATTTTTTTTTACTCGCTGACAACTATTTTACCTAGTTCTTCAACTGTAACTTTTGTGTTGAGCCCTTGTTCAACATTATATCTTGTACTGTTGAAGGTAAGGTATTTTACGACGAAACGAGGGACAATCTCCTACATATTCGGGTCACAGACGCACAGAGGATTCTCTTTACACATGAATCGCGTCAAGTATCCAAAGAGCCCACCGTGTCCCTTAAGTAACTCTATTTGTCTTTGAAACATACAGATTTCATTATTCAAGCACTATTTACCAATTACTCAGTCTCTGATCGTTAATTATCTTGGATTCAAAGAACAATGATACTGTTTCACAGACAAAACCGTCTAATCTCAAAGTCGTGGAGCATGCTAAAAGTTAATTAATTAACCCTCAACTGACTACTAAATATAATATTTGATTTCAGATTAAACGGTACTAAAATAAGACCAGATAAACACGGCAAAGGACATTAAAAAGTTTAATATTTCTCACGTTGAGTTTCAAACTTTTAAATAAGAGAAAATTAGTCTTTCAATCGTCCTATGATACCAGGATGTTAAAAATCAAGAAAACACGGAACAGAAAGAATAAACGGAGTATGATTAGCGTCATATTGTAGTAAGAAGTTGCAATAATAATTTGAAACATTGTTTGACAGAGCTTATATAAACTACCATCCAATAATTAATCCTAGTATGTTGTGTAGATATTTATACTGATAATGTAGCTACTCGTATTAATAACAAGAAATACCTTACAAAACCGTAGAGCCTAAAGAAAAACGACTAACGAGTGTCTGATTCTTACTTATTTACTTTCAGGTCTATTTCATTATTACTAAAAAACGTTGAATTCTAATATGTTACTCAAAATACTGAAGATAGTGAACGAACTCAAATTAATGTGAGAATCTTCGAATTACAACTATTTTAAAATAAGTAACATTTTGCAACTTAAAATATGTTGCTTGGAGCTGTTACGAGATAGAAGTATATAATAGAGTCAGCTATACTCGTATTTACTCCAGCACCCGGGGAATAAGTAACATCATAGATGTATAGTTTGTGTACAGCAAAAAATCAATAGTTTTCAGGTAACAGCCGATATTGGTTTATTTGGTCGTCCTTTGGTTTACTCTGTGAGTCATTAGTTTACGACCAATCAGAACGCACTACCTCAAGTGTTGCAATAATAGTTTGTAAGAGCAATGCACACCCTTATCTCAGATAGTTTGGTTGTCAAATCGTTGTGAACTGTGTTCAGAGTAGGACGCTTGTTAGTTACTCCAAGACTTGATTGTGTCAATTGTTGAGCGGTAGAGCATTAGTGACTTTGTACGAGTGTAACATGTATGTATGTGTGTACCAATAAAGGTAGACGTACCTAATATTTGATTTAAAGTCTATACCTTGTTACTCAATAAAACCACAAATCTTCTACGAGAAACATGGCAATTCATTTTTATCAAGTTTTGACAAATTCAATTACGTTTACAGCTAATTACGAAGCGTTTTAAGTGAACTTTTGCTTTGATTTTTCATGTAATAGATTATGAATTTCTATATACACTAGTATTAACTAAATTGCTATTTAAGATAATACATTACCTCATTTTCTTTGTGGTGTCGTTCAATCTACGAGCTCATTTAAATATAAAAGATCATTCATCATTTGTTTTAGAACTTTCACCATGTCTAACTAAAATAAATTTTGAAAGTTGGAACTTAATTTGTTTGATGTACAAAGCACGACTAAAATCAAATGGGCCTCTAAGTACATTCAGTTTTCTCTAAGTAGGTACTCTTAATAAACAAAGATCATTAGCTTGTTAAGTAACTGATGTAAATTTTGGTATCTTTCCTATTATTTTAGATATAATTTATATGACAAATTGACACGATACCGTTTCAATACTTTCTACGTTATCGAAGTCCAATCTCAGTAACTATTCAACAAAACAATTTTCTTGATTTCATTTTAGTCACAAATAGTAATATTCAATATTTTATACACTTTACTATACGAGGTTATACATATACTCGTTTATAAGTCAGGTTTTGATTATTTGCACAGTGTGCCTTCAAAATTCAATTAATGTCTAAATAGTCACGAAATAGACACGGGTTACAAGCCACATCAGTGGCAATGTTATTGTTTCCTTTGAATTTGCCGACAAACCGGTCAAAAGTCGTTCACTTGTACCCGCCTCTACTAAAGTTATTCAAATGGCGGTAAAGACGCACGTTGATAATGGTGTGCCCATTATTTACATTTGCCTAAATTTTTTATTTCTTTTTCTTGTATGTTATTTTCATTGATTGACGTAACCAACTTTATTGCGTCCTTGAATATACATTTTTTATTTCATCATTAGCCATTAATAATCCACTTCAATTATTTGTGAAATGTATGTTCAGTATTGTAACAGATTATAAGTACAGTTCATTTAATAAAATCGATGTTTTTCTTTCTTGAAATCATTCCAGATGGCTTCATCAGCTAAGTCTTCGTGTATCTCTTCTTCTCGAAGGATGACAGGAAGTAACAGAATCATTAATAACATATTTAGCAAGAGAAATAGAAAAAGACGTCTCGATTCACTGTATAAAACTGCAATAAAAAACAACCTAAAAAAAGCCGGATATCTTAGCCCCGATGCTGAAGGAGTTCCAGCTAATAACACCTGTGTGGTTTGCTGTGGGACAAATGATGCTGTAAGTTTCATTGTAACTATTTGTAATATTTTATGTCGCGACTTCTTTTTCTAACTATACGCTCACTAACGCTTACGTTATTCTTTTCAGGGCAATTTGACCTTATGCAGTATTTGTTCCGACGCTTACCATGCATTATGTCACTTACCAAGAATTCCAACAGAATTAAGACCTTTGGACCAGTGGCAATGCAACAAATGTATAGTATCCATGTATGGACTTTCAAATGATGTTTATGGCATTTCACTTGAAAGTCAAGTGTCTCTTTGAAAAAAAGAAGTAAAACATTAATGACAGTTTTTGTTTTGATTTCAGTCCAAAAAAATGTAACTCTCATGTGCAATTAAGAAGTACAAAAAAATAAAATGACTCTTGTAGGTTTAAGTTTTGCAAACTTCACAAGTTAACGTCAAGTTCTTAATTTTTATACGCCTGGTAAGCTTGGCAAAATTAAAGCTAATTTGCAGCTGAAATTTTTAACTCAAAGATTATTTAAATACTTTTTAATGTAATTATAAAACTTTTTGATTGCACGCACGCTAAAGTCCAGCACAATCTTGAATCAGCGATATGTCCAGATACTCAACTATTGATATATTCATGAGTATCTCATAGGTTTTTTAACTTGTTTCGTAGACTGCAAGTTATTGAATCACTAGAAACCAGTCTTAAAGCAAAAGTTGTTTATTTGTAGCACTTGTATTGTTAATGTAAAGGAGTTGTAAATATCCATTTTAACAGATATCAAAGGTTTATTGCTGTCGTTGATTAAATAAGTAAAGCGTTGAGTACCACCAGCAACAAGTGAAGATATGTTGTGAGCAGTAGTTGAGTTGAGAGGGTGTTTATGTAAAGATCCAAATACGCTTCCGAGTTTGACTTCAAGTTTGAAGTTTGAAGTTTTAGGTCAAACTCGCGGTAAGGTGACGGCTCGAACGGGTTGCTACACAATAAAAAAAAACTTGAATGTTTAATGGTTAGTGATTCTGACTGGTAACCGAATTCAAAAATACCTGTCATGTAGGCAGCAGGAAGAGGAAGCCACTTGTCCTACTTAAGCTGAACTCTAACGGATATATATCGCTTACGTTACTTAAAGTAAATCTGAGAATGATATAGAATGGTTTCTTTAATGTTGTCAATGCGAGAATATCTTAGCTCTTTTCATCCATTGTAGTATTTGTGATTCAGTCGCATGTCATACAAATAATACTTAACTAAATACTCTTACCTCCTTTGACCCTTATCAATATTTTTTAATGGCTCTATTAAGTAAATTACAAATAATACAATTATCGTAGAAATGATTTTTTAGTTTTAATAGTGATTGTTATACAATGGTATCACAATTTAATGATAGTATATAGTGATCAAGTTACCAGACATGTGTAAAAAATATTTTTTAACAGGTAAATAGTTTGTCTTCTTTTTATTATTTAACGTGAAATATTTTCTCAAGGTACCTTGAGCTTGTATTTAGTTAATTATTGTAGTATCAATTAGCCAGTTAACCTTATCTAACTGCTTAAAATTTAAAAAGCCTGACCTGTCTCATCACCGGGTCATTAGTCTAGTGAGAGTGCGCGAACGAACGTATCTCTCGGTTGCAGCTCCACACTCACAATACTCTTTGTAAATACAAGCCATACAACAATAATGTATTTCTATGTATACGAAATGTAATGAATCGCTTGAGTGGTTCTATGAAGAAAGACTATATTAAGAGCCTGACAAAGTGACTCTACTCTACCTGATGGAAAGCATGAATAGAATCCAAAAGTTGTGGTCACCATACTCATTGCAAATGCAGACAATGCAGTATGGGTCACCATGGCACACTATGGCAGCCTTGTGAGATATTTTTTCACACTCCGCTTGGGGACGTAACAGGCATGACAGTCATCGTGACAGTATACGGCTTACACAGTTACCACGATAACGTCACCCCTGCATCAATAGGCCTCCGGTCACACTCCCCAACGAAACACGACAACACGTATGCTGGTGCTTTAGGTTGGTCTTCTGTGGGAGGGTAGTACTGCCCCGGTCGAGCCGGCCCGCTTGTGCTGAAATCAGCGTGGCTCTACTACCTAGCAAACAATTGTGTATGTATGTGTAAATACCAGCGATGCATCATGTCGGCACAAGCCACCTTTGTAAGTACGTTTACTCTTCTGAGGAACTTAACTATCGGACGCTCTCCGTTCTTATGCTCCATCGCCAAAGGAGATGTGAACATTGGGATTTCTTTTGGAAATAGAACCAACCTCATCGGAAGCAGTAAGTAAACATCAATCCACCATCTCGACTTAGGTCGTTGCCGGTTACTACGTTGGATGTGAACGCTCAAGAATTTGCACCTGGCTCTTAATGCGACAGCGGTCGTGTGTCGTGGAGTTCGACTCCACGTTCTGACAGTGATGATGAAGAAGCAAATGCGGTGTATTATTTGTGTGTACGTTGTGACAAAAAATTTTAAATGAGTCGGGATGATGTGTTTTACAAAAACGAATCGTGTCAATACCATTAAAGATTTGTGAGGAAGGACTGTCATTACGAATATTGCAATTCAATTTAGGGTTCTAGAGGATCCAGGATAGCTCTGTTTCATGTATGAAGTGGCTCTCGTCCAGGCATGAACGGACCACTCGATGGCTACGTACGTACTCATTCTCCTCGGCGGTGGTGTCTGTGGTATTAAAACAGAGATGTGTTATACCACGGTAGGATTGGATTTGACTAGTGTTGCAATTATTGCCTTTGATGGCTGACTTGTATACAATACAATAGTTAAACAGAGATGTCCTATAATCGACTACATTACTCGATTCTCGGGCATCAGACCGCGAGACCTAACACGCACGACCAAGACGCTGCGAGAGGTACAGAAGATGTTCTTGGATTTGTGGGAACAGACACGATCCTTGTTGGACATGCGTCTGAAAATGATCTGCGAGCACTGAAATTGTTACGTGAAATTGTACAAATATTGCAAAATATAATAATTTTAATACAATGAGTGATATCATCCTGAAATCCAATTTCCAAACAAGTTATGAAATGAATGTGAAGAAAACGAAATCTAATTAGCGAGTCACACAACTCGACGAATAACTTATTTCAAAGAATCAGAAACCTAACCACCAATGATTAATTTAAGATCGTTACTTAACGACGCTGTGGTTGAGTGGTGGCTAATCATTGTATTTGCTAGGATCTGTGGACCCGGTAATCAAATCTCAGTGACACGAATAAGTTTTGGCATGTTCTTGGTTCAAAACTGAGATTCTACACAGCGCTACTGCCACAACACTGAAATTTTTGACTCAAAGATTATTTAAATATTTTTAGAGCAACACGATGGGCACTCACAACTAGTTTATTTTGATCAATGATTAACGAGCAATTTGGTAGCTAATTTTTTTTGCTAAAAAAATGGGAAGTGGTCTTAATAATCTACTAAAACATACACAGCAATTGAATATTCTATTCTTATTCAATATAATCATTGAATATACAAGAGTATTACAATTCGGTAGAGCGTCGAGTATCCGACCTACTTATTTAAATTATAAATACTATTTAAAAGTCTGTTTCTTTTGCATAATCAAACTATATTTATCATACTTTAACAATCCTTGGTAACAGAAGATAGATAATGACGGGCGACTTCTATAACAGTTGATTAATCTCCTATTTGTGTTTTATAGTAAGGACAACTCGTTTACGTATAGGCATGGGTCAGGCGAGCGAAGTGTTCGAATACACGGTCGTTCAGTGTGAAGAATATTGAATTGTGACTTATTCTTAGAAGTAGGCAAACGCTATGAAACAAGTAAATGACTTAATATAATAACAACTGACATGATCTTTCAAACAATATCTAGGTAATGCACACTGAACATCAGTGTACTTGCGTAATTTCCTAGGAAAAAATTACGCCACCAAACGTACTAATTCTTTTGTCGGCCGTTAATTTTTTAACTAGCATAATATCAATATTTATGATAGATGTCTTCGAATACTACCCGGAATGCGGTAGGTCGGTATTATTAAAAAAGGACAATAGCGTAATATCGGCCTTTTGTCTTAATGGTAGTGCAACATGACTTTCAATTGTTTTGCCCACACAATATCTTTATAACACTCTTTGTTTTATTCTTTAATGTACATCAGCTATTTTTTGTTAGTATTGAGTGTACCCTAAAGTGCAGTTTTAACAAGCAGTACAATTGAAAAAGGTAGAATAGATTTTTAGTGTTTTTATTTGTACTGTTTATTGTATTATATTATTGTGTATGTGTTATAATTTATTTTAATTCTACACTGTTGTATCGAATGTTGTCTGTGGACCCACTAGTGGCCTACTAGACCACCCACACCCAGTGGACACGTTTTAGCGTGTTTAGTTTTGGAATAGTTACTTAGGTGCTCCAACGAAAACGACGGTTCATTGGTTCCTCCCCCCTTCCCCTATGTGTATGAATCGTTAACTAAGATCCAATACTATAGTTATATTGAAAAATGAATAACAAAAAGGTAAGATGAATTTCTAATATGAACCTTCTGTACACATGAGGAGACACCCTGTTTTAGAGCACAGAGTGCACAGGAAAAAACAGAAAAGGTCAAAATATAGGATTAGAAAGTGACATTTGCAATATGCTAATATGCTTTCGAAAGCCTTGAACCACGAGCGGTGCCTGTCACTTACTACTAGGTGACCCGCTCGCTCCATTGATTTATGATTAGAATAGTGAAATAGCAACTAGCCATATTATTCCTTTAAAGAAACGAGTACATTATCTTAATAATCTACCGTTGGACATCAGAAAAGACATAGCTGTATTTAAGAGAATACTTATAAAATGAGTCTGCTACGGGCTGTCGAGAGGGATACACGTTTCTTTGCCGATCTCTCACCGTTCGTGTTCGTGATGTCACTTCGTCCGGTACAGACGTCGCTCACTTCGAGTTTCGAACGCGCTTCTCCGGTCTAAACAATACAGACGCATGGGTCGATTACCATCTCCACCTCAAATGGAAAAACGGCGTGTGCTCTAGATAATACCGCCTTTTGGCTAACCAACGATTACAAAAAGGTCGCCTATAGAAGTTATGGGGTCCACCTATGTCACTATTGCTGCTGTACCCGCTACTATGTGCACCGCTTACACAACTACTGCCTCCACCACTGCTGCTCCCAATGATGCTCCTGCTGCTGACTGATCCTGCCGCCGCCTCCGTTGATGGAAAAAAACAGCCGAGCACACGCTACCTTCTAAACCACAGACTGAAGAAAGAAAAAGAAAGAAGCCAGACAGATTTGTTTACAGCAATATGTGTGTTGAAGTAGATTTTAATATATATGGGGACCAGATAGCATATGAGGAGGCTGAAAGTGATCCAGAATTGCAAGAATTGTGTGAAGCTACGGAAGAGGAACTGAAATCATTCGAAGAAATTAAGGAATGAGGAGTGGTGGATAAACCAGATCAAGCTACGGTGATAAAATGTAAATGGGTGTTTAAAAGAAGTTAGATAAGTGTGAAAAAGTAAGATATCGTGCACATTTAGTGGCAATGGACTTTAGCCAAGAAACAGGAAAAGACTATAAAGAGACTTTTTCGCCGGTGCTTCGTTACTCAACAGTCCCGCCACGCTACTCCAGTGACCCGCCTGTAGTCGCAGGCGGCGTGAAGCCCACTTAGACAGGCCCTAGAACTACGAGTCTACGAGAAGAACAACGCGAGACATAAAATAATTTTAAAATTTATTAAAATAATAATGGTTGTACCTATAATGAAATAAAAGTAAATAATAAATAAAAATAAAAATAAGAATGTGTAAAATAACTTACTTTTATCTTACATAAAGATACACACATATATTATATGTATTATTATTATCGCTTAATATTTAAAAGTAACTTCCACCTATGGAAAGCCGGGTCGAACAGCTTGTATAAAGTACAACGATAAACCGCCTTAGGCACAAAGGTAAGGTGGAGTATTTCATAAGCTATAAGTACTATGAGAAGACCAGGTAAAACGATTGTTACGCTCTTACCTCTTTACATCGTGACGGCACGCGACGAGTGCACGCACTAGCTTTGATGCGCTTTCTACTTGAAAGTTATATTTTAACTTTAAACTACGAATGCTAAACAAACATTTACCTGGTACTTTTCCTAACTAACCAAGAGGAGTCAATTAACAATCTTAATAGCACTGACTTACACAGACATACCTAAAAAGTATATTTGGTACTTAACCAAAGATGAAACCTGAAATAACGTAGACCGCCTAAAAAAAATACTGGTATCCCGTTTTCTGTAATATAATGACGGGCCTCCAGAGATCAATGAAAGCAAGTAATCCTATTATATTACTCGTGCAGTTGAGAATGGCTAGAATGGTAAACTGTTCTGCAAGTGCTCCTTTTGTTACAATTATATTCTACTGTTTACATTGTGCACCTTTTTAGAACTACACTTTATGGTACGATAATAACAACTGATAACATCTTACAAACAATACCTCAAGTACACTGAACATTACTTTTATGTTATTATAAATAATACAAAGATTAAAATAACATTATTACAAGGGTAAAACAATTGACGCCATATTGCACTGTGGTCGAGGGAAGTCTATTTAATTCGCTATTGTCCTTGTTTGAAAATGCCGATGCCTTCGGGGTAATGTTCGTGAGAATTTGTGAAAAGCTAGTCTAATGGTACATAAATTAATTTAACACGTGTTCACCTGAAGTCGTTAACCTTAGAAATTCCCTGAGGAGGTTCCAGTAGCTTTGTGCGGACTGGCGCTATCTTTTTTATTCAAATACCATCAATGATTTTCATATTACTATATTATGTTTTGTTGAGGACACATAATTCATCGTTTCATGGAATTTTTAAGTAGATCACGATTTTAAGTGATGAATTTATGTCGTATTTCAATGTAAACGTGTTCTAAACTATGAAGGAAAACAAAGGAGGGATGTTGGGGAAAGGAACAAGAAACGAATAAAATCTAAGATGAGCTAGACGAAAGGTACCTGATAAAGGAGACGCTTCCAAAATAGCATTTGTTTGCTATCCACAGATTAAATTAAAGCTTAGGGGTCGTTCAGAACGGGCGTGGAGTGCATGTTACTAAGGGATACGGGACCAAAAATACCCCCGGTTTTGTTTTTATTTGTCTTGCTATTTTTGTTCAATATTTTAAGAATACTTTTTTTTACTCACTGACAACTATTTTACCTAGTTTGCCAACTGTAATTTTTGTGTTGAGCCCTTTTTCAACATTATATCTTGTACTGTTGAAGGTAAGGTATTTTACGATGAAACGAGGGACAGTCTCCTTCACATCCGGGTTACAGACGCACAGAGGGTTCTCTTTAAAGTACCTTCAAGTATCCAAAGAGCCCACCGTATCCCTTAAGTAACTGTCTATTTGTCTTTGAAACATACAGATTTCATTATTCAAGCACTATTTACCAATTACTCAGTCTCTGATCGTTAATTATGTTGGATTCAAAGAACAATGATACTGTTTCACAGACAAAACCGACTAATCTCAAAGTCGTGGAGCATGCTAAAAGTTAATTAATTAATACTCGACTGACTACTATAATATTTGATTTCAGAATAACCGGTCCTAAAATTAGACCAGATAAACATGGAAAAGGACATTGAAAAGCTTAATATTTCTCACGTTGAGTTTCAAACTTTTAAATAAGAGAAAATTGGCCCTTCAATCGTCCTATGATACCAGAATGTTAAAAATCAACGAAATACTGAACAGAAAGAATAAACAGAGTATGATTAGCGTCATATTGTAGTAAGAAGTGTTAATAATAATTTGAAACATTGTTTGACAGAGCTCATATAACCTATCATCCAATAATTAATCCTAGTATGTTGTGTAGATATTTATACTGATAATGTAGCTACTCGTATTAATAACAAGAAATACCTTACAAAACCGTAGAGCCTCCAGAAAAACGACTAACGAGCGTCTGATTCTTACTTATTTACTTTCAGGTCTATTTCATTATTACTAAAAAACGTGGATTTCTAATATGTTACTCAAAATACTGAAAATAGTGAACGAACTTAAAATAATGTGAGAATCTTCGAATTACAACTATTTTAAAATAAGTAACATTTTGCAACTTAAAATATGTTGCTTGGAGCTGTTACGAGATAGAATATCAGTTATACTCGTATTTACTCCAGCACCCGGGGAATAAGTAACATCATAGATGTATAGTTTATGTACAGCAAAAAATCAATAGTTTCCAGGTAACAGCCGATATTGGTTTATTTGGTCGTCCTTTGGTTTACTCTGTGAGTCATTAGTTTACGACCAATCAGAACGCACTACCTCAAATGTTTCAATAACAGTTTGTAAGAGCAATGCACACCCTTATCCCAGGTAGTTTTGTTGTCAAATCGTTGTGAACTGTGTTCAGAGTGGGACGCTTGTTAGTTACTCCAAGACTTGATCGTGTCAATTGTTGAGCGGTAGAGCATTTGTGACTTTGTGCGAGTGTTTTAGTGACCAACTTTTGTGTGTGACCTGTGGTAATAATTTTCTACGTGAATCAGCATAAATAAATAATATTTGTGTTAAGTTTGAATTTAATAAGTTTTAATATTCTACTATAGTATTGGTAAAAAAACTGAAGAATTTAACAAATCTTCGTAAAATATTTTACTCAGGTACGTAAATATCGTACACCCAAATAATGATTTTACTTTTCCCTTTTTCCAACTGACGAGCTGAAACAATATTGACAGAGTTCTCCTTAACATATATCTATGTTCCCAATCCGTCACCAAACGGTGAGAAACATGTACTAAGCATATTGTTATCACCATTATAATTATCATTAACAGTCTTTTACAGTCCACTGCTGGACAAACATCTCTCCAAAGCTAGAAGATTTTGACATATAATACCACACTAACCTGACGGGTTGGTATAGCTTTTGTTTCTTTTTTGAAGTGAAAACTTCTTTAGGCGCGTTGAGCGTTTTGGTAGAGGGTAAAATCCTCGGTTCGCGTCACCGACATGCTAATGATAATAGTATATCTATAGCTATGGAGAATATGATATTATATATTATATATGAAATTTATTATTATTATATATTATATATGAAATTTATTAATATTATATATGATATTATATATTATATATAGCTATATATGAAACATAAAAAATTTCATATAATTTTTGCATATAGTTTTAATTACTCTCAACTTAATAGTTCCGTTTTCACTTCTATCGGCAGTCCCACGACTGCTACTGTTTTTTTGTTTTCTCTTTTAAGCACATAGGTGGTAAAATTTCGTCAACTTCGACATTTGAATTAAACAAAATCATCGTTTCTATCAGATACTTTTGAATAACATCATATTCCGAACCAGACCATACTTTATTTAAACTACATAAAAAGTTTTGATCAATAAAGGTAGACGTACCTAATATTTGATTTAAAGTCTATACCTTGTTATTCAATAAAACCCCAAATCTTCTACGAGAAACATGGCAATTCATTTTTATCCAGTTTTGACAGATTCAATTACGTTTACAGCTAATTACGAAGCGTCTTAAGTGAATTTATGATTTGATTTATTATGTAATAGAAAATAAATTTCTATATACACTACTATTAACTAAATTGCTATTTAAGATAATACATTAGGTATCTGATTTCTTTGTGTTGTCGTTTAATCTATGAGCTCATTCAAATATACAAGATCATTCATCATTTGTTTTAGAACTTTCATCATGTCTAACTAATCGTAAGTAACTTTTGAAAGTTGGAACTTAATTTGTTTGATGCACAAAGCATGACTAAAATCAAATGGGCCTCTAAGGACATTCAGTTTTCTCTAAGTAGGTACTCTTAATAAACAAAAATCTTTAGCTTATTAAGTAACTGATTCAAATTTTCGTATCTTTCCTATTATCTCATACATAACTTATATGACGAATTGAGATGATACCCTTTGAATACTTTCTAATTTATCGAAGTCCAATCTAAGTAACCATTCAACAAAACAATTTTCTTGATTTCATTTTAGTCACAAATAGTAATATTCAATATTTTATACACTTTACTATACGAGGTTATACATATACTCGTTTATAAGTCAGGTTTTGATTATTTGCACAGTGTGCCTTCAAAATCCAATCAATGTCTAAATAGTCACGAAATAGACACGGGTTACAAGCCACATCAGTGGCAATGTTATTGTTTCCTTTGAATTTGCCGACAAACCAGTCAAAAGTCGTTCACTTGTACCCGCCTCTACTAAAGTAATTCAAATGGCGGTAAATACGCACGTTGATAATGGTGTGTCCATTATTTACATTTGTCTAAATTTTTTATTTCTTTTTCTTGTATGTAATTTTCATTGATTGACGTAACAAACTTCTATTGCGTCCTTGAATATACATTTTTTATTTCATCATTAGCCATTAATAATCCGCTTCAATTATTTGTGAAATGTATGTTCAGTATTGTAACAGATTATAAGTACAGTTCATTTAATAAAATCGGTGTTTTTCTTTCTTGAAATCATTCCAGATGGCTTCATCAGCTAAGTCTTCGTATATCTCTTCTTCTCAAAGGATGACAGGAAGTAACGGAACCATTAATAACATATTTAGCAAGAGAAATAGAAAAAGACGTCTCGATTCACTGTATAAAACTGCAATAAAAAACAACCTAAAAAAAGCCGGATATCTTAGCCCCGATGCTGAAGGAGTTCCAGCTAATAACACCTGTGTGGTTTGCTGTGGGACAAATGATGCTGTAAGTTTCATTGTAACTATTTGTAATATTTTATGTCGTGACTTCTTTTTCTAACTATACGCTCACTAACGCTTACGTTATTCTTTTCAGGGCAATTTGACCTTATGCAGTATTTGTTCCGACGCTTACCATGCATTATGTCACTTACCAAGAATTCCAACAGAATTAAGACCTTTGGACCAGTGGCAATGCAACAAATGTATGGTATTCATGTATGGACTTTCAAATGATGTTTATGGCATTTCACTTGAAAGTCAAGTGTCTCTTTGAAAAATAGAAGTAAAACATTAATGACAATTTTTGTTTTGATTTCAGTCCAAAAAAATGTAAATCTCATGTGCAATTAAGAAGTACAAAAAAATAAAATGACTCTTGTAGGTTTAAGTTTTGCAAACTTCACAGGTTAACGTCAAGTTCTTAATTTTTATACGCCTGGTAAGCTTGGCAAAATTAAAGCTAATTTTCAGCTGAAATTTTTTACTCAAAGATTATTTAAATACTTTTTAATGTAATTATAAAACTTTTTGATTGCACGCACGCTAAAGTCCAAAAATTGATAGCACAATCTTGAATCGGCGATATGTCCAGATACTCAACTATTGATATATTCATGAGCATCTCATAGGTTTTTTAACTTGTTTCGTAGACTGCAAGTTATTGAATCACTAGAAACCAGTCTTAAAGCAAAAGTTGTTTATTTGTAGCACTTGTATTGTTAATGTAAAGGAGTTGTAAATATCCATTTTAACAGATATCAAAGGTTTATTGCTGTCGTTGATTAAATAAGTAAAGCGTTGAGTACCACCAGCAACAAGTGAAGATATGTTGTGAGCAGTAGTTGAGTTGAGAGGGTGTTTATGTAAAGATCCAAATACGCTTCCGAGTTTGACTTCAAGTTTGAAGTTTGAAGTTTTAGGTCAAACTCGCGGTAAGGTGACGGCTCGAACGGGTTGCCACACAATAAAAAAAAACTTGTTTGTTTAATGGTTAGTGATACTGACTGGTAACCGAAATCAAAAATACCTGTCAAACACTCATGTAATGTAGGCAGCAGGAAGATGTCGTAGTAAGCCACTTGTCCTACTTAAGCTGAACTCTAATGGATATATATCGCTTACGTTACTTAAAGTAAATCTGAGAATGATATAGAATGGTTTCTTTAATGTTGTCAATGCGGGAATATCTTAGCTCTTTTCATCCATTGTAGTATTTGTGATTCAGTCGCATGTCATACAAATAATACTTAACTAAATACTCTTACCTCCTATGACCCTTATCAATATTTTTTAATGACTCTATTAAGTAAATTACAAATAATATAATTATGGTAAAAATTATTCATTAGTTTTAATAGTGATTGTAATACAATGGTATCACAACATAATGATAGTGTACAGTGATCAAGTTACCAGGAATATGTAAAACATATTTTTTACAGGCAAATAGCTTGTCTTCTTTTTATTATTTAACGTGAAATATTTTCTCATGGTACCATGAGCTAGTAATTAGTTAATTGTTGTACTATAAATCAACTAGTTAACCTTATCTACCTGCGTAAAATTTAAAAAGCCTGGCCTGTCTCATCACCGGGTCATGAGTCTAGTGAGAGCACGCAAACGAACGTATCTCTCGGTTGCAGCTCCACACTCACAATACTCTTTGTAAACACAAGCCATACAACATTAATGTTGTTATGTTGTGTTGTTACAAATTTCTATACGGAATATAATGAATCGTTCGATTGGTTCTATGAAGAGAGCGTCACAATTGTGAACTATACCAGCGATGCAACGTGTCGGCACAAGCTACCTTTGTAAGTACGTTTACTCTTCTGAGGAACTATCGGACGCTCTCCGTCCTTATCCTCTATCGCCAAAGGAGATGTGGACATTGGGATATGTTCTGGAAATAGAACCAATGTCATCGAAAGCAGTAGGTATATATCAATCCACCTCCTCGACCTAGGCCGTTACCGGTCACTACGTTGGATGTGAACGCTAAAGAATTTGCACCTGGCTCTCAATGCGACAGCGGTTGTGTATCGTGGAGTTCAACTACACGTTCTGACAGTGATGATGAAGAAGCAGTTGCGGTGGATTATTTGTGTGTACGTTGTGACAAAAAAATTAAAATGAGTCTGGATGGTGTGTTTTACAATAAAGAGTCGTGTCAATACCATTGAGGACGTGTGAGTACGGACTGTCATTACGAATGTTGCAATTCAATTTAGGGTTCTAGAGGATCCAGTAATTCTCTTTTTCATGCATGGAGTGGCGCTCGTCCAGGCAGGAACGGACCACTCGATGGCTACGTACATGCTCATTCTCCTCGGTGGTGGTGTTTGCGGTATTAACACAGAGATTTGTTACACCACGGTAGGATTGGAATTGACTAATGTTGCAGTTATTGCCTTTGATGGCCGACTTGTATACAATACAATAGTTAAACAGAGCTGTCCTATAATCGACTACATTACTCGATTCTCGGACATCAGACCGCGAGACCTAACACGCACGACCAAGACTCTGCGAGAGGTACAGCATGATATTCTTGGATTTGTGGGAACAGACACGATCCTTGTTGGACATGCGTTGGAAAATGATCTGCAAGCACTGATATTGTTACATGGTGTTGTAATTGATACTTGTACGTTGTACCCTCACTCGCGAGACCTCCCGATGCGACGACCATTATGAGCCCTTTCGGAGAAATTCCTCAGGTGCATTGTACAGAGTGGAGATAACGGACATACACCGTGAGAAGACGCTCGTACAGCTATACGAATAAACCTAGTAATGTTAAAAGTTCACGAAGAGCGGGTAAACCGCACTCGTAAATACAATCAGCTGCCAATGTTGCAGCCGTACGCTCCAACACTCTGAATATTATATTATAATATTATAATAAGATTTAAGACTATTGTTCTATAGACGTGAATAGTCATTGAGTGACAAATTCACGTCGACGGGGTACACGTGCTGTGAAATAAAGGTGATATTAAAAAAAGGCATGCGTTTTTTTGTTACTTGTTCTTGTAACATAACCTATCCACATTAAATACACGTTTATATACAATTTCTATAAGAAATATTAATACACAGGTTAAACATTGTGTCTTTATCTAAATACGTCATAATATTTACTAGATTGTTTTAAAGTTAAACAAATATTAGTAGTGACACCCTTGTGTATTACAACCCGTTACAATGTTACATTAAACCATTCTGCTATTTGCGGGTCACTACGCGCAGAGCCGTAAAACTATGACTGTTAGGTAGCTCTGCTACATAAAAAGCAATTGGTAGCGTAGCCGTGCAAAAACTACTTTTCAGTGCTCAATTTCACATTTTATACAATATACATTATCGTTATAAATAATCCTACATTAATCTGAAATTTTGAATCTTAAAAAGATAATGGAATAGAATAAAGCAAATATCGGTTAAACTATTGATTATTTCAAAACAACCTTGTAAAATTTCTTGTTTATACCTATAGAATCACATGATTACGGTTTAACAAAAAATGAGAACTTTTGAAAGTGTGAGAAGACTACAGAAGCTACATAGAAAAAGGGGAATAAAATAATTTATGAGTAGTTTTGAATAGATCTTTTGATAAGGAGTACCTAAGTAGTTTTGAAAAGAACTAAAAAAGTGCTAAAACATTCAAGTCAACGTCGGTTGCGTCCGCTGCTTAGGGAGCTATCTATTTCATGCATATGAACGCCCCTCTCCCGCCCTTCGGTACCGCCCCCAATGTGCTGTACTGGCGGCGGTGCGGTGGCGTTGGAATTTGAATAGAATGTTCGATTTCAATAAATTAAAAGATAATTTACATGTGTTGAATTCTGCTCCGACTCACCCCAACCCTCTAGTGGTTGCGGCTGTAAATTACACACCGAGCAAAATATCTAAAATACGTCGACCCAAACACGCGTTAGGGGAGCTAGACGACGACATTACACGCGCTCAACGCAGAGCGAACACATTAATTACGAACCGTCCGCGTTTTCGTCCCCGCCGGCGGGGGCGGAACACGCGCCGCGTAAACCGTCAACAAAACATGGGAGTAGGCCGCCCCAGTGTTTCAGCAACACCCCAAGCCGAGGTTCGTACCCCGCAGGGGGTGCCCTTGGGCAATGTTGTTTAATAAAGGCTGGTTGAGAGCCCTCTGCGCTCACCGTAACTAAACCGGGTAAAGTTGTAGAGGCCGTCTGAGGCCAACAGCTAAATATCAATTCAAAAAAAAAAAAAAAAAAAAAAACATGTGTTGAAATAGTCTTGTTTATGTAATGATTTATTTAGATAAGGATCAACACAAAGATATGAATAACTTGGTCTGGCTTTGGTGGGTGCTGCTATTAACTTTCAAAATGTTAAATAGTAATTCTAGTGACGTAATTACAACAATTAGACATATGTTAAGTAATACGACATTTTTTTAATATTGTAGAATATTTTTTGTACTATCATGAATGATTTTCGCAGTGCATGCAATTAAAGATATTTTCAGGCAATTTTTTTGTACACTTTGAGTTACGTTATTGTGGTATAGTTTCAGTAAGCATCCTTATTTTTTTCATTGTATATGCATTGTGTTTGACGGTATACAGATAAAGTGACGTTGTAATAATGTGAACTGTAGTGCTCTGTTTCAAAACACACGTTTTATTTTACAGTTGGCTATTGATCGAAATAATAATTGTCTATGTAATTTTAATACAATTATAAATCTCATTGCTAAGTGTTGTGGCAGTAATGCCGTGTAGAATCTCATTTTTGAACCAAGAACATGCCAAAACTTATTCGTATCACTAAGATTTGATTTGATATCTTAGCAAATAGGTACAACCTCATTAACCACCACTCAACCACAGCGTCGTTAAGTAACAATGTTACTGCACAAGAACGTGACAACCGAAATGAATGTGAAAGAATTCGGATATTAATTACAAACGCGTGAAGCGCGAGCGAGACATTCAACTAATGATCGCGCAAGTTTGAATCGAGCTGCTTTCAGTTACAATGTGTCAATTGACTACAGGAACTACCAATGTGTTGTTATTGGTTCTCTGAACTCGGTTTACTCACATTGTAAGGCATTGAAATATAAAAACGAAGCCAGTGGATTGTGTTGCGCAAATGTTATAGTGAAATTGATACCATTGGCTCCACCACCAGAGCCATTGTACTCATTGGTTTCAGGAATAGAAACAGACATGTACACTTTTTGACAAATATCCAACAATATGTAAAAGTGATGCTGCGAAAACCATTCAGATTTCCAACAAACGATCTCTACAAAGAATGTAAGGTACTAGGAGTACGTCAAATTTTTATACTAAGAATAACAACATCAATGCACAAGGAAACTTTAAATACAACTTCAATGATTTGTCTAAACCAGCGTCGTGTATTTCGAATCCCACTTCCTACCATAAATACCACCTTCATAAAAAGACAGACCATCTATCTCCGCCTTAAAGTGTATCAAATACATACAGGTATTATTAAGTTAATTACCAAGGAAGTAAAGAGACTGATAATTAAATGGCTTTTGAATCTTTCATACGATGAAACTGAATTGATTCTTTCATACCATGGGTAGTAGTAGCAAAGAATAATACACATGTACACATACATGCACGTACACATACATACACATACACACACGTACACATACACAAAAGACTCACTCTCAGCTAGAAACTAACTTTTATACTATTTTTCTGTTTTGTTTTTGTTTGTTTTGAACCTTGTTTTAATTTTATTTTATATTCTATTTCAACTAAACTTTATAAAATATTCAAATATTGTGAAATCTCATATTGGTTGCCGCGACACAAGCCACGAGCTTAGTGCGGAAACCGTCGTTAAATTTAACTTGTAATTTGTTTTTAAGTATAATTATAAATAAATAAAATAAATAAAAATAAATAATAACATATAACAACAGCTTCCAAATGACTTCATTTGGGGCAACGAATGTAATTCGGGCAAATTTTATGCCAACTTTCAAGGTATGTATTATAGCAGTTAATCATAATTATTTTAGCGAACAATATTTTCTCTCACATAAGTTAAGATGTGTATGTCTCACTAATCTTCAATTTCTTAATTATTAAGATCCTAATCATCATTTAGTCATCACATCACTTGGTGATTCAGTCTTAGTTACAGTTTTATTATTTTGAAACACAATATAATTATTTGACAATAGATATTAGTTACAATTAAATATTATATATTGAGGTACCTAAGCATATAAAATATTATTTAGTGATTAGGAGACAAATATAGTTTTTAAAAACAAATATTATTTAAATTTGATCACTGACAATCCATAAATTTATACCCCACATTGATTATTTAATTTATTTTATTTTATAGTGTTTGGTACAAACGTAATATTTTTTAATTTACAGATACAAGGCCAAATATATCACAGAGCAGGTTCACTGTTACCCGTGTCAGATAGCAATTACAAATTCCTACCAATTTATTTTATGGGTAATTCACCACAAGAAATTAATCTGCGTTGTGTTCATAACAATTTAGTAAAGAGGTCTATTGTGGAACAATTAGAAATTTTATTTCATAAACACAATCAATTGATTATATTGTTTAAAACTGCACTAAAGCTGATGCCATCTGATAATCACAAAACTGTAATCAGAGATGATAAAACACCTGCGGGTCAACATAAAGGACGTTTTAATACACCATCTATTGATGAAGTTGCTATCGTTGTAGTCGGAGAAAACTTGGAATCCCGTGATATTGTTTTACATCGTCGGAATGATCAATTACCACGTATAAAGGAAACACACCGCTCATATGATGCACTGCAACATCTCTCTTTTCTTTCTCAATAAAAATGATAAATCCCATTACAGGTAATTAAAATATTATTTTAGATATGGCGATAATATCTCAGTCACTATATTATGTATTTTAATTTTATATTTCAGTTATTAAAACAAAATCTCTTTATCTATTTATTAATCAACTACTTACTATTCATACTGCCTAATGATTCGGGAAAATGAACATAATCACGTATTGAAATGTCGGTGATTATATCGCAAATGTTTGTTGACATGTATGTTATAATTGAAACGGAGAGAAACAAACTCCGATCTAAAGAGTTTATTCACCTTCGAGATGCGATTAATACTGATGGAAATGCACAGAATGTTGGTCGGATGACTATTTTTTCAGCAACATACATCGGAAGCCCTCGATATATGCACGAATATACTCAAGATGTCATGTCGCATGTTCGTCACTATGGTACAGCAGATTCGTTCATCAAATTTTCATGCAATCCGCACTGGGTAGAAATCAAGCAGGAGTTATTTCCTGGGCAATTACCCATTGATTGTCATGATATTACAGCCAGAGTCTTTCGACAAAAATTAAAATTCATTTTAAAACATTGTGTTTGGTAAGACACGCTGCTGAATGTATTCTGTAGTGGCAGAAAAGAGGACTGCTTCATGCACACATTTTGATGGGGTTAGTTGAAAAGATAAGGCCAAATGAAGTTGATGCATGCACCCAAAACTCGGGCGTTCCAAGCAACGCCATAAATGCATATTATACAACAAAACAGTCAATAGTTTAGAGATAAGAGCTGATATTGATTTCTTTTGTCATTCGTTCATTTACTCCGTGAGATGTTGGGCTACAACCAATTATATCGAAATATCTCAGATGGTTCATTTGTAGTTGGTAGTTCCCTATTACTTCTTCATAGGTATACTTTTTTACACGGAACTTACACCACTGGACAAGTAGTGTTTAGTTTTAATCCCTGTGAATTGTGCTCAGAGAAGGACGTCTGTTTGTTAGTGGCTCCAAGACTTGATTGCACCAATTGTTAAGTGGTAGAGAATTAGTGACTTTGCACAAGTGTTTTCAAATTGTTCAAGTTTTCCTTGAGAGAAGGTGTATAAATAATCAGTGAAAGAACTACAGACTTGGTCTACAAATCGTTTTAAATATTTTACTAAGGTAAGTTTATACATTTTAAACTGAGTTTTTTTTCTAACGAGATTTCGACACTTGAACCTAATTCGGTTGTTGATTTGAATATAAACTTTGTTTATTTAGTTACTTTTAAAGTTTTATAATTTCTTTTAAAAAATAAGCTCTAATTATTTGCGATATTTATATTCAATACGTTAAGAGATAATAGTTATTCATTAAATCCTGATGTTTAACTATTTCGACATCATTCCAGATGGCGTCACCAGCTTACTCTTCATACATACCTTCTACTCGGAAAAGGAAAGGAACATCCAAGAAATGTGATAAAACCTTAAGTAACGGAGTTAACAGTATTGTATTCTACAAAAATGTGTTGCGCAGTCTGGCATATATGAGTATGTGAACATGCGCTTTAAAGTGGAAAAAAAACTATTTGGTCCCTCTAAATATTATGCACCTAGCATGAAAGGAAGAAGTATAGCGGTTGATCTTTTGTCGTATAGTTCAGCTAAATCACTCTACAAATATGCTATTAAGAATAAAATAAGGAAAGCTGGCCTTGATCTTCAGTCAGATGATGAAGGAGCTACACTACCTGAAAGTTAAATGTCTCTGGATGACAGTAGCAGTGTAGATTATACAGCACAAAGTACACCGCCAATAGACTCATTTCTTAATACACATGACTTAATAGAGCACCCTCAGAACTTGCTGATGACATGTCAATGGATCCAAGTGCTCCAGATGTAACAAATTGGACGATGTTTTTAACGGAATATTTACCAGAAGGAGCTTCAATTTTGAAAGAAAAGGTAAATATTATACTCATGGTAAAGAATACACTCTTACAAAGTTTAGAGTTCTATGTCTGCATTTATACTAATAGATTTGCAAGATAATAGAACGATGATGATTTAATAGGATGGCTGTCAGGAGCTAGATCTGACCTTATATACAAAACCGTTCATTATAAGAATTTCGTATTTTTACAAACTTGAGAGCTGAAACTTCAGGAGTTCGATGGCTAAGCACCGAGTGCGACGCGACTTGCGGATATCCTCGAAGCTAATTGTCTCGATAGTTCTCTGCATGTGTCTCTCTTTTTAAAACACAAATAGAAATACTAATTACTGATTGGCTTTTTTATTTAAGTCCTCTAATTATGTCAATCAGATGTGTGATTCAGAAGTAAAAAAATATAACTTGAATCTTAAAATTTTTGCAAACTTCACAAATTAATATTAACTACTTGATTTATCTAATCGACAGCAACGATGTGGCAATTTAACAAAAACATCGGATTATGAGACTTAAGGAACATGGTGTGTACTCGTGTTCGTGCACACTCGAGTGCACTATAATATCTCCCACGTAGGTTACTAGTCTCCGTTCAGACTGGTTGTCCTGGTCAACATCGGCTAAAAGTATATATGTAGGTACATCACACCACCATATAGTGCTCCATTTGAAGCTGATAGTACTCTACTCTTTACAAACAAACACTTGAAATCTCTGAAAATAGCAACGGCAATGGCAATTTTTGGCATGCTGGCACTTACCCCCCCGAATAATTTTTTAGAACGATACAGAAAATCTTATTTTAAAATGTTAATTTTAATTTCACGCCTTCTCTATATATTTCATTTATTTATTTTTTTCTTCATATATAATTTTTTTTTCTTCTTTAAAAATTTTTTTGTGTTAATGGCAACTTTATTTTCTCTACTCTGTGACACTATGAGAAAATACATTGTTAAATGTTTTAACTTGAAATAAATTGTAATTCAAATCTAAACCAACTTATTTAAATTGAGTAGGTTATGCGCCCAGATGCCCTCAAAAAGTTAAAAAGTGTAAACCCAGCAATAATTACATTAGTATATAAAAGTTACAAAAACTAACCTAAATATAACCAAAGTGGAACCGCCAAAAGTTTTGCAAAAAGTTGAAAATGTCTTCAAATAACCCACTGATGTTAATAGAAAAACGAACTGGCCGTGATGATTACTCCACATGGAGATTTGCCGTGAAAACTTACCTTGAACACGAGGACTGTGGGATTGTATAGAAAACCCAACCGGCGACGCTGAAAACCAACAACGTGATCTTGAAGAAAGTTTAGCACAATCTGGCAAAGGCTTTTGATGAATCAGGGCTAACACGCCGAGTAGGTTTACTTCGTGAATTATGCACAAGCCTCATAGAGTGTCATAGAAGAATATGTTAGTAAAGCAGTCACCACAGCTCATAAGCTACGCAACATCGGATTCAAAGTGGATGATGAATGGTTGGGAACGCTGCTTCTCTCCGGTCTACCCGAGACATACAAGCCGATGATTATAGCCATCGAAGGTTCTAGTATGAAAATACGTGCCATTTCAGTTAAAGCTGAAAGTCCATGTTGTTTCAAATGCAACAAGTATGGTCATATGTATAAGCACAGAGTGCAAGTCTAAGCAAAAGCAGAAACCTGAAGGTTCTAACGATGCTGCATTTGTAGCTTCTGTCAATAACAGCGATGCCTGGTATGTAGACTCTGGTGCCTGAATGTAAAGTTCTTGTTCAACATTATATATTGTACTATCGGTGGTAGGGTATTTTACGATTAAATGAGGGACAGTCTCCTGTACATCCGGGTCACAGATGTGCAAACGTTCTCTTTACACTTGAATCACGTCAAGTATTCAAAGAACCCTTCGTGCCCCGTCAGCAACTGTCTATTTGTCTTTGAAACATACAGATTTCATTATTCACGCACTATTTACCAATTACTCAGTCTCTGATCGTTAATTATGTTGGATTCAAAGAACAATGATACTGTTTCACAGACAAAACCGACTAATCTCAAAGTCGTGGAGCATGCTAAAAGTTAATTAATTAATACTCGACTGACTACTATAATATTTGATTTCAGATTAACCGGTCCTAAAATTAGACCAGATAAACACGGAAAAGGACATTGAAAAGCTTAATATTTCTCACGTTGAGTTTCAAACTTTTAAATAAGAGAAAATTGGTCTTTCAATCGTCCTATGATACCAGGATGTTAAAAATCAATAAAACACTGAACAGAAAGAATAAACGGAGTATAATTAGCGTCATATTGTAGTAAGAAGTTTTAATAATAATTTGAAACATTGTTTAACAGAGCTCATTTAAACTACCAGCCAATAATTAATCCTAGGATGTTGTGTAGATATTTATACTGATAATGTAGCTACTCGTATTAGTAACAAGAAATACCTTACAAAACCGTAGAGCCTAAAGAAAAACGACTAACGAGTGTCTGATTCTTACTTATTTACTTTCAGGTCTATTTCATTATTACTAAAAAACGTTGAATTCTAATATGTTACTCAAAATACTGAAGATAGTGAACGAACTTAAATTAATGTGAGAATCTTCGAATTACAACTATTTTAAAATAAATAACATTTTGCAACTTAAAATATGTTGCTTGGAGCTACGTGTTACAAGATAGAATATCAGCTATACTCGTATTTACTCCAGCATCCGGGGAATAAGTAACATCATAGATGTATAGTTTGTGTACAGCAAAAAATCAATAGTTTCCAGGTAACAGTCGATATTGGTTTATTTGGTCGTCCTTTGGTTTACTCTGTGAGTCATTAGTTTACGACCAATCAGAACGCACTACCTCAAATGTTGCAATAACAGTTTGTAAGAGCAATGCACACCCTTATCTCAGGTAGTTTGGTTGTCAAATCGTTGTGAACTGTGTTCAGAGTAGGACGCTTGTTAGTTACTCCAAGACTTGATCGTGTCAATTGTTGAGCGGTAGAGCATTAGTGACTTTGTACGAGTGTTTTAGTGACCGATTTTTGTGTGTGACCTGTGGTAATAATTTTCTGCCTGAATCAGAATAAATATATAATATTTGTGTTAAGTTTGAATTTAATAAGTTTTAATATTCTACTATAGTATTGGTAAAAAAACTGAAGCATTTGACAAATCTTCGTAAAATATTTTACTCAGGTACGTAAATACCGTAATATTACACCTAAATAATGATTTTACTTTTCCCCTTTTCCAACTGACGAGCTGAAACAATATTGACAGAGGTTGCCTTAACATATATTTATGTTCCCAATTCGTCACCAAACGGTGAGAAACATGTACTAAGCATATTGTTATCACCATCATAATTATCATTAACAGTCTTTTGCAGTCCACTGCTGGACTGCTGCTGGATCTCTCCAAAGTTAGAAGATTTTGACATATAATACCACACTAATCTGACGGGTTGGTATAGGTTTTGTTTCTTTTTTTTGTTTTCTCTTTTAAGCACATAGGTGGTAAAATTTCATCAACTTCGACATTTTAATTAAACAAAATCACCGTTTCTATCAGATACTTTTGAATAACATCATATTCCGAACCAGACCATACTTTATTTAAACTACATAAACAGTTTTGATCAATGAAGGTAGACGCACTTAATATTTGACTTAAAGTCTATACCTTGTTACTCAATAAAACCACAAATCTTCTACGAGAAACATGGTAATTCATTTTTATCAAGTTTTGACAGATTCAATTACGTTTACAGCTAATTACGAAGCGTTTTAAGTGAACTTTTGCTTTGATTTTTCATGTAATAGATTATGAATTTCTATATACACTAGTATTAACTAAATTGCTATTTAAGATAATATATTATCTCATTTTCTTTGTGGTGTCGTTCAATCTACGAGCTCATTTAAATATAAAAGATCATTCATCATTTGTTTTAGAACTTTCACCATGTCTAACTAAAATAACTTTTGAAAGTTGGAACTTAATTTGTTTGATGCACAAAGCACGACTAAAATCAAATGGGCCTCTAAGTACATTCAGTTTTCTCTAAGTAGGTACTCTTAATAAACAAAGATCATTAGCTTGTTAAGTAACTGATGTAAATTTTGGTATCTTTCCTATTATTTTAGATATAATTTATATGATGAATTGACACGATACCGTTTCAATACTTTCTACGTTATCAAAGTCCAATCTCAGTAACCATTCAACAAAACAATTTTCTTGATTTCATTTTAGTCACAAATAGTAATATTCAATATTTTATACACTTTACTATACGAGGCTATACATATACTCGTATATAAGTCAGGTTTTGATTATTTGCACAGTGTGCCTTCAAAATTCAATTAATGTCTAAATAGTCACGAAATAGACACGGGTTACAAGCCACATCAGTGGCAATGTTATTGTTTCCTTTGAATTTGCCGACAAACCAGTCAAAAGTCGTTCACTTGTACCCGCCTCTACTAAAGTTATTCAAATGGCGGTAAAGACGCACGTTGATAATGGTGTGCCCATTATTTACATTTGCCTAAATTTTTTTTTTTTTCTTTCTTGTATGTTACTTTCATTGATTGACGTAACCAACTTTATTGTGTCCTTGAATATACATTTTTTATTTCATCATTAGCCATTAATAATCCACTTCAATTATTTGTGAAATGTATGTTCAGTATTGTAACAGATTATAAGTACAGTTCATTTAATAAAATCGGTGTTTTTCTTTCTTGAAATCATTCCAGATGGCTTCATCAGCTAAGTCTTCGTGTATCTCTTCTTCTCAAAGGATGACAGGAAGTAACAGAATCATTAATAACATATTTAGCAAGAGAAATAGAAAAAGACGTCTCGATTCACTGTATAAAACTGCAATAAAAAACAACCTAAAAAAGCCGGATATCTTAGCCCCGATGCTGAAGGAGTTCCAGCTAATAACACCTGTGTGGTTTGCTGTGGGACAAATGATGCTGTAAGTTTCATTGTAACTATTTGTAATATTTTATGTCGTGACTTCTTTTTCTAACTATACGCTCACTAACGCTTACGTTATTCTTTTCAGGGCAATTTGACCTTATGCAGTATTTGTTCCGACGCTTACCATGCATTATGTCACTTACCAAGAATTCCAACAGAATTAAGACCTTTGGACCAGTGGCAATGCAACAAATGTATAGTATCCATGTATGGACTTTCAAATGATGTTTATGGCATTTCACTTGAAAGTCAAGTGTCTCTTTGAAAAATAGAAGTAAAACATTAATGACAATTTTTGTTTTGATTTCAGTCCAAAAAAATGTAAATCTCATGTGCAATTAAGAAGTACAAAAAAATAAAATGACTCTTGTAGGTTTAAGTTTTGCAAACTTCACAGGTTAACGTCAAGTTCTTAATTTTTATACGCCTGGTAAGCTTGGCAAAATTAAAGCTAATTTTCAGCTGAAATTTTTAACTCAAAGATTATTTAAATACTTTTTAATGTAATTATAAAACTTTTTGATTGCACGCACGCTAAAGTCCAAAAATCGATAGCACAATCTTGAATCAGCGATATGTCCAGATACTCAACTATTGATATATTCATGAGTATCTCATAGGTTTTTTAACTTGTTTCATAGACTGCAAGTTATTGAAGCACTAGAAACCAGTCTTAAAGCAAAAGTTGTTTATTTGTAGCACTTGTATTGTTAATGTAAAGGAATTGTAGATATCCATTTTAACAGATATCAAAGGTTTATTGCTGTCGTTGATTAAATAAGTAAAGCGTTGAGTACCACCAGCAACAAGTGAAGATATGTTGTGAGCAGTAGTTGAGTTGAGAGGGTGTTTATGTAAAGATCCAAATACGCTTCCGAGTTTGACTTCAAGTTTGAAGTTTGAAGTTTTAGGTCAAACTCGCGGTAAGGTGACGGCTCGAACGGGTTGCCACACAATAAAAAAAAAACTTGTTTGTTTAATGGTTAGTGATTCTGACTGGTAACCGAAATCAAAAATACCTGTCATGTAGGCAGCAGGAAGAGGAAGCCACTTGTCCTACTTAAGCTGAACTCTAACGGATATATATCGCTTACGTTACTTAAAGTAAATCTGAGAATGATATAGAATGGTTTCTTTAATGTTGTCAATGCGGGAATATCTTAGCTCTTTTCATCCATTGTAGTATTTGTGATTCAGTCGCATGTCATACAAATAATACTTAACTAAATACTCTTACCTCCTTTGACCCTTATCAATATTTTTTAATGACTCTATTAAGTAAATTACAAATAATACAATTATCGTAGAAATGATTTTTTAGTTGTAATAGTGATTGTAATACAATAGTATCACAACATAATGATAGTGTACAGTGATCAAGTTACCAGGAATATGTAAAACATATTTTTTACAGGTAAATAGTTTGTCTTCTTTTTATTATTTAACGTGAAATATTTTCTCAAGGTACCCTGAGCTTGTATTTAGTTAATTATTGTAGTATCAATTAGCTAGTTAACCTTATCTAACTGCCTAAAATTTAAAAAGCCTGACCTGTCTCATCACCGGGTCATTAGTCTAGTGAGAGTGCGCGAACGAATGTATCTCTCGGTTGCAGCTCCACACTCACAATACTCTTTGTAAACACAAGCCATACAACAATAATGTATTTCTATACGAAATATAATGAGGTGATAGTCTGCTTCCGACGCGCATCTCTGCTTCCGACGCGCGTCCCGAGCGGACGTGTCTCACAAGTGCTCGAGTGCTCCCGCTGCGACATCGCGCCCCGCGCCACGCCGCACCTCTCGCTCCGCGCCACCGCGCCGCCTACGTCACCGCTGTGTGCCGTAACGGTCGCCCGTTTGTGGCGCACTGCGCTTACTGCGGTTAAGGTCAGCGTTTTTGTGAACAAGGCGCGTACATCCAAAGTCGTATTTTTGAATACGACGTTGTTTAGTGCGCCGTCTGTCACAAGCGCTAGTTTCTTTAAACAGGAAAGTCTATAGGTCAGCGAGCTTTGTGAACGAGACGCGTACGTTTAACGTCGTATTTTTAAATATGACGTTGGATAGTGCGCCGTCCTTCACAGAGGCGCAAGTTTCTGTGTGCAGACAAGTCTTTGGCCCCTTCAGGGTAAATCCAATTTGGTCATTCGGTGGAAACCTAACAGTGCCAACGAACCGAGTGGGCGGTGACCCGACCCGCCTGCCTAGCCCCTGGGGGGCTAGGCAGGCGGGTTCTGGGTTAGGCAAAGTCGGCTGGGGCTAGACAACGCGGCCTTGGGGGTGACTCCTAGTCGAGCCTAGCCATCGCCCTCCCACCCCACCCTTACCTCCACATCCCATTCTCAGTTGTTAGTTTGGGTGTGCCGGCCGACAGGCCCATACCACCCCGGCACCTGGGCAGTTAGGAACCCGACGCACATTAAGATCGGCGAAGGGATACTCTCTTAGGGCACACCTATTTTTAAGTACACCCTCCCGGCCTTACCCCGGCTGGGAGACCAAGCACACTCACACCCCCGGGTTGCCCCACCCGGGGACTAGGACTGTTGCTGCTGCTGATGTTGCTGTTGGCGCACCGCGCAGCACCCCAACCGCCGAAAACCGCCGAAATGGCCCTCGCGGGCCTTTCCGAGGGGTCCACTCTAAGAGTGGACATAAACACCATCCTGAATGACCCCGAAGTAATGGAAGTCATTCAGAGGCAATTCGTGGTGAAGATAACCGAGGAGAAAACTCGGGCTATGGAGACAGAAACGTCTCCAGAGCCCGAGGCAAACTCGGGCGACGAAGGAGCGGACCAGTCTGGGGGCTCCGACGTCAGCGAAGACGAGTCCTCCTCGTCCTCCACGTCCTCCTCTTCTAAAGAGTCAGATTTTACGGTCGTTTCCTCACGGAAACGCACCCGTAAAAGCAAAAAGGGTCCAAACAAGGCCCCAAAGCTGACCGAGGGTAAGCATACCTCGGCAGCACCCGCCCCCGCACCCGCCCTCGTTCGCGCCTCTTCAAGGCCTAAGGACACCCCCTCCCCCTCAGGGAGGGCCTCGCCCGCAATCACCGACGCATCGGCGGCCGCGCCGAAGATCCCCACCCCTCCACCGATATTCATCCAGGAGAAGTCGAGATGGACGGCGATCTCCACCTGGTGCAACGAGCGCCGAATCCGCTACCACTCTGCCCGTAGCACCCAACAGGGCATCAAAGTTGCCCTAGCCACCGCGAGCGACCACAGGGCGCTCTCAAAGCTCCTTCGGGAGAGAGACGTGTCATACCACACGTACACTCTGCCGGAGGACAAGAAGCTCCGTGTGGTTGTGCGCAACGTGCCCAGGGAGATCTCCCACGAGGAGATCAAACAATCCCTGACAGAAAACTACCCGGTGCATGAGGTACACCGGATGGTTAAAGGCCGCACCACCGCACCAATGTCGTCTACGACATGGTGATGGTCACTTTTGACGACAGCCCCGCCGGCAAGGACGTCTGCGGGCTGTCGGGTATAACCGTCGAGCCACCTCACCGAAGAAGTGGCATCTCGCAATGTCACCGCTGCCAGCTCTACGGGCACTCGGCGCGAAACTGTTTCGCGCGCCCCAGGTGCGTCAAGTGCCTGGAAGACCACGCGACGGAAGAGTGCAAAAGGCCCAAAGACAGGGCCAAATGCACTGAGCCAGTCGCGTGTGTGCTGTGTGGCGAAACAGGCCACCCCGCCAACTATAGAGGTTGCCCGAGGGCGCCTAAAATCCCCAAGGCGAAAGGACCTCAGCGTCCCCGCCCAGTCGTCCCTGCTGCTGCAGGGACTGGGGGGAGCTTTACAGCTGCTCCTCTGCCGAAGACGAACGCCTGGGCCACTCCCAGGAAGACCGGGGAGACCTTCCCACCTCTGCCCGTGCGGAAGACGATGCAGGCCCCCATACCTGCCCCAGTACCCGCAAAGGCAGCCCCTGTCGAGTGGCCCACAAAGCCTCTCCAGGGAGGGCCCAAGCCGCTCGTCGTCGACTATAGGAGCCCTCTCAATCAACTACCGCAAACCATCGACCCGGACCTATCCCTAGTGGCAAGGTTCGCGAGTGCGATTGATTTTAGCGAGCTACGCCAGCTCGCTAACCTAATTCGTCAGAACGAGGGCAATCCGTTGGCCCTCCTCAGTGTCAGTGTTAGGTACTCGAGCGTACTCGAGAAGCTAGGCGCGTTTAAATGCAACCCATAATGGATTGCACACCAACACGCAGAGTCAAACCCAGATCACTCAAGCTAGGGTACATCAACGCCAACGACATCGGTAGGCAACGAGATGAAGTTGGCGTTTTTCTTAGAGCACACCAACTCGACATACTACTCGTACAAGAGACCTTTTTGAAACCCTCGCAGAGAAACCCAAACGTTGCGAACTACTCTGTGGTCCGCAACGATAGGATTGACTCTGCGCTAGGGGGAACTCTCATATATTACAAAAGGTCCCTTCACTGCGTACCTATGGATCCGCCTGCGCTGACTAGCATCTAGGCTTCGGTCTGTCGAATAGGCATGACCGGACACCAATCGATCACACTAGTTTCAGCCTATCTGTCACCCAATCGGCAACTGCTCGAGAGCGACCTCCGAGCACTGCTAGAACTGAGCGACGCCGTGATAATCGGCGGCGACCTTAACGCCAAAAACACCCTTTGGAACTGTCACCAGTCCAACGCCAAAAGCAGAGCCCTGGAGTCGCTCTCGAATAGACTAGCGTTGGACATCATCGCCCCGCTCGAACCGACCCACTATCCGCGCATCGTGTCTCACCGATCCGACATTCTGCACGTGGCACTCCTAAAGAACATAAACCTACGTTTGTGTTCAGTAGAGGTGCTACACGAGTTAACTTCTGACCACAGACCTGTGGTCATGGAGTTCGCACCCAGACTGGGTCCCATCGACACAGGTCATCGTACCCCCACTAGACGAATCACGGACTGGAGGCGCCTCGGGACAAAACTCGAAGCAACCTCGTCCGTGCATCTAGATAGGATACCCGACCACATAACTAGCCAAGAGGACACCACGATGGCGATCGACTCCCTCACAGCACACGTGCAATCGTTAATTAACGAATGCACTCGGGAGGCACCAGCGACGAACGATCGCCGCTGGAACCTACCCGATGACGTACGTGAGCTGCTGAGGCGGAAGAACGCCGCCGTACGAGCCTATGACAGATATCCATGCGAAGCCAACAGGATCAGGTTACGACGCTTAGAAAGAGCGGTCAAGTCGCGCATCGATCAAATGCGCCAAGACAGGTGGGATAGGACACTGCAAGACCTCGAACCTACCCACCTTGCCTTCTGGCAACTATCCCGCTCGCCTAAGAGAGACACCATCACCTGTATGCCTCCTCTAAGCCGACCTAACCTTCCACCGGCCTTCGACGATATCGAAAAGGCAGAGTGCCTGGCCGAGAGTCTAGAGAATCAGTGCACGCCCAGCGTAATACACTGCGACTCAGACCAAATAGCCGAAGTTGATTCGGAAGTAGAGCGCATAATAACCTCACTTCCTACATCAACACTAGCCTCAACATCAACGCCGACGGGGACGACAGATGAACAAGACCTAGACACGGTCACCCCCGAAGAAGTCGAAACGATCGTCAAGGGCCTACACGCTCGCAAGGCGCCCGGTTCGGACGGTATCACAAACAGGGTAATAAAACTGTTTCCGGAGAGGCTACTGGTCCTGCTGACGTTCATTTTCAACACAGCGCTCAAAAACAACATCTTTCCACAACAATGGAAAGAAGCCGTTGTTATTGGGATACCCAAACCTGGCAAACCAAAGTCCGAACCGACCAGTTATAGACCGATCAGTCTGCTTAAAGGATTAGGCAAGCTATACGAGCGTCTAATCTACAATAGGCTGAAAGCGTATGCCGATGCTAATCTTCTCGTCCCCCACGAGCAATTCGGTTTCCGAACCGAACACTCGTGCGTCCACCAAGTCCACCGCATCGTTGAATACACCAGCGATCGGCTTCAACGCAACCTGTTCACAGGAATCCTCTTCTTTGACGTAGCGAAAGCTTTCGACAAAGTGTGGCACAACGGCTTATTATTTAAGCTATCCACCATGGGAGTGCCACACGGACTCGTGCTCATCATACGAGACTACTTGTCGAATCGAAGCTTCCGTTACCGAGTAGAAGGGTCACTGTCCTCCACTCACCCCATACGAGCCGGTGTCCCACAAGGGTCCGTGCTCTCCCCCCTACTCTTCACGCTGTATACTAGCGACATTCCGAAGCATCGGTATGTGCAGACGGCACTATTCGCAGACGACACGGCTATCTACTGCTCAGGAGTGAACCCCTCGACAGTAGCCAAAAAACTCCAGACCGCAGCCAACGCACTGGGCGTTTGGTTCCGGAAATGGAGGATAGAGGTCAACCCCGAGAAAAGCCAGGCGGTGCTGTTTCACAGAAGACAGCTAAGCTTGTATCCTTTGGAGAAGACCCCTCAGATTAGGATGTTCGGCAAGTCTATCCCTTGGGCTAGGCAGGCCAAATACCTAGGCATAACCCTTGACGACCGTCTATCCTTCGGCCCTCACATCAAGGCAGTCCGCAGCCGGGCTGCCTTCGTGCTAGGACGTCTACACTGTCTAATTAACGCGCGTTCGAAGTTAGATCTAAAAAACAAAGTTCGATTATACACGGCATGCATACGTCCTATAATGACGTACGGTAGCGTAGTATTCGCACACGTTAGGCCACACAGGATCCATAGGCTTCAAACACTACAAAATAATTTCATGCGCAAAGCTACGGGAGCACCGTGGTATGTACGCAACGTCGATCTTCACATCGACCTCAGATTGCCGACCATCAAGCAATTCATAAAACAGTGCTCCCTTAGCTACTTTGACTCTGCTCCGACTCACCCCAACCCTCTAGTGGTTGCGGCCGTAAACTACACACCAAGTAAAATTTCAAAAATACGTCGACCCAAACACGCGTTAGGGGAGCTAGACGACGACATTACACGCGCTCAACGCAGAGCGAACACACTAAGTACGAACCGTCCGCGTTTTCGTCCCCGTCGGCGGGGGCGGAACACGCGCCGCGTAAACCGTCCACAAAACATGGGAGTAGGCCGCCCCAGTGTTTCAGCAACACCCCAAGCCGAGGTTCGTACCCCGCAGGGGGTGCCCTTGGGCAATGTTGCTTAACAAATGGCCGGTTGAGAGCCCTCAGCGCTCACCGTAACTTAATCCGGGTAAAGTTGTAGAGGCCATCTGAGGCCAACAGCTAAAAGTCACTTCAAAAAAAAAAAAAAAAAAATTTAGTTCTATTCAAAACTACTTAGGTACTCCTTATCAAAAGTTCTATTCCGAACCATGCATAAATCATGTTAGTCACCCTAAATGACAATTGACATTAATGTAAGTCTCATGTGCAATTAGGAAGTACAAAAAATAAAATGACTCTTGATGGTTTAAGTTTCGAAAACTTTACAAGTTACCGTCAAGTTCTTAATTTTGATAAAAAATTAAAGTTCGGCAAAATTAAAGCTAATTTTCAACTGAAATTTTTAACTCAAAGATTATTTAAATATTTTAGAGCAACACGATGGGCACTCACAACTAGTTTATTTTGATCAATGATTAACGAGCAATTTGGTGGTTAATTTTTTTTTGGTAAAAAAATGGGAAGTGGTCTCAATAATCTACTAAAACATACACAGCATAAGAATATTCTAATCTTATTCAATATAATCATTGAATATACAAGAGTATTACAATGCGGTAGAGCGTCGAGTATCCGACCGACCGAAATTATAAATACTATTTAAAAGTCTGTTTCTTTTGCATAATCAAACTATATTTATCTTACTTTTACAATCCTTGGTAACAGAAGGTAGATAATGGCGGGCGACTTCTATAACAGTTGATTAATCTCCTATTTGTGTTTTATAGTAAGGACAACTCGTTTACGTATAGGCATGGGTCAGGCGAGCGAAGTGTTCGAATAAACGGTCGTTCAGTGTGAAGAATATTGAATTGCGACTTATTCTTAGAAGTAGGCAAACGCTATGAAACAAGTAAATGACTTAATATAATAACAACTGACACGAGCTTTCAAACAATATCTAGGTAATGCACAATAATGTCGGCTGTTAATTTTTTAACTAGCATAATATCAATATTTATGAATACTGCCCGGAATGCGGTAGGTCGGTATTATTAAAAAAGGACAATAGCGTAATATCGGCCTTTTGTCTTAATGGTAGTGCAACATGACTTTCAATTGTTTTGCCCACACAATATCTTTATAACACTCTTTGTTTTATTTTTTAATGTACATCAGGTATTTTTTGTTAGTATTGATTGTACCCTAAAGTGCAGTTTTAACAAGCAGTACGATTGAAAAAGGTAGAATAGATTTTTAGTGTTTTTATTTGTACTGTTTATTGTATTATATTATTGTGTATGTGTTATAATTTACACTGTTGTATCGAATGTTGTCTGTGGACCCACTAGTGGACTACTAGACCACCCAGACCCAGTGGACACGTTTTAGCGTGTTTAGTTTTGGAATAATTACTTAGGTGCTCCAATCAAAACGACGGTTCATTGGTTCCTCCCCCCTTCCCCTATGTGTATGAATCGTTAACTAAGATCCAATACTATAGTCATATTGAAAAATGAATAACAAAAAGTAAGATGAATTTCTAATATGAACCTTCTGTACACATGAGGAGACACCCTATTTTAGAGCACAGAGTGCACAGGAAAAAACAGAAAAGGTTCAAAATATAGGATTAGAAAGTGACATTTGCAATAGCCTTTCGAAAGCCTTGAACCACGGGCGGTGCCTGACACTTACTACTAGGTGATCCGCTTGCTCAATTGATTTGTGATTAGAATAGTGAAATATCAACTAGCCATATTATTCCTTTAAAGAAACGAGTACTACATTATCTTAATAATCTACCGTTGGACATCAGGCAAGAGTCAGACAAAGCTGTATTTAAGAGAATATTTATAAAATGAGTCTGCTACGGGCTGTCGAGAGGGATACACGTTTCTTTGCCGATCTCTCACCGTTCGTGTTCGTGATGTCACTTCGTCTGGTACAGACGTCGCTCACTTCGAGTTTCGAATGCGCTTCCCCGGTCTAAAGAATACAGACGCACGGGCCGATTACCATCTCCACCTCAAATGGAAAAACGGAGTATGCTCTAGATGATACCGCCTTTTGGCTAACCAACGACTACAAACTGGCTACCTTTTGGTCGCCTATGGAAGTTATGGAGTCCACCTTTGTCACTATTGCTGCCGTACCCGCTATTGCATGCACCGATTACTCGGCTACTGCCTCCACTACTGCTGCTCTCAATGATGCTTCTGTTGCTGATTGTTGTTGCTGTTGCTACCACCACTGATCCTGTCGCCGCCTCTTTGTTGGAAAAAAACAGCCGACCACACGCTACCTTCTAAACCCCAGACTGAAGAAAGAAAAAGAAAGAAGCCAGGTAGATTTGTTTACAGCAATATGTGTGTTGAAGCAGATTTCAATGCGTATGGAGATCAGATAGCATATGAGGAGGCTGAAAGTGGTATAGAATCGCAAGAATTGTGTGAAGTTACGGAAGAGGAGCTGAAATTATTCGAAGTAAATAACGCATAGGAAGTGGTGGATAAGCCAGATCAAGCTACAGTGCTAAAGTGTAAATGGGTGTTTAAAAGAAGTTAGATAAGTGTGAAAAAGTAAGATATCGTGCACGTTTAGTGGCAATGGACTTTAGCCAAGAAACAGGAATAGATTATAAAGAGACTTTTTCTTCGGTGCTTCGTTACTCAACAGTAGCGCTACGCTACTCCAGTGACCCGCCTGTAGTCGCAGACGGCGCGGAGTACCACTTAGTCTACGGAGTCTACGAGAAGAACAACACGAGACATAAAATAATTTTAAAATTTATTAAAATAATTTTAATAAATAATTGTTGTACCTATAATCAAATAAAATTAATAATAAATAAATATAAAAATAAGAATGTGGAAAAAAAAATAACTTACTTTTATCTTACATTATTATCGCAAAATATTTAAAAATAACGTCCACCCATGGAAAGTCGGGTCGAACCGCTCAAATAAAGTACAATGATAAACCGCCTTAGGCACAAAGGTAAGGTGGAGTATTTCATAAGCTATAGGAAGACCAGGTAAAACGATTGTTACGCACTTACCTCCTTGCATCGTGACGGCACGTGATGAGTGCACGCACTAGCTTTGATGCGCTTTCTACTTGGATAGTTCTATTTTAACTTTAAACTACGAATGCTAAACAAACAATTACCTGGTACTTGTCCTAACTAACCAAGAGGAGTCAATTAACAGTCCTAATAGCACTGACTTACACAGACATACCTAAAAAATATATTTGGTACTTAAAAAATATATTTGGTACTAAAAAATATATAGATGAAAGCTGAACTAACGTAGACCGCCTAAAAATAATACTGGTATCCTGTTTTCTGTAATATAATGACGAGCCTCCAGAGATCAATGAAAGCAAGTAATCCTATTGTATTACTCGTGCAGTTGATAATGGTAACAATGGTTTACTGTTCTGGAAGTGCTCGTTTTGTTACAATTATATTCTTCTGTTTTACGTTGTGCACCTTCGTAGAACTACACTTTATGGTACGATAATAACAACTGATAACATCTTACAAACAATACCTTATGTACACTGAACATTACTTCTAAGTTATTATAAATAATACAAAGATTAAAATAACAGTATTACGAGGGTAAAACAATTGGCGCCATATTGTACTGTGGTAGAGGGAGATCTATTCATTTCGCTATTGTCCCTGTTTGAAAATGCCGATCAACTGCCTTCCAGGTAATGTTCGTGAGAATTTGAGAAAAGCTAGTCTAATAGTATATAAATTAATTTAATACGTGTTCACCTGAAGTCGTTAACCTTACAAATCACCTAAGGAGGTTCCAGTGGCTTTGTGCGGACTGGCGCTATTTTTTTTATTCAAATACCATCAATGATTTTCATATTACTATATTGTGTTTTGTTGAGGACACATAATTCATCGTTTCATGGAATTTTTAAGTAGATCACGATTTTAAGTGATGAATTTATGTCGTATTTGAATGTAAACGTGTTCTAAACTGTAAAGGAAAACAAAGGAGGGATGTTGGTGAAAGGAACAAGAAACGAATAGAATCTAAGATGAGCTAGACGAAAGGTACCTGATAAAAGAGAAGCTTCCAAAATAGCATTTGTTTGCTATCCACAGATTAAATTAAAGCTTAGGGGTCGTTCAGAACGGGCGTGGAGTGCATGTTACTAAGGGATACGGGACCAAAAATACCCCCGGTTTTGTTTTTATTTGTCTTGCTATTTATGTTCAATATTTTAAGAATACTTTTCTTTACTCGCTAACAACTATTTTACCTAATTTTTCAACTGTAATTTTTGTGTTGAGCCCTTTTTCAACATTATATCTTGTACTGTTGAAGATGAGGTAAACGAGGGACAATCTCCTACACATTCACTATTTACCAATTACTCAGTCTCTGATCGTTAATTATCTTGGATTCAAAGAACAATGATACTGTTTCACAGACAAAACCGACTAATATCAAAGTCGTGGAGCATGCTAAAAGTTAATTAATTAACCCTCAACTGACTACTATATATAATATTTGATTTCAGATTAAACGGTACTAAAATTAAACTAGATAAACACGGAAAAGGACATTAAAAAGCTTAATATGTCTCACGTTGAGTTTCAAACTTTTAAATAAGAGAAAATTGGTCTTTCAATCGTCCTATGATACCAGGATGTTAAAAATCAAGAAAACACGGAACAGAAAGAATAAACGGAGTATGATTAGCGTCATATTGTAGTAAGAAGTTGCAATAATAATTTGAAACATTGTTTGACAGAGCTTATATAAACTACCATCCAATAATTAATCCTAGTATGTTGTGTAGATATTTATACTGATAATGTAGCTACTCGTATTAATAACAAGAAATACCTTACAAAACCGTAGAGCCTAAAGAAAAACGACTAACGAGTGTCTGATTCTTACTTATTTACTTTCAGGTCTATTTCATTATTACTAAAAAACGTTGAATTCTAATATGTTACTCAAAATACTGAAGATAGTGAACGAACTCAAATTAATGTGAGAATCTTCGAATTACAACTATTTTAAAATAAGTAACATTTTGCAACTTAAAATATGTTGCTTGGAGCTGTTACGAGATAGAAGTATATAATAGAGTCAGCTATACTCGTATTTACTCCAGCACCCGGGGAATAAGTAACATCATAGATGTATAGTTTGTGTACAGCAAAAAATCAATAGTTTTCAGGTAACAGCCGATATTGGTTTATTTGGTCGTCCTTTGGTTTACTCTGTGAGTCATTAGTTTACGACCAATCAGAACGCACTACCTCAAGTGTTGCAATAACAGTTTGTAAGAGCAATGCACACCCTTATCTCAGATAGTTTGGTTGTCAAATCGTTGTGAACTGTGTTCAGAGTAGGACGCTTGTTAGTTACTCCAAGACTTGATCGTATCAATTGTTGAGCGGTAGAGCATTAGTGACTTTGTACGAGTGTTTTAGTGACCAACTTTTGTGTGTGACCTGTGGTAATAATTTTCTACGTGAATCAGCATAAATAAATAATATTTGTGTTAAGTTTGAATTTAATAAGTTTTAATATTCTACTATAGTATTGGTAAAAAAACTGAAGAATTTAACAAATCTTCGTAAAATATTTTACTCAGGTACGTAAATACCGTAATATTACACCTAAATAATGATTTTACTTTTCCCCTTTTCCAACTGACGAGCTGAAACAATATTGACAGTCTACTCCCGAACATATATCTATGTTCCCAATCCGTCACCAAACGGTGAGAAACATGTACTAAGCATATTGTTATCACCATCATAATTATCATTAACAGTCTTTTACAGTCCGCTCGACAAACATCTCTCCAAAGCTAGAAGATTTTGACATATAATACCACACTAACCTGACGGGTTGGTATAGGTTTTGTTTCTCTTTTTTTGTTTTCGTCCTTCGTATCATATCCTATCCATATCATAGGTGGTAAAATTTCATCAACTTCGACATTTGAATTAAACAAAATCACCGTTTCTATCGGATACTTTTGAATAACATCATATTCCGAACCAGACCATACTTTATTTAAACTACATAAAAAGTTTTGATCAATAAAGGTAGACGTACCTAATATTTGATTTAAAGTCTATACCTTGTTACTCAATAAAACCACAAATCTTCTACGAGAAACATGGCAATTCATTTTTATCAAGTTTTGACAAATTCAATTACGTTTACAGCTAATTACGAAGCGTTTTAAGTGAATTTATGCTTTGATTTATTATGTAATAGATTTTAAATTTCTATATACACTACTATTAACTAAATTGCTATTTAAGATAATACATTATCTCATTTTCTTTGTGGTGTCGTTTAATCTATGAGCTCATTCAAATATAAAAGATCATTCATCATTTGTTTTAGAACTTTCATCATGTCGAACTAATCGTAAGTAACTTTTGAAAGTTGGAACTTAATTTGTTTGATGCACAAAGCATGACTAAAATCAAATGGGCCTCTAAGGACATTCAGTTTTCTCTAAGTAGGTACTCTTAATAAACAAAGATCATTAGCTTATTAAGTAACTGATGCAAATTTTCGTATCTTTCCTATTATCTCATACATAACTTATATGATGAATTGAGATGATACTCTTTCAATACTTTCTACGTTATCGAGGTCCAATCTCAGTAACCATTCAACAAAACAATTTTCTTGATTTCATTTTAGTCACAAATAGTAATATTCAATATTTTATACACTTTACTATACGAGGTTATACATATACTCGTATATAAGTCAGGTTTTGATTATTTGCTTAATGTACCTTCAAAATTCAATTAATGTCTAAATAATCACGAAATAGACACGGGTTACAAGCCACATCAGTAGCAATGTTATTGTTTCCTTTGAATTTGCCGACAAACCAGTCAAAAGTCGTTCACTTGTACCCATCTCTACTGAATTTATTCAAATGGCGGTAAATACGCACGTTGATAATGGTGTGTCCATTATTTACATTTGCCTAAATTTTTTATTTCTTTTTCTTGTATGTAATTTTCATTGATTGACGTAACAAACTTCTATTGCGTCCTTGAATATACATTTTTTATTTCATCATTAGCCATTAATAATCCGTTTCAATTATTTGTGAAATATATGTTCAGTATTGTAACAGATTATAAGTACAGTTCATTTAATAAAATCGGTGTTTTTCTTTTTTGAAATCATTCCAGATGGCTTCATCAGCTACGTCTTCGTGTATCTCTTCTTCTCGAAGGATGACAGGAAGTAACAGAACCATTAATAATATATTTAGCAAGAGAAATAGAAAAAGACATCTCGATTCACTGTATAAAACTGCAATAAAAAACAACCTAAAAAAAACCGGATATCTTAGCCCCGATGCTGAAGGAGTTCCAGTTGATAAAACCTGTGTGGTTTGCTGTGGGACAAATGATCCTGTAAGTTTTATTGTAATAATTTGTAATATTTTATGTCGTGACTTCTTTTCCTAACTATACGTTCACTAGCGCCTACGTTATTCTTTTCAGGGCAATTTGACCTTATGCAGTATTTGTTCCGACGCTTACCATGCATTATGTCACTTACCAAGCATTCCAACAGAATTAAGACCTTTGGATCAATGGCAATGCAACAAATGTGTGGTGTCCATGTATGGACTTTCAAATGATGTTTATGGCATTTCACTTGAAAGTCAAGTGTCTCTTTGAAAAATAGAAATGAAACATTAATGACAGTTTTTATTTTGATTTCAGTCAAAAAAATGTAAGTCTCATGTGCAATTAAGAAGTACAAAAAATAAAATGACTCTTGTAGGTTTCAGTTTTGCAAACTTCATAAGTTAACGTCAAGTTCTTAATTTTTATACGCCTGATATGCTCGGCAAAATTAAAGCTAATTATCAGCTGAAATTTTTAACTCAAAGATTATTTAAATACTTTTTAATGTAATTATAATACTTTTGATTGCACACACGCTAAAGTCAAAAAATCGATACCACAACCTTGAATCAGCGATATGTCCAGATACTCAACTATTGATATATTCATAAGTATCTCATAGGTTTTTTAACTTGTCTCATGGACTGCAAGTTATTGAATCACTTAAAACCAGTCTTAAAGCAAAAGTTGTTTATTTGTAGCCCTTGTATTGTTAATATAAAAGAGTTGTAAATATCCATTTTAACAGATTTCACAGGTTTATTGTTGTTGTTGATTAAATAAGTAAGCGTAGAGTACCACCAGCAACAAGTAAAGACATGTTGTGAGCAGTAGTTGAGTTGATAGGGTGTTTATGTAAAGATCCAAACACGCTTCCGAGTTTGACTTCAAGTTTGAATTTTGGAGTTTGAGGTCAAACTCGCGTTACCGTGAGTGAACAGGAGCGGACTGCCACACAATAAAGAAAAAATTGTTGGTTTAATGGTTAGTGATTCTGACTTGCAACCAAAATCAAAAATACCTGTCAAACACTCATATAATATAGGCAGCAGGAAGATATCGTAGTAAGCCACTTGTCCTGCTTAAGCTGAACTCTAACGGATATACCTATATCGCTCACGTTACTTAAAGTATATTTGAGAATGATATAGAATGGTTTCTTTAACGTTGTCAATGCGGGAATATCTTCGCTCTTTTCATCCATTGTAGTATTTGTGATTCAGTCGCATGTCATACAAATAAAACTTAACTAAATACTCTTATCTTATTTGACCCTTATCAATAGGTATTTTGTAATGACTATTAAGCAAATTACAAATAATATAATTGTCGTAGAAATTATTTATTAGTTTTAATAGTGATTGTAATACAATGGTATCACAACCTAATGATAGTGTACACAGATCAAATTACCAGGAATGTGTAAAAAATATTTTTTACAGGCAAATAGCTTGTCTACTTTCTATTATTTAACGTGAAATATTTTCTCATGGTACCATGAGCTAGTAATTAGTCAATTGTTGTAGTATTAATTAACTAGTTAACCTTATCTACCTGCGTAAAATTTAAAAAGCGTGGCCTGTCTCATCGCCGCGCCATTAGTATAGTCACTCTAGTGAGAGTGCGCAAACGAACGTATTTCTCGGTTGCAGCTCCACACTCACAATACTCTTTGTAAACACAAGCCATACAACAATAATGTATTTCTATACAGAATATAATTAATCGTTCGATTGCCTATATGAAGAGAGCGTCACAATTGTGAACTATACCAGCGATGCAACGTGTCGGCACAAGCTACCTTTGTAAGTACGTTTACTCTTCTGAGGAACTATCGGACGCTCTCCGTCCTTATGCTCTATCGCCAAAGGAGATATGGACATTGGGATATCTTCTGGAAATAGAACCAACGTCATCGAAAGCAGTAGGTATATATCAATCCACCTCCTCGACTTAGGTCGTTGTCGGTCACTACGTTGGATGTGAACGCTAAAGAATTTGCACCTGGCTCTCAATGCGACAGCGGTTGTGTGTCGTGAAGTTCGACTACACGTTCTGACAGTGATGATGAAGAAGCAGTCGTGGTGGATTATTTGTGTGACAAAAAATTTAAAATGAGTCAGAATGGTGTGTTTTACAATAAAGAGTCGTGTCAATACCATTGGGGACGTGTGAGTACGGACTGTCATTACTAATGTTGCAATTCAATTTAGGGTTCTAGAGGATCCAGGTCCGCTTGTCCAGGCATGAACGGACCACTCGATGGCTACGTACATGCTCATTCTCCTCGGTGGTGGTGTTTGTGATATTAACACAGAGATGTGTTACACCACGGTAGGATTGGAATTGACTAATGTTGCAGTTATTGCCTTTGATGGCCGACTTGTATACAATACAATAGTTAAACAGAGCTGTCCTATAATCGACTACATTACTCGATTCTCGGACATCAGACCGCGAGACCCAACACGCACGACCAAGACTCTGCGAGAGGTACAGCATGATATTCTTGAATTTGTGGGAACAGACACGATCCTTGTTGGACATGCGTTGGAAAATGATCTGCAAGCACTGAAATTGTTACATGGTGTTGTAATTGAAACTTGTACGTTGTACCCGCACTTGCGAGACCTCCCGATGCGACGACCATTATGAGCCCTTTCGGAGAAAATCCTCAGGTGCATTGTACAGAGTGGAGATAACGGACATACACCGTGAGAAGACGCTCGTGCAGCTATACGAATAAACCTAGTAATGTTAAAAGTTCACGAAGAGCGGGTAAACCGCGCTCGTAAATACAATCAGCTGCCAATGTTGCAGCCGTACAATCCAACACTCTGAATATTATATTATAATATTATAATAAGATTTAAGGCTATTATTCTATAGACGTGAACAGTCATTGAGCGACAAATTCACGTCACGTCAACGGGGTACACGTGCTGTGAAATAAAGGTGATATTAAAAAAAGGCATGCGTTTTTTTGTTACTTGTTGGAACGAAGTTCCTTACGGCAGGCTTGGAGGGGATAGGGATTTCGCTGCGGGACCGAACTGAAAAAAATGTGATAGTAAAACCGTAAGAAAAAATCCGTGGAAAAAGTGCGTGGAATAAATCTGTGGAAAAAAGTGCGTGGAATAAAACCGTTAAATGAGACGTGTTTTGTTATTTCAGTTGAAATTTGAATTACGATGTTTTTTTTATTTTAAGGAATTTATCATTTTATTTCCTAAAATGCTGAATTTCCTAAATACTTTCTTGTACTTAAATAAAAACTAATCAGCAAAATTTAAGAGAAAAATCAAGAAAACCTACATAAAATTGAGCACGATTTTTTTTGCAAATTGTGTCGATTCCACATTATCCGAAGGAACTTCGTTCCTACCTGGTGTCCCACGACACCATTCATTTTCTTGTAACATAACCTATCCACATTAAATACACGTTTATACACAATTTCTATAAGAAATATTAATACACAGGTTAAACATTGTGTCTTTATCTAAATACGTCATAATATTTACTAGATTGTTTTAAAGTTAAACAAATATTAGTAGTGACACCATTGTGTATTACAACCCGTTACAATGTTACATTAACCCATTCTGCTATTTGCGTGTCACTACGCGCAGAGCCGTAAAACTATGACTGTTAGGTTTCTTTGCTATATAAAAGTAATTGGTAGTGTAGCCGTGCACAAACTACTTTTCAGTGTTCAATTTCACATTTTATACAGTCTACGTCATCGTTAGAAATAACCATACATTAATCTGATATTCTGAGTCTGAAAAAAATAATGGAATAGAATAAGGCAAATATCGGTTAAACTATTGATTATTACAAAACAACCTTGTAAAATTTCTTGTTTATATAGAATCACATGATTATGGTTAATCAAAAAATGAGAACTTTTGAAAGTGTGAGAAGACTACAGAAGTTATATAGAAAAGGGTGAATAAAATAATTTATGAGTAGTTTTGAATAGATCTTTTGATAAGGAGTACCTAAGTAGTTTTGAAAATAACTAAAAAAGTGCTAAAACATTAAATGAAATTACTCAACGTCGGTTGCATACGCTGTGTAGGGAGCTAACTATCTATTTCATGGATGTGAACGCCCCTCTCCCCCCCTTCGGTGTCGCCCCCCATTGTGCTATACTGGCGGCGGTGCGGTGGCATTGGAATTAGAATGGACTGTTCGATTTCAATAAATTAAAAGATAATTTACATGTGTTAAAATAGTCCTGTTTATGTAATGATTTATTTAGATAAGGATCAATACAAAGATATGAATGACTTGGTCTGGCTTTGGTGGGTGCTTCTATTAACTTTTAAAATGTTAAATAGTAGTTCTAGTGACGTAATTACAACAATTAGACATATGTTAATACGACATAATAATGAATGATTTTCGCAGTCCATGCAATAAAAGATATTTTCAGGCATTTTTTTGTACACTTTGGTATAGTTTCAGTAAGGATCCTTATTTTTTTTTCATTGTATATGCATTGTGTTTGACAGTATACAGTATAAAGTGACGTTGTAATTATATGAACTGTAGTGCTCCGTTTCAAAACACACGTTTTATTTTACATTTGGCTATTGATCGTAATAATAATTGTCTGTGTAATTTTAATACAATTATAAATCTCACTGCTAAGTGTTGTGGCAGTAACGCCGTGTAGAATTTCATTTTTGAACCAAGAACATGCCAAAACTTATTCGTATCACTAAGATTTGATTTGATATCCTAGCAAATAGGTACAATGATTAACCACCACTCAACCACAGTGTCGTTAAGTAACAATGTTAAATTTATCACGAAACAAATTCGTATATCGTGTTTTGTGCAGAGTGTTTAATTACCTATGATCACTAATTATTGCATGTGACATAATAATTAATATTATAGATATGCCTCCTATAATACGAAGAAATATACAAACCAAGCTAATTACCGATCTAATCATACTGCCCAAGAACGTGACAACCGAAATGAATGTGAAAGAATTCGGATATCACAAACGCGTGAAGCGCGAGCGAGACATTCAACTAATGATCGCGCAAGTTTCAGTTACAATGTGTCAATTGACTACAGTAACTACCAATGTGTTGTTATTGGTTCTATGAACTCGGTTTACTGACATTGTAAGGCATTGAAATATAAAAACGAAGCCAGTGGATTGTGTTGCGCAAATGTTATAGTGAAATTGATACCATTGGCTCCACCACCAGAGCCATTGTACTCATTGGTTTCAGGAATAAGAACAGACATATACACTTTTTGACAAATATCCAACAATATGTAAAAGTGATGCTGCGAAAACCATTCAGATTTCCAACAAACGATCTCTACAAAGAATATAATACAACTTCAATGATTTGTCTAAACCAGCGTCGTGTATTCCGAATCCCACTTTCTACCATAAATACCACCTTCATAAAAAGACAGACCATCTATCTCCGCCCTAAAGTGTACAACAAAATCTGTCAAATACATATAGGTATTATTAAGTTAACTACCAAGGAAGTAACGAGACTGATAATTAAATGGCTTTTGAATCTTTCATACGATGAAACTGAATGGATTCTTTCATACCACGGGTAGTAGTAGCAAAGAATAATACACACGTACACACACATACACATACACACACGTACACATACACACAAAAGACTCACTCTCAGCTACAGACCAACTTTTATACTATTTTTTCTGTTTTGTTTTTGTTTGTTTTGAACCTTGTTTTAATTTTATTTTATATTCTATTTCAACTAAACTTTATAAAATATTCAAATATTGTGAAATCTCATATTGGTTGCCGCGACGCAAGCCACGAACTTAGTGTCGGCAAGATTTTATGTCAACTTTCAAGGTATGTATTATAGCAGTTAATTATAATTACTTTAGCGAACAATATTTTTTCTCACATAAGTTAAGATGTATCTGTCTCACCAATCTTCCATTTCTTAATTATTAAGATCCTAATCATCATTTAGTCATCACATCACTTGGTGATTCAGTCTTAGTTACAGTTTTATTATTTTGAAACACAATATAATTATTTGATGATAGATATTAGTTACAACTAAATATTATATATTGAGGTACCTATGCATATAAAATATTATTTAGAGATTAGGAGACAAATATAATTTTTAAGAACAAATATTATTTAAGTTTGATCACTGACAATCCATAAATTTGTACCCCACATTAATTATTTAATTTATTTTATTTTATAGTGTTTAGGACAAACGTAATATTTTTAATATACAGATACAAGGCCAAATATATCACAGAGCAGGTTTACTGTTACCTGTGTCAGATAGCAGTTACAAATTCCTGCAAATTTATTTTATGGGTAATTCACCACAAGAAATTAATCTGCGTTGTGTGCATAACAATTTAGTAAAGAGGTCTATTGTAGAACAATTAGAAATTTTATTTCATGAACACAATCAATTGATTATATTGTTTAAAACTGCACTAGATCTGATGCCATCTGATAATCACAAAATTGTAATCAGAGATGATAAAACACCTGCGGGTCAACATGCAAGACGTTTTAATGCACCAACTATTGATGAAGTTGCTATCGTTGTAGTCGGAGCAAACTTGGAATCCCGTGATATTGTTTTACATCGTCGGAATGATCAATTACAACGTATAAAGGAAACACACCGCTCATATGATGTACTGCAATATCTCTCTTTTCTTTCTCAATAAAAATGATAAATCCCATTACAGGTAATTAAAATATTATTTTAGATATGGCGATAATATCTCAGTCACTATATTATGTATTTTAATTTTATATTTCAGTTATTAAAACAAAATCTATTTATTAATCACCTACTATTCATACCACCCAATGATTCGGGTAAATGAACATAATCACATATTGAAATGTCGGTGATTATATCGCAAATGTTTGTTGACATGTATGTTAAAATTGAAACGGAGAGATTAACATTCATCATTCAGGTTGAATGGGACCAAACTCCGATCTGAAGAGTATATTCACCTTCGAGATGCGATTAATACTGATGGAAATGCACAGAATGTTGGTCGAATGACTATTCTTTCAGCAACATACATCGGAAGCCCTCGACATATGCACGAATATGCTCCAGATGCCATGTCGTATGTTCGTCATTATAGTACAGCAGATTTGTTCATCAAATTTACATGCAATCCGCACTGGATAGAAATCAAGCAGGAGTTATTTCCTGGGCAATCACCCATTGATTGTCATGGTATTACAGCCAGAGTCTTTCAACAAAAATTAAAACCCTTAATGGATTTCATTGTAAAACATTGTGTTTGGTAAGACAACGCTGCTGAATGTATTCTGTAGAGTGGCAGAAACGAGGACTGCTACATGCACACATTTTGATTGGGTTAGTTGAAAAGATAAGGCCAAATGAAGTTGATGCAGTGATATCAGCTGAAATCCCTAATGTACAAGAAGATCATGGATTGCATGGAGTAGTTATCAAAAATATGATGCACGGTCCCTGTGGAACTCTTAATCAAAATTCAGCCTGTAAAATGGATGGTAAATGTTCAAAACGATATCCACGGACATTAATATCGGAAACAATTACTGGTAATGACGGTTATTCACTGTATCGTCGCCGATCGATAGCAGACAATGGAAGATCATAATTGTCAAATTAAATCAACCAGATATTGAAATAGATAATCGTTGAATTGTTCCATATTCACCAATTTTCTTTGTTAAAATTGGTGAATATGTTTTCGAATGTACCATTTTAAAACTAGAAAGAAACATTTAAAATTGTTTCTTCTAGCTACGTGTAAGTAGATACGACACCAGCAAAATAAGACCCAAAACTCGGGGGGTTAAAGCAACGCCATAAATGCATTTTGTACAACAAAACAGTCAAAAGCTTAGAGATAAGAGTTGATATTGATTTCTTTTGTCATTCGTTCATTTACTCTGTGAGATGTTGGGCTACAACCAATTATATCGAAATATCTCAGATGGCACATTTACAGTTGGTAGTTCCCTATTACTTCTTCATACGTATACTTTTTTATACGGAACTTACACCACTGGACAAGTAGTGTTTAGTTTTAATCCCTGTGAATGGTGCTCAGAGAAGGACGTCTGTTTGTTAGTGGTTTCAAGACTTGATTACACCAATTGTTAAGTGGTAGGGAATTAGTGACTTTGCACAAGTGTTTTCAAATTGTTCAAGTTTTCCTTGAGAAAAGGTGTATAAATAATCAGTGAAAGAACTACAGACTTGGTCTACAAATCGTTTTAAATATTTTACTAAGGTAAGTTTATACATTTTAAACTGAATTTTTTTTCTAACGAGGTTTCGACATAGCAGCCTAACATTAGCGAGCCTAATTCGGTTGTTGATTTGAATATAAACTTTGTTTATTTAGTTACTTTTCAAGTTTTATAATTTCTTTTAAAAAGTAAACTCTAATTATTTGCGATATTTATATTCAATACGCTAAGAGATAATAGTTATTTATTAAATCCTGATGTTTAACTTTTTCGACATCATTTCAGATGGCGTCACCAGCTTATTCTTCATACATACCTTCTACTCGGAAAAGGAAAGGTACATCCAAGAAATGTGATAAAACCTTAAGTAACGGAGTTAACAGTATTATATTCTATAAAAATGTGTTGCGCAGTCTGGCATATATGAGTATGTGAACAAGCGCTTTAAAGTGGAAATAAAACTATTTGGTTCCTCTAAATATTATGTACCTAGCAAGAAAGGAAGAAGTATATCGGTTGATCTTTTCTCTTTTAGTTCAGCTAAATCACTCTACAAATATGCTATTAAGAATAAAATAAGGAAAGCTGGCCTTGATCTTCAGTCAGATGATGAAGGAACTCCACTACCTGAAAGTCAAATGTCCCTGGATGACAGTAACAGTGTAGATTAAACAGCACAAAGTACACCGCCAATAGACTCATTTCTTAATACACATGAACTTAATAGAGTACCCTCAGAACTTGCTAATGACATATCAATGGATCCAAGTGCTCCAGATGTAACAAATTGGACGATGTTTTTAAAGGAATATTGACCAGAAGGAGCTTTGATTTTGAAAGAAAAGGTAAATATTATACTAGTGGTAATGAATACACTCTTACAAAGTTTAGAGTTCTATTTCTGCATTTATACTAATAGATTTGCAAGATAATAGAATGATGATGATTTAATAGGATGGCTGTCAGGAGCTAGATCTGACCTTATATACAAAACCATTCATTATAAGAATTTCGTATTTTTACACACTTGAGAGCTGAAACTTCAGGAGTTCGATGGCCAAGCACCGAGTACGACGCGACTTGCGGATATCCTCGAAGCTGATTGTCTCGATAGTTCTTTGCATGTGTCTCTCTTTTAAAAACACAAATAGAAATACTAATTACTGATTGGCTTTTTTATTTAAGTCCTCTAATTATGTTGATCAGATGTGTGATTCAGAAGTAAAAAAATATAACTTGAATCTTAAAATTTTTGCAAACTTCACAAATTAATGTTAACTGCTTGATTTATCTAATCGACAGCAACGATATGGCAATTTAACAAAAACATCGGATTATGAGACTTAAGGAACATGGTGTGTACTCGTGTTCGTGCACACTCGAGTGCACTATAATATCTCCCACGTAGGTTACTAGTCTCCGTTCAGACTGGTTGTCCTGGTCAAAATCGGCTAAAAGTATATAGGTACATCACACCACCATATAGTGCTCCATTTGAAGCTGATAGTACTCTACTCTTTACAAACAAACACTTGAAATCTCTGAAAATAGCAACGGCAATGGCAATTTTTGGCATGCTGGCACTTACCCCCCGAATAATTTTTTAGAACAATACAGAAAATCTTATTTTAAAATGTTAATTTAAATTTCACGCCTTCTCTATATATTTCATTTATTTATTTTATGTTTTTCTTCATATTTAATTTTTTTTTCTTCTTTAAATTTTTCTTTTGTTAATGGCAACTTTATTTTCTCTACTCTGTGACACTATGAGAAAAAATATTGTTAAATGTTTTAACTTGAAATAAATTGTAATTCAAATCTAAACCAACTTATTTAAATTGAGCAGATTATGCGCCCAGATGCCCTCAAAAAGTTAAAAAGTGTAAACCAAGTAATAATTACATTAGTATATAAAAGTTACAAAAACTAACCTAAATATAACCAAAGTGGAACCGCCAAAAGTTTTGCAAAAAGTTGAAAATGTCTTCAAATAACCCACTGATGTTAATAGAAAAACGAACTGGCCGTGATAATTACTCCACATGGAGATTTGCCGTGAAAACTTACCTTGAACACGAGGATTGTGGGATTGTGTTGAAAACCCAACCGGCGACGCTGAAAACCAACAACGTGATCTTGAAGAAAGTTTAGCACAATCTGGCAAATGCTTTTGATGAGTCAGGGCTAACACGCCGAGTAGGTTTACTTCGTGAATTATGCACCAGAAGCCTCATAGAGTGTCATAGAAGAATATGTTAGTAAAGCAGTCACCACAGCTCATAAGCTACGCAACATCGGATTCAAAGTGGATGATGAATGGTCGGGAACGCTGCTTTTATCCGGTCTACCCAAGACATACAAACCGATGATTATAGCCATCGAAGGTTCTAGTATGAAAATACGTGCCATTTCAGTTAAAGCTGAAAGTCCATGTTGTTTCAAATGCAACAAGTATGGTCATATGTATAAGCACAGAGTGCAAGTCTAAGCAAAAGCAGAAACCTGAAGGTTCTAACGATGCTGCATTTGTAGCTTCTGTCAATAACAGCGATGCCTGGTATGTAGACTCTGGTGCCTGAACGTAAAGATCTTGTTCAACATTATATATTGTACTATCGGTGGTAGGGCATTTTACGCTTAAATGAGGGACAGTCTCCTGTACATCCGGGTCACAGATGTGCGAAGGTTCTTTTTACACTTGAATCGCGTCAAGTATTCAAAGAACCCTTCGTGCCCCGTCAGCAACAGTCTATTTGTCTTTGAAACATACAGATTTCATTATTCGAGCTTTAGTTACCAATTACTAAGTCTTTGAACGCTAAGTGCCTTGTATTCAAAGAATAATAATACTGTTTCACAGACAAAACTCTCTGATTTTAATATTTTTTGGTATTAATAAACACTCGGACACAAACGCAGTCTACAGCCTACAAATTTCTTCTGAAATTTATTCTAAAATTTATTCTAAAAATAATGAATTCCAGATTTATGTACCTATTATTATTTATGACGATGACGTGTAGTATATAAAATATGAAATAGAGCACTGAAAAGTAGCCATATATCCATTTTTAAAACCACATGCACTTGATAGAGCATTCCCACAAATTGCTGATGACATTCTTTTGGATCTAATGCCAGGCGTAACAAATTTGATAACAAATAATAATCACAAAACCTGTGTGGTGTGCTCTGGGGCCGATGAAACTGTAAGTTTCGTTCTAGTCATTTCTATCACTTTGCGTTATGATTTTGTCTCTTAACTAAACGTTCATTAACGCTTGCAATTTTTTTCAGGATATTCTGACTACATGCAATATTTACTCCGACAACTACCATTCACTATGTCATTCACCCTGCATTTCAAGACAATCAAGAGCTTCGAATCAGTGGCAACACTCAACACTCTCAGAGTATGTTGATGAAATGTTTACAGATTTAATGCCAGACGTAACAAATCGGATAACTAACAATAACAGAACAGGTGTGAAACTGTAAGCTTCATTCTTCTACTATTTTGTGTTACGATTTTGTCTGTACCATGTTCATTAAAGCTGGCGTTTTTTCTCAGGGTATTCTGCATGCAATATTTGTTCCGGCACCTATCATTCACTATGTCATTCACCCCGCATTTCAAGAGAATCAAGAGCTTTGAATCAGTAGCTGTGCAATAACTGTAGAGTTTCTTAACCAACAGTTGTGCAATAACCATCAAAAATTACGACGCACTTCAACAAAAAGACCGAACCCTCAACCCTGAGGCTGTTCTCGAGCTACCTTAGCGACAGGGAGATGACCGTGCAGTACGCGGGTAACGCAGTCACGACTGCAACCAATAAAGGATGCAAACAGTGATCCACCTGCAATCCTCTTCTGTCTTTAGAGCTGCCGAAACGTTGCAAGGCCCACGTTCAGGTTTTCGCCGTCGATATTTTGGTCGTCGCCTCAGGAGGGACCACATAAGATGTGCGACTTAGTACCCAGAGGGCACTGGAGGACGTTGCGGATTGGGGGAAGGCATATAAGATGCGCTTCGCTGTCCATAAGACTCAGACCATATTCACAACGCGCAAGCAAAGAGCCACTGTGCCGCATTTGACCTTAAATGGTACTGAGCTACACTTCAGATACTCCCTTAGGGTCTTGGGACTCACCATCGACAGTCGGCTTAACTTTGGGGAGCATTTGGTGGGTGCATATCGGAGAGCGGTTGCAAGCTATAAGAGAGTCGCGAGAACGGCTTCGGCGTTCAAACTCTAATGTGCTGCGAATAATATAGCAGGTGTTTAAGCCCACAGTCCTATAAGCAACCAATGTATGGAGTTGCCAAGAAAAAGTGTAACCGGGTGTTCTGTCGGGAATTCTTCCTCAGGATCTGAAAGCACAGGAACTGCTCAAACTTACAAAGTTCGGAGGAGACGCTCCCTGTCTGCACTGCCCGACTATAGAATGGAGAGACGCCTTAGCCCTTTTGACTTGTCCCATCCCGCTCTTAGAAAGGAGCTGATACATCTGCGCGTGTCATCACTGGAGGAACTCGACCAGCTGGACCCGGGCAGAGTCCACATATACACAGATGGTAGCAAGCTAGAGGGTCATATTGGTGGGGGTGTCACTATATGGCGAGGAGGACGAAAAATCGGGCACGACCGCTTCAGACTCTTTGATCACTGTAGTGTGTTTCAGGCAGAATTTGTGGTCATTGCCGAGCTCTTTCAATGGCGTAAAAGAACACTAGAAAAAAAAGGCGTGACGCAAAAGGATACTAGGAACAGGGAAGCGTGTATTCTCAGCGACTCAAGATCAGCACTGGAAACCCTTGCCGATCCTGATTCCCTTCACCCCATCACCAACCACATCAGGTGCCAGTTCACCGAATTGGAAACGAAGGGAGGGGATGTGCAGTGCGTATGGATCAAGGCACAGGCAGGATCACCAGGAAACGAGAGAGCTGACAAGTTAACTAAGGAAGGAACCCTAAAAGACAAGAGAGCCCCAGTGTACACTGATTTTCCATTGTCCAAGACCAGGTACCTCGTCAGAACATCAACGATTGAAGAATGGCAGATGAGGTATGAAAAGAAAAAACCACACAACTTTATCTTGAAAATGTGCAGGGAGCCTTCAAAATATTTGGAGCCTGCAACCACACCAATGTGGGGACACAACTACTGACTGGTCATGGGGGTGTCAAAGCATACTTGCACCGGTTTAAGCTTGCTGATTCCCCGAGGTGCATCTATGATGATGTGACAATAGAGACAGTCGAGCATCTTATTAGACACTGTCCAAGATTTATGTCACTGTGTCACGGCTGTGAAAGTAGCCTCGGAATCGACCTTAGCAAATGTAACCTGGCAAAGCTCGTTAGGCACGAGACAAGTAGAATCCTGTTCCTACAGTATGGCACAAGAGTCATAAAAGCTGCTGGCAGAACAAACGGCTCAAGAATGTAGTAAACTAAAGAGTCCATTTTAGTTTTGTATATTTTTAATTTCAAGTAGTTCATTTTATTGTTATATTTTAATATTTTTGGATGGAAAAAAAACAAAAAAGAAGGTGCATGAAAATATAGACGTGCACACCCAAAAAGCACTATTTTAAAAATGTTCAAGTGACATACTAATCCATAACGTCAATCACATAGGAAAAAAAAATCACCTACGTATCAACCGTAACCATGTGATTCTACATAAACAAGACATTTTGCAATATTGTTTTGAAATATTCATTAAGCTAACCAAAATTTGTCTTTTTCTATTCCATTAATTTTTTCAACCCTAAATAGTCATTAAATTAATATTAATAGAATTACAAAAGTGCGCTCTGAAATTGATTAAAAAAAGAACGAATCTCAGATTAATATATTATTATTTATGACGATGACGTAGACTATAAAATATGAGATTGAGCACTGAAAAGTATATAGCAGATATATGTAGTTATGTATATAGCAGTGACAGTTTTACAGCTCTACCCACAGTGACACAAAATAGCAGAATGATTTAATGTAACATAACAACAGGTTGTATTACACAATGGTGTTACTACTAATATTTGTTTAACTTTAAAATAATCTAGTTAATATTATGACATATTTAGATTAAGACACAGTATTTAACCTGTTTATTAATATTTCTAATAGAAATTGTGTATAAACGTATATCTTAATTTGGTAGGTTATGTTGCAAAAGTAAATAACAAATAAAACGCATGTCTTTTTTTTTTCATATCACATTTATTTCCATAATTGCAATTCGAACCCCCATGCTACACAGCACGCGCACCCCGTCGACGTGACGAATTTGTCACTCAATATCATATACCCAATACAATCACCTTAAATCTTATTATAATATTCGGCGGCACAGAGTGTTGGATCGTACGTCTGTAACATTGGCAGCTGATTGTAATTACGAACACTTTTTTCCCGCTCTTCGTGAACTTTCAACATTACTAGATGTATAGCTGCACGAGTGTCTTCTAAAGGTGAATGTCCGTTACCTCCATGTTGTACAATGCGCCCGAGGAACTTCTCCGACAAGGCTTGTAACGATCGTCGCATTGGGAGGCCTCGTGGGTTAGGGTTCAACGTACAAGTGGCAATCACATCGCCATCTAACAATTTCACTGCTTGTAGATCATTTTCCAACGCATGTCCAACAAGGATCGTATCTTGGTCGTGCACGTCAGGTCTTGCGGTCTGATACCCGAGAATCGAGTATTGTAGTCGATTACAGGACAGCTCGGATTTACTATTGTATTGTATACAAATCGGTCATCAAAGGAAATGACTGCAACACTAGTTACTTCCAGTCCTGCGGTGGTGTAACACATTTCTGTATCAATACCATAGACACACCGCGAGGAGAATGAGTACGTACGTAACCATCGAGTGGTCCGTCCATGCCTGGACGAGTGCCACTCCATACGTGAAAAACAACTATACTGCATCCTCTTGAACCTCAAATTGAATAGCAAACCTCGTAATGACAGTCCTTACTCGCACGTCGCCAATGGTATTGACACGACTCTTAGAGCCAGGCACATTTTTTGTCACAACGTACACACAAATAATCCACCGCAACTGCTTCTTCATCATCACTGTCAGAACGTGGAGTGGAACTCCATGACACACGACCGCTGTCGCATTGAGAGCCAGGTGCAAATTCTTTAGCGTTCACATCCAACGTAGTGACCGGTAACGGCCTAGGTCGAGGAGGTGGATTGATATATACCTACTGCTTTCGATGACGTTGGTTCTATTTCCAGAACATATCCCAATGTCCACATCTCCTTTGGCGATAGAGGATAAGGACGGAGAGCGTCCGATAGTTCCTCAGAAGAGTAAACGTACTTACAAAGGTAGCTTGTGCCGACACGTTGCATCGCTGGTATAGTTCACAATTGTGACGCTCTCTTCATAGAACCAATCGAGCGATTCATTGTACTCCGTATGAAAATACATATTTGTTGTGTGGTTTGTGTACACAAAGTGAATTGTGAGTGTGAAACTGCAACCCAGAGTGACCGCCTCTTCGCAGCTGGCCACTGTAGCGGCTGAAGGGGAACACCCATCCCGTTCTACTGCGGCCACGTTCAGGGCGACATGAGGCACTGGTAAGTGCGCTTCCGCCGACCTATTCACCTGCGGCGAATTGCATCCGAGTGGAGATCGTCCTCCCGCACCTTCTACGCCGCCTCCTTCTGCGTCTTCGCAGAAAGTTACAATAAATAGAAAGAAATTACATCAATAATGTATCATTTGATTTGAATACTGTATTACAAACAAAAAAATTACAGATCATTAGAACTTTGGATGTTAGTAATAGGTTAACATTTTGTGTGTTTGCTATAAAGGTTTCTTAAACTAATGCCAATGTGAGGTGATAAACAAATAACCACAACTCTTTGTCGGCATACAGCCAAATGGAAAAGGAAAGCAATAAAATGACAAACTTTTCGAATTAGTTATATAACTATAGCAAGCAAACAATAGACTGAGTGATACAAAGACCTTACATGAAAAATTTGGACTAAGTTTTTTTCTGAAGGTGCTTAGTTTTGTTGGAAATTTAATAGCTTTCATTCAACATACTGTCGTTCAACGAAAGCCTCCCCAAAAGAGCGTCCACTGACCCGATCTTGGACATTCTGCATCGATCCGCCATTCATTTTTTTGTATAAATTTATGGAAGAGTTTATTTTGGGTTTGAGTTAGAGAGTTAAATACAAATAAAAATCTTAAGGATTACTCTCATATTATAGGATTAGTTTTCAGTTAAATTGTACATTTTGTTGCGTCTGCATTGGGAGTTTATATTCACTACAAAGTCCAACAAATGGAAAAATCGATCACAGCGGCATCAATAGGAGAGGACTATGTCCAGCAGTGGTCATCGACATGATGATGACGATGATAGGTTTCAACATGAACCGACACTTGCTAGTTAAGTCTTTGTTGCCAGCAAAGGTTTTAGGGATCGGTCTTGTGTATAACGTTGGTGTGAATTTCAAGTGTTATTTTTTAAATAATAGTTTAAAAATATGAGAGTACTACGGTATCCATATGGATGATGACGATGAGGATGCATATCCCGTTTATCGATGACCCGATATCAGCAATGGAGGGCAGGTTGCTACATTAAACGTCCGAGAAGTTTACAGAAAAGTGTACAGGGTTCGTTCTTTCCAGTCAGGGGGTTTTTACTACTAATTCTCTATATAAGTGGCCCAATATCATTCCAGAACTTGAAACCGTTGTTGAAGTTATTTAAGAAAATTATCAAGCTGCTTGACGAGATAGAGGTTTGTTGAAAAATGGTAACCAATGGATATTTACTTTGAGAGAAGCTTCAATTTACCAATGTCCATTAAAACTGAGACAGTTGTTTGTGGTGATATACGAGTATGATATGATATTTTATTTTCCTTCGGAGCCTCTCAATGGGACACCAAACGATTTGTATCAAGACATTACATATATAGCCCAACAACGAGGTTAAGATTATGATGTATAAAGCGAATCCTTGATATAGATTGAAAATACATTTTTGGAATTGAACGATAAAAATTTGAGACTTTGGATTGCATACTTCGAATCTATCACAAAGTGTACATACGTTTACTATATCACGCTGACCAGACGCGTGGCCATGGTTACTGCGCGCGCTATAAATTAATTAATTTTATTATATGTAAAAGATGATTTAAAAAACCCAATAAGTTATGTAAAAATTTTTGATTACACATCTGAAACAACTCAGTGAAATTTATCCTCATCTTACTTATATCGAAAGTTGTGATCGAAAGCAATCGGATAGTTGCAAGAATTTAATTTTAATCAGAATTTATGTTTATTTTTATCGACGTACGAATAAATTACAAACACGATCAATAAAAAAAGAAATAAGAGATTCTATGTAGTATAGGTACCTCAACAACATAATTCATACAATCTGTACAATCTTTTACACAAATTGTATGTTTTAAGCAAAATATAAGTAAAATTAGGAAATAACTTTTTTTACTAAGCTTATATTATCTAAAAGAATAGTTTGAGAGCCTTGTTAGTTTTTAGTGAACTATGAATGGAGTTGACTCACTCTTAATATTTTTTACACTAACACAATGCCAACACCTTGACGAATCAGATTAAATAACGTGCGTAGGAAACGATCACATCTTGGAACCTGATTGGTCAGGAGGCGGAGCATGGTCGATGCGTCACAATGAAGGAGCCAATACAAACAAAGAGGAGGACACTAAACGATGTGCACTGTGATTTCTAGTGATGGAAATTATTAATAAATGAAAATATCATGTGACATGTGGATTGTGAAAGTGAATTTGTAATTGTTGCTTCGACGTTTTCGAAAGATCTTTACAATTTTGTTTAATCTTATAATAAGTTGTGTTGCATTCAGTAATAAGTATCTTATTATATTTATTGCGAAGTGTTGTGACGTGCCTATATACAATAAATTTAGGTAAATTACGCCCCTTCCTATGTTTGTTAGATTAAGCCGATAAATATTGCGTCGATTTGGGTAGGATTTGAAATTACCCGATTGCAAGATCTGAATCCTTAGGGGGAGTGGGAGGGCACCAGAGGCCAGCCACATACTCCAAACTTATTAGTCCTCAAGTTTTTTCCCCTCGTCAACAAAAAAAATGGTAATTAATAAGAAGCGGCTCGCCTGCCTACCTGGTGGTCGCTTCGAACGTATGGCGATTTACGTGTTTCAGGACGCTAACCAACAGTGATTTGAACTTTGACAAAAAATGTTTGAATTCTGAATCAACTCCCGATCTTTAATTCTGGACACTCATTAATAATCAAAGATTTATAGTGCATACACAAAGAGATTTTTGGAAATTAAAGCGCAAATTGCCATGGCTCGTAGCAGCGTGTGCGAGACGAACGAATATGACGTTGCAGGTTCGAGGCCAGCTTCGACTGAACTTGTCAATTCTTTTTGCAAGCTAACTTCTTACGTATGTTACTGTGCAAATTTGTTTGATATTTATATATTTCGTTTTTGAAAAGTTAACAATACATGACTGATTCCTTTCTCGAAGACACGAATATTTTGTTGGGACGCTGGTGACGCCTGTAACTTTCAAATAGCAAGTAATTCCTCCTGAATTACTTCTAGAACGGCATTATTTCTACAAGGCGTTTCCTTATAGATAATAAATAAGTCTTTGTTTCATCTATTTAATAAACCACATTTAAGTCTTATGCTAGCACAAGATTTTAGAGCAGCGATCCTCTCCTGGATCAAAACTGACGACACCTTCTCCGATACTGTATGGCTCAGACTCTGCCCTTAATAAAATTTCGAATGAAAGTAATGCTGAATGTTTTCTCAACGTTACAAAAAAACAAAAACACAATTTCAATTAGGGCTTCCAAGTAGGGCTGCAGGATTCCATGCGATTTGCGGGACTGAAAAAAAACGTGCATACGACCCCTCGTCAGTGCGGTCACTCTGACTGGTAGCCAGTGGGTGGCGCACTGACAAAGGAACGAAACGCTCAGATTGCGCGGAGCTCGTGGCAGGAAGAGGTGTGAGTGAACGAGCGAGTGTCACCTGTTACTCAGTTTCAAAGTAAACCAAAACAAATAAGTTTATCTGCGTGAAATATTCTTAACAATTCAATTTAAGCTTTTATATTAAACATAAAAATGTCAAGTCCAGTGGAAAATAGTGACTTCTCTGGTAGTTCTTATATTTTGGGAGCATTTTCTCAAATCTAATAGCGATAGGGTTTACGGCAAAATATAAACTGTGCAATATTATGCTTAGAACCACCGCTAGACCAACTAAAGGATTACAAGTACATTTGAAATCTAAGCATCATGTAGTGGTTTTAAGCAAAAAAGGGCCCGAAAACGTAGTGTCGTCGTCAAGTGCCACTACTAGTTCATCCTACCGTGTATTATCTCCAGAATCACAGCTTAATCCGATATCAAGGCAAATGAAAATCACGGACCATTTTCCACTTCAAAACAGCGTGAAATCAATGGAAGAAAGAGTTACACGTATGACTGCAAATGACGGCTTACCCTTCAGTGTATTTGATAGCTACAACTTTGCTGGTTACAATTGTAACCACATCTTATTTTTGTGTTCGTTTATTAGCTTACAAACATCTTAAGGGACGTATTAGGATTGTGCTATTCTTGATTGAGATCATAATAACATGACACCTGACGAAGCTTGGACAAGACGCAATACACTCAAGCAACGTAATGGTGTTTGGATGCAAGATATACTTAAAAATTCACAAAGTATCGAATTAGAGGACATCTTAAATGAGGTGACAGAACCTGAAAAACTGAAAATAACGATGAAGATCAATCACGTCAAGGAAGAAGAGATATCTGAGTCAACTTTTTCAGAGGACAATGTAGTAAAAAATAATCAGGCAACAGTTGATCGACTCATCGAATACATCCACTGAGACCACGGGTATCAAAAAAAATAATAATTATGTAAGCTTTGTATAATTAAATTAGACATAACTAAAAACACCAACGAATTCTAAGATTTAAACGATTTTAATAATGCCCTTAAGAAAATGATTAATTTTAGAACGCATCCATTAGTTGCTTCTGGTTTGGTCGCGGTACTATGGTGACGCGGGCGAGCGAATCACGCTCCTGGAATTAACATTTTGTTTTACGAGGAAGTACCTTTTTCATGGCGTATGCGGGTTAGCGATAGGATTGCTCACCGTACTATGATAGTATACTACACAATGATATACTATTTTTTTTATTCTGAAAAATATTGGCGAGGTACAGTTTTGCCAGTCTTCCACTTGGAAGCAGCAACCATAATAGTAAGTTCTTCTCAATGTTAATTTTAAAATAGTTATATTTTTTTCAAAATGTTAAATTTAAAAAATGTTAATATTTAGAATTTTAACTCGACTTAAAAATAAGAAATAACGTGAATTTTAGATCATAGTCAGTTGTATTTACTATCACACGTGTGTTATTATTAAAAAATTGTAATGTTGAGATAATTTTTATGTAACTGTTAAATAATATTACTCTGTGAATTGAAAGTTATCAAATACTCGATTTACTGAACTGAAATAGGCTTTTGGATACAATTGGATCTATTATTCCTGTGTTCTAATTATCAGCGCGGTCCTTCAGAGGTTAAATCAATATGTAGTTTCCTTAATTCTTTATTTATTGTCATTGAATGTTATGATTATATATTTATAATTATAATTGATGTCTATTACCGTCCTTGTGAAATCTTTTTATTGGTTTAAGTACGAAAATTTTTAATTCTGGTTTGATTGTTCTATATTCCATGTAAAATATTTATTTATTTTATTATTGTAATCGCATCCAAATGTTGTTTATAAACATAGAATGTTCTATGATGCAGCCATTTGGGCCATTTGACAAAAACGGAACGTCATTAGCCGTAAATATATTGGCAATCCTAGCTAGCAATACATTGTGTTAGGAGAATCCCATGTCGGGGTTCCAGGGATTTCCTTTCTAGGGTATACCTGGTACCTGAGACGGCGTGTGGTTTTGATCGGTTCGAGTCTGACATAACCACCACTAAGTGGTATTGGGGAGGATATCCGCACAGAAAAGAAAAAAGAGAATCCCAAATTTGTATTTTGGTTTCAGTATGAAAGACTACTACGCATTCTTTGTTTAATTGTTAAGACGTCGTTCATTAATTTGGATCTTTGTTTTATCTTAGTTTTCACTTTAATAAACCTGCAAATAAAGCCAAAGTAAAGTTAAACGTGAAACTTGTTAGTTAGATGTCTTTCTAGAAAATATCTGAGTGGGAACGAAAAACGAAAGAGGAAAATGGAGTCTGAAGAAAAAATAAAAAGGTTACCTAAAATTAGCCAGTATTTTAAGAATGTTTTTAATGTAGATAAAACAAGTGAACAGTGCTCCAAAAGTGAAGAATTCAACATAACTGCATCCGATGCTGGACACCCAGATTCAGAACCAGAACTACGACCAGGTCTTAGCAAAAATTTTTTAACGGGAACAACATCATTGCACCATTGCATCTTCTTCAAGTGAAATGGTTTGTGATCGAAAACGGGCATTGTCAACGTAAGGGTCCTTTGCAAAATTTGCTTTGAAGGATTAGAAAGATTTCAACATGATTTTGGAAATTTTAAAAAGGAAGCAAACAATGTAGCTGAAGAGTGGTATATCATACCTGAATGTTGTAAAATCCGTCAGAAGAAAGTCAAACGTAATTTTAACGAACTTTACGAACATGAGCATCTGCAAAATCCAGAAAGATTGTTCAGAGTGAACATATTTTATCGAGTGTTGATTATCATTATTCATCAACTACAATCGTGTTTTCTTGCAATGAATGAAATTGTTTCCAATTTCAGTGTTTTGCAATCTGCTACTTTGCGAAATTTAAACGATACTGATCTTCTAAAAAAACTCTAGAATTTGTTGAACTATACATAAAAGACATATCTGAATCATTTGCCGAGTCAATTCTCAGTTTTCAGTCCACCTTCAGAGATAAAATTGAAAATATTTCGGATATTAGAGAACTAACTAATTTATTAATGATACAGAATTGTTATTTATTTATTTATTATTATTTTCTTTTTCTATATTAAGAGCCTGCCAAAGTGACTCTACTCTGCCTGATGGAAAGCATGAATAGAATCCAAGAGTTGTGGTCACCATACTCATTGTAAATGCAGACAATGCAAAATGGTGTCCTAGTAGATGCTTTTGCACGCCCCCCTTGGAGACGTAAAAGGCCTGACAGTCATCGTGGCAGTGTAAGGCTCACACAATTACCACGATAACTGTCACGAACAGAAAGCTCGGAGAAAAGAATTTTGTTGATATTATTGAGATATAAAAATGGTATTTTATTATAAATAGTCTTTTGCTTTTAAAAATTAAATGTTTAACAAAAAGGACTTTTTTATTTTTACTGGAGCCTTATCCAATGAATTTGCCACGGGTCTTATGTGTGCACGACGATGTTGTAGTTACACCACTGTCGGCCACATGTGGTAAAACATTTTAACAAGAATTCTACCCCGCTCGCTGTATTCACCGCACACAGCCCCCTCCGATTACCCCTTATTTCGGACGATGGCGCATGGTTTGATTGAGCAGGGCTTCCATTCTTACGAAGAAAGACTTACTTCTTTTTCGACGGGGGATTCGAATACTGCCAGAAAGATGAGAGAAAGTGGTCTCTAATAATGGACAATACTTTGAGTAAACTGATTGCAAGAGCCTTATATTTTAAATAATATTTTTTGAGCAAAAACAAAGTGAGAGCTTAGTTAAGGTCCTATTAGTATATATACGGCACACAGTGCGCGGTGCGAGAGGGGAGGTGTGCTTGAGTGTAAGGTGAACGCGGGCATACACGTGAGGGCAGACGTAGATTAATGTTTCTGTGTGATCTCGCCACAACGGCATTTTCGATAGGTTTTGTTAAATAATTCTTTGAATTGCACAGTTAGGTTAAATACTCATATTACTCATATTGTCTGGTTATGGTGATTTTGGTTTTATTCTTTATTTTTATGCTTGTTTTTCTAACAGATTTTGTAATTTCTTTAAATTTAGTATGTTCCAGCTATACATATTTATCGTACTTTCAAATTAAGTACTTACCTAGGTAGTAGTGTACTACAATTTATATAATTGTAATATTAACCTTATAAAGAAAGTAGAAAGTTATTAACATTTAAATATCATTGGATTCAATTTTTTTATGTAAATAGTTACTATATGTTCAAGTTATATTCAGTGTTTCTTCATAATTTGTTTTAATTGATTAGTAATTTGTATTTGTACTTCAGTACATAATATTTAAAAAGTTACTTTGATAGTAAGTAGTCCACTATATTTTCTAACAGTAATAAGTCTGTCTTAGTAATTTGATATTGTAGTTGGCTGTTACAGCATTTACATGGCACTAACTTGCAATACTTATTTAGTCGTTTCTGTTTAACTAATTCAAAATAGGTATTACTTTGTACCAATAAATATATTTTTTACTTTTGTAGTTTACTGTTTGAAGGTTTTTTTTTTGTTAAAAAAATATTTTATATTACGATTTTAAGTGATGGGTAGACTTAATAAGTATGCTTCAGAAAATGGTAGAAGGAAACGTTTGAAAAAAATTGTTGTACGAACTGAACAATATGACATATTGAACCGTATGAAACAAGCCCAACAAAAGATTACTGTTGTAAATCGTTGAGGAATTCCCTCGACTGTCTATGGTCTCCATCATCAGAGCTGTAACGGCATTTATAATCCATATGGCTGCAAAGTTCTCTTCAATACAAATTAATCAATCCCAAACACAAGGTACCTGCTTTAAATTGTTGAGGAGTTCCCTCGATTGTCTTGAGGGCTCCGTCATCAGATCGACTAAAGATCTTCATTAATCTGTAGTGCTTTAAAATACTTAATAACAAAATTAACAAACGCACAATCACCCCTACGATTTCCCTAAGTACCTCTTGATTTCTCTGCTATATCATGATCAAATCCTTTTTTTGTTATCATAGGACTACCCTTGAAACAGCTCCTTTTCAACAAAAAAACTATCATCACAATCGGTTTATAAACTACAAAGTTACGTGTGAATAAACAAAAATATATATATATACCATCGAATCGAGAAACCTTTCTTTATTAAGTCGGTTAAAAAGGTAAGGCTACTCCAGGATTCAAACAGAGAATCAACTACTTTAAAACCCGTTTACAAGTAATAACTCGCTGCTAGTCCTTAAAATCTATGTAAAATATTTCGTTGCACACCCATGTTAAGGTTAGGTAACTATGATATTATAATAATGTGATATAGCTACTGTGCAGGACTAGGGTTGTGAAGCTGACTATATGTTAAGGTTGGTCGATTACTGGGTATAAACTACAAATTAAACGCACTTAAATAAAAAAAATATCAATACTTATGAAGTTTTATTAGTGGAAGTATTTATAGGAATTTCATAAAGAAACAGTGACATATACTTAAAGTAAATTTTAATACCTTAACCCCAACACATAGTCCAGTCATCTTTCCTGGTTTGTAATTTTACTATGATACGATACAAAGCCAGTGCAGGTCCCAAAGGGAGTCCCAAGCCTCTGACGATATCGGCCCGTCTCGCTGTACTCAATGCTTCACCATCGAACTCCTGAAATTTACAAAGATATATATTCATTAATTTCAAATACGAAGTATCATATGTAATTATTTTCTACATGGGATTGCTAAACTTCCTACTGTGCTGAATGTTGTGAGTTTAATCCTTACATTTAATGTTTTTTGTTCAGAGCCTGGTAGTAGATCTATGTTGTGTTAAAATTCTCCTTCAACAAAGGATATCTTAGTATGAGGATTATCATTTAAATACATCATCAACACTTTTTAATAGTACACTGTTAGTATGAAACTTCTGGCCATTTTTTGTGTCAAGTTTTCCTTCTCCTTGCAGTGTTGTTGTCTTGTGCAGTTTGCACCCACAAGGGGACAAGGCAACAAGGGTGATGATACTCCCATTTTCTTAATCCGTCTCCATGTTATCATTTAAATAAAAAAATTAAAAAAATGTTTTGCAAGCGCTAGAACTGTGCTATTTAAAGATGTTAGGCTGGCTCAATTTTACTAGAGATATTTTTACTAAACTCATTATGGCTACATGTAACTAAAGTAAAATTAATTGAATACTATAAGTAAAACCACTAAGTACAGTTATGGATTCATTTTTACAGGGTTGCATATTTACCTGTTCTTTAAGAATTGGAGCTGCTTCTGGTAAATACTTAGTAAAATACTCAAACACATCATCAGTTGTCCAATTTGTTATATCTGGAATGCTAAGATCCATAGGCATGTCATCGCCAAGTTTTGAAGGTGCTCTATCTAATTCGTGTGGTTTCAAAAATGGATCTGGTGGTGAGTTTTGTGTTGTATAATCCACACTTCTACGAATTATAGCAGGTGAACTCACAACTGTTGGTCGAGATTCCAGACAATTATTGCATTCCCACTGATCCCAAGCTTTTAATAGCTCTGGAATATGTGGTACATGACATAATGAATGGTAGGAATCGGAACAAATACTGCATACTGTCAAAACACCCTGAAAAGAAATTATGGTAAACTTAAATAAATGATATTCATGTCAATGTTAAAAGGGTAAAATATCAACTTAAAATTGAACAAATAATTACAATAAAACTTACAGCATCATTCGTCTCGCAGCAAACCACACATGTTTTACAATGTGGACATTGCCAGGTATTATCAGGTCTAGGTTTTAATATACCAGAACCTGATTGGAGGCAACTTAAATGAGCTTTGTTGTTACAATCACGGCACTCTACCAGTCTATCATTAGATCCACGAGGTTTTTGCACTAGGCACACAGAACAAACACCTGAAGTCTCATGTGAGATTGGATCATCTTGTTCTAATTCATCACCACTGCCGTCCAAGGACAGTTGACTTTCCGATAGAGGCGTTCCTTCAGCATCTGACTTATGATGGCCAGCTATCATAAGTCTTTTCTTAATAGTACTTTTATTAAGTGATCCAACTGGTCTACCCCTCTTTCTCTTACTAGGTACATTATTATCAGAAGGATCAAAAACTTTTTTCGCCATTTTACGGCGCTCGCCAACACGCACACCAGCATTGCGAGAGGCACTACTACTTGCTCCATTACTTGAAATACCACCACGTTTCTTAGGCCTTCCCCTCATTCTTTGAGGAGAGGATCTGCATGAAGAATTAGCAGACGATGTCATCTGTAAATTATGTCAAGAAACAAGCTCTTATTTTCAAAGAAATATTAAATAAGAGAGTTGGGTTTGAATGTTAATTTTCTACAGCGTTGGTCTAATGGATTCAATGTCAAAGCTAGTAAAACAAAGTTTGTTTAATTATGAATTGCAATATTTGACAATCTAATAAAAAATATATTGTCTATGTAAAAGCAAAAAGTTTTCATACATACATTCAATGTACTAGACTCCTTATATAAATTTGTATAAAAATTGAAAAATGATTTTTTTTAAAATTTTACAATTGAGTTTAACGAAAAAATTTAACACTAACGGTAAGTACACAGGCTATACGATGTGCAAACGGAGGGTTGCCTATTTTGTTCCTGGCATAACGTTAGGGTTGCCAGGTGTAAATAGGTATTTCGCTCGTAGTTATTTTCACCTATTTGTTTAATCTATTAACCAAACATAAAAATAAGCGCTGTTTTATTGTGAATACGATGATATGCCCGTAAAAAGTCTGTCCTGAATAACGGTTGCCGAATTTTAAAAAGTTAAATTTTAATGCGACTGGAGACGCACAACAAAGAGGTCCGAGTCCAGTTTCCGTGCGGTAGACAAAGACACAGGGTTATAGCTGCGCGCGGTGTGGCTGTAGGAAGTGACAAAGAGCGCGTGTTATTACTGTAACCCAAGGTGTAAAAAAAATAACAAAAAACTTCCTTCAATCGCGTGCGCTGCGAAAACTATTAATGATAGAACAAAATGATGTATTACAATTTTTCAGGACACATCATTATCTATAAAAAATGTCGCGACAGTATGTCTCTATCTTCTATAATTACGTTACAATAAGCGTCCTTTTATTAAAAAAAATAATATATATACCACCGCTAGGAAAGGCTCTTTATTCGTACCTAGGTATTGATCCTTATCAAAATAAATAAATCATTATTTAAGACTACTTCAATACCTTCATATCACCTTTAAATGATTCGATTCGGATATTCCATTCGAAAGATATCACCAGTTTAAATAATAGAAAAAACTCCGCTCGGCTAGCTATGCGTTGAAGAGGTACTGGAAGGGAGTCATCATGAAATTAAATTGCCGCGCAGCTCATCCAAATATATTCACAAAAAAAAATTAATATCTTAGTTTCTGGTTTTCAATGAATGTTATTTTTTTAGAAACTCACTGTAAAACATTGTATATTTTCTTTTATTATAATATTATGCCCGTGCGAAGCCGGGATGGGCTGCTAGTTTTTAATAAACTAAATTACCTATCGAATAATTTTTATCCATTAAACAGATCGGTGAAGGTCGATGTTATATCGGATCCTCTACTATTAGACATTAAAACTAAAAAGTAGAATGACATATGGCTGTTTCTCAAATTTTAAATTTGATATTGAGTTAAACATTGCGTTGGCCTAATTTATTGATAACCCCCATAAAGGTGACAATGAAGAAAAAAACACACATAATGCCACATCTATATCCCAGTGGGGTAGGCAGACACTATTGATCTCCACTTCTACAGATAACTTAGACAATAAATATAGATAACATGGTGAGCTTCATATAACCTACATTACCTATTTATTTTAGAAATAGATTTCCGTATTTGCTCTTTCTAAATGTATTCACATAATACATTTAAGACACCATATCAATTTGACAACCAACAAATATCTTGATTCTGTCTTTAAGACATTATGTTTTTGCATTGTTTAAATCTAAAAATTTGAAACAGATTCGACATGAACAGATCCTAATAAGATTCAACATTGTATAATATTAAATTGTTATTTTTACCTAACTAATATTTTTATGGGATATAGTGGGAATAGTTATCATTTAGTAGGAATAGTTATCATTTAGTAGGAATAGTCATCATATAGTAGGAACACTCATGATTTAGAATGTCTCCTTTCTATGAAGAAGCCCATGTTTAACGGTAGGTTATTAAGGATTGTTATTGATAACTAAACTCTTTGTATTTTTTCTTTGGACTGTCACAAATATTTCAAGATCACAAATAGCAAAATCAGTTCAGCCATTTCTAAGCTTTAGTAAGACTAACGGACAGCAAAAGAAGGATGGATAATAATTAATAAACATACCTTTGAGTTAAAATCTGCGTGATATTCAAATTTAAAGCTATCTGAGCTATCACCATCATGGTCCGCTGGACCTAGTGCTAAATTACCATTCTGAAGTTTAACCAAACTTCCAGAAGACAATTCTTTATTAACTATTGTTTCAAGTTGTTTCTTGGAATACTTGGATCCTTGTGAAGCAGCTGCAGAAACAAGGTCATCAAACGCAATCCCATTTTCCAAGTAACTTTGATCTTGATAAATGAGAGTTGCTATTGCGGAAGTTATTATTCTTCTTTCACTGGTTGCAACTGACGAAGACATAGCTAAAACAGACATTTAATTTTAATAAAGAAACTAAAATACCTAGACATTGTTAGATATTAATGAATATTTAACAATGCTCCCATGACTTTTACCAATGCAAAAATTGTTCAAACTCACTGTCTCTGATGTGTGTATTTGACTTTTTTCGCCACTTAGCAGCGTTTCTATAGCTTACATTATCTTTATAGTCAACTTTAAAAATACTTTTTTCCTTTAAACAACGTCTTAAATCAGCTTTAGTGTCTTTTGGTACTACTTTATAACACTTTAGCATAAATTTACAAATCCTATTAATATCAGGACGTGATTTGCGGGAACGTAAATGATCTATAGCAGCCAAAATTTGATTTTTATACTTTATCTCTGACATTTCTGGAAATTAAAATTAAAATGTATAAAATAGATATAGGTAAGGTTAGAAAAAGTATGAAAAAACTTGTAATAAGTTTGAGAAGAAAAATAGAGCATGCAAAATAAATAATAAAAATTAATAAAATCATTATTATAAAGACAAAAATGTGACTGCTTAAAAGTAATGGAAAGGGAGTGCTGAAACTTAGTTTTGGTCGATCTTTCTTTGCCATAGGTAACATATTTTAATGTGTATCTGATTGCAGCACCATAAAGTATTTAGTTTGAATAATTTAAATGTACATGTGCACATATATGAACATATATTTAGTAAGCTTACGAAACAACGCATTAGTCAGTCAAATTTGATAAAGATATTGTGAAAATTATTTTTCTCTTTCCAGTTTATTATTTTCAAGCAGTTGGGTTTTTAGTTTTTATAATAATAATTTTATTACAGAGTTTTTAATTTTCTTAGCCGACAAGTTCTTCCAATATCAAATTATAAGAGTACAAATCTCATAGATATTGCAACTCTCTAAGAATTTTGGTCATATAACAATATTATAAACGTGATATGATGTGATATGATACATATATTTTTGAAATAATCTTTAATAATATTTTGCGTGATACTGCTAAGGTAAGAAAAAAACAAACAAAGCAAGCAACAACATTTGTTTTTTCATTTGCCAAAGTAATTTTGTAAATTTATATATACCCTATGTTACCACCACAATTCTGATGAATTCAATGGCACTTCGTATGTCATAAACTTCAAATTATGCAGAACAAATGAGTAAGTTTTATTTAATTTTCATTATTAAACACGTAATTTATGGCAAAACAAAATTACTTAACATTACCTAAACTTATCTTTATTACCAATATGATATACGTAACTTAGCTAAATAAATATGAGGGAACACAACTTCATAAATCAATGTCATAGCAAAATTAAGAATGAACAATCTATAAATCTCTTTAGAAAATATTTAAAAAATTATATTTTGGAAGACAAAGAGTTAAAAAAAATCAGCTAGAATATAAAAATATTAAGTGTGAACTTAACTAACTGAACTGAGATAGACAACTTTGACAACATTATATCAAAGTACCTACCATCTTCCTAAATATTATATAGAAGCAAATTTTCTCTGGACATGCACTTTGCAACATACGGACAATTTTATATTTTCCTTATTAAAAGTATTTCTTAAAGATTACTAATCAGTAATCTTCCTTCTAACATACAAATGCCGTTTGTAAGTATGGATGTTTGTTACTCTTTCACAAAAAACTAATGGATGGATTTTGATGCAACTTAACAGTAATATAGGTTACACATCGGAATAATATATTGGTTATACATCAGAATAACAATTTGAAATGATTTTATGTAATGTTGGTCGTTAATACATGTCCATTAATTTGAAAAAAAATCTGGCCTCTGAGAGTTATCTTGGCGTACGCTGCCTAAACCATTCAAGTTACATAAAGATGATGTACTGTAGGATTGTTTGCATGTTAAAAAACATAATTTAAATGATCTGTTACGAAACTTAATATGGCAGACCAAATTCCACGCGAACGAAGCCGCTGGTAAAAGCTAGTTAAGAAATTAATTCATTTTAACCGTAAAACCGTCCAACCGTTTCGGCTATAGGGCATGCCAAAGAATTGGACATACCTACATATATAAATTTGCTCGAAAAATATTATGCACCTTCTGACGGCATTCGGATAAAAAGATGTCTACTTACCTGAGTAGAATCATGCCGGCGATTTTCAAACCGACCATTCAGTTCTTTCACCAATTAATTTTAGGGCATCTCTCAGAAAATTAATGAATTTTGGACAAGTTAAAAAACTATAACTTAAAAACAATTATAACTGTTTTGATAACGAAGTTGAAAGAATTATTTTATACTGATTTTTTACTAGGTACCACATAACAATTTATTTCGTCAAATCTAACATTAGCAAACAAGCAACAGTTAATATTACGCTATTTTTAAAGTCACAGCTAGAGCGCAAAACTTGAAGTAAATTAAATAACGCTTGACACTTGCTCCCAACGGAAGTATCCATAAATCACAGACAGAGCACAACACAGATAATCAAGCAATAGATTATAGAAAATTGGACAGAGGCACAAATTGCGGTGAAGCAGAAGTTTGATTTCCTTACACCCTAAAGGCATTATAGACCTAAATATTAAATATAAATTTCAGTTTAATACTTCTACGTGTTCGTGAAGAAAGGGGCGGTAATTTAAAATTATTAAAATTATTTTTATATTGTGATAAAACGGTTTTCACAATTTTTCCTTTATCTGTGCTATAAAATATCGCTTCGAACCAAATTTCAAGATTCTGAGTTTACGGGAAGTACCCTGTACATTTTGATTCTCTTGCGAGTTTCGAAAATTTGATTGCGTAGGCTTAGAAGTTTGATTTTTTCTTAGAAGTTTGATTTTTTCTAGACCTGTGTATTTAGTTTAAATTTCAGCTATATACCTCCACGCGTTCCTGAGGAAAAGGTCTTGACAGACAGACAGACGGACAATAATGTGATCTCATAAGAGTTCCTTTTTTTTACTTTCGAGGTACGGAACCCTAAAACTTATGTTATTATTATAAGTAAGAAATGACAAAAGAACTATCTTAATTTACGTGCATCATTACTTAATGAGGTGCAATATCTCCTTAGACAATAGAATAAAACCTAATTTTAGGGAGAATTTGGCACCATAGAAAACTGTAAAGCAGATTAGAAGATCCACTAGTATTATTTATTTTTTTTATTTATTTATTTTATTTATTTACTTATACTCAAAAACAAATTACAATTCAAATTTAACGACGGTTTCCGCATTAAGCTCGTGGCTTGTGTCGCGGCAACCAATATGAGATTTCACAATATTGAAATATTTTATAAAGTTTAGTTGAAATAGAATATAAAATAAAATTAAAACAAGGTTCAAAACAAACAAAAACAAAACAGAAAAAATAGTATTTAAGTTAGTCTGTAGCTGAGAGTGAGTCTTTGTGTGTATGTGTACATGTGTGTATGTGTATGAGTGTGTACTTGTGTATTATCCTTTGCTACTATTACCCGTGGTATAAAAGTATCAATTCAGTTACATCGTATGAAAGATTCAAAAGCCATTTAATTAGCCTGTGTGTCTCGTTTCCGTAGACAACACTTCTTCATTCTCCCAAGGTAACTGTATGGTCTGCAAATTTAGCAAAAGAAATCATTGGATCCTACTTTTTCAAATATTCTCGAGGCCGTTCAGTTACTGTTCATTTTGCTGAATTTGTGAAAATGTTAGAGGTGTTCTTGCGACCGATGCTATTGAAATTTGTTGGCTACAATCGTAACACATGGTTTCGACAAAATTAAGCTACTTGTCACACATCCAATGAGTTCCTGCTACCCAGAAGTCTAGATCTATCCCCAGCAGACTACTTTTTATGAGGTTATTTGAAAAATCATGTCTACAGTAATAAACTAAATGTCCACTAAAAGAAAATTAGCGAAGAGAAATTAGCGATTTCACGGTTTCTTTGCCGACGAGTGTTCGAAAATTTTAGTGCTCGCTTAGAAGAGTGGTGAGTAATTTTAAAACGTAAATGCCAACTAATGAACTTTCTTGTAAATAATTTTTTTTTACAATATTTCAAATGGTTTTCTAATATGATTTTTCAAATGTTAACTAATTCTTGGCCCATCTGTATATATTTGGGGATGTCAGTTATGTAATTTTTACCATTTTATAGCAACTTCTTTATATTTTTGTACTTATTTATTATTGTTTTAGGTTAAGATATTAAACTAAAGTGGATGAAGAAATGGACTGCATTATAAAATCTTAAGCAAGAGATGGTCAAACAAAGTTGATGAAGAGATGGTAGTGACTATTATTACTATGATTTAGACAATGACAGTAATATGTTAGAAATAAATCCAATCGGTGACCACATTTGTGTTATTAAAATATATAAAGAAATTAAAATATTTAAATGCTGTTTTAATTTATCTCTTTCCCCTTAGAACTTATTGAATCTTATAAATAAACATAAGAGAATGAAGTAATTGTTCAGTTTAATTTACTACGATTTCCTTGCTAACTTTCTAACTAGGGGTTTTTTGGGTAATTCAGCATCTCGTCTGGCAACATCAAAAACCAGTAAGCAGTACTCTGCAAATTTCTTTCATGAGACGAAGTATTTAGTTTATTTTAGTTTAACTTAACAATATGACTACACTTGCGTTTCGTAGTTTGCGGTTAACGTACAGTAAAACACATTATTATAAAACGGTATTTTTCTCTTCACAACCGGAGCGAATCAATGAGAATAAACCGGGGAGAGTGGTAAATGTAGCTATAGTTGGTGCTCCTAACTCTGGAAAAAGTACTCTTATCAATAAGATTATCGAAAGAAAGGTTTGTAATCAAATTGATCTCAATTTACTCTAATTATAGATAAAAAAATAAATACATTGTGACATTAAGTCAATTAAATAACCTATCACCGTCTACTGCTAAACGAAGGTCTCTCCCAAGGAGCACCAACCATCCTGGTCTTGGTTTTCTTCAAGTCATTCGGTCCATCTCGGGGATACATGCCTAATACGCATGATTTTGGTTATTCCATGTTTGTACCCAGTCCCACTCGTTTTGAAGAATCGTCCAGACTGTTGAGCATTTCTTTCAGATCATGCAGAGATTCGTCCAGGATGACCATGTCATCTGCAAATTGCACATGTGAGAGGTATTGGCCATTGATATAGATTTTCTCTTTGTTCCAATTGAGCGTTTTGAAGACGTCTTCCAATGTATAGGTAACCAGTTTCGGAGATATAACATCTCCCTGTCTTACTCCACAATGAAATTGGATTATTCTTGTGTTGATTTCTTGTACTTGGATGGAAATCGTTGCAGCTTCATAGAGGTGACAGTAAGTATTAAAGGAAAGTCTAATTTTGACTGAATATATAGGTACAGTATTGTTGTGTAATAAAGACAAATTTATAGCATAATATGTTTAATCTTAGTCTATTTCAAATAATTGTAATAAGATATAATGTTTCAGATATGTGCTGCTTCTAACAAAGTACATACAACTACAAAATTGGTTAGAGCTATGTGCTATCAGAATAACACACAAATTGTTTTCTTAGATACTCCGGGTGTTGTAACTGATAAAGAGAAACGGAAGTGAGTACAAAATATTTATTTTGCAATGTAACTATAAAAAAATTAAATATAAAATAACCTGGCTCTTTTTTTTGTTAGTGTAGAATAGAATATCTTTATTTTCATAGTTAACATCTGTTTAACAAATTTCCAGGTACAATTTACCAGATTCAATGATAGGCGCATGTCACAAAAGCTTACGATGTGCTGATGTGATTGGTGTTGTTCATGATGCTTCTAACATATACAGCAAAGATTTTCTTCATAATGATGTCATTAATATGTTGAATTCAGTTGATGAAATACCTAGTTTCCTAATTATAAATAAGGTAAGTGTGTTGTGTGGTAAAATAGTAATGTCATAAATCTCACTTGTGGCCACTTGATCCATAACTAGACAGAGCCTATGTTACTTCTGTTGTGTCAATTAAGGACACAAATTGCATTTGGCCGTGCTTGGTATAGTAATATTTTGGGCTTGTGCAACTTGTTTACAAATCAGCCATTGTCTGTGGAGCTATGCCATAGTTGCATTTATTTATTTCTAAACCAAACCCATATACAGTACAACTGAGGTGATATATACATTACACACCATCCAATATTAATAATAATACACATAATTTACAAAAAACAACTGAAAAGATACATAAGTATACAGAATTAAAAGAATTGGTATAGACAAGTGTGCAGTCATGTATGTAAAGAAGGGTGTGATTGTAGAATCTGAAGGAATAGAACTTTCATATTCAACAAAACTCAGATCTCTGTCTGCCACCGAAACTTACAAATATCTAGGTTTTTCAGTCCTTCGGAATACCAGAATCTGGTGTGAAACAAATGTTACAGGGACGCTTCTTTGGCCATCTAAAAAAAGTACTTAAAAGTCTTTTATCAGGCGGTAACAAGGTGCGAGCCTGTAACAGTTGGGACATGCCGGTTCTGATGTATTCCTTTGGTGTACTTAGATGGACTCAGACTAAATTAGATGCCCTTAACAGGAGAGTCCGTACATTGCTGATTGCATTCCGCATGCACCACCCACGTTCATCGGTTATATATTCCGCCAAAGTTTGCAGGTCGTGGTCTACTGAATATCAAGACTACACAATCGTGCGATATACAATCTCAGAGAATATTTTCCACAGACTAATGTGACAGTGCATCGTAATGTAGTTGCAGTGGATACTGGTTTTACCCCGCTCGCTCTGGCTAAAGAGAATTGGTGCAAACCTGTAGTACTTAGTACTACTGATCGCAAGGAAGTATGGAAGGGTAAAGAACTTCATGGTCGATTTTATCGGGCCCTACACGGGCCTGATATAGACTTTAAAGCGTCGACGTCTTGGCTACGGTATGGTTATCTCTTCGGAGAAACCGAAGGTTTGGTTTGTGCAATTATGGACGAAGTTATCATAACGAATAACTACCGGAAATATATCCTGAAAGATAGTACGGTTGACATCTGTCGGGCGTGCCACCGTCCTGAAGAATCTATTAGGCATATTATTTTTGGTTGTTCTCGTCTTGCTAACGGTGAGTACTTGCACAGGCACAACCAAGTAGCCAGGATCGTACACCAACAGCTTGCCCTTAAATACCAACTTGTCAATTTCGAAGTACCTTACTGCAGATATGTGCCCGACCCAGTTCTCGAGAACGGTCGTGCTACGTTATATTGGGATCGATCTATTATCACAGATAGGACTATTGTTGCCAATAAGCCTGATATTGTGGTGATAGATCGATTAGAGCGCCGCGCAATGATTATCGATATCGCCGTTCCTCATGACGAGAATCTCGTGAAAGTTGAAAAAGAAAAACAATTAAAGTATTTGGATCTGTCTCACGAGATTGCCCATATGTGAAATGTGGATTCGGTGATCATTGTTCCGATAATCATATCTGTTCACGGATTGATAGCCAAGAACCTCGACCAACACCTTAAGAGGCTCACGTTGGAAGGTTGGATCAAGGGTCTGATGCAGAAGGCAGTCCTCCTTGACACGGCCTGTATAGTGAGGAGGTTCCTGTCTTTGGAGCCCTAACCACTAGTGTCTTGGTCCCTGTACCCGATGTCGGTGGTCTACTATTTTTTTATATTTTTAAATATGTATTTTTGTAATCCTTTTATATGTATTTAAAAATTTAAACAATATGTATATATAAATGAATAAAGAGAGTAATAATAAAACATATTTATAGTAATTTGAGAGTTTTTACAGTCATCCAATTCAAACTTAGATAGACCTTATAGTATTGTAACAATATTGCTGAAAATATAATCATAATATTTAAACACATACAAACATTATAAAATAAATAGTATAGTACTTAAACCTTGCACTCTTTTTAGAAGTACTTATGTGTATATGCTTAGTACACAATTGTCAGTGCTAGATCACAATCATAAAGACTCAAGTTCTGACTGTGCTATCAGCAGCACTGGTTGATCTATAATAATTTAAAACATTGATTTCAGTCATGTTAATAAATTTTATCCTTGACATATTTATTTCAAAAAAAATTAGAAGCTTTAGCCTTACACATAGGTAAACCCACTGATTTTTTTTTTACCATAGATAGAGGCACTTTTTTAAAAAATGACATTATTAAAAATGAAACTGAATCTAATCACCTAAAAACAATTTTATGTGTAATATCATTGCAAATAAATCTTACTGAATGTTTATGTCTAGACAAGGAACATAGTTTTACTTCAAATATTTAATTTTAATCGTAACATCTATTATATAATGTACACTTGTTACAGGTTGATAAACTTAAAAGCAAACATCAATTACTAAATGTGATAAGAAGCCTTACAAATGGATATATAGCAGGCAACCCCATTCCTAATAATGAGCGAAGTAAAAAGAAAGCAGATAGTAAAATGGAACGAGGATTTAGTAAATTTTCCGATGTGTTCCTCATATCAGCATTAAATGGTGATGGAGTAAATGATATTAAGGTATTCATTTACAAATAACAGTAAAGTTAGCTTATATTGTAAAAAACAGTGGATCTCTTGTAGCTTGTACTTTAATCACAAAAGCCTCCTAGTACTTAACATATATCTCTTACACCTTGAGTAGACTGGTGTTTAATTTAAGGAGTAAGTAAAACTTGAAACACCCTATACAGACCCATCTAGGCAGTGTGGTACTGTAGGTCCTAACCTTTCTAAGCAAAGGATTATTAAATGCTGCTCATGATGATATGATGATGATGATGATGAGTAAGCTGGAGATTCTATGTAAATATTTAATTTTTATATATGTAAATATATTATTTTAATTTAATAAATTTAATTTAAGGAGTAAGTGAAATTTGAAACACCATATACAGACCCATCTGGGCAGTGTGGTGCTGCAGGTCATAACCTCCTTTCTAAGCAGGGGATTATTAAATGCTGCTCATGATGATATGATGATGATGATGATGAGTGATGAGAGATGAGTGATGATGATTGTATGTAAACATTTACTAGTAAGGCATTTTTAAGTGTATGTTACAAGTTCTAAACTTCATCAGTACTCTTACTGGTTTGCAAAATTTTGTAATTTTGACAAGAATGTGTATTAGCTAACATTTTTTTAGGAATATCTTATCAGCAATGCAAAAACTGCTAACTTCCAATATTCTCCAGAAACATGGTCAGATCAAGCACCAGAGTCATTGATAGAGGAAACAGTTAGAGCAAAATTTTTAGACTTCTTAGCTCAGGAGATACCTTATAAGTTAAATGTCCAACTGGAGTATTTTGAAGAAATCGAGGCAGAAGACAAAATTTTGTGTTCAGTTGTTGTAGAGTGTCCATCAGAAAGGTTAGCTAAGTTAATAGCAGGAGCAGGCGGAGGAAGATTACAGCAAATCAAATCACATATTAGAAGTGACCTAGTTGATTTATTTAAGAAAACTGTTGTTATAGATCTTCATTTAAAGATCAAATTGAATCGTAATGAGTAGTTTGGTAAGCTATTAGATAACATATATATTAGCTTTTTTACCATAGTAAATAATTACTTAATTTACCATTTAAAACTTTGTGTTGTGATATACACCACACTATGTGACATAATTTATGTAATAAATATTTTTAGAAACAAATTAATTCTTTCACTGTGCATTTGTTAAAGGGTTTGTTTTTGAAATTCTGGGTTTAAGGAGTATAACAAGGCTTATACTTGGTTTGATTGATCAAATTGGTTAGCAATTTAATTTTATTTATATATACAGTATAATCCGTTTATTATGACTCCGCCTATATTGACCAACCGCTTATTATGACGTAATTACACTACGAAGTTTGGTTTTCATACAAAATTCTTTATAAAAAAGTCGGATATAATGACTTCCCTTACAGTGACATGTCGCTTATTATGACCCATTTTTAATAAATTATGTCCGGTTATAATGACCGAAATGATTCTTTATACCTTTGGTAATGTTCGTTGGTTCCCGACGACGTTCGGCACGTGGCTTGTTGTGTTTTGAACCTCAGTGAATAATAGACGCTTGAAGGTCATGTGGAAGGAAGGAAATGTGGGCAGATTATGTTGATATCGATAGCGCTCTTCTCACATCCAAAGAACCCACCGATGAAAATATCGTATAGAACATTAATGCTAAGGAACAACTCGAAAGTGATAGGGAAGAGGAAATCGAGGAAGAACCGTTACCTACCACAGAAGAGGCATTAAAAGCTACAGAATTATTATCGCGATTTGTTCATAGCAATATTGAAAATGATTATTTGACCATAGCGATGTCTTCTATACATAATATTTAGTATTAGAGACTGTTTTTACATTAAAATGAAAAAACAAAAGCAGACAAAAATTACAGATTACTTCAATTAAAAAATACACTTGTATGTGTATGATGTATGTATTTATGTGTGAAATTTTTATTTTATAAGTTACTGTTTCTCTATTACAGTACTTAAATACAAACATACTATTTACATAAAAAGGTTTTTTTTTCACAAAACGTTTTGTATGACGTCCGCTTATAATGACGTGTTTGTCAATTCCTTTCGATGTCATTATAAACGGATTCAACTGTATATGTAATGAAATGTTGTTTCATTGATTCAAATTTGCCGGGCTCCGCGCGTTTTTATATTATCTGTGGCACATAGAGAGATTGACGGGTGATTTTTAATGGTGGAGGATATTTAGATTTTTTTGTGAAAATTGATTGTTATAGAAACTTATACAGTGATAAACGAAAGGATATAGTTGAGGAATCGATATTAGTAAACTTTAAATGTCGTTTCTTTGTAGTTTCAGGTAAGATAATAGTGTAATTGTAATAGTTAAACAAAATTGTTGTGATATCGTAAAAACATGTTAAAATAACAAAACTTTGTATTTTCAGAGAAACAATTTGTGGTTTATTTTGATAATCCTTCATAACCTACCTTATATAATATATTATCATTAGTAACCCTGTGTGCTAAATTTATACATCAATGGACTTTATGGTCAGGAGCATTCTCTTCCAGTTAACCATTGGGGCAATGTTAAAAGTAGGTACACAGAACTTCCATGTTATATCAATCAATCAATTGTCAACAGCCTTTATCAGTCCACTGGATATAAGCCATAACGTAATTATGAAGCAAACTAATTTCATTACTAAAAACAAGTGTTGTTTACCTATTCCTAGAGTGCCGAAAAATTTTTAGATATTGGACGGTATACTTAGTCTGGCCATAAATACTGTTACACTTAATTATAAAAAAATATTACATTTGAATTTCGAATCTGTCATTTTTATACGATTGTTCATTGTGTTTTCTCATTTTGGCGCCAATACATTGTAAAATATTTTGCGATATTAAAATGGTGTGGGGTGATAAAGAGAACCGAATCGCTGTGATAGCATTACACAAAGTAGGTATGGAGCCAAATGCAATTTTTAAAACTCTCCATACACTTGGTATTAGTAAAATGTTTGTGTACCGGGCTATTAATAGGTACAATGAGACCTCCTCTGTTTGTGACAGAAAAAGATCTGGCCGTCCACGTAGTGTTCGTACGAAAAAGGTGGTCAAAGCAGTAAGGGAAAGAATTCGAAGAAATCCTGTCCGAAAGCAAAAGATTTTATCTCGGGAAATGAAGATAGCACCTAGAACCATGTCGCGTATTTTAAAAGATGACTTAGGACTTGCAGCCTATAAGAGACGCACTGGCCATTTCTTAACTGATAATTTAAAGAAGAATAGGGTGGTAAAATCGAAACAACTACTGAAGCGGTACGCAAAGGGAGGTCACAGAAAAATTTTGTTTACGGATGAGAAAATTTTTACAATTGAGCAACATTTTAACAAACAAAATGACCGTATTTATGCTCAAAGCTCTAAGGAAGCTTCCCAATTAGTCGACAGAGTGCAACGTGGACATTATCCGACTTCAGTGATGGTTTGGTGGGGTGTTAGCTATGAAGGAGTGACTGAGCCATATTTTTGTGAAAAAGGTATCAAAACATCGGCACAAGTGTATCAAGATACCATTCTTGAGAAGGTAGTTAAGCCCCTTAACATCACCATGTTCAATAACCAAGTATGGTCCTTCCAGCAAGACTCGGCGCCGGGTCATAAAGCTCGGTCCACGCAGTCTTGGTTGGAATCGAACGTTTCGGACTTCATCAGAGCTGAAGACTGGCCGTCGTCTAGTCCCGATCTTAATCCGCTGGATTATGATTTGTGGTCAGTTTTAGAGAGTACAGCTTGCTCTAAACGCCATGATAATTTGGAGTCCCTAAAACAATCTATACGATTGGCAGTGAAGAATTTTCCCATGGAAAGAGTGCGTGCTTCTATTGATAACTGGCCTCATCGTTTAAAGGACTGTATTGCAGCCAATGGAGACCACTTCGAATAAGCTTTTTATATTTTTAATTGTTTTATATTTATGTATTAAACTGACACACTGTAAAAGTAATAAATGTTATTTGCAGTTAACAATTTTCTTTTTTCTTTATTACAATATTTATGGCAAGACTAGGTATGAAACTACCCAGGTAATGTGGATAGAGAGGACCGACTGTGTCACCCATCGATTGATTTAGATACTCACCGGGCATGGCTGCTTCGGCGAGTATCTGAATCGAATAGGACGAGAGGCTACGGCACGATGCCACCACTGCAGGTCCGAACGGGATTCCATCCAGCACACGCTGGAGGATTGCCCTGCGTGAGAGTCCGAGCGTCGAGTCCTGATCAGAAAGATTGGACGAAATCTGTCACCGTCAGCATTGATCGCGGCAATGCTGGCTAGTAGTGAGAGATGGCCTGTGAGGATTTTATGCTCCAGAAGGAGTCCACGGAGCGGGATCTGGAAAGGGCTGATATTGCTCGAAGGAGGCAGCGAAGGGCGAAGACGATACCCCGATGCGGCCGGGGTGTCGTCTGAGGCGGGGCGCTGTTCATCCTCTTACTGTGTACAATAGTAAGAAGTGCGATAGCGTCTTGCCCTAGGAGGGGACTGGCCACTCTGGGATGTACCACAGTCATGGGGTACGGAAGGTAGGACTCCAGCGCTTCGTCTGCGTACGGAGGGTATGGTGCGAAAAGCATTCCTTGTGTAAAAAAAGAAAAATATATGGATAGCGACACGGCCATCTCCGGTCATAAAGTCTGTTATACGTATGAAGCCAGAGAGAGGATATGAGGTGGAAGTTAGGTGAATTTTGAGTCAAGTCTCCGAATAAGGATAGTATGAATGTTATTGTCAGGGAAAGTCTTGGTTAGATCGCTAAAATTACTTAGAAAACTTGGCGCATTTATATGAAAAACATTTAAAAAAAGGAAGAGATTGATCGGAAAATGTTTGTAACAATTGGTTACCCGGAGTCTCCGTTGAGGAACTAAAACTAGCATCTTAAAACAAATTTTTGTCAGAAAAATGTAACACCACATCACTTAGGTATACTAAAGTAGATATTAAGAAAAAAAACATAATATATATATACTGTAAATTACAAGATAAGTATACAATAATTTACTTTATTTAGTGACTAGCTTTGGCTTATGACTCCGGCCATGTCTATGTCGATTATTGCGGTAAAAAGTAGAGTAGGCTTTATTCTTCCGTTTAAGCTATATGGCTGTAAAGTTTCACTCAAATCCGTATAGTAGTTTTTTCGTGAAAGAGTAACAGATATATACATACGAGTATATATATATCCATCCATACATCCTTATAAACTATCGTATTTATAATATTTGAAGTTAAAAGTATTAAAAATTACCTATAAAGCATCTAGGTATCTTATTCAATATACCTACCACCATCTATGAGAAACCACAGGAATTTTTATAGTCTATTAACAAATATTTTGTACCGTATGCAATCGGATGAAAAACTTTATAGCGCCATCTATCGAAATTCATAAAATTTAGAGTGATTCAAATACCCATCATAATAGATCTCATAGAAATGAGATGTATGTTTTATCTCGGTATAAAGTACCATATTTTCAGCCTTCTAATTATCTCCAAACAAAAATGATACCATACAATCGCTACATGCATGCGAACAAGCTTATAGCCATCTGCCGAGCACTTAGACATACCTACTTATGTTTCTAAATTAGTCCATTTAGATAAATTGTCATAGAAATGTTTATGCACTTTAAAAATTAAGGTAAATCCGAACTACGACTCTACTTTGACTATTTTTGTATCTACATATTTCTGGATTTCTATCTGAATTATTTTCTTGTTCCCTGCTTTTTAGACGTTTTTACTTAGTCGGGTTATAGTTTTTTAAAAATATTTTTTTTTCAAGTGTAGATAAAATTCTCTAATTTAGAACATTGGAGAACATCTTTTCTATGAATGAATCTTTAAATAAATGTATTTTAAATGTACATGTACTGAAATGCAGAAATATAAACATACATGCTTAAAATGCACAAAGAACAAATAAGTGTAAACAATAATGACTATATTTATCAAAATTGCAAGCGGGCTGCTAGTTTGTTAGTGGAATGATGAGAGTTGAGATTCTAACATCATCTCAGCCGAAAGTAGTCCTCTGCTGGAAATAAGTCTTTCCAAAGTTCGCCATGAAAACTTTTCTGGTGCTTTCCACATCCAACGGCTATAAACCTGCATGAACAGACACAATTATTATATGTTTAAAAAAGTGTATTGAAAAGAAAGTAATATCCGTGATATAAGTTTGTAATACACAAACGTAGGTAACCTATGTACATTGACATTACAACCTGGTGTATGATAATAAGGCGTTTGAACTCGAAACATCCAAAGAATATTGCCACGTTTAGTGCCTACATTATCATTACAGGTTAGCTAACTTAGGCAAGTATAAGAGTGAATTCACAAGCGGTGAGTCATCTACAAGAGTTGTTAGTGGAGTGTCTCAGTATCTATTGAAGTAACTATAAGGTAATGTAGGTGTTTCTTTATTGAAGTGAACAGCATCACTTTAGAAGGCGATACCCAATTTATTGCAGCGAGTTGGTAGGTAATCTCAATTAAATTAGTTTTGTTCCGAACTAAGATCGTTTGAATCGTATATATGTGTAAAGTAAGTAGCCATCTACACAGCAAGTTAGGGACCACCATCACATAAACTGAAACTGTAACTGTAAACAAGTCTTAACAAAGTTTTGTGGTTAAGTTGTACGGTCTCTTAGTGTTTCGTACAATTCTATTGTTACTATGAATAACTAAGAGGATAATATGCCTTCGTTATTTATTACGCATCTAAACTCACTATATGATCCATTTATTTGTTACCTCATTACTCGTTAAATTTAGTAAAATTAAAGGAAGATACGCTTGGAGTCATCATCATCACTTCATCATCATCACTAGCCTTTTACAATCCACTGCTGGGCATAGGCCTCTCCATAGCAAGGAGGTTTTGGCCTACTATACCACGCTGGCCAGACGGGTTGAAATAGGGTTTGTTCCAAGTTTTCCTTCTCTTTGTAACGATGTTGTCTTGTATAATTTGTTCCCTTAGTCGCCTTTTACGACCTCCACGGGATGATTAGGGGTGGTAACACTATATATTCTTAATCCGTCACCACATGGACACTTAGGGTACTTATTAAAACTTTTTTTTAAACTTTACTTGTGAGCTGTCAATAAGATAATCTAAATTAAATTCCTTGATTTATAGAAAACAACAGATAAACACCAGTCTGATTTGCACACCGGAAGTTCTAAACACTTGTATGTATCCGTAGTCCGTGACGGAAATCGATTTGTGAACGTATGTATGTGACAATGATAGCAATATATTGTATAAAAAATTTACTATAACTATCTACATCAAACAATTAACATTACCTACCTATGTTTGTCAATAAATAGAGGCGTCTTTTACGGTTTAATAATACTACACAGTATATTTAATACAAAAACACAGTGCTGTGTCGTTTTAGAACTTTTTAGCTACATTAATTAAATGTCAAAACACAGTACGTTCACTCTAAGTGAAAAGTAGGAAATGGAAGAAATATCCTGTTGGCTATATTTTTTAAAATTATTACTTTTATGTGGACTCATCTCTCGTGTAGGGGTTTCTGTATACTAGAATAGTAAAAATTAACTTATAAATAAAAGGGTAAGCCAAAATATCAGTTTAAAATATAGATGTAATGGTGTTTGATGTACCTAACTAACGAATTGTACCGGAGTTTGAAAAAAAACATTAAGGACTTGCAGACCAGGGAAAGGACTTACCAAGCTTAGCTGAATCTCAATATCAAGGGACGTACTTAGAGTAGCTACTTAAGAATTTATTATAAAGACAAAAAAAATACCAAATAATAAAGAGCAATTATTATTCATAATACTTTATTCAAATATAAATAAAAATGACAATTACAATTTTAACACTGCTGTTAGATCTCACAAAATTAACACTGCCTACATGAAATTTGCTTTCGAGGTATTTGAAAAGTCCTCTTCTGTCTCTTCAATTCTTCTTCAATTCAGAACTCTGAATACCTAGTATAATAACATAGTTTCAACGACCCTTAATTGTAATAACTAACGTATTCTCTGAGTCATTATGATATATTTCTGGTTGTCAATACTCGAAAATATTAATGATTAATAATATATTGATATAAATGGTTTATTTAAGTCTAAAAACAATCCTGTACTTCTAGCGTTTAGGTTATTAAGAAATCTCCCGTGACGGTGGTTCCTTTAGCTTTACCTTTTAGCTTATTTCTTTGTTTTAGCTTAGTTTATGATACGGTTTTTTTCACGTTGCCGCCAGGTCCACTAGGCATCTATTTGAATTATTTTCATTCATTATTTCTAATAATATTCAATACAAACAACGACACAGTAGCGGGTGTCCCTTCCGATAACACATGGAAATCACAACTATCTTGGACGCCATTCTTTACCCTGATTGGTCGTCGCGGATATATGTAATTGAGTTTGATAAACACTTGTATATATATATATGGACGTACCGGGATGTAGAAAAATCATTTATTTACACTCTTACTTATATTGAATATTTAGTAATTAAAAGTAATTTGAAACAAAAGAATCGTTAATATTAAAACTTCGAATTTTACGCCATTCCTAGTTTAGTTTCAACTAGGGGTGCGACTTACCGTCTTTTGAGGTCTAACTACACTCATATATATGTAAGTTCGAGGAAACAGTGAAACAGTTTTCTCTGTGTTGAGTGTATCAACTACAATTCCTACATGAGTCAAAAGATCTTTTTTTTTTATGCACTGAATACTTTTCGCGCCATACCCTTCAGAGGGACGAAGGGTGTGTGTGGGATTCCCGCAGAACAGGTTTACCATTAAACCTCGCTGCGGCCTACTTCAGCAGTCGGGAGAGGAGCTCCAGGAACGCATTAGAAGCTTCTGGAATCCTCACTGCCGTACCTCACAATTGAGGTACATCCCGGGCACATCATGCCCCAGCGCGAGATGCTATCGCACTTCTCACTGTTCTACACAGTATGAGGCAGTCAAAATATCTATCAATGCGATTGAATTGTAAGTGTAGTCTTTAACATCACAATTAGTCCTATAAAAAAGCACTGAATGTTTCTTGGTACAAACTGTTATATGTAGAAGCATTGTTCCACCAAATAATATTCTAATGGAATATTACTATGCTTTGTCTTTTATTGCGTATTCGTCATGTAGACATTCCTACTTATAAAATTTATAGTGACAGTTGCAAAAATAAAGTAAATTTATCATTTATCACTTGCATATCTTGTAATTTTTTACTAAAAGGGAGGGTAATAATTTTGGTAGACTATGTATAATATGTTTGTATGTTCCACCGTAGTGTTTAAACTATCGAACCGATTTTAGTGAATGCGGTGTCCATGGATTCGTAATAATGGTCCGAGTAGCATAGGCTATATCAATTTTAACCTTTTTCGTAGTCGGTTTATAGTTTTTATCTTTTTCTTGTTTTCATTTTTTTTTCAAGTTGTATGTATTTTAGCAACATTTCTTTAATAAAAATAACATCGCTACTAGTGATTACGGATTACACTATAAACAAAGATTTCAATGTGTTACGATAGCGATATTATTCGTGTAAAATACTTCAAACTCGAATTTAAAGTTTTCAAACAGTACTATTCCTGTTAAGTTAATTGTATTTGAAAATTTTAGTAATGTTAGTTCCTATTACTTTTTTTCTTAAAAATAATAGTTATAACTTTTGCAATAGTTTACTAAAACGTTACTCAATATTCGATAACTATATTATTTATTACCTAATTTATCTATTTTATTAGGCGACTAGCCTTTATCTGAGGCTCCACCCACTCGCATGTCCGTTATCGTGGTAAATAGCTTGTTTTTCCTCAAAAATCAAAGTGTATCCACATAAAATTTTATTAAAATCGGTACAGCCGTTTAGCCATGAAAGTGTAACAGCCACACAGAGTTAGTTTCGCATCGACTAGCATTATAAATACAAAAGTGTCCGTCTGTTACCTCGTCATGCTTAAATTGTTAACTTAAAATGATATAGATGAAATTTGGTAAAAAGATCCCGGCAAAGAACATAACACATTTTTTAAAACAAAAACACCCTTTGAGGAGTTAAATATGAGGAAGCGGGTGTCAGATTCAAATTGTTTCGGAGTGATTGATAATCACGGAGTGAGTGTCGAATATGTTGCAGCTCACTGGAACATATTCGACACGTAATTTTGTAGGGTTATGCCGATTTGTTGCTGACGTAACGTTACTTTAAAATTCTGTAAGTTCAATAATTTCATTCTTTACTATCTAGTGGTGATTAATCTTTACCATTAATCAATTGCATTGCTACTTGACATACCTTAAAAAACTTTACTAAATAAGAATTAACAGTTTCTAGAAAGGGACGTGCTCGTGGAATTAAATCGAACATTTTGCAAATTAATTTCTTCAAATCATGTTTATGTATAAGAACTCATTTTTCTAGAGGTGGTGGAGATCCCAGGAGAAATTTAGTTTCAATGTAAACCGCATAATTCCGCACTTATATTACCAACTCTGTATATTGCAATTTAGAAATTGTATAATTCTCTTTATACATCTAAGTAATTGTTAGCAGTAGAAGTTAGATTCTTCGAGTTTATAGATTTTATTCTTTTAGTTTTATGATATATTTTCATTTTTCAATGAGTTCTATACTGTAAATACCTATTGCACTACCACAAAATAATGTAACAATTTTTGTTCGACAAAAGTAACATTGAAATAATGGTTAATGTGATTGCATATATGTTATTTAATATTGGATAGATATAAACAATTGATGATAAAAAAAAAAGTCACCACAAAATATAAAATCAAAGTTCCACTTTTCCGGACGTGTTGAGTTCTTTTCAAGAAAGCTTTTAAGCACTCGAATCACAATTACATCGTGGTACTTTTAAAAATTCACACCGACCGTATTTAGATGGATGGACTTTAGACGAACAAAAGTTTCAACAATATATGTAAATGAGCCACATAATGCCGACCTGACATACCTACTATTCGAAAACGTGTTTCGTCTTTTACCCTACAAGAGAAAAGGTGTTTAGTTTTATTAACAGTAGGCTATCAGTCTTGTAGACCGCTATATATTTTTATGTTATCTATCGTTTCATGGAATAGGGTACATTATTTATAGCTTAACTTTATTTTCCTGTTATTTATGCTAACAAAAATGTTGTCGTTAGGGACCTTTTCATTACCTACATTTTTGAGACTGTCTTTACACTTTACCAGTTATAACTTTTGTGTTTATAGACTGTTCAACCTATTGGATATTTTATATATATATAATAAAATTATGCTAATGCTGGCAATGCAATATTAATGTACAATTGCCATGCCGACGTCTCTCTGAAATATTCCCGGCAAATGCAAATTATACTAATCTGCAATTTCTGTAAGTGCTTTATTGTAGTACACGTGAAGAACTCGGAAATGCTTGTAATGGCTTCAAACTGTTCATATCTATAGTTTAATCCACAAGTATGGATTATTATTGCTTTCTTAGGTCAGATCAATATATTTGCCTAGCTTACTGTGTATAATCAGTTCAAGTAGTTTACGATTCGTTGTAAGAATATTATATGCACTTGAATAGGTCAAAGCGACATTAATTTGTAGGTTTACGAAGTGGTCGATATAGTTACTATCCATAACTTATAATGTAACATTCAAGATTATTAATTATAACAAAAGTATATCCACTAAATTTTTAAATATACAAATATAATTAAATGTATATTTGCAAACTATATTTAACTAATTTATAACTGAATTTATAATTTTGCTTTATTGGGGTTAAAGTTAAATTTAATAACTACAAACAGGCGAGTATTACTTCAATCGCTTATTCTGTGTTAACTGTTCCTTATACATATAATAGTTATATCATCACTGGAACATATTACTGCCTCCAGCGGTAACTTGGTTATTGAACGTGCAACGTAATGTCATGAATTAATACACGAATACCATCGTAGAATTTGTAGAGCCCGTAGTAATTCTAAACAAGAAATGCAGTGTAGTACGAATAAGTACGTGTTAGATTACTTAGTGGAAGATGTAGGTGAGATACTAAGTACAGAGTTTCTATGCATTGCACTTAGGCAACAGGGTTGAAATTTAGGCCACATGTGCGCCGGCACGACTGCCAACTTGCGATGTGCTTAGTTTCACACTGAAATGCTACTCAACTTTATATCGTTTCACGTAAATGTAGATCCTTTGTTTTAGTAGCTTCGTAGTATATGTGATAAGTTTGAAACACGTGTCGGAAAAACGATTCGTCTGATTCAGAATGATCATGGATATTTCATTTTCAGACACAGTATTCTTATACATTTAAATGTTCATATCACATCTCTAAAAAGTTGAACTCGATAACAAAGTCTGATTTTAATATGGCTTGGTACTAAAATGAATATCTACACATTATCTTAAAGTATGATTTTCAAACGTCAGCCATGCAGGTACATCTCAACAATTCTTGGCGGTTTAAATTTATTCTATTTTTGTTTCACTTTTCCCTCTCTCTATTCGTTGAGACCTTATTTGAGTGATTTAATATTTAACTAATATTTTTGTACATTTGTCATAATTAGAAGACGAATAAGAAGTATGTATATTGTCACGTATTGCTACGCAATTTAAAGTCAAACCACACTTATGAACAGAAATAAAAGATACATTCCTAGTCACAAATAAAAACTTTTCTCATGACGGATTCTCAAACAGTACCTATTTATTATACTTACAATAAAAATTTGAAAGCAAAGTAGAACAATAATCAGAGACTTTAAACTTTAGAAGTTTGATAGCACCAAAAACTACAGTAATTGTGCTCGAAACTTTGGCACTCTCGGTTCGGGTATTGGCAGCTAGACTGAAAAACATAAAGTATATATTGCGCTTGTATTTACGCATATATATTACGAGTATATAGCTCGATGGTTTTAGAAACTTTATTAATTAAAAACTGAGAAGATTGTTGGTTTATACGTGGTAATCTCAGGTTCTCTAAATATAATAAAAATCCATGCTATTAGACTTAGAGTGAGGTTATAAAATAACATGCTACAATCTTTGAAAGTGATATATATATATATATATTATACCTATATATTTAATGTGGGTAAAATGGGAATTACTACAAAGTCTATAAACCTAATTGATTCATTTTATTTATTAAGTAAACAAATGAATAAAAACTGTTTACATTTTCTCTTGGCCTTTTATTAACAAACATGGTCAATCCATTTTTGACTATCCGCCAAATAATTGTGTCGCCAAATTAAACCTAAAAGTTATCCTTATTAAATTGTTGTAAAGCTACATCTTAATTCAAGTGCTTAATAATACACAAAGCGCCGCCGCCGTAAACGCTAATTCTGTAATTAAACGACATGACAACGACAAGGTATTCATTAAGAACATGAATGTTTTACACAACATCTAACCAAGTAATAGGTGGCTCAATTCCCGCGGAATGACGATTGATATCTAAGTAGTAATGAATTACGTTTTCCTAGTGTAACATACGAGTTCATTTTCGCTATCAACAGACAATATTTTTACATAATGCATTCCAGGGTTGCTATCTAATAGATTTATCTACATAGATGACAGAGGAATTGCTTTTAAAAATGCTTGTCAAATTTAACGGCAGTTTTCCTAATTAGGTTTAGAAATTAGCTTACACTTACTTATGTATTATGCGTGCTATATATAAATATAATAGGCATAATACTATTCTTTTTCTCACTGGTACACTAGAGTAACTGAAAGTGCGTTCTGTAATCGTACAATTTCCGTTAAAATTAATTAATTATTATACAAATCTGAGCAGTATTTTTGTTTGTGCAATTTCCAGTTTTCTGAAAACTTCAGACATCTCTGATGTTGTTATAAACAGATTTCAAGTGTTCTTTCCAGTAAAAGAGGGTTAGCAGAGTAAATAAAATATAGCAAGAAGCATAAGTATATGAGCGTTCCGGTGGCCCGGGAATAAGAATCTCGGGAATCCGGTCAACGGATTTGTATCCATTTCAGCTTTATACGGCAGCGGTTAAGTATTCAAAAATGTTAACGATGCCAACTTTGCCTATTTATGCTACCGTTATGTAAAATCTATAAATAATTTTTATATCGTTATTTGTACGAAATTTGTACTGAAAATTTAATAAAAAAAATATTGAGGCAATCAATCAAATATATCAGTTTTTTCAAAAAAAAAAGACATAGATATGTTGGTTTCCTAAAAGTAGATATTGCCTACGTCCAAGTTTAGGTTTGTAAGTTCTCTTTTCTTGCAGTACCCTCGTCACAAGAGAATAAAATATTTACGACACTTTTATCGCCACATTTCTTCTTATGTGTACGTATTCAATACACATGGAAGTACTCAAAATCCCGTTTATATTTGTAATCATCACCTTTGTTGTTACCCGCAAAAATAAAATGCCAAAAATATTCGAGATTTACTTTGTATCGGTCTTTTGGCGTGTTTTACGGTTACAAGTTAATTTCCATATATTGGAATGACGCTAAGTAATATGTTCCAATAGGAAAATAATTTTGGCAGAGTATTTTTAGTGTGATTTGAACAGGAAACACGTTTTGTTGAAGTGATTACGTTTGTAGTACATTTTTCTCTATAATCTTATGGTTGTTTTCACACTTAAGACATTTTGGGCTCATGCTAAAGTTATTAGCGATTGTTAAAAAGACCTGGAATTTCAACACATGTCGCGATATGTCTTTGTGTAAAGTAGATTGCTAGATCAATGTCAACAATAAATACTGAGCTATAGAGTTAAAATTATTATGTAACCCCTTTTGAGTGTGGAAATAAGTAAATAAGAAAATAGTTACCGACACTGCGGAGAAGGTGTACTCAACTGTCAACTTTAGTTAGTACTTTGAAGGCGCTGCATATTCATGCAAGTGTCAAACTTTCGACGGTGCACAGTTACCTAATGTTTCATTGGTATTAAGTATAAAATGAAGTTGTGAATACTTTTAATACGTTATCTTAATGTATTCATTCTTAATTTTATATCTATGTCAATTACAGAATGTAGGTACCTACTAAGTAAGTCTTCCGTCGCATTGTCACGAACAAAAATGTGCTACCAACTTCAATACATTTACATTTTATGAATTGTAATAAAACCTGTTCTTCATTCCTTATTTTCTTTAAATTTGCATGGGACTGAACGAGAAAAGATATATAGTACGGTTCAAGTAAAAAAGAAACCAAACAAGTTCAGAAATTACGGAGGTCGGAGGTAACAAACAAAAAGTTAAGTTGACAACTTTGTGCTTATTTTCGAGTCAGTTCTTCATGATTATCAACCTTGGTAGTCATTGTAGTCCACTGCTGGACTTAAATCTCTCCCGGTGCTGATTACTTGATTCGATCTTCAGCTCCTTGCATCCAGCTCCTGCCACCCATCTTGTTTAAATCACCATTCTACTTGGCCTTCATACGACGAGACGTTCATAGTCTACCGAGACGCGGTCTCCACCCAAGAACACGTATACCTCAGTAGTTATCGGTTCTGCGGCTAATACGGCCAGTCTATTGCCACTTCAGCTTACTAATCCTGTGGACTAGGTTAATGATCTTGGTTTCCTACCGGATCACCTCGTTTCCGATATAATTACCTGGGAAACGGCAAGCCTTAAATACTTGTTCCGTTATTTATTCCACACTTGTTCTTTCCTCGAACCAAAACCTCTTCAGCACAAATTTAACGTAATTTTCATAATGGAGGACTTGTATGAAAACTTCTAGAACAGCAGAGAAACTCCTTAGACTATAATCAAGCAGCAGGCTATGGTCTCTGCTTATCTTAGAAGTTGATAATTTTGAACGTATGAATACAATTGAAAGTTTTGTGTAAAAGCACTGCCAATTGATGTAAATAGCTATCATCGAATGGGTATGAAAATCAGCTGATTAAACCTGGTTAGAATACATTTGAGCTTCAGTTCTATTATTAAGAAATAATAAGGTACATAAAAAGAACAAACATAACCTATTAAGTAAATTTAATAGTACTATTCAGGCTCCGAGTTGAGATACCGCTAAAAGTTATGAAGAAATGGGTATGAGAAAGTTTAAGCATGAGTAAAGGGTATTCAATTTCTTTAACGACCATCATTTTTGCCAGTACTTGCCATGAATCTTGAAGATAAGTTTCATGGAAATAACAGCCGGGCAAAGAACATTATGGTCGTACGCGAACTATCGCCATAATATAACCTTAAATGGGTAATATTTCTGCATAAACAAACTATTCGTTTTTTGTACGTGTTTTTATGAAAACCCATAATGCTTACGTTTATGCGAATATGCATACATGTGTACTGTACTTAAAATATGGTTCTAAGTAGTAGGGAGTGTTTCAAAGGTCAGATTTAATGTTACAAGAAGGTACTCGTATTATAATTTATATGCGAAATTTAAAACTACCTAAGTGAAAATTACATTTTAAGAGCTACTGTTCATTACTTGATTGTATTATAATATTAATGTACAAGAGGACTTTTAAGTGGTATTTAAAAAAATATTTAATAAAATCACACATTGCTAAGAAAGTGGATAGAATGGTAAAGTGATTTCAATTGGAATTTTTGTTTAATACAATTTTGTATATTATATAGTCTACCTCTTACTACCAACTACGTCTATTAACTATACTTTCAAGTGCATGTTAGATTCACATCTAATATATGTCGATCGGAAGCAATATTGTCATATTTTTCATAATCTATATATATATGAATGTGAGATTATACATCAGTTTTGTGAATTATAGTGAGAATAGAGTCAAATTGTTATGAGTATCAATATAAGCTGACTCGCTTCATTCGAGAAAATCTCCTTAATTAATATAATATTATTTAACCGTATTCAGATAACGTCATCTAGTCCCAAACTAAGCAAAGCTTGTGTTATGAGTATTAGACAACATACAATTACATATATTCTTTTTTTTTCGGATAATAAAAACACTTAAACTCCAAAAAAAAACAACAATTATTTGCAGATTATACAAAAATTAGTCCGACGCGGTCATTGAATATGACACCTCAAACACAAAAGGTGCATACGCTTCCATTGCACCATCGATTGGGGAATTTTAAAGGTACTACCAAGGCTGGTTTATGTGTAGGTAAATAAAGTAGTCAAGTACGTTATTATCAATTGCTATTACTTTTAAATACGCTTTTTTCTACCCATTCTCTGGTAAAGACATTAGTCCTCCAAATTCTAAAATCTTGAAGGTGAAGATTGGGGGTATATTATATTTATATATTTTATAAACCGTAGAAATTCTGGTTGACTGCTAGAACTTTATAAGTAACTGAAAGTTTGCAGCCGCACAATACCAATATCCACAATTTGTTAATAACTAACACCTATCTGGGTGTATACTAGATTACATAACAAACTTTTATATTCTTTCACAAACAAAATCTCTCTAAGAATCTAAAATAACTATGAATAGTACTTACGTTCTTTGATTATTTTTCTTCACTATTTTGCGTCTTTGGTTAAATTGGTCGATGTTTATTTTTTGTTGTGGAGTAGCTGAGTAAAAAACAAAATTAAAAGACAAAACCCATATCTATGAATAAAATTTGTATCGAAGCCAACAATTTGTTTTTATTTTCTGTGGAAGAACGTAGTGGATAAATTGTCGATAGAGCACTTTATATTCTCGATTGATGACATAAAGAGGAGGAGAGTTTTGTTTATAACGGATAGTGAGAAAGTAGGTTGAACGGGTTGAATAACCTTGGAGATATTTAACAACGTTATAAGGGCGAAGTTATAATAATGTCTGTAAAAAACTAAAATAAAATAATAAAAATTCGGTTTCTTAAAAAGTTAGAAAACTATGTTTTTATTTTTTTAATTATTTTTTTTATGCATCTCAATTTATTCCATTTTTAGATTAAGTTTTTACGACTGTTTCAATTTTTATTCTATCATATATCACAATTGTATTAACGGTATAAGGGACTTATGATAATAAAATTACCTAAAAATCGTCATCGTAATTTTTATAGACACATTTAATTAAGTACTTTTCAACTATTATAGCAACCCGTCTCGATTTCGCACGGTAATGTTTGAAATTCTCGGTTTTCCTCCAACATAATATGCATGTCTTAAATATAATATGCATACTTTTTGAATCACTCTTTCTATTCTTGAAAACTGCATCAAAATTCCTCGTGTACTTTAAAATATCTTAGCATTTCTGATAATAATTCCGCAGTAGAATTTGTGAAACCTTTTAAATTGTCGTTATTAAAATATTTCTAAAACATGTTCTAACTGTCTGAAACACCAAAATAAATCATTCGGTAATAAATTTACAAAAATTAAAACAAGTGCTAATTTCTAGAAGTCGATACACATTACAATATTTTTAATGCCAATTGATTTATTTTGTATACCTAATAAATCAATTGGCTAGTAAGATCTTTTAAACGTGTCAGTGGTTTTTGTTTCTATAACTTCAAGATACTGCAAACGTAACGACATGCAGTTATTTTTTTAGAAAAAGATCCGAAAGACGTAATTGATCCTATAAGTGTCCATACTGCTCACTCGATGGACGGTATCTTAAAAGAGAATATTATTTAAGTAAACCACTGCCAGTATAATTTCAATGTTTAGCGGGGGGTTGTTTAATGTTGACATTAATATTCATTATGTATCTGTAAACATCTTAAGTGTTACGCTCACATTATAACAAATCTTAGTGCACTTTGGCATCGCACCAAAAAATTTACCATTTTGTGTTTAAGATGGCGTCTTATATACAGTGAGTTCATAAACATAATTGGTGAAGTGGACTTTTAACAAAGCATAATGCCTTACATTCATGTTAGAATTAGCACCCGCGTTTAAGCGGGGCAAGAAAAATATCAGAAAGTTGAAGTAAAGCTAATTTCTGTGGGTGACAGGAAATTTAGTTAAATATTATAACAGCGGAATTTATGATTAGAAGTTGGAGTAGTGCAGCAGGCGTCCAACAGTTCTAACTTCACAATTCAATTAGGTACCGATGTATATGAAAACTCTTTTTTTATCTACATCATTCTGTTCTAAAACTTTTTTCGTCGCGATTCTTTATGCGAATGAACAGAGCAGGGATGTTCGACAAAGTTATTTTATAAGTTCGAAAAATGTAGAGAGACATTAACTTATTTAATTTTAATTTTATTACGTTCACTGTTTATAATGTATATTTATTTTACATAATATACACAAGAATTTTAATGAAGTATCTACTATTTAATGAATTTCAGAAGTGAACGAAGTTTTACCACAAAGTGTTATTAAAATAATTTTCATTGAGTTTGTTCCATTTTGTCTATTAAGATCTAATTACCGAGGACATGGTCATATGAAGTTGAAATGTAATGTAATAACTTGCCTATAAAAAGCGTCGCAGTAAAAGCTTTAAGCTAAATTGCCTGCTCTCGACCAAACAGAAATGTTGTTATTTCAAATTTTTATACATACACTACGTACTTTTGAACTTTTGTTACTTTTATACTTACCAGTCTACGTCCAGCAGTGGACTTTGATAGGCTGATGATGATGGTGATGATGAAGTGCTTGTATTTCAATGCTCCGCAATGTGACAGTATTTAGTCTTTTTTATTTACGTCGATGTCGTATGTCGATTCATAAACAAAAAATAGACACAACTTTTATTCATCAACAGACTTTGAAACAAACAAGGATAATTCAATAAACATCGTGATTAATTCATTAGTTTCAAAAAACCTATATTTACAATATTACATGGAAATTGAACATTCGACGGCTGATTTATGTTCCGTTGTATTTGTTGTATTATTTATTTGCACATAGTGATGATGTACTCTAGCTGATTTTGGTCACAGCCGCCAGTTTCAACCTAAAGTAGCGAATTACGCATTATAGTACAAGTGTGTACGCAAATACAAATGCACTCTCTTTGGTCCCTCACTCTCACAATTCGATGGGACGGCAATCCCACACGATCGGGGAGAGTTCAGACAAAGGATCCACGGTTGTACGTGTCATCCGAGGCACGGCGGTTAAGATCCCAAGCTCCAAACTCCGGGTTGTTATTAAGCATCTTTATAAAAATAAAAACTCAGTAACACTTTTCTGGACCGACCCTGGAAGTACTTATACCCGACTTTTTTCTTTATTGCGCATGTAAGGATTCCGAGAAATAACCACTGGAGATTTTGCTCAATATTTCTATTTCACGTATAGAACAATATTTAGTCGCCGTACACAAATATAAAATCAGTTAATAAACTTAGGTAAGATCATACCCTAACCATCAGAGAATATTCAATTATTTTATCGCAGGTCGGTCCGTTAATTACATTAACGAAGATCAAAGCGTTGTCAGACTACAGTCCCATAGATACAAGTACCAGCGTGAGTCCCTGTGATGCTTTATTTTTGTCTTTGTCTTTCGTTTTATAACGTTATTAACATGATTTCAACTATTATAGCAACCCGTCTCGATTTCGCACGGTAATGTTTGAAATTCTCGGTTTTCCTCCAACATAATATGCATGTCTTAAATATAATATGCATACTTTTTGAATCACTCTTTCTATTCTTGAAAACTGCATCAAAATTCCTCGTGTACTTTAAAATATCTTAGCATACAAGAACACAAAAGTATTTTGAATTTTTTACCACAATTTCAATAACATTGAAATAAGTAATAGTATTTATTTCAATATTATTGAAATTGTGGTAAAAAATACGTTGGAAACTCGTCGTAAACGTTTGGAGTAATTATAGAATTCGAACGAAGAACGGATAATATAAAAAATAGTTACTGATTAAACGTGGTATAACTCTATAACTTCTTAGGAAATTGTCGCTTGACATGGGTCCTGTACACACTACTCAGTTAGCATTGAGATGTCAGCTTACGAGTTCACCCTTTTTTCATTTGAGTACCAAATGTTCCCCAGCGAAAATGTAGCTTAAAATCACGCATGTCGACGCTTGTAGGGCATCGACTTGTCATGTCCCGTAACTCGCATATTTATGTTTCGCAAAATAAACGTCTACTATTAAAAAACGGGGCTCCAAAGACTTGTTATATCTTTCTATTTATTTATCTTTCTATTTATCCTTCATTATAATTTATTTTAATGATATTGACGTCAAATAATACATATAATTTTGAAAATCTTAGTACAGTTGGTCGCTGGCCAATACAATCTCGATGGGGTTTTCTATTGCAATTTCGTTAAACGCAACACGCGTCCCCATTAATCAAAAACTTTGGGACCAATGTCAAGGGACACGGTTCCACAAATGCCACGATTATCGTTTTACGTGGAGCATCGCCTTGTGATGTGTCCCGTGACGAGAACTAACATTTCGTGTCTTGCGACATAATAATCGCTGGATTGAGATGAGCAAAAGTCGAGGGCATATGTCACATAATATAAGAGTGGTCCAAAAATGACATTAATATCTGCCTTTGTTTATGTCATTATTAGAGTTTCCTTCCTTAAATTAAAATATTCACCATTATTAGATAAATTATTATCCCTGCCTGCTTCGTTGGTAACGGTTAGCATATGCGACTGCCGATCTAGAAATCTGGACGGGATCAAAGTATTTCTGGCATTTTCTTACAAGAAATTCTTAATAACACACACGTGCCTCGGAACTCAGAGAGTACACTAAACTGTCATACTGGTTGTCATGGACATCTGTGGCATCATAGACATTTATGACAATCGGTATTGGGAAGTCAGTGCCCTCAAAAATACTGCCAAATAATTTAACTTGAGGTTGTGGAGATCTGACAGCAGCCGCTCCGTAGATAAACTGATATTCTGGTAAAACTGCTTGAACTAGTAAGCGACCACAAATAATCTTGGGAAAATGTAAAGGCTAGGAAGATAATATTGGATAACTTCTTAGTCTCTTGTTTGTACGGTATGATTTATACGGCACTCTCGCAGACCGAATTTCACTGACATTTGTCACTATTTTTTATTTGTATTTGGAATAACTTCGAAATCAATTGACGCTTACAAGAAACAATGCTAATCGTTGAAACTTTTTAGATGTCATATTATTATTCATGACATCTGCGAAATTATGGTTATACTATACTTACCACAAAATATTAATCAAAAGTTAAAATTGTTTTAAAAAACTTGTTGTTATAATTGTATGAAGAGTTTCTTAATGAACGTTACACAATTTTTAATTTTCGCGTAGATAGTCTAAAAGTAATGTCTACATAATTATAAGAAATATAATTTTAAATTCTTACGCGGAGTTATTGCTTCTTTAAAATGAGTAGTAGATATAAATTATAAAACCTTACAAAGCGATACGTTACGTAATTGGCATGTACTGTACGAGAAACACAATTTTTATTTTACCGAAACAACTAACAGAAACGTATAAAATACGTTTACGGTTCATCCTCAAGATAAGTTTTATGTCATATTCTCAATCACACATAGATCGAGAATCATTCTATTTTTATGGCGTGACGACCAATGAGAAAGCGTTAACGTTTTTGAGTCAAATTTAATTTCAATTCCTCGTAAGTCACATCGAGATATCGTTGAATTTTGTATGCAAATGCTATCTTAGGTATATTTAATTCTAAGCAGATACTTAAGAATTTAGCAAATATATGGTTTTAAATTTTTATCACCACTTTCTTGTCTTACAAAAAATATAAACAAAGTTCAAACGCACCCAAAAGGATTCCATTGTAAACAATGTCGAATCAACACGATGAATTTATCTAAAGGGAAATCTCTTCAACGAAAAGCAAACATGTCTTGAGCAAAAGACTACAGAGGGATGAGTGATTCACTGGGCTAGAAAATGTTAGTTGATTTTTGAATTTCACACTTCAATACTCGCTTTAACGTGGGGACGACGCGCGCCCGATTGTGTTTACATGTTTTCGAATGATCACACACAATAAAAAATGTGTAGGAAATATATTAGACAACAAAACATTGAAGCAGATATTTGTTCAGGTAGAAATGCGTTCAAATGTTATATAAAAGAAATGGGGAAGAGTAGAGATAATCAAACATTTTATAAACACATTACATAGACTAGAAGAAACTGCTACATAGCTTTGAAATGTTTTATTTCTGATAATAATTCCGCAGTAGAATTTGTGAAACCTTTTAAATTGTCGTTATTAAAATATTTCTAAAACATGTTCTAACTGTCTGAAACACCAAAATAAATCATTCGGTAATAAATTTACAAAAATTAAAACAAGTGCTAATTTCTAGAAGTCGATACACATTACAATATTTTTAATGCCAATTGATTTATTTTGTATACCTAATAAATCAATTGGCTAGTAAGATCTTTTAAACGTGTCAGTGGTTTTTGTTTCTATAACTTCAAGATACTGCAAACGTAACGACATGCAGTTATTTTTTTAGAAAAAGATCCGAAAGACGTAATTGATCCTATAAGTGTCCATACTGCTCACTCGATGGACGGTATCTTAAAAGAGAATATTATTTAAGTAAACCACTGCCAGTATAATTTCAATGTTTAGCGGGGGGTTGTTTAATGTTGACATTAATATTCATTATGTATCTGTAAACATCTTAAGTGTTACGCTCATATTATAACAAATCTTAGTGCACTTTGGCATCGCACCAAAAAATTTACCATTTTGTGTTTAAGATGGCGTCTTATATACAGTGAGTTCATAAACATAATTGGTGAAGTGGACTTTTAACAAAGCATAATGCCTTACATTCATGTTAGAATTAGCACCCGCGTTTAAGCGGGGCAAGAAAAATATCAGAAAGTTGAAGTAAAGCTAATTTCTGTGGGTGACAGGAAATTTAGTTAAATATTATAACAGCGGAATTTATGATTAGAAGTTGGAGTAGTGCAGCAGGCGTCCAACAGTTCTAACTTCACAATTCAATTAGGTACCGATGTATATGAAAACTCTTTTTTTATCTACATCATTCTGTTCTAAAACTTTTTTCGTCGCGATTCTTTATGCGAATGAACAGAGCAGGGATGTTCGACAAAGTTATTTTATAAGTTCGAAAAATGTAGAGAGACATTAACTTATTTAATTTTAATTTTATTACGTTCACTGTTTATAATGTATATTTATTTTACATAATATACACAAGAATTTTAATGAAGTATCTACTATTTAATGAATTTCAGAAGTGAACGAAGTTTTACCACAAAGTGTTATTAAAATAATTTTCATTGAGTTTGTTCCATTTTGTCTATTAAGATCTAATTACCGAGGACATGGTCATATGAAGTTGAAATGTAATGTAATAACTTGCCTATAAAAAGCGTCGCAGTAAAAGCTTTAAGCTAAATTGCCTGCTCTCGACCAAACAGAAATGTTGTTATTTCAAATTTTTATACATACACTACGTACTTTTGAACTTTTGTTACTTTTATACTTACCAGTCTACGTCCAGCAGTGGACTTTGATAGGCTGATGATGATGGTGATGATGAAGTGCTTGTATTTCAATGCTCCGCAATGTGACAGTATTTAGTCTTTTTTATTTACGTCGATGTCGTATGTCGATTCATAAACAAAAAATAGACACAACTTTTATTCATCAACAGACTTTGAAACAAACAAGGATAATTCAATAAACATCGTGATTAATTCATTAGTTTCAAAAAACCTATATTTACAATATTACATGGAAATTGAACATTCGACGGCTGATTTATGTTCCGTTGTATTTGTTGTATTATTTATTTGCACATAGTGATGATGTACTCTAGCTGATTTTGGTCACAGCCGCCAGTTTCAACCTAAAGTAGCGAATTACGCATTATAGTACAAGTGTGTACGCAAATACAAATGCACTCTCTTTGGTCCCTCACTCTCACAATTCGATGGGACGGCAATCCCACACGATCGGGGAGAGTTCAGACAAAGGATCCACGGTTGTACGTGTCATCCGAGGCACGGCGGTTAAGATCCCAAGCTCCAAACTCCGGGTTGTTATTAAGCATCTTTATAAAAATAAAAACTCAGTAACACTTTTCTGGACCGACCCTGGAAGTACTTATACCCGACTTTTTTCTTTATTGCGCATGTAAGGATTCCGAGAAATAACCACTGGAGATTTTGCTCAATATTTCTATTTCACGTATAGAACAATATTTAGTCGCCGTACACAAATATAAAGTCAGTTAATAAACTTAGGTAAGATCATACCCTAACCATCAGAGAATATTCAATTATTTTATCGCAGGTCGGTCCGTTAATTACATTAACGAAGATCAAAGCGTTGTCAGACTACAGTCCCATAGATACAAGTACCAGCGTGAGTCCCTGTGATGCTTTATTTTTGTCTTTGTCTTTCGTTTTATAACGTTATTAACATGATTACCACGTTTATAGATTATACAAGTAAAACAAGTTTTTCTAAACTATAAGGACGTTATTGAGTAGATGGCTTTCCTGATGGTAAGTAACCACCGCCGCCAATGGACATGTGCAACTCAAGACTCACTAGTGCCTTTTAGGAGTCCTTCCCTCGAGAGTGAGAGAAAGCGGGTTTGGGCTCCAGTAACCTTACGCACCAGGTGAAAAGCAACGAAAAAAGTGCTTAGCACTTGCTTTTGTGAGGCCATGGTACAACTTAAGTCAAGTTGGTATATTCATGACCAAAGTTTTTTTTTATTAGTTAAGAAAAATTTACCTAAATATATTTTCAATTATTTACTGTATTTAATAACAATAAAACAAACTTCAAAAATACGATGTAGTTTGGTTGCATTTCTACCATACTAAATTTAGTTTTATTTCTTCTCCTTAGCCATTATTATATCCAAAATTATTTGGGATCGACTACTACTTCAGCCGGTTTTGCCTGAAATATAAGCTTTTCACGAAATGATTGTTATTGGACCTCCGCAAGTCTGAGGGCAAACTGAATTTAAAAATTGAACAGATGTCGGTATACTTGAGGGCATTGACTTCTGAATAACGATTGCAATAGATGTTCATAACAAGAGGGACCGACGGTTGAGCGTGCTCCCCGAGGTTCGAACGTGTACCACTGCCAAACTTCCAAATTCCGCGCTGCTAATAAGAATTTCTTATAAAAGAAACCCACCAACATGTTTTGCTCGACCTGGGCATCGAATCCGTAACCTTTTGATTAGCAGTCGCATATGTTAACCGCTTGACCAGTCAGACTGTAAATTTTGTTTTACATATATCTTGGTTCATTCCATTGGTTAATACTAGTAGTTACTGTGTGGTTTGGCGAGTCTTTGTTAGATAGTATTAGTAAGTACTGGCTAATGTTTTATTGTGTATAACAATCGTCACATTAAATAAAAAAATACTTCCATAGAATCCTCCTTTCTTATCAATATGTAGATTAAGTGTAGGGCTGTGTTACATATATTGGCAATTCTGAAATCGGTAAATTTGTACGTCTCTATAAAATCACAAAAATTAAAAAGAAAGAAAGAAAAAGACATTTAAAAAGCAGTATGTTTAAGGTGCAATCAACAGATCGATTCGGATACCGAGCAGTGGTCAAGTATAAGACTTGACCGCTATCAAATATCCTAAAGATTGAGGTAGGAAACCCTAAATTGAAGTGAAGTTTTCTCATTAATTTGATTACGTCGATCCCAGGGCCCGACCCATGTCACAAGTTACTTCATTAGTTACGCAAGTTTGTGAAAGTAATCCGAGCGAATTAGGTTTTGTAAGACACAAATCACCAAAATTATTCTTACCGATGTTTAAAAATTTGTACACACACGCAAAAAAACATAGATTTTGTCCACCATTTAACTTGAGATTATTATATATAATCTTTAGGTTAGGCTTTAGTCAACCAATAGAAGTATTTAACGACGTTATACACGATTTCTAATGATTATCTGGTGAGTTTTTAGTGTTCTATAGCTAATAAACAGATAAGTTAACATAAAAAAAAACAAGTTTGCGTCTCCAAACACAAAATTTAGAAAACTTATATTTTCTATAAATAGATATTTTAACGAGTAGATGGACTGGCATGGCATTGATTGTCATTAAGTTAGACATTCGGTATAAACATGAAAAAGTACATTACGGTGGTATGCATGTAATTATTTTAAGTGAAATAAAAATGAAATTTTCTGTAGACTTAAATAATTATTTGCCGATGTTTATAATATCAATATTAGCACGTTTACCAATTGTGTAATATCGGATTTTAGAAATAAGTATATATGCATATGTAAAAAAATTAAAAAAGAACAATCTCTCTTGTTACAGAATTCATTTTTATTAATAGATTTCTAATTAAATGAAAAAGACATATTTACCGAAAAACAAACGATTCTACGTTGTTTGTCAAAACCATTTGGTGTCACTGTTTATTATAAATTATCTGCCATTTATCAAGGTTACGTTACATATTCGAGCCATTTTAACCAAAATATGCTGTGATATGCAAACAACAATTCATAAAATTAGAATTTAAAATCAAAGCTCCGTTACAGAGGTGTTTTTGTCTGTGAAGAGCGCGACACAACGCACATAAGTTACCGCGAATATTTATGTTTGGCGATGCCACCTACAGGCTCACGCTCATATTTACCGCCAAGATCTCGTTTACTGCACTCTCATATTTGCATTTTACATGTATTATTTCTGTTTACGAATATTACATTTCCTAAGGATGTGTAAAAATTTAAATGTCATATTTTCTAGAAGCTGTTTCAAAGCTTAAGGTTATTAGACTATTAAAATCAGATAGGAATGAAATTTGTTCCCTTCTAAGTGGCAAACTGGAATCTGGTTTGCTCTACACCATTACTTTAAAAATATCTTTTTGAATATCTTGACTTCGAGCAATTACCAACCGAGGTCGACAGTTTATTTGTCGACCAATACATCAGAATCTCGAAAGGACGTAAGTTCGACGATGAACGATAATAATTATATTAACAGCATAATTTTAAAAATATATCTCAAGGAACTAGTTCTTATGTAGTATCTTTTTTCAAAAAAAGGTACTACATTATTTCAGGTGCTAGATTGAGTCCTTAATGCTTGTATTCTCTAAAATTAAATGATAAATGTAACACATTAATTTTTATGTAAATTGAAATATGAAAGAAAATTAATAATATTATTTTAAATCTTAGGTTAGCTAAATTCGGCACAGATGTAGAAATCGACAGATGAAAAATACACCCAGTTTCCGTATGAAAAATTAAATGATATGAAATTATAAAAGAGGTGTTATAATACCATTTTCATTAATAGTTCGTGTGATACGCTATTAAAACCGACCCAACCCGTTTATCTTTTTAACTAACGAGCGGAAAATAGTGAAGGAAATAAAAGTGAATAAACGAAAATGAATTTTTATGAAATTCCTTTGTTTTTTGAATGAGTTTTGTTTGTTTTATGTTTTTACGGCACAATTGTAAAAGCCAATTACCTAAAGATATACATATACGTAGATCGCGATGAAGATTGCATTAGATGTCTTATCCTCGTATAAGGAACGTTACGTGGCGGACCAAGCTCGGGTTTAATTGATCTAGGCAGGATGATGGATGAGGAGATGCGGTGAGGCTAGGGCGGTTTGTGGTGGATAAAGACGAATCTAAGTGCCTCATCCACAAGACGTTTCGTACACAGAGTACCCTTATATAATATGAATGTAAAGTATTAAATATACATTTCGTTAGAAATGTGCTAAATGCATAAAGTGGTTGGCTACCTCGTTGGTCTAGCGGTTAGCGTATTTGACTGCCGATCAAAATGTTTTGGATTCCATTCTTTTTTTTTTTTGTTTTGTTTTTTTATAGCAACCTACTAAAGTGATTCTATTTCGTCTGATGGAAAGCATGAATAGAATTCAAGAGCGGTGGTCGCCGTAGTCACTGCGAATGAAGATAGTGCAGTATGGCGACCCACGCTATGCCTAGTGAGACGTTCTTTCACGCTCTGCTTAAAGGACCCGGGATCGTAGTGGGAGGGAAACACGTGCGCTGGTAATGAACTCCAGGCTTTAACTGATTTGCACAGGAGGGAAGAGCCGAAACGTTTAGTTCGGGAACCTATGTCTACCATTCTGAAACGGTGACTTCCAAGGTCAGCACAAGTTGCCCTGTAGAGGAACGGAGAGGATGGGATCAGTTGGAAGAGTTCATCAGAACACTCTCCATGATAAAGGCGATAGAGGACTGCCATAGAGGTGACATCTCTTCGCAACTGCAGAGACTCAAGGGATTCAGTAACTTTTGGGTTATTGATAATCCGGACTGCTCGCCACTGTAACCGATCCAAAACTTCCAGCAAATGCGCATGCCCGGGTTGGGTCAGTGTTGTGTGTGTTGTGTTGTCAAGTGTTATTGGGTTTTCTAATAAAAAAATATTAATAGCGGCGAGCATATATATTTTTTAAACTGCTCAGCGAGCACGTTAAGCTGTCGTTCGTTCGGTTTGTCATGAACATCTATGGTAATTGTTATTGGGAAATCGATGACCTCAAGTATACTGACAACTAGTTTAATCTTCGTATTCAGTTAGCTCTCAGGGTTGCGAAGGTCTGATGCCAGTCGTTTCATGGAAAGATGATATTCAAGTAAAAACAGTTGTGTGGTGTGTGAAATTAGAAAGATCATCATTATCATCATCATCTCAGCCAAAAAATGTCCACTGCTTGACATAGGCCTTCTCCAAGGTTCTCCACAACAACTGATCCCGTGCTGCCCGCGTCCACCACCTACCAACGCTGCGTTTCCCAGTACTTCCCCACTTAAGAACTTCGTGGCCCCATCGGCTGGAAAAATTATGATAACATATAGCAGTTTTACTAATTAGGTCGAACCGCTCTGATAAAATAAATATCATGTCAATATTTTAGGGCTGTCGGAAATTTCTGGTTTACCTAAATTCTTTGTACTGTTTTACTACTATACCGATGACCTAAAGAAAATAGCCGGTCCAGAATGGACAAGAATTGCAAAAAACAGAGAAAAATGGAAGACTTTAGAGGAGGCCTATGTCGAAAGACAAGCTGATGATGGAAACCGATCGTCTTATGTTGTAGAAAACTTAAATATATAATATATCCAGATAACTAGTATACATGTAAAGTGATCAGAGAATGTTAAGTAAAACTATTTGTTTGTAAAGAGCAATCAGCAATAAAGGCTTATTTTATTTTATTTTATTTTTATTTTACTACTATACAGTCATTTTACAACAAACAAACAATAAAATCTACGAAGATGATGATACATGAAGCAGTTATACTAATTAGGTAGAATCGTTCTGATAAAATAAAATCATTTCAATGGTCATCAAAAATTTCTTGTTTACCTCATTTTTTTGTACTGTTTTACTACTATACAGGTATTTTACAACAAACAAACAATAAAATCTACGAAGATGATGAGATATAAAGCAGTTATCTTAATCAACACATCATCAAAACAAAACAGCATCTTAAAATTTTAGGGGCTTCGAAAATTACTTGATAATCTAATTTTTTTGTAGTTTTAATAACAAACAATAAAGGCTAGAAGCATGATGAGCACATAAAGGGGTTTTATTAATCAAGTCCAACTGCTCCGGTAAAATTAATATCATTTTAGTATTTTAGAGCCATCGAAAATTTCTGGATAACCAACATCGTTTATAGTTTTAATAACAAACAGTCTTTTCAAAGAAACTTTACAGTTTTACTAACAAATAGTCATTTTACAACAAACTAACAATAATAAATGTCAAACAAACCGTTTTATCTGCTAAATTATTAATCGGACTGCTCTATACTCACCGAGCATCATTTCTTAAGACTTTTTACAGACTAAAAGCGAAAAAGACCCTTCTTTTTGTGAGTAGTTGGTGACATAGAACCATTTTTTAATTCTTAGTCCACCAACATCCTAGTAAAATATATATTTAAAATCTAGTCTTCTGGAAGCCTATAAAAAACACATCACAAACACATCTTATATTTTACTAGGCATTTCAAAAAAAGTATGACCTAGAAAACGAACCGTCGAATCTTAATTCTAACACGAGTTTTATAGAATATATAATTACACAAAAACAAAATTTATACTGAATTTAAATGAGTAAAAAAAATAGTTACATTTTCTCCGCACATTACAATGCAATTCAAGTTGCACCGTACATACTCGTTATTCTTATCTCTTTTGACGGCGCCAGAATTGCATTACTTATCCTATCAAAGTGTTATAGTTCTGTATAAGAGCAAGTGTAACTAATAGACAGGAAGATGTTTCAAGAAATTAAATTTTCAAACAGTTTATCCATCTCCATAATCAATCTTCGAAGATTTGAATGACATTTTAATGCTGTGTGATTGGTGTGGATGTTATATCAACTTTCAAGTGATATAACTCACGAAGTTCGAGGGTCGGGTGTAACGAAGGAACAGAGCAACACACAGAGAATTGAAATGCTCTTTTTGCCTTTGTTATGATCGGTTAAAACATAGATGTTAATCAAATAACAAGTGGAAATTGTACTTCTAAAATTATTTTTTCGACCTATCGCCGTCCACTGCTGAACGAAGGTCTCCATCAAGGAGCGCCAACTATCCCCGTCTTTTCAATTCGCATCCATCCGCTGCCAGTAACTTTCTTCAAGTTGTCAATCCATCACGCCACAGGGGTGCCCTGTACACTACGTTCGTCCAATCGTGGTTTCCACTTTAGCACATTTCTGGAGACATGATCGTCCCATGTTTTTTTAAATACTTACTAAAAATTCCAAGTTGTACATTTAGTATATTATTTAACTAGTATATGAGATAGACTATTGAAAAAGTAAACAGATGAAATAAGAAGAAAAAAGAAGATGGTTTGAAAAACTTCATTTTATTATATTTTTTTAAATACTTAATACTAAAACTTTAAGTTTGCATACAAAATGTACATATAATGGGCTTTCATTTGCAAGTTATTGCATAGCTATGTATTGTGTTTATAATTATTTAATGTTTATAACTGGTGCCAAGTTTTTACTGAATCGCCATTAATTAAATTTGAAGTAAGCTCTCTAAAAGAGCTCGTTAAGAGGATATAATACTGTATAGTGTTGTAGTTTGCGCTTTAAGAGCTTAAAGTATTAAGCAACGAGCTGCGTTGTTGGTGACAAGGGACTTAATTGAGTGAGTATAATCATAATAAAATAATGTCAAAAAGTTGAACTTTGTGCCTGTGTACGTGATTCTTATCCTGAATGTGTACTGTAGCCAACTACTGTTAATAACAGGTGGACGAATGCCTTAAACCAATTACTACGTATTTACGTACCTCACATTATACTGTCCCAAGAAAGATCTAGTCCTACAATTAGTGTTTTCTTTTATAAAAGAAAACAAAGAAACGAATGCAAGTTATTTGAATTTTATTCGATTTCTCTAGACAGTTATTGTTAGACAGAAATCTTTTCTTTTTCTTTTTGAATCGACAACGTTTAACTTATTTGTGTTATTTTGAATCCAAATAATCAATTGGGAAAATAAAGTTCGATCTCTTAAATTCGTGAATATATTATACTAAAGTGACTTTCACTTAATTATTAGTAAATACTAAAGTTCGTTGAATGAGGGTGGAAATTTTTGGACAGTATGATGGTATGCCATCAAATGATTGTAGGGATTTCACTGCTCGTATGGCACGAGGATTTAAGCGATCGCCATGTCCCTTTCTACTACACTGACTGTAGTGGGTTCTAACCCCATATGGCAACAACATTTTGTACCAGCCACAGATTGTTGTTCTAAGTCTGAGTGTTACTTGTATGCGTTTCATGTATGTTTGTAAAGTCTCCTGCGACACAGGAGATATATTTCTAATGCAGACGTTTTCGAGCGAGCGATTTTTTTTTCTTAAATTCTCAATCCAAACTAATATATACAATAATATACATATGTAAACCTAACCATTGTAAAGAACTTTTACCAAACAGATATTGGTTGAAATGGTTTGAAACTTAATGTAGTGACTGATCTTTTATGTATAGTAATTTATAAAAAAAAACACTTAATTCACTATTTTTGAACACAGATATCTTCTTCATTATTTTTGTTGTTTACACCACTGTTAAGAAAGCATAATAAAATGTAGCTATAACGACTATATGTTCAAATTGAGTACTGTTGAATGTAATGTCAAATGTTATTATGCATTTATTGGTAGTTCTATTTAAACTTAAAATACGTAACACCTAAGGATGTCATCAAATGTACAACAAAAATAAAAATATTTCACGTGTTCTGAAAAAAAGACATGATATTGAGCGTAAATCCAATTTAAATCAATTGTTAAAGTCAGAATTCCTCTTATTTTTTATCCTATTAAGTTAAACATGACTTTAACCGTTAATGAAGAAGTACACTAGACATTTTCTGCATTTAAAAAGTCTTGTGTTCTTATTATTTTCACATAATACATTCTCAATATTATTATATGTAAAGTATTAAACTCAAGAAAAAGATGATTTGATTTATGTATGAAACCGGATACAACGACACTAAGAAAAATCATGTAAAGTTACCTACTTTATTAATGTATTAACTTGTACGATTTCATACTTTAAATATAAAATACAAAATACTACCTTGCGTAGTTGATAGATCTATTCTATAAGCATTAGTACATGAACGAAGAATTCATAAATTCGGCAGATAATTGAACAATGCCCGTTTATATATATATATATGAGCTTGCTACAATGGCTCTACTCTACTTCATTGAAAGCACAAGTAGAATCCAAGAATAGTGGTCACTATCCTTATTGTGAATGCAGAGAATGCAGCATGGTGACCCATACTAGAGCGGCCGATACTTTCAACGTCCCGCTTAGTGGGCCCGTAATCGAACTGGATGGAAACCTACGCTCGTAGTTAATTCCAAAACCTGATATAAAGCTACTCATTGTAAGTCAGTGCGTGGTGTTTATGCTGTGCGCTTTTTATACTAAAATTTTCTTAAAAACTAACAACATTCTGTTCTATGAAATGAGTTATAGATACACTTGTGTCCACTATATGTTTGTGTATATATATTCAAAATCTGTGGTCAAACACCCACAATTTTCCAAATATATTTTAGTTCTACTAACGTGACTCTATTACCATCAACGAAGTACAAACATACTAATATTCTTTCAGCTACAAATAAATCTAAATAAATAAATATTTTATGTAATTTACACTCGTACATAAAACAGATGACTGCTATCATAGAATTTTTTGTTCTGGGTGTCGAATCGATTCTATGAGGGGGAGAAAAGCAACGACGTAACAACGTGCAAAACATGAAAATAATCAGTGTTGTTCTGTTTGCGTAAATAATATTGAAGTACAGCATAACTTAAAGTACCAAAGGTTCACTTCAACCTGTATGTATGTGCTCTACTGTCTAAAATATGTTACACGCTCTCAAGAACTTGTATTTCTGATGTCACTGGAGCTTTAAAACGCCAGTTGATAATAAAAGGTGGTCCATACAATTGGGTTTCGACGGTCGCTTTCCTGCCACGTCTAAGGAATTTAAATTTTTCCTTTGCGCTCCACTGAAGATAATCAAACAGCTGGCGACCGTTCCATGTTTTGAATATTAATGAACTTAATCACGCTTAGAGTATTAATATTACGGTAGTCCTAGCACTAAAAAATATTTTTTTGTTTAATATAATTAAAAAAAACTAAGGATCAAGATTGTTTTTTTTTACCTTTATTATATATAGAAATACGATTGTGTTCTTTATTTGTCATCCACTGCTGAATAGAGATCTCTCCTAAAAACTCCACAAAGAGTGCTAATGTAGGTTTCATCCAACAATTACCATATCTAGACCATGTCCTTTCAAGTTTCCTCCCAAGCTACGCTGGGTGCACCCAACCAGGTCTTACCCCGGAGGAAGCCGCAAAATTGCTACTTGACAATTAGCACAATCACTACGTTGCAGCCTGATCGAGACTTGGTGTGATCCGACCCCAATTTTGTCCTCTGCTGCAGGACTTAATTGGCGGTCTCCAGACTCTCTTTATGCGCTCTCTTGTTTCACATTTTAAATATAAATACAGCTTGTCTTACTACTGTTTTAAATATAAAAATTTGAAAGGAAGTTAGTTAGAGCGACAGATAAAGACGAAAGATATCTTTTTTAAGAAATATTAGAGTTTGCAATGGCACGTGGATTATTTTTTATTATGCTAAAATTAATAAACAAAATCGATATTAAAAATTAACAAAAACAAATGTGCTGAGACATTTTTAACAACAACAACAACAACTATAAGCGCACACACACACGTCAACTTAAGCTTTTGTTTTTTTAAAAAATACTCATAAGCACACTCAACCCTGTACAAAATGCATAAAAGGTATTGATAAAATATTTTAAATATTTAGACTTATAGGAATTTCACAAATTTAAGAAAGATTAACATCATTTGTCTTCCGTTGAATACATATTTAAGATGGTTAACATGTAAGTATCATACTTTATATTCAGAGTGAAGTAACTGAGTTGAGCAACTAACACTTAACTACATCTATAATAAATTAGTTGTATTAGCGGAAATAGCAACGTCTTAGCATGATCATAAAGATATTTAGAATTGAATTCCAGTATATGTGAACCGTAAGTACATAAACTGTTATAATAATGGGTCTAAAATTCCCCGCGGGGAGCAGTGAGCGAGCGAACTTAGTAGTAATACGGCTGTGAGTTATTCAACATCACGTAGCTGGAGACTGGTCGCAGTTGCGCTCGTGTCCTCACTGCGTACTTTGTAAAGTCACCCGTTACATAAAACCATTACAACTTTCAACTTTGCCATAGCTAAATTGTGACAGAAACAATCGAATACTGTCAACAGTTTCCGCTTCTTTCCCCTACTGGCCTATAATAAAGGTTGCCAACTGTACCGATTTAAACGGATGCCAGATTTTATTTTCTCATTTCATATTAGCTTTCCCCAACAGTTAATAGATATACTTTCTATTATTAAATTTAGTTTGAGTTTATATATATTAGTTGGCTCTCTCGATAGAAAACTGATTATGTATTGTATGTTAGCATGTACACTGATGTTCTTTACTTTCTTGTTACATGTCAAGGCGGACCGAACGATTTTGAGCATAAAGTATGCTATAGAACCAGTAAAACTTTATATAATCAAAAACTTTTTAATGTAGGAAACACATATACATATGCTTACATAAAATAACGCCTATTTTCCCGAAGGAATAGGCAGAGGCATAATAAACGCCCACTTTTGACAGTGTTTTGCTACTGTCGCTAATCGAGATATTTTGTTTGCCAGAATGCTTTATTAAAAGTACACCCACGTATATTAAATTATCACTCTATTAAACTACATCAGTATTTTCAATGTATTAAAACTGTCGAAGTTTTACTAGTATTTGTCAGGATGAATTACTTGCAGATATTACGTGCCTATTTCTCTTTACTCCTACTGCACAAAAGCGAGACAGCGGCCAATATTTCATTCGAGCTCCAGATATGCGTAGACACGTATTTACACATTGTTTTCGTTGGAAGTTGGAAGCCAGATGACACTAAAGATTTGTTGAGACAATTTTCTTTAATTTTCTGTAAATGTTGTTTTAATTTTGTGTTAACTTAAAATCATACTTACATTTGAATGTATATTACATCAGCATGTGTCGTTGCATAAACTTACAAATGTATTATGTGGGGTTGTAAGATGAATATGGGATTTTCAAAGTAAAAACCACAAATATACACTTCTCGAGGACTGCCTCAGATATTTTATGGCAGTACGGCGTGCTATCATACAATATAATACAACACAAAGTATTTTTTTACCTGACTCTAAAACAAATTAACAACACCGTGAACATTTTTGGCGTTTCTACAACATAATTTACATATATAAGTCAGATATGTTTTACTTTATGACGAAAGTTTGAATATACCACGTGTGTCTTCTAATTTCGTCTGATTACTACAAAGCTCAACTAAGCTTAAGGTAAATGTAGGGCTTTACTTTTAAGGCCTTACTTTCCTGTTAATTTATGCACGTTGAAACGTGGATTGCGTGTTAAGCATGTAAGCTGCTTGATGCAAGCTTAATACATACATAATTGGCTATCTGGACTAAATATGATGACCCTTGCATGACTTCTTTCTTGAATAATACGACAAGAACGTACCCTTTCGTACACTTTTCAATACACCTAAATAGCAAACAGGAATATACAATAGCTTATTTTATCTACAGCACTCGGATTCTTGTTTGGCTTAGCTAACACGTGTATTAATGAATACGAGTATTTTAGAGGTTAAAGAATTATCATTTTTCGCTGAGTGTAGTCTTTGTTATCTTGTTTTATTTATAAATCATCAAAAATATTTTTGGTTATATAAATAATCGCTTAAATAAACGTTTTGAAACGTTTTTCTTTTTAAGACGTCAATCTTAAACCAAGTAAAAAGCCTTAGCGTTTTTTTTTAAATTGTATCTAAAAATAAAATAAAAATTATTTAACGACGTCCTTAATCTGTAAGCGCTAAAATTTCTTGTATTTAAATGTAATTTAAATTAGATTAAAAAATTTTTTTATGGCACTCTCTTTCTCTGTATCTTTTTCTTATATCGGTATCCTGATAATCCACCGATTTCTGTTTCTCTTAAATGCACTACTTAAAAAAAATATATGTAGGAACATGATTAAAATCGGTTTCATGTCATTTTCTACCCTAATTGTAAAAGAAATCAAAATGTACAAACAAAAAAGGTCAGTATGCTTGTAGAATTAAAGTAAGAAATTAAACACAAAATTATTAGGCGAAATTAACAACCATTACGAAATAAATTTAAAACATCTTTAGAAAAAGTATTAATATATCTTTTTCGTATGAGAATATTCACCCTAATTTTTGTACATCTATCACCTCAACTTGAGTGACCTGAAACATTGTTACGTAAAGGAGTAAGCTTTTTTAGATCTATCTGGAGTTTCCTCACTTACACCGGTTTGTAGTTTTTGAAGTAAAGCAGCATAGTACAGTACTTGAGTGTGCTGCAATACAACACGTTACAGAACAGATTGAAATGGGAAAAACAGATAATAAATACATAGTAAATATTTTTAAAGTTCTGCCAGCACAATTTGAAAGTAATGAATTAAATAGAGTTCAATATTATTTTACAGTATGAGTAAATATTAAATCTGGAGGTAGGTCAGCTAATTTATAAAACTTAACACATTGTAGTTCTCATTTATTAAAATAATACTTACTAAGCTTATAATGACTGCTTCAGTGGCATAGTGGTAGCGTATGCGACTGCTTAAGGTCTTTGGTTTGTTGCACGGGTTGGACTACATTTTTGTGTGATCTGCAAATATTTTTTGTGGAGTTTGGGTATTTTCTTTGTATAATATGAATTTGTTTACAAAAAAAAAGTATAAATGTATTTATATCAGTTATCGTATCCATAGTTCAAGTTCTGCTTAGTTTGAGACTAAATGGCACTGCGTGAATGTGGCTAAATATTATTATATTAAAAAATAAAGTGTTTTTGTGTTGAATTTTATTGCACTTCTTTGCTGCTGCTGCAGCTGAAGCACACAGAATTCTTGTTGAAATATATGGTGACAATACTCTGTCTAACATGACATGGAGAGACTGGTTTAGGCCCTTTAAAAACAAATAAATTTGACCTTGAAGATAAAGAACGTTCTGGAGTACCGACAAAGTTTCAAGACGAAGAATTGGAGGCATCATTTGATCAAGATCCGTGTCAAATGCTAGTAGAGCTTGGGAAAATATTGAAAGTAAATATTTCAATAGTTTTATAACGTTTAAAAGCCTTAGAAATTATCCAAAAGCAAGGACATTGGGTGTCGTATGAGTTGAAGCCGAGAGACGTTGAGCGACATTTTCTCATGTATGAATTGCTACTTCAACGGCTGAAAAGAAAAGCTTTGCTGCAACGTATTATCTCTAGACAGAAAAATAGATTCAATACGACGATCCAAAGTGTAAAAAATCGTGAGGTAGGTCACACATCAACATCGTCTCCAAAAAAAATTATTGTCAGGACTTGCAAGGTGTAATTTATTATGAGCTGCTTAAACCTAGTCGTACTCTGAAAGAAAAATGGCCACTATACGAGCAGAGACACAGCAAAGTGATTTTCTTACTTGAGAATGCTTGGCCACATGGTGCAAAACCAGTCAAAACTTACTTGGAAACGCTTCAATGGGAAGTTCTACCTCACCCGCTGTGTTCATCGGACATAGCTCCCTGCGATTTTCAGTTTTTTCGGTCGATTGTGCAAATATGGTCGATGCTCGCATGGTTTAAGCGAGCCGTGCTTCCATTCTTTCGAAGAAATCGAAAGGGTCGATTCATGGATTGTGTCAAAAAATGAATCGTTTTTTCGACGAAGGATGAGCTTACTGCCAGAAAGATGACAGAAAGTTGTCTCTAATGATAGACAATACTTTGAGTAAAGTGATTGAACGATTTTTTTTAAAGCAAAAAAACAGCTAAAGCTTGTTCAAGGTGCTAATATTATATTAATAACTTTAATATAAATTGTCTATTTACCTTTCAACACTGCTTGACGCGTGTCTGATCTTATAATTTTAATATATGTTAACATATGCTGAGAATTTTCAAATAACTCCGATCTGTTACAATTTTATTTAATAAACAGATGCAACTAATCAAATTAACCGTTATTAAGTTAAAAAAGCAAGACTGACGCTTCTAGTTATATGATTCATGTTAGTTAAAAAAACTGTTTTAACGGAGAATTCTTCTTAAGTATAGCTTTTTAAGGCTTTTAAAGAAAGGTTGCGCTTTGTTAAATGCCCCTCACGCTACGACTCCTAGCATCTTTCTGTTTTTTTCTAAACAAGGACACAGTCTGCCTAATAGTAGACAATTATTGTAGTCACCGAAAAATTCCCTAATAACGCCTTTTGTGAGACGGTATGTAGATATAGACGGTAAGACAATATCTAGAATTTTTTTTTGAGATTTAACTAACTACTACTACAGACAATGTCTGATTAAAGAAAGTGTTGATGGTGTGAAACGCTATGAAACTGCGGTCGAGGTGGTACAATACATACGATGAAGGTTTGAAACAACAAAAGCGGTAGTTGAGTGTTGTTGTTTATTATGTCTCTGTTGTCATGTTGTAGACAGAAAGGCTTAAACAACATGGAATCGAAGTGTTCAAATTAAAAAGTGTTGGACGAGTTGGAGTTGATGAAGCGGTCACGTCCGCTAATTCTTAGAAATATTAATGTAGTTCACGTGGATGTAGTCTGGAGTCGCGTCACGTTGCGGGCATTTTGCCTTTGAAATCACTTCCCGGCCCCACTCTCCACTCCTGACAGTGACGTATTGTTGCTCTTCTTTAACATTAGTGTAATGGATTTTGTTTCATGTTGCGGAAGTTATCGTATATTTTACGATCTGCTTAATTTATCCATTAAAATATTTTGTTGTTTTGTTATTCAGTTTATTGATGATACTGCGTTTAAAAACGAAATTTCGTATAAAGTTTACTATTTGCAGTTGATATAGGGACAAGTGCAATTAACATAGAAGTACTTCATCTCTGCCAGTTAACTACCTTACATTAATTAAATTATGTATTTCGCCATTGTTACAAATATTTACTTACTCATTGAGATTCAATTGTTTTATTTAAGATTATGATGAAGACTGAACTATAATAGTGGTCGCCCATTGGTCGAAATTCGACCATAATAAATATAAATTGTAAGTGACTTAATATACATTATTAAAATATAATATTCAAACATTATTAAGGTTCTACTGTCCAAAACTAAACTACTATAACCACAGATTTGACCAAGACTGTTATTTGCCAATTTCTTTTTTGAACAAATTATATGAAATTAAAAAGAAGTAAAATAAAGAATACCTATTTAAAAAATGTTTATTAAAACAAAACATGCTATAAGAGGATGCAAAACAAAAAAACATTTTTTATCGCATATTGCAATAATTTAATTAATGATTTAAAACTTCTCTGAAAACAATGTTTTTTGTAAAAACTCTTTCATCGTTTGCTAAATGTCCTTGGCCATTATATTTGGATATATAAAACCTTAAACCAGCGAATGAACGAACTCTACTTGCTGCAACATACAATTGCCCATGTGTAAAAACTGGCCGATTTAATAAAACTCCAATTCTTTGGACTGTTTTGTCCATTTCCAGTGAAATTTTACGCATTATGTTGTTTTTACATGTTTGACTAATACGTTCTTGTAATCTATAATTAATAGCAGTGTCAACATCATAAAAATATAATTGTGCATAACATGGTGAGGGACCATATGCAGCAGTCATTGGGCCTGATCTGTGATAAAAAACATCATGTATTTTGAAATAATACACTCCACTTGTAACTACCTCAGCAACTTTGGCTTCTGAACTAACCATAGCAAAACATGAATTATATTTCCTAATATATTCTAAATGATTTTTTGATTTACTTTTTATTAAAGGTTCATTTGAAGTAAGTCCATCATACAATGATTTAAAATATTCATTTTGACTTAAGGGTGGTAAATTGCTTTACCCTTGTGACAACATGAAGTGAATGCAGTTCGGTCGCCTAAGGTCACTTCAGATTCAAAATGTTTCGCATTGCAAAACCTGCACTCTAAATTAATCCACAATCATAACTTAAAAACACATTTGGAATGACATTTAGAGCACATTTAAATGTACATATCTGTCAAAATCACTTATTTATCCTGAAGTATATACAATTACTGTAATCGTAAACTACATACTACAACTACTAATAATTTCTTTGAACCAGAAATAGCAAGTTATATTTTTTTTGTACCTGAATGTTGTCATTGTAGATTGCTGCTACAGAACTTTCTTTATGCATATAATGAAAGTCCGTGTACATTTAAATGTATCTTACTGCTACACAACTTATATATATGTATATATTACATAAATTTGTATAAGCGCTCAGTATTTCACGTAGGATTCGTCAAATAAAACTTTTCTGTTTGACATTCAACTATGTCTATAATAAACAAAAGAGACAATTTGACCACAGAGTATGTATACGTGTACAAATACTTGTGTATGCGTGTGTCAAATGTATTCTGGTTTGTGTAATGTTTCATTTATTGATTTATTGTACTTATTATGCATTATAATTAAAATCTTTTTTATATTAAATGAGGCAAATAAAACTTTTTTTTGATATGTCTATGTCAGTACTCTATGTCTATGGACAAAATGGCGTGTACAAATACATGTGTATATATATGTGTATGTAAAATGCATGGTAGTGTGTGTAATGTTTTATTTATTGATTTAATGTACTTTATAAGCATTATTATTGAAAAATATTAGCGTTCTGCACTTCTCCAACGCATAAACTATAAGTGTGCCAAATTTTATGCTCCTGCGTCCGCACAATTTTCGTAAAAAGCGGATTAAAGTTTTTGTATCGCGTATTAATATATAGATTACAAAACTACATGTAAACTAAATATATTTGCCCGGTATTAGTCCTGGTTGACTTCAACACCCACTCAAGAGAGTGTGATGACACCTGAGAACATGCGAAGCTATCCTGGAGTGTACGGTTGGACTGGATCTCCGACTTCTAAATTGAGGTTCAGTCAGTACCCGTGTGCGGTAGCAGGGGAAGTCGGTTATCGACCTATCGTGGGCGACACTCTCTGCAATGTATATGGTGGTTTAGAGTGTGAATAGCGTAGGAATTGATTACTCTCTCGGATTACCAGCACATCGTTATCGATGTGTCACCCCGTCTCCCTGGTCGCTAAAACTAGGAAAAAGTACTTCAGTGATGATGGTCCTTTAAGTAGCTCAACCGATGTATGGTCGTGGCCGCATCCCGCGTTGCATATTGGTCGGCAGAAACAATTTCATCCGACCCGGAAGAACTGACCGCCTGATTTGAAAATACTATGACATCCATATGTAATGGTTCAATGCCTCGAGTCCTTCTAGTCATTGAAGGCTCGATGAACTGGTGGAGCGTAGATCTCGCGGCTGAAAACGACAGTCGCTGAATTGTGACAGAGCTGAACCAAACCGTGTTGCGGCTGACTTTTCTCAACACCGCGCCTGGACTTGATGGTGTTCCAGGTCTAGCTTTAGAGCTAGAAATATATATCAGCTATGTCGGTAGTGGGGACAAACTCAGGCAAATTTCCACAGATTGTTTAGACCTAGGCATGTTTCCTCTCACTTGAGAAGAAGCGAAACTGGTGTTCTTCAAAAAGATAGGAATAGTTGCAGGTTCTCCTTCTGTGTTCCGACCGATATGCCGAAAATAAAGTTCAATATTATTCTGAAATTTCATTTTTCACTAAGCTGTAATTACGTATTAAAATAATTAGTAAAAAATCTTTACACTAAGCATGTTAACTTAGTAATGTATAAGTTAATTGCGAACGTTTAGTTTAAATTATATTTAATAAGCGATGTTACAAATGCCACTATAACCAAAAACTGACAAAGATATAACAATACGCTTTAATAAACGAGTGAGCCGAATTACGGTTCTTGAACGTGTGTACAAATTGTGTGGAGGCGAAATGAGAGGTAAATCCGTTTTAAACCACAGTAGACGAAGCCCAGAACGCGTAGAGCTCTCGATCCGTCACGCGTCGCACAAACTTAATCCCTCATCAAATCCAGATTAATTAAACTGGAGCCGACCGCGATCCCAGCCAAGCCACTCACGCATATTGTAACACATGTGTAAACCGAGACTTACACGACGACAACATTCTTACACTCCTAATTATGTAGTTCCTTCAAGTAGTGTCATGTTAACGCAAAGTATAATTAACCTCCAGTGTAAACTTCTGACAATGTATACTATCATAGGAACTAATTTATTATAAAAACGAAACTAAATAAAACAAAATGGCAAATCCTTTAAGGGTAAGACAATGCTTTATACGCGGGTCTACTTAACGATTTAAATGAGCTCGAATCCACGATTTATTTAGGTTTCTGTTTATTTGTGTTAAGCTTAGTTACTTATAAAATCGATAAATACGAGATGGATTTGAGGTGATTGCGCCGAGAGCGATAGGAATACTTTACGAAAGTTTTAAGCATTATTTGTTTCGCTATGACATTAAGATTAGAAACATTAAAATTTTGGAATGATAAGGTTTACTTGATTTATGATACGTGATTGAATATGTATGATTTTTTACCCTCCAATGCAATAGTTCAAAACCTTTTCTGTAGTTTCAATATAGTCAATATGCAAAGAAAAAAATAAAGGGTGTAATAAAAAGTCTAGCAAGTAGTCCCCCAGCAGCAGTTACATCAATAAATCAAAACATTTTCATGGTTTGCGGTTAGATTATTTTGTTTGTTATAATTTCAAAGCGATTAATTGAAATTTTGAATTACCTTTAATTTTGGTAAAAATATGATTTGATAACCATCATGGAATAAATAGTGTTGTAATAGAAGTCAATATGTAGGTGCTTTCATCGTGTCAATATACATGAGTAGAACTGCTGTGCTATAGTGGGGTTTGGGTGCGATACCGGGGTTGGACCAAATGTTTATATGATCTCCAAATATTTGTATTTAAATTATACCATTTGCTTTTATATATAATATGTGTATTTATAAAAAAAAAGTATTCTATCAGTCAATCTGGTTTTCATAGTACGAGCTCTGCTTAGTGAAAAACTAGGTGGCGTTGTGTGTCAGCGATGTTCAAGAACTATTATTTTTATTTTGTGAGAGGGAACAGGATTTGTTTAAATATTGTCTCATGCCGGCAATAGATGGATATTTATTTCAATCCTATACAAGTATAAAGTGGAGCACTTGACATTTGATTAGAGTTTTCTTACGAATCATCGAATCGTAGGTAGCCGGTTCAACTTGCGAGATTGCTCTTGAAGCTTGAGTGTGGACCCTTACGAACACAACAATCTGTCAAGGGTGCATACTTATAAGAAATCACTATTATCTTGACTTACAGTTTTTTTTCTTTAAATTTTGAAATCAATATCGTTGTTTTTACTACGTACGCCACAATTAGGAAGATGAAAATCTACTATTTATAAAATTGTTAGATATATTACAGAGAAAGCGTCGCTTACTTAAGGGAGCTTATACTCTTAGTGTGTATAAATGACACTTTATACTCGTATTTCACTATCCTCTAGATACCTAGCTGCAAGTTTAGTTCAAGACAGTCTTTTTGGGCTGAACAGATATTCTCAAGATTTTTAAAACAGAGATTGTAAAGCGTTTATGCTTTCGTCTATATTAACAAATTAGTTTTTCTACGATTAGAATTACTCGAAGTTGTGGTAAAAATCGATGTAAATAATTAGAGGTTAGCTTATTACCTTATAGGAATAATATAACGAAATATAAAGAAAAATTGAAGTTAACCTAATTTAAAATTCCATATGCTATTATGCTATTGGTTATACTCAGAAAGTGCAAAGATTTCTTTTGAAATTATTCTTAAGTTTTTATAAAAAAATTCATAACTCTGTTGAATTTTATTAAAAAGTACCACATCTCAAGTTAAAAAAAAATACACAGTGAGTATAGAGTGCCGCCGAAAGATTAACAAGCATTTGGAGCGGAGTGTACGTAATACAATCAAAACTTTTGATGAATTTCTCCAAAACTGTCTTTGTTTCCCCTTTCTGTCCAAGTTGAATAATAAAATCTACTGCAGACTCCTCATTCTAGACATGTAATAACTTGATCTATAAAAAAGTAAGAGAACTAGAACCTGTATATTTTTTAACACCACTAAATTAGGTACGAAGGATTTATCTCAACATTGAATTATGCTTACAAAGGGTTATTTTTTTATTTAAAATTATTATAATTAACCTATTGTTAACAATATTCAGTGATAGTTTGTATCTTATATAGACGCGAAAGATCTTGTTTCAAAAAAGAATGTGCAACGATATAATTCAAATATATATCTAATTTTGTAACGAATTTGTTTCAAATTTCAGATAATATTTCTGAAACTTGATACGAGTTCGTTATGAAGTTCTAGTTATATTGACAAAATACAATGTACTTCAAAATCAAAGAAGATCGACAGCAAAACCCTTAAAAGATAGATAGATAAAAATGGACACAAGATTCTGAAAAGTGCTATGGATTGATTACATTATTCCATAAATGTTATATTGTGTCTGAAAAACGAATACCTACTTTTAAGTTAGTTTTTTTTGGATTGCTCATGTAGTTTATGAGTGGTGTTTTATTCATTGGTACAGAGCGATACAGAGCTTCCGCCGACTATGTCTGTGTCGATGCTTTACAACTTACATCGCATACATAGAGCCCGTCTTGCGGCCGCACCGATTCACCACGTTCTCAAATCCTCTATTTTCATACGTCACAAGGGTTCAGCCTTGGATCAACGTGAAGAATTTATTGAGACTGTGTACAAGAAGGGAAATAAACGATCGTAGACTTCTGTGTTACATTTTCCATTTATGTTATGATTGCAGTGCTCTGAGACCACATTACGATGAAGTTATTTAAAATTGATAAAATAAGCTACATTTTTAAAACATGCTTGTGGGACTTTATAACATATATTAACAATATACCTGGTAAACATTCAATACTATAGATGCAGCTATTATGTAAAGATCTCGCAGAATAAATGCCGAAATATGTGATTTTGATTTTGTATCTACTAAAATAAGAATAAATCAAGTTTTCAGTTTGTAAAGTACTATAGAAGTAGATGAGGTTAACTATAATATTATCTAATATTGATTCACAGATGTAGATATCAACCTCATTGATCGCGCAATCAAAACCTGTAGAAGATTCCTAATAAAAATTTACGATGAGCATTATATATCTGGAAGAAGTTGACTGGGACGTACAGTTATAAACCATTATATCTCTAACTTGTGCCATGTAAAGTGTGCTCATAGTGCGAATGTACTTAAATGGATTTAAACAATAATGTGTGTACTTACCGTACTAAACTTATGTATCGTAATCATGTTAGTGGTTCTCTATTTCGACGTAGTATTTATATTAAATTGAATATTAAGTTGTAAAATATTTTTTATGTTGTGACTGGTTAGTTCTGCTGGCTCATATTTTAATCAACATTTAAGGCTTAACATGCGAATAGGTAAGTGTTGTAAACTTAAATGAAAAACTGTTGTTCTTTCAAAATAGCAGAAGTGACATCGGATGTTCATGAACCTCACAGTTGTAAATCACTTTCTTTACGATAATAGTTACTATATATAATATCAAAACATAGCTATTAATATTATAATAGTTGAAGTTTTACCATTGACATCAAATTACAATAAAAATTTTAAATTATATTTTTTCAAATACGTCTATAATAAGATTATTGTTTGAATTTTTTATTTTATTATTAAATTCTAATTGTCGAATGTATTTACTAGAGGTTCCTATATTTATTGTGCTCGGTGATAACATTAATTAATTAGATCAATTTCGACAAAGCAAGTAAAGACAACAAGTATAAGTTCCAGTAGATACAAACTTCGAGTAACATAAACCAAGAACTTGTAAGGAGTGTTTCTACGAAAGTGTAGTATCAGCTGAAAAGCGGTCAGCGGGAGCCTTCTAGTGAACAAATCAAACTCCATTCACTTGGCTGCTCTTCTTTAAAGATAGTGATTTTGAGTTACGTTCAATTTATATTAGCTATGGATTAAACGTATAGGATGAATAAGTCGCGCTAGGAATTTATTTAAAATTTTATTCTATAATACAATTTCTATGCTGTTACATAGAACTTGTTTTATTTTGTAATATATTTTGAAATACAATATTTGTTTCAGAAATCAAGAACACACTTCGTAAACCCAACATATTAAATAAATATGCTTCACAGAGTTTGAATTGATGGAGATAACATGTTATTGCATTTTTTACGTTTGGTACAAATGAGATAGACAGATAGCAAATTCTTTATTTGTACATCGTATTGTACAGTAACAAAAGACTACATACAATGTCAGATATATAATGTACAAAAGGTAGCCTTATCACCAAAAGTAATCTCTTTCAGATAACCTTAGCATATATTAAAACGCTTCATAGGGACACTAGTAGTAGTAATTATTTGCTAATGTGCACATTTGCATCAATTTTTATAATGATTTTTATACTACAATTTATATCATACTTAAAAAAGAAAAATATTCACATCACATCCCAATTCGCGACTGACTCAATTATGACGTACTTTACTGCCTGCGCTTAGTGTTTATCAGAAATGCATTCCATAAGCGTCAACCTTCAACAGTAAGAGACCCGTCATAGAAACTTGTGGAATGCAGAGGCATTTCAGTCTCAAGTCTACAATTGAACTTAGACATTTTTCATGTGTGTCATTAAATAATTAGAATCGTTCTTCGAAGTAGAAAGGGTCTATAAGATTGAACAAGATATTATAAACAAAAAGGAGGATATGAGAGGGAGTGGACAAGTGAATCGGATGCCGCTTTGAGCATTTGACGGAATTCAGAGTCGTAATCATATTTTCGTATTTCGTATCATATAACTGTATACACAGTGGTTTCAATGATATTCAGAAAACTGACATCGGCATAATGTAGAATTGGGACTAGAAGTGCTTGTGCAAGTGCAGCCCTACTTGCATTCGGCAGAAAGTTGCAGAGACTCGGCAAAAGCAAATTTCTTACGACTGAAGATAAGATAGATAAATAGTACTTTATCTTGGGGCTCATATATACAGACAGTCACTCAAAAATTTAGTGACCTATATATCTATGTTGATATAGATGGATGCTTAAGGGTAGTGCCATCGAATTTAATTTAGGGCAGTTCTGTCCATTTAGGTTTGGTATACATAGGTATGTAGGCAATTTATAGGAGTCATAGAACCATAACATAATTATTTATAATTTCTTTACCAAAACATTTTAAAACTTTAGTGAAGGACGTACGACGGAGTATCAAATATAAATACGACTGTACGTATTTATAAACACACACCTTGTCTGTGTATGTATGTATATAATATTATACAGTAGTTAAAGTAGATGAATTATGCTTAATAGGCTTAGTACTTTTATTATTTCATATATTTTTAGTGTGTCAAGCACATTCCCATTCTTTCTCTGTTGAGGCTGTTCGGTTGTGAAACGCCTCACCATTTGTACACATTAACTTCCTTTAAGATACTGGTAAAAAAATATTACCTAGGTGACGTCATTGCCCTATATACTATTGCTATTGCTGTAATCAATTAGATCAAGGTCTGTCTTAAGATATATGATATATATATTCACTTCTTATTAATCGTCCACAACCATCATCCACATCTACATCACAATTGTATATAACATGTAGTGTTAACGCACTTACTTTATTCCCACTTACTGTTCACTTTCTGATACACCAAATATAAACCACTACCCTATAAATTTCAACTCATACTTTTCTTTATATCCCATGGTTGCCTGCGAACGATAAGGCCACCATTTGTACTTCCCTAATGTTAAGTTAACTTTGTAATTAATCTGTTGGTAACAGTAACACATTCCCTTATTGTATAAAGTAATTTATTATAATTATTATTCAAAAACATTTCAATTTTGTTTTAGAGACCACCTTCGGTGCGCTTATGAACTACTAACTAACATGAACTTTTTGTAGGCGTTAAGCTTTTCAAGAAGATATATGCGAGAAAAGTATAAGGATCGGAAGAGTGTACAAACTACTGACGTATTGTAATGTAAGAGCACAATAAATAGCTGCTTATTTTGCTAAAGGGTTTGACAGAGTTTTCCTTATTATATATTTTTTTTTCATATAAACAATGTGTATAGAGGTGGGCTTAATACTAAAAACATCTCTGTCGGTAGGCTGATGTAGAAATAAATGTGAGTTGCATTAAATATTATATAAGTGTGTGTAGTATTATGTAACGATTACAATAACGTTTATACATACGTACATAAATATCTATATATATAAAAGAAAGTGGTGTTAGTTACATCACTTATAACTCAAGAACGGCTGAACGGATTTAGCTGAAAATTGGTGGGGAGGTAGTTTAGAACCAGGAGACGGACATAGGATACTTTTATCTCGTTTCAGTCCAAAATAAAAAATCTGCTTATTTATTGCCTAAGGCGGAACAGAGTTCGCGGGGTAAGCTAGTATATATATATATATTTAAATATCTTTTATAGAATTTAAACTATATATTCCTGCTTCTAAGACTACTTAGAAAAGGAGAAGAGAGCACAAATCTGAGTTTTAAACAGATTACATTTGTTAGTTTTACAAGAAGGGATAATATTGAATATATTACATGTTTACTTTAAACACGGACACATTTCTTACAAATCCTTGCTTACTCATACTTTATAATTGTTGGGTGAAAGTTTGTAATAGATTTAGTTACAATAAAAAAGAAAGTTAAAGTCAAGTGTGAATAGAACAAAGAAAACCCCGTTTGGTATATTAGGTGTATTAACAGGACTGTGAGAATTGAGTTAGCTTGTAGATTCCCACCACGTCCGTTCGCCTTCATTCACGCGACTCTAACGGCGTAGATAATAGAGACTTACTGCGCACTTTACTCCGCCATACCTAAAGCAATAACTCTCTCGAGTAGTTTTCACGCGAAAAGTAAAAGACGAGATCGGGGGAATCGACCTGTGGACGATACGAAAAAAGTTTTGACGGAGCTTTTTATGAAGTTTCATAACAGAACATTTAACGAGGGCCGATGTGATGATGGCAGGGCTCCTTTGCCTTGTCATCCCTAAAGACGTAAAAAGTTAAACTTTGCGATTATTGTTTAAGTTGGGCGCAGTATCCATTGAGCCGTGTCCTCATCGAGCTCGTTATATCAAAACGCTCGAAAGCCAAAGCCTTAGGTAGGTTTCAGCTTTCAACCTCTTCAACCCTAATTCAACCCTCTTTTAGTGTAGTGTTTCGGATAAAGTTTCCTTTGGAATGGACCTGTCCATTGGAATTATTAATCAGTTTAAATTTAAAAAGAAATGTTAAATATGATACACGTTTACTACTGTTTAATTAATTTATTTTCTATCTACTTTTAAGGTAAATAATTCAGATGTTATTTAATTTTACTTTATTAAAGCGATTTAGATACAAATAGTAGTGTTGGAAAAATAGAAATTTAAACTTAGTTGCAGACTTAGTAACAGAATTTCTTTTTTTAACCGCTAAACTGACTCTATTCTGCCTGATAGAAAGTGTGAGTAGAATCTAAGAGGGTGGTCATGAAACTAACTGTACATGCAGACAATGCAGTATGGTGATCAATACTGTGGCAGCCTAGTAAGAAGCTTTTTTATGACCCGTTTAAGGTATTCAAGATTGGAAGGAATGGAAGCAAATGGGTATGGAAGTGAGCTTTAATTAATTGGCACAGAAAAGAGGAGTCGAACCGTTTAGTTCGAGAGCGTATGTCTACCTAAAAATATCTATTTCGTTATCTACGTTCCAATCTGCGCAACCATTATGACTTTTGTATTTTGTGACCTGTGTAGAGGTATATCTGCCTAAATATATTATATAAACATAGCCTTAATTCTTTTATCCATGAATATTATTTGATATAGGATTTGTTACTGTTTTAAAACATTTTCGGTTTAAAATACACGGTGACAGTTACGTTACGGTATGTCGGTTACACATTACACAATTTCTAAACTGCATATCTTCAGATTTATTTTTCTGACATCAGGTAATCTAAATACGATACAATGAATAAAGAATTTATTTCCAGGTATTCAAATTTTCGTTTATTGTAAGTTTCTGCTATCAATTGTGAAAAATTTATACTTCGTAAGTATTTAATTATTTAGTAGATTAAATTATTATTTTAAATTTTAGTAATTATAATTATTTATTTAATTTTTGATTAAGCCATCGTATCCATATTAATACATTATATTCAGATATAATTTAATTGTGAAGGAAAACAATAAACATTCTTTAGTAAAACGTTTACGAATTAACATTCTTAAGTGTAACTTTAAGGTTCGTGTTTTCCAATACAAAAGTAAAGAAAATGTATTCTAAATTAAAATTAATTAAACAATGAAAATTAATGCGAATCTCCTTCATCACCCGAATATTTTTATTTAAAAATTTCACATGTCGTCATTGTCTATTAAATGTTCTCTTTTGACATATTCATCTTGCAATTTTTGTTCAACACATTTGACCTAATTGAGGTTGTGTGTAGGTTTAAAATATATGTTCCAGTTATTCTCACTGTTGCATCAAATTGGTGGTAATATCTGATAACACCAACTTACTTTTTACGGTACCCCATACCATCTTAATAGGATTTAAAACCGGATGATTTTGCGACAGCCGCAATACTTTGTGATCGTGTCTTTTAAGAATTTAATTAATTACATTTTTTTTCGATAGCACAGACTGAATCAAATGATAAAGTTTTGATTTGTACATATTTGGATTGCAATCAATATTATGTCTTCGTAACCAACCAAACATTATTTGCTTCCCAGCGCTTGGGTTTCATCCGTAAAGAATAGACATAGGTTTCATCTATGTTTTCCATTAGTAAAGGTCTTTTGAACTGCAGTGTTTTCCACTTAAATCCTATTCTGTTTAGGTACGTCCTTGAAAATTCACGAACACAGCATTTCGTCATTTTTTGAGTCCTTTCTAAATCTTTTAACAGTTGCCACTTCTTTTTAATAAGCATAGTAACTTAATTTTTCTTTTGATAGCGCCTGGAATGTAAAAAATAAAGACCATTTTATATTTTAAATAAATTAATATTTATGTTTAGAATAAAGACGACGATAGATGTCGCCATTCTGTCAAACCTCGAAACTTGGGTAGGGAGGTCGTTATAGTTAGTAAGCTTGGTTGATAAAAGCTCAAGTTTTACCTTAAATGTTGTTTGTGCTGACTACCTTTTTTATTCGATTTGACAAGTTAAAACAAATAATATTACTGGAGTAGTATAGACATTGCTGTCGGTAAAAAGGACTACGTCTTTTACTCGATTTGATTTTTTGGTTGGTGGCTGAATTAAGTTTTCTTAATTTTAAGACAGTTGACTAAACTATATTTTCGTTTTACCCTCACCAAAGAAAGAGTAGCGGCTTTAGATATTGTTTCATTGATATTGAAGTCTGTAGCTAATAATTAAATATTTACGAATTCACTCATATGTTACATCCTTAAACCTATGCAACACCCAAAGATTTGGTTGGGAAAAGATGCCTGTGGTGTTAAGTCCACCTTCAAAATACATATCAATAGCTTTTATTAGTCTACTGATAAACCCAAGCCTCTCCTTCGAAAGGAAATTTAAGGCCAACCATATCACGCTTACCAGACGGATTTGTATAGGTTTTGTTGATAAGTCGGTCGACCAAGGCACAAGGTGGCAAAATGTCCTGTCTCTATTCAATGTTTACGGTGAGTAACAAGCATGCATCTGGTAGTTGACCAGACTGGGCAGGTGGGCTGCAAGCCTTCATGAGACTCTCGGTATTCGTCGGGGGCTAGCCAGGCTGCCTCTGACGTTATTCATGCGTCTAAGTCGTCGCCAATGGAGGAGGTTATGAAGATGATCCAGACGACGCCATTTTTATATTAGTAACTAAGAAGTAATTTATCTCACCAACAAATCAATCACATTTTAACATTAAGTCTAGTACATTCACTCCTAATCCTGCTAATATTTTTCTATTAACAGAATGTTAAATACTTTCATGAAACATTTTTACGGTGTTCAATTTAAAATACTGTAACTTGTGATGCGAGTACAGAGTATAAGAAAGTTTTAATCAAACAGAAGAACTATTAACAAGTTATATAATATAATATTTCTTAAAAAAGTTGCTTTATTTGGACATTATGTGGTTTATACGGGCTACGATGAACGGTAGTCCCATCGTTATGAATACACCGAGATAGATCACGAAAACCGCCGCTCAGATTGGACTGTCAATTACGTCACCGTTTTCCCACTTTTAATTTGTCATCTAGACACCAATTAAGGGGAAACGTGCCAAGGGAAGGAACTATAATAATTTATCTTACAGAAAATGCATTCCGATAAGAAAAAATTAAGACATTTTTTTAAACTATTAATAGGTTAAATATATTACCGTATTACCGTACATTTATCTTGTCTTCTTCCCTTGTATTAAATTTTTGGCTGAATTATTTCAGGCTAAGAGTTTACTTTATATGCTTTAATAATATTGAACAGTTTTGTACAACTTCTGACGGCACTTTGCCCTTAGGGCTCTTAGCCTAGTGCATTACCATGTTATAATACTTTTCATAGCGAAACAAGTAAAAACTACGAAAGGTTAAGGTTACATATTTGTATCTATTATTACCAGAACATGGCCATTATTTTTGTTATTTTTCTGGTTTTCATTGTAGCACAAGAAACGAGCATCAAGCCGCGTATATTATGTACGGGACATTTGTTACTGTCATAGTAAATATAACGTAAATAAAGAGATATGTTACCTTTCCTCAGTCGTTTGGGATTAAGCCAAGTCGACTTGACAAAGACGCGACGTAGTGTTGTCACACGACAATCCGCATACACTGATAACCATATCTATTGGTAGGAATAGAAGCGTGAAATTCTGGAATGGAATGTGCTCCTCGGTGTAGATGCACTGAGCCTGGATTTCGCATAATCCCAATTTCTGCTATGCAATAGCACTTACTCAATACATTGTATTGTAACGTCACGGGTTACGGCACAACACATATGTAGTGTACGACATGATTCAATTTTAAAGTCTTCGTCACATTGTGAAGCATTAAATTAGATTTACTAAAATTTAATACTACTAGTGACGCCATCTTACTACAAAAGACATTCTGACGTCACAAGGTACGTAGTATTCAACATAATGTGGTTTTAAAGCCTGGTGACATTATGATGCATTTATACGAGACGCATAGGAGTTATTGTGCTGGTAGTGGCGCCTTGCCAATCTCACACACGTACATTGTCTGTAGCCATTTATTATGATAAATTTGTCCGTGTAATTTACAGCCACCATCATGCAACGTGAACGAATATTTAGTACTACTTTTGAAGGTATGAGAATTTTTAAGAAGATTATTATTAAATTTTTGTTAGAATTGATGGTGAAAAGTATATAACAATACTAGACTCTTGTAGTCTCTCTACTAGAGAGACTATATAGAGACGACATATAATAGTAATGTTACTCTTAAAATCTCCAAGGGTTAAAAGTAATTTGTTTACGACTATTCTAAAGAATCTTTTCAGAGTTGCATACAAACTAGATTCATTAAATCTTCAGTGTATCTGATCTATATCCCTAATTAAAGAAGTAACAAAAGGTTAGGATTAGTAAATAAAGAAAATTTAGATTAAATTTACTGTAGGTACATAGTCACAAAATTTAATTTAAAGGTTATATCACTGGCATAGCCTTCGATACTATTGATACATGGAAGTATTAAACAAATGGTTATGTTTTAAATTGGAATTGATTGTTTTCTTTTGTTAAAATCGATGCTTAAACAGCTTTTACGATAAAATGGATGTAAATGTTTCAAATTGAAATGTAAAAAATATTTTTCACGAACGCAGCTGTTTGTGTTGAGATTGAAAACAAATAAGTACTGTGAAAACAAGTCGGTTTTGATTAACAGCATGATTCTTTGTTGACGCAATTTTTCGAAGGACTTAATGGAATATAAAAATTCTTCAACACGTTCCTGTGTCTTACCGATACGCCTTTTTAGAAAACATTTGGTATTTTTGTTACATCTTTCTGTAAGTGTAACATTGAAAATCAAAAAAGAAGTATTAGACGAAGTGGGATAGAACATGAAATAGATTTTGTTGAAAATAGTTTGGTTACGTTGTTATTTACTTTGCTTGTATTTATGGGTCTACAATGAGTATTTTATGTCATATTACTAATTGTAATACATATAACAACGACTTAAATCTTTCACTTACCTACATAAAATGACGCCTTTATCCCATAGAGATAGGCAGAGACTCCACTTACTACGGGCCTGACACATCTCTTTTACTTCGTTCACATTCATCAATCGCTACATGCATACTCATCGGTTCCTAGTGCTTCTCAACGGCCTCACGGCCCTTCTTCGAAACATCATCGTTTTAGTCGGTAAATATTCTCTGTGGATGAAATCTTCTGCCACTTCTACACACATTCGCTCTATAAATTCTTGGCGTGAGTCTTCTATCATCCATCCCCTCCACGTGGCCAAACGTAATTGTTATCACTACATCTACTTTCAGTCTGCAACGTTTCTTTATCGTTACATTCCTGAACCTGTCATATACATACATACACCACATATACTTCTAAGGGAACGCATGTCTACAGCATTAATCATACTTTCGTGGCTCTTCTACCTTGCCCATGTTTCGCTGCCTTCGCGTGTTCGCCTTCTTTCCCGTGTTGATTCTCTTGTCTATGTTGTGTTCATATACACCATGCCTTGTAAACATACAACCTAAATATACAAACTACCATACTTGGTCTTCTCTCTTACCTTCAATCATATTGTTCAAATAAGTTATGTTATTTTCCCTTTCAGAGGTTTCAAATTTCTGTTTTCATAAAGTTTATTTTATTCATTTTAAATCCCTCATTCATAAGTGTTACCATCTTGTGCAACTTCTCTGCTGACGGCGCATCTAGTACTTGGTAATCGGTGTAGAGAATGCACTTAATTGGTTTACTTTCATGTAAACAGTATTTATAATGTTGTACAAAATTTTCATATATACATGTATGCTGACGATACCTGTTTGGTTTATGCTGATAAAGATCCAAATACAATAGGAACACACGTTCAGCAAGATTTTATGAGTGTAATGAAATGATCTCACAACAACATCATTATTGTAAACATAAATAAAACAAAATGCATGCATATTCGATCTCCACATGTAAAAAAATATCGAACGTCTGTGGTCTCTAATGGAACTACATCACAAAAAAGTGGGACAGTGCGCGTGGGTAAATATGCGAATTTTTTCTTGGAAAATGCATATAACAGACTTATGTGACAAATTGAGATCAATTTTAGTAAATTTTCATCACCTTAGTTTATTATTGAAAAGGGCCATATACACTGTGTAATACACGCAAGTAGATTCACTTATCCCTTATGGGTTGGAATGAATTAAGAAAAATATAAAAAAACTAAACGGCATCTCCCTACCTAGAAACACTAAGCAGTGAAAAATAAACTGAATTATTTATTTGTTCAAAATTGCACTTTTATAACTACTTAAATCAAAAATTTATTTTGCTATTTACAACAAAATTCTATATTACTTAACGTAAATTTTTAATAATTTTACATAGTAAATAAGCTATTTGTGTTTATAACTTGTTATAACTCATTTATAAATTACTATGTGAAAATTCTTGTCTAATCCTAACTTATTAATTTAAATGAAATATTATCATAATATGCGTTAGGTACCTAAAATCTGTTTGTAGTCATTTATATAAAAAATCCGCATTATGAGAAAGAACTGTGGAAAGAACAAAAACTAAGACTAATTGACAATGTTTAAATTAGATAATACAACAAGCTAGGTGTATAGTTATAGTGTTGGTTCCAAAAGATAAACCTCAACTTTACATATTTTTTCTTGCCGAAAAAATATTAATTACTACGTAGATAATTTATACAGTATGATCTAACCTCTTTCTTTTTATGATTGAAAAACCCCTCGTACCCGCACCCTACTTGGGTTTGCGATAGAGTTGTGTGTCAAAGTCACCCTGTCAGTTGTTCACCCCATATATTCACAGCGTTGAACATAACTTAACCCTCACTGTTCGGTCATCTGCCTCCTCGAGATCGACAAATGCGTAGAAAACTCTCTGACGTTTGGGGAGGTATTTTTCAATGATTATTCGAATCAAGAAGACCTGATTAGAACATCCTATTCCCTTTCTAAATTCAGCTTGCACTTTCCATATTTTTTAATTAGTTTCTGTTCATTAGTCTCTTTCAATGACAATTTAGTACTGAGAAGACAGATGCTATAGCTTGTGCACTACTGCCAAGACCCCTTCACCTTAAGCAGTGGAACAATGACAACCTGGCATCACCAGGCTCCTGGTACTCGGCCACACCACCAGTATGTATTCACGAGTCGGTATAGCGGGTTTGAAACCAAGACACGCAACCTTTTCCGCATCTCACTCGACACTTTGTCGTACCCTGGAACCTTTCCAGCAATAAAGGCCTTCATTGCTCTTAATATGTCATCCATACTAATATCGTTCGCAACACTAATTTCACTCATATGAAGTAGATTTGTGATTGCAGTACTTTTAGTATTTTATTCAAATAAACTTTCAAAATATTCCTTTCAACGTTCTAACTGTTTTCTTTCCTCATTCAGAACATTACCATCCGCATCTCTAATGACATTCAAATCAGTTTTCTTCGATTTTCCCCGGGCCAGTCCAACAATCTTGCAATAGCTTAAACCTTTTACTTTTTCATAAAGTTCATTATATTCCATTGGTATTATGTAATATGATCTGAAGAATGAAAACACTAGTGTTTAGAAGTTATACAGTAGAAACTATTACATACCGTTAAAAATTGTTGTTATTTATTCGATCGTGTTGTTCGTGTGGTGACGGATTAAGAATACATAGTGTTTTCACCCCTATTCATCCCGTGGGTGTCGTAAAAGGCGACTAAGGGAACAAAGTATGCAAGACAACATCATTACAAAGAGAAGGAAAACTTGAAACAAATCCTATTCCAACCCGTCTGGCTAGCGTGGTATAGTAGGCCAAAACCTCCTTTCTAAGGAGAGGCCTATGTCCAGCAATGGGCTGTAAAAGGCTGATGATAGTGATGATGTTGATGATTAGATAGTGTATTGCATTGGCACGCGATTGTTGGGTAGGGAATAAATTTAAAATTCTCTAGTTTCGTATTGCTTACTCTTTAACTTAATTACTGCATAGGCTGCCTGCTTTAACACACTAACAAAGTTTAATCAAACCCTTATCTATAACTGTCAAATTTTTGCACCTGCTTAATTGAGTTTAAATGTCATATACGTCATATGAGCAAACAACACATATTATTTTTTACGAATGGCTGTTTATCAGATATACATTTAAATAACACTTTTTTAGTGGCTAATAAATTTGGACAACATTTACGAAGACAATACCATAAAATTTGGCATAAAATCACGGCGCCGAACATTTTATATGAAAAACTATTGTGTTGATATTGTACATAAAACGTGTTAGAGGAATGATTGGAGGGACTGTGACTAATTTTATGAGTCAATTTTAACCCCTGATGCAAAAAGACCCCTTGTTTTTCTTCTTAAATCTAGTATATGTGTGTGTGTGTGTGAGTGTGTCTCCATTTAACATCACAACAGCTAAACGTATGGAAAGATGTTGATTCAGTGTTTTTTAGGATTCCATATCCCAAATGGTAAAACTGGAATATTTATAGTTAAGATATATCCGTCCGTCCGTCTATTTACATTAGTTTTCACAGTCTGCTAGTAGAAGAAACTTGTAATTGAGCAAAAATACACATATTAATCATGCGGACAAAGAGTAAAATAAAATGTCGAAAAATTTTTTTTCAGTTGGCCTAAAAAAATTCACAGTAGTAGCATATGGAAGCGTTAAAAGGAAAAAATTCATAGCTAAGAAGGTTTCATTAGTATAACAGTCGATTAACTAGCTCGATGTTATAGGTTGCCGAAACCGTTGATGTAAAATGTTTATAATATAAAATAACAAAACGCCCTTGTCTTATTGATACTTATTTATTTACTTATTATGTCACATTATTGTGATAGCTAACAACGATATCTTACCTTAGGTTTTGCTCCACATTCACCTGGTCGATTTTTTTATTGTTAAAATTTTTTTTTAACGTTTTAACTAATAATAAATTTAACAATGCATTTAACAGGAATCAAAATACCTACTGACAGTTATCAAAAATTCAACATTAGCAAAGTAAAAGTAGTATTAATAGTTACTTAGTACTCGAAAATTATATTTCTAGTTCAAACCGAAATTAAATATGTGCTTTATATAATAATAAAAGCCAATAAGAAAATCCAACTTAGTGTTTACTGTAATCACAAACAAGGTTTTAAATATGTCACAGTGTTTTGGGAGTTTGAATACGTGGATAAAAAAAAGTTCTAGTGCTGGATGAAAAATTAGTAAAGAAAAACTATTAAATAATTCATACAGTAGTATTAAAAGCATAGGTTTTATTTAGAAGACAGACGTTGAGTACGTTTTTGCAATAATGCGCATTAAAAAATACACCGGAATAGAGTTCAAATTGCACATTAACCATCGTGCGTTTGAACTTGCCCTTTTTTTTGTAAATGGAGTGAACGATCCTCATAGATCTCCTACATCCATTAGAACGAAGGGGTCTATCGAGCTCTTAAAAGCATACTCTGAACAATGTGCGCAGCTTCTCTAGTCTGTATTTATTTCGGCGGTGTATTCCCCAAAGTCGTCGCCCACAGGCCATTTCCTAAGGTGGCCTGAGATCAACAAATACCCTTCGGCTCCCAGTGCATCTTCTGCAGGCAGAGGGAACGGTATTGCGGTTTCTTTCCCGTTCTGTCGCTTTCTTTGAAGACATCACCTCTTCACAAAAGGATGCGATAGCGCGCCATACACTTTTGTGCCGGACATGGACAAAAAATAATTGGATGCGAGACACTATCCGCAGAGCAGACTGCAGCGATAAGATCACAACGTTGGTTGGCCCAAGCTGGGCATTTCACCAGCGTATGAAGTGCCCTGTCATCAGGATAGTCATTACAATGATGACTACTTAATGTTGGGTCCCGGCCGATCATCACGTGACGTTGATATCGCTCCCTTCCAAGATCGAAGGTCAATGCAACTTATTATACTTATTTTAATAACAACTTATTTTGACATCTGCAGTCTGCTGATCCCAGTGGCTGCTGGCATGTTTTGAGATAAATTTATACTCGGTAGTAGATTGCAATAGATAAGTTAATTGACTGATTGTGTTCGCTATTTTACCTAGGATGTAACTAAATCTATTCTACTTTAATATGAAACTAGTTTTTCATGTTCATGATTATGAGTATATTGAATTCCTTATTGTTTTAGTCAAAGATTATATTGTAATATTATTGTAACAATATTATGAACTAAATACGTCGTTACAGTTTTATCGGATGGTTGAACATTGACTTCAACTTAACACTTTTTATATTTCGCTTCTCAAGATTTAAATAGAAATGGCAGCATACTTACGCAGAAAATTTTGCATAAAATATTATTTTGCAGGGTATTTGTAGCTCAGCTCATGGTTGAGTAAATTCTTTTAATTAGTTTCAGTTCCCTTATAAGTTTCCCTTATAATATTATAGCATTAAGATATTGATATCTAAAACGTTATGTACATAAGAACACAGTATATACTCGAAAGTTGTCGTTCGTTCGAAAAATATATCCATAAATCATATGTTTATTTGAACACGAAAGGTGGTACCTGGTAATACCGGGGCCCGGTGGTTTTATTGAAAACTCCGGACAATTCTGTGACACAAAGACCTTAATTTATTCTTGAATCGGATTTATTCTTCCCATGTGTTGGGAACTGGTGACAGAGGGCCCTTAAGGTTAATGTAGGTCTTGTCATCGGAAATTGGAGCGGCCAAAACCGTGTGATTTGTCAGCTGTCACGTGGAATTGAATCCCTAAGGTGTAGTAGATACGTATGAGGAGTGGGAAGATGATGGAGAGTAATTATTATTTTTAATCCAAGGAAAATTATTCACACTTTGACAATAGGTCATATCATCATCGTGACAAAAAAGTTCTGCGACTTTAAAAATTATTTAAACATTGACTAACTAAAATGCGTTAGTTGTCAAGTGATCCAGTCTTTTTTACACTGGTGTTCTTTCAACAAGTCACAGCATACCAACGAAATTAATTAAGTAGAATAACATTTCGGAATTAATAATAAATAATAGATGTTGTACTGCCACTTGTTACCGTACTACCAAATCTAGCACGGTATTGTGTAAAACCTTTAATATTAAAGTAGAAATTTTATTGTAAATAAATTCCACGTTAGATACACCTTCCACATGCCACTTCAAACTATGTTGAACGAATTCATGCATAAAAATTCTATTTAAAGTTGGCCTCATCTTTTAAACTGTATTCTATTAGTCTAATGTTTAACAGCGCTGAAAGCCTTGAATAACGAGTATGAGATTATTTTACTCAATAAAAGACGCAGGCAATATCAAAGATAGCTGTATGACACTTTATCTTTAACGAGCCCTTTGAGGCTCAGACTTTCTCAACAATTTTCATTTCCTTAGTTCAAATCCTCTGCTCGGATAAAGTTGTATGCCAATTTTAACTCGAAATCTGTTTCTAAGTCTCTTTCAAATGAGTTCACATCACACAATTTCATCTCATTCTGTAATGGATAAACTTATGTCTAAAACTGAACTATTCTTGTTAAATAAATATTCGTGAAATATTTTTTAACATAAATGTTATGTATTAATATTTTTCAACTTTTGGCAAATATTTTATTACTATCAATATCGTTTGAGTTTAGTTGTGTGTTAGGAACAAGCAGTTGTTTTTTTATAAGAACTCCAATCATACGATAAAGACGTAATCGTACGTTAAATATTTATAATAAGCAAATATATTTCATAGCGCAATGATTCGTTCTTTGTAAAACATTTACGACGCGCCAGTTCACTAGCGAAATAACAACGTCCATTTGTAACAAAAAGTCCATTCATCAAACGAGATAACAATGTCACGGCGTTATCAAAACATGACCCGTGAAGCGATCACAATGTTTTGCTACGCGAATTCCGGCCCGCAGCAAAAAGTTAACACAATGGAAAAGTTCCCGCTTCACAAATAAATCGTTTCATTTATTTATTATTACCCTCGCTTTGTACCTACTTACCGCCAGTGAGCACATTTGAAATAAGCACTTTTCGTAATGAACTTAACAAGAAAAGCCAATTGTTTGAAGCATGTGAAAGAATTGCGATATCACATCACATCACATTAACAGCGTAAACTTATTAAATATATTTATAAAATGAACTAATCGCAAAATCACAGTCTTTTAAATCAGATGTAGGATTACTAGCTCAGTTAGAAGATATTTGGATAAGATCCAAGCATTTGTTCAGGTTGATCATAGCAGTGATATGGTGTGAGGTCGTGCGTGTACTCAATAAACTTGACTAAAATTTAGTAGCGCAGTAAATCATGAGTTGTCTGGTAAAGTTTGTAACGAGTGCAATACAAAACAATTTGACGGAGTAATTTCCTTAGCGGAGACGAAAAGAGGCGCGCGACCGCCCGTCGGTCAAAGCACCCAACTCCCGACGTCACCCGCTTGTTGCCGCACTCTTAGACAACGCTTTGTCATTTTCTTTACATCAACCTTTTAGAGTTCACTAATGTTTGAAAATGGACAAAGCATTCCGAAACATTTCAAAAGGTTACGTAGACAATTAATTATCAATTTTTGTTAATACGAAACGATGGATAAGAACGGTATTGTTGCAACTCTATGTACGGATTATGGTAAAGAGCCTTGCCCTAGACCACAGCCTTGGGAGAAATATGCTTTAGCATAAATTTACCAAAGTAATCGAAGTGTTACCATGACTTCATAGAAAACTCAAGTTAAATAATTTATTCGTTGTTGTAATAAAATGACTAAAATTATCAAAACCAAAACCTCCCTCTCCCTTGGTTCTAGGAGGTGGACTCAAAAAGGGGCAACGCACTTATAACTTTTAAGATTGAAGAGCTGTGATTTTTTTAACCAATAACTTTTGTAACCATCTTCTTCTAACATTAATTTATTTCAGAGGTTGTAAACAAATCATTCACTTAACGGGGCATCACAAAAGGCTTTAGAATTTTAGCACACCGTTAAGCAGCAGCAATGTCGTGTATTATTATTAATAACTTTACACTAAAATTCATCTTTAGACGAAGAGTCTAAACCATATTACACATTATTAATTCAAATTTGTTCTATATTGTACAGTATATCTAAATATGTCCACAGAAATAAAGGTTGAAGTCTACAGATAGGATATAGATAGTGGATGTAATTGTCAAACAAAATATTTACATGTTATGAAACGCAAAAGTTTAAAACTTAAAAATATTTCGATTCTACAAATCTTGATGCCACTTAATGTTATAATTATTATTATGAATAGAATGAATATTTAAGACAAAAATGCTTTGATTTAAAATGTTCAATATTAAACTTATATCGTATCAAATATATCATGGTTTTAGTGTGTACTCGTAAAAGCAATATTTTGTTAAAAACATTGTGAAGCAAGGAGGAAACAGAGAAAGATAAGTATACTCTAGGCACATATTATTGTAGATTCAGAATAATAAAAAAATAAATATTTCGGACATTTGACACACAACGTCATCTAGTTTCAAACTAAGGAGAGCTTTTGCTATGATAACTAGACTGACTTTTTTTTTGTAAATACATACACATTAAACATAGAAAACATCCAAACTTCGAAACAAATATTTGCAGACCCTACAAACATTTGGTCCGACCCGGGAATCGAACTCGAGACCTCAAATACAGCACTCGCATTCACTACCGCTGCGCCACCATGACAGTTGGAATAACTCCTTTTTTGGTTATTATCGTCATTATAACACAGAAGTATGGAGATCAGTAAGGTTCAAAAGAAAATTTTTTAATGGTCTAAATATATATTATATAAAATTTAAAAACTGGAGGCACTATGTTTTCCATCGTGAGGGTTCACTATACGATAGAAACTGCTTATCTAGCCCGGTATGATAAAACGGTTTAGGCATTTGATATTACAAAATTAGTTAAAGGAAAACTGAATCCAGAATACACTGATACAGTTCTATATTTTTTATATACGTTTTGAATAATTGAGTGTTAAAACTCGTCCATCAGTCGAAACCTAGTTGGTCGTTATATCTTGCGGTCGCTTCACAATCAGCACTCAAACGATCCCTCAAACAGTTATCACGTAATAATATTGAAATAACCTATATAGTTGGCTGATGGCAATTGCCCGAGGGCCTTTGATTGTGTAGACATTTATGGGAAGACTACGTTCTTCGATTAACATTTACGAGGTACTTATGAGGTATTCGTTGAGTTTGTATATTTAAGTACGAACACTTTTTGGGTTGCAAATTTAGGTAAAATAATATTATTTAAAAAGTCAACGAAAAGAAAGAAAAAAACAAGAGAATGACTATGTTTTTAATAGAAAACCAGAATCAACAAGATTATTGAGATAAACACTGTTGTCCTGTTTCCCGAATTTGATAAGATTAGTAATGTGCTAGTGTCCTAGTGTTGGCACTAAAATATTTACGAACTACAAAATATGTTAGTTTGTGTTTCAGCTTTAGTTAAATCTTAATGATCATTTGCATAATGGTAAAAATATAACGTCAGGCAATTTGTAAACCTGAGCGCGTTCTGCGTAGCTTATTTATCTTCTATAGCTTGGTTCTCTTAGAATATTTTATTTGTCGACAAGGAGCTATGGACTAAGCAGTGTAATAATTTATTTAAGCAGTTACATATTGGTATCAAGTATTTATGTAATCTTCAGTTCCATGATTTCTCGAGCAACTCTTGTAGATGGTTCTTTTTCTTCTTTGCTGATGGTAATCAACTTATGAATTCTAAGGGAGCGCCACTTAAACCTTCACCAATATTCATTAAAAGAGGTGTAAATAAGGATTCTGCCCTTGGCCCTAATTTGTTTGCTATCTACACATCTGATGTTATGGTGCGATGTGGTATGATACCGTGACGATACCGATACTCTTATGACGTGGCATCAACTGTAGTTAAAATCAATCATGACTTGGTTTCTCTAAGCATCTGATTGGATAAAAATGATTTGATGATGAAGCTCATTTTCAACAAAAAATTGGTAAATATTTTACCTTCTTAAACACTCTATAGAAGCTGCGTCAATTTTTGATGAAGTTGTCACATCTAGAGTATTGTTACATTATTTACGATCTGTCCTTTTTAAGAAAACAATAACTGCTAGTCAATGAATGCAGAATATGTGTTTGAGTTTCACGTTTGACATCCCAAAAAGACATCATATATCACCTTACTTGTCCACGATAGAAACTCCGTCCAAGATTATTAAAGATTTATTCGACTGGCACACGGGAGAGCGATAGAAAAAACTATCTTTGTGACAACTCACATAGTCGTCAGATATACTTGACCATGAGACAAGGTCACGTAACTTTCGACTAATTCTATCCAAGCACTCATTATGTAAAACCAAGGGTTGCTTTAAGACAGCCGCTTCTAAGTATTTGAATGTTAGGCCACCTACAATATCTAACATTAGGATTATTTAAATCACGAAGGCAATCTGAAGCGGTTACTCAATAATGTATTATGTTGATCTAAGTTCATAGCATCTATATAATATAATGTTGTGTTAACTTCACAAGACCAGTAATATAAATATTATCAGCATCAACAACTACACTGTTGCCGATGTGTGGAGTGATTATATCCGTGGTCAAGATGTCGTGCTTATTTTGCGATTGTTAATCATGATTGATTTGAATAGAATAAGAGCGTCTGGTTTGCTTTGCAATATCATTCATAGGCTTAGTCCAGGATCATTTTGTATTTACAATACTATGGTTCAATTACTGTTATGAATTTTAATATAATGTAATAGCAAAAAAGTCCATTAATTAGTTTAACTGAATTCTTCAATTACTTTAATTTTTCTTATATAAATATATAAAAAAAACAAATTCAAACGTTAGGTACTATGTAGATCGAATAAGAGACGCGTGCTTTATTTTTCAAAGCTTGTGAATTAAGGTGCTTTTTCCAGTGACTTCTTGGCACAACACCGACTGCACTACTGCAATTAGCTAAAATTATGTTCGAAAACAACTTCGGAAGCAATTAGCAGATGTAGAGTCAACTTAAGGACCACGCTGAACCAGTTCGCTAAAGTCTGAACAGATTTATTTAAAAAGTTTATAGATAAAATCCCTTTTTTAAACTTTCGTTTTTTAAAGTATATCTTTTAATTTATTTAATGTTGGTATGTTGTGTCATATTCGTAAACTTTTCGAGAATAAATTCTGTCTGACTACTTTATAAACACTTTGGTATTTTAAAAAGCATAATGCTTTGACTGCTATTCAGACCTTAGTATCCTTTAGCCTTTAGTATATTACTTGAAGCTGACTTATGTCTCAATCATCTATAAGGCACTTAAGTGCGTTACGAAGATGATGTTAACGAATCAAATTTTGAACAATAAGTATTCATTTCCCATTCAAGTACTATACTATGAATTGAACTTTTTTATATGTTTTAAAATGTTCATTTAACTACTAGCACAATGCTATTAGAACACATTCGTTACACTGGGGTGTCATTACAAATTTCGCGGAAGGAGGCGGCGGAGAAGGCTCGGGAGGACGACGTCCACTCGGACCAAATTCGCCGCCGGCGAACCGGGCGGCGGAGGCGCGCGTACCAGCGCCTCATGCGGCCTTGAGTGTGAATGCGGGTGGACGGGACGGGTTTTCCCCTCCATCCGCTATAGTGGCCAGCCACGAGGAGGCGACGTTCGCGTGTGCCGTACGTCGCCTAAATGGAGAGGTTTTCCGCAGACGGTGCCCGCTTTAGCGGGCAGGCGCTGGGAGGGATCTGGATGTCGTAATAACAGCTGTGCCTGGATCCCTCCTATGTCAGGCGCAGAGTGGCACACCGTGTGGGGTGTCATTACAAGTTAGAAAAATAACAATCATATAACTATTAAAGTACATTATTTAAATTTAAATAAACGCACTTAAGTACGTTACGAAGATGATGTTAACGAATCAAATTTTGAACAATAAGCATTCATTACCCAATCAAGTACCTACTGTTCTATGAATTGAACTTTTTTATACGTTTTAAAATGTGCATTTTTCCACTAGCACAATTCTGTTAGAACACATTAGTTACGCTGGGGTGTCATTACAAGTTAGAAAAATAACAATCATATAACTATTAAAGTACATTATGTAAATTTAAATAAACGCACTTAAGTGCGTTACGAAGATGAAGTTAACGAATCAAATTTTGAACAATAAGCATTCATTACCCAATCAAGTACTATTCTATGAATTGAACTTTTTTATACGTTTTAAAATGTGCATTTTTCCACTAGCACAATGCTATTAGAACACATTAGTTACGCTGGTGTCATTACAAGTTAGAAAAACAACAAGAGATCCCGGGTTTGATTCCCGGGCCAGGTCAAATGTTTTACGTTCGGTAAATATAATTTTTTGGAGTTTGAATGTTTTTGTGTGTATTATATAATATGTATGTAATTAAAAAAAGTATATAAGTATTCCGTCAATCAATCTAACTTTCATGGTAGTTTATATATATTATATTTGCTTCATTAATAAAGTACCTTCCCTCATTATTACATTAATATCGTTTCAAAAACTACAAAATTTTGGATCTGGTTTTTACCATGAAGGTATTTGTAACATTTCGTACATAAATTTTGCTATCCAGCTTGATAATGGCAGAACGAGCTATGTAACTAAATGCGTAAGTATACCTGCGCCTCACAAGTAATAAATATATGTTTAAGGTTAATATAAAAAAGCTGGTCACATCTTTGACCTTGATCCCCACGAACATTAGTTTCATAGTCATTTTTTACAACCCATAAAAGTATTGTTATTCTAAAACCATGACAGCTATTGATACTTCTAATGTGAGTGGTTGGTACATTTTATGCCTCGATATCTAAATGTGGAACTAAACAGTGCAGTAAATATCTATTGTTTGCGTCATTAGTGCGTGTAAATAAATGAGGCGAGCCCGACGGGCAGGCGACTTGATGCTCGAGCTGTCAAACACAAAATGTCATATTATTTTAAACTAGGAGCCCGCCCCGGTTTTCTGTAATTTTATTATAAAACCATAAATGTTTATTAGGTTATAGAAGAAATTTAGTATATTTAGGCCTTCATGAGCTACGTGGTTGTCGTAGTTTAAGTGTAGCAGTTAGTCGTATTTTTTTTTTTATGATTTTTACGTACGTAAACGTACGTATTTTTACGTACCAGTAATTATTTCATGCATTGGTTATCTAAAACTTCTAGTCTGAATTGTTAGACTGTAGTCTGAGTATATAACACTCAGCAGCTGTGGTGTTTCACTGCTTTGATTTAAATATAAGATCACGTATTAAGTGGAAGCATTAAAATAAAAATGCTAAGACAGCTCTAGCAATATTATGTCAAGATATGGTCAAGATTAAACTATATCATCTTAACATTATTGAAAATTATGTATGCTCACCACACTATTTGTCGTACAAGCCCCCAATTAATGCAGAATGTGGATTCATTTCAAATGCCCTTGACCTTGTTTGAGAATTGAAATAGACCCGATATCATCTCTAACTGTTACTATATGACGTTTACGATTTGATTGTACGGATAGTATAGTCGTCTAGGCTAAGGCGGGCGGTTGCAGCGCTCCACTGTGTTGCTTTAGGTGCGCAGCGGTAGGCAAGCCTGCCGACCACCGGGTTGGCAGTAAGCCTTGTGTCGGATCGATGCCGAAACTGCGAGGTCGGCCCTCTGGCTTCAAATCGCTGTCGGAAGGTGTCGCTAGAGAACGACAAGGTTCGCGACGGGATGTGGAGATGGAAACTCAATAATGGATTCAAATCTCCGCATCCTCCAGGCGAACGTGGGCCACGGTGCTGTTGCTCAGGATCTTCTGCTCCAGAGCATGGCACAGTGGTCAATCCACATTGCTGCGGTCGCCGAGCCATACGTTCACCGGTTTCTCGGACCTGCCTGGGAGATCGACTTAGATGGCTCGGCTGCACTGGTGCACGGCACTGCCGCTGGTACCCCTCCCTTTGCTGTGGTTGCTAGGGAACGTGGTTGCATAGCGGCGGTGGTTGGGGATATAGCGGTCGTGGCCGCTTATTTCACGCCAAACCGAGACATAACTGAGTACGAGCAATGGCTCGCTCAGCTAGCCGTCGTCGTCGATGCCTGTCGACCCCTTCCGGTTCTTGTGCTCGGGGACTTCAACGCCTGGTCGGTTGTCTGGGGTTCTCGCCGCACGAATCCAAGGGGGAGGGCATTGGAGAACTGGGCCGAAAGATCCGGCCTAATTATCCTAAACCGGGGTGCCGTACCTACATTCGTTACGGCGAGGGGCAGCTCGATCGTTGACATTTCGTTCGCGTGCCCCGTGCTGGCACGTAATGTTCTGGACTGGCGCGTCGTTGTAGGGGAGGAGACAGGTTCGGATCACCGATACATTCGGTTTGAAGTCTCTGCTCCTACAAGTGGCGCGCCGCCCAGAGTGGCTCCACCAGAACCACGTTGGGCGCTCAAGCGCGTAGATCGTGAGCTCCTCCTGGAAGCCGCTATCGTCCAGGCCTGGGTCCCTGCACCGGACGGGCCTGTCAACGTGGAAGCGGAGGCAGAATGGTTTCGGGAGGCCATGACCCGCGTCTACGATGCGGCGATGCCTAGGGTCCAGCCAAATGCTGTTAGGCGCCAGGTCTACTGGTGGTCGCCGGATATCGCAAGGCTGCGACAAGCTTGCGTGACCGCGCGCCGCCAGTGGTCCAGGTTCCGTAGAAGGCGTCGCCGCCCCGCGGACGCGGCAGCTTGGGAGGCGGAGCTGTTAACGGGATACAGGGATGCCAAAAGGACCCTTCTAGCAGCGATAAAGCGGGCCAAGAGTGAGGCCCGCCGCGACTTGCTTGAGACCCTGGAGCGAGATCCGTGGGGGCGCCCCTATCGTATGGTCAGGGGTAAAATGCGCCCATGGGCTCCACCGCTAACCCGATGTCTTCAGCCAGAGTTGCTTGAGCGGGTTGTCGGCTCCTTGTTCCCGGTGCGAGTGGTGGAGCACACTCCACCACTGATGGCTCCGTCTTCGGCGCCCGAAGCGCCTAGCGTGGATGAGGACGACGTGCCAGAGGTCGCTTGGGAAGAACTAGCGCTGGCAGTGCGACGGCTTAAAGCAAAAAGGACCGCCCCAGGACCCGATGGCATACCAGGCCGAGCTTGGGTCCTGGCTCTAAGCGACGATGCTCTCGAGCCCCGACTGAGAGAGTTCTTCAGCGCATGCCTCGAGCAGGGCCAGTTTCCAAAATTGTGGAAGACGGGGAAACTGGTTCTCATCCGAAAGGAGGGGCGCCCGGCAGACTCACCATCTGCCTACCGGCCTATAGTGTTGCTTGACGAGGTATGCAAACTCTTTGAAAGAGTAATTGCACGACGCCTCGTCAAGCACTTCTTCAGGGTGGGGCCGGATCTGGCGGAGAGCCAGTATGGTTTCCGTCAGGGGCGTTCCACCGTAGATGCGATCATGCGCGTGAAGACTCTGACGGAGGAAGCAGTTTCCCGGGGCGAAGTAGTATTGGCGGTGTCTTTGGACATTGCCAATGCGTTCAATACTTTGCCCTGGAGTTGCATCAGGGAGGCACTCGTATATCACCGAGTGCCTCTCTACCTCCGTCAAATAGTCGGGTCATATTTGTCGGAAAGAGCCGTCATCTACCCAAGTAAGACCGGTCTCGGTAGACGTGAAATGTCGTGCGGAGTTCCGCAGGGATCGGTCTTAGGACCGCTCCTGTGGAACATTGGCTACGACTGGGTGCTTCGCGGTGCTTTCTTAGATGGCGTCGTCGTCACGTGTTATGCGGACGACACACTTGTGACGGCGTGCGGCAAGACACATCGTGAGGCAACCCTGAGGGCCACGGCCGGTGTTGCCCAAGTCGTAGAGCGAATCCGGCGGTTGGGTCTTGAGGTGGCTCTACACAAGTCCGAGGCCTTGTTCTTTCATGGGCCTCGGAAAAAGCCACCAAATCGATCCAGCCTCATAGTAGGAGACACTCGCATCGGCATTGAGTCCTCCATGAGGTATCTGGGGCTCGTACTCGATAGCCGATGGGACTTCGGAACTCATTTCCGAAGTCAGGTCCCAAAGTTGGTGGGAGCAGCACGGGCGTTGGCGCGGCTGCTGCCTAACATGAGGGGACCCGATGACTCCTGCAGGAGACTCTACGCAGGAGTTGTGCGGTCAATGGCCCTTTACGGGGCCCCAGTGTGGGCGGAGACCCTCAAGGCGAGCAACGTCGCAATACTGCGACGACCACTGCGAGTGCTGGCCATCAGGGTCATAAGAGGATACCGCACAATCTCCTTTGAAGCGGCGAGTCTCCTGGCTGGAACTCCACCATGGGACCTGGAGGCGAGAGCCCCTGTGGCTCTTTATCAGTGGCGCAAGGAGGCACGGGAGTTGGGCCGGAGTCCTGAAACTCGAGAAATCGAGAATCAGAAAACCCAACTCCGCCAGGTCCTTGTGGAGGAGTGGAAGGAACGACTTGGGCAACCAAGCGCCGGGCACGCCGTCATTGCGGCGGTAAGACCCCTTATGGAGGATTGGCTCGAGAGGAATCACGGGACCCTCTCATATCGGCTGACGCAGGTGATCACTGGAAAAGGATGCTTCGGAGATCACCTGTGTCTGATCCGAAAGGAGCCAACGCCTGAGTGCCACCACTGCGATGGCCGGACCGTGGACACGGCGCTCCACACGCTGGCAGAATGCCCAGCGTGGGCGGAGCTGAGGCGTGACCTTGTGACGGCCATCGGAGTGGAAACTCTCTCGCTCGGTAGCATGATCGCCGCCATGTTGCGGAGCGAGAGCGCGTGGAACTCCGCCGTCTCCTTTTGCGAGCAAGTTATGCTTGCAAAGGAGATGTCGGAGCGGGACCGGGAGAGGTTGAGGACTCTCCCGGTCCGCCAGGCCCGGGAACGTGTCCGGTATCACAGACGGCTCGGGCGCCGGAGATTGCAGAACGATCTCCGTCCTCCATAAGCGCTAGACTGAGGGTGATAGGTGAGGCCATCCGTCACCCGAGCAGAAGTACGCCGGGATAGCAGCGGGACGTGCTACGGAGCACACGCTCTTTTGGAGCAGAAAAGGGGTCATCTGCAAGCCGTAGGTAGATGACCCGAGGTACATTGAGGTTTCAGGGATTTCCTTTCTAGGGTACACCTGATTCCCCGGCTACTGGTACCTGAGACGGCGTGCGGTTTTTGGTCGGTTCGAGTCCGACATAACCACACAGTAGGTGGTATCCGAGGGGATTTCCACACAGGAAAAAAAAAAAAAAAAAAAAAAAAAAGTATAGTCGTCTAGGCGGTCACCTAGTTGCTTTCTACTACGCTGAGTGTTGTGGTTTCAAACCCCACATGAGACAACACTTTGTGTAATCCACAAATTATTGGTCAAGGTCTGGGAGTTCTTTGCCTGTTTTACGTATGTTTATAAAGTTCTTCGCACCACAGGAATGTCTTTGTGCGTGAATTGTCTTTTTGTACTATGTCATCTTTACGTTTAGTTTAGTATTAGAGAAATATTTTGTAACAAATTGCAAATGATTACGGTCAAGTTATTTGTCAGAATACTGAGAGTTAAAACAAATACTAAATCTATGAATTAATCACAATTTTGTTTAGTTTAAACTTGTAATAGGAAGATAAATTAGCAGTCATTTAAATTTAAGTTGACTTAAAAAATTCTATGAGACCATTCGTCTCATGTAGTGGTCAGATCAACCCCTTTCGTATATGTCTTGCTTTGCTTCTTCTGCTTCTTCTACTTTTAATGCATCAAAAACCTGCAACAGTCCACTGCTGGACATAGGCCTCTCCTTAGCAAGGAAGTTAAAAGCATATTTTGACTTAATAAAAATAACTATTTTAAAGTCAAAAAACGTAACAACGTGGCATTCTAATTTCAACGGATGGAAATACAAATAATTTATCTAATTATACTATTTTTGTAACAGTTCTTCAGTATAAATACATATACCCTTATACAATTAATTTAGAACGCGTAGTTAAGTAACTGTTAAGAAAGAAAAAAACTTAAAGGCAGAGTTTTATGGATCCAAGTCTCACTTTTAGTATTTACCTCTCAACTTGAATTAGTCTTAAGTTGATAAAACAAATTAATCAGGGTTAGATAAGTGTGTCTAGAGGAAGCACAATACGAGGTCGGTGTGGCTCGCCTCCTGGGATACATCCTGTACTTGCAAGTCACCTATAAAATTTTACGAGCATACCGTATGAGCTATTATAGCTCTTGTCGATGTCATGTGAGTGTCTGACGTGGTTAAAACTCGAATTTAGTTTTTAAATTCATACTTTTTCAATCTAGATAATTTTCTACATTGAAGATTTTTATTTGCAAGAGGAGGTTTCAACTTGATGAATATTTTATAATTAACACGACAGCATAATCTGCTTTCAGTAATCTAATCATTTTTAAAGTCTATTTTTCAATTTGTATTTTTGTGCACTTAAAGTAAATTTAAGACAACGAGCGATTTTTGTGTATCTCGGTATTCTTTTTATTAAAGAATATGTGTGTCGCTAAAAATCGAGTCATAAATATAGTGGGATGCTTATCACCGATGCTGTGAAAACAAAATTAAAAGAATAAAAACGTATTTACCAAGTCACAGAAAGATATTTATTTGGTCTTAAAGTCGGCAGATATTTCTCGCCACATGTCCCCCCGCCGTTACATTTTTTGTAATTTGTGTGAACAAATAAAAACTTACCTATTGAAAAGTAAACTGTAAAACAGCAGAAGACGTAATATACATTATATTATATGAGTAGTCCATTTTATCTCGAAAATTAGTTTTTTTTCGAGTCTGTTCTAAAAACAAACTGAACTTTGTAATGTAACCTATATATACAGATACACATCAGCACGTTACACAGGTATTTTTCTCGATGAAATGCAAAATACATGTTTGTGATCTTAAAAAGAATGTCGGTTAAAAATATATGATATGATAAGAAATTTATGACATTCGAATTTTTCCTCTTCTTGCTTCTATGAGACCTTGCTTGTCTAAAACTTTATGATTCTAGATCAAGCAGAAGTGCTCTATAGACTATGATTTACCAGTGAAGTATTTAAGATGGTTAAGTACTCGTACATGGCTTATCAACAAGCAACATACTCGTATATGGTAATATATTGACTGTTTTCACTTTTTATAGTCGAAGATGTAAAAGAAATATGTAATAGATTTTTTTGTTATAATTTGATAACTAAAAAAAAAGATATGGTATAATCTAAACAAGTTTGTGACAATATGAAATATGAATATGAAGGTTACAAGTTTTCAGCAATTAATTAAAAATGTGTTGCTCACAGTGGTAGTGTAGACATATTCCAATTTATAATTACAGGGATTTACGTGTATTACGCGCAAGTTAGTACTTAAATCTCATCAACTAATAATTAAGTATAATTGAGTAATAATGTGTACAACATATAACCAGGCGTGTAATAAATACATAGACATACATTTTCACTTGAGAAACACGTTTGCCTCGGGGTAATCATTGCGAGCAGAGTTAACGAACTCTGAATACAAATCGAATGTAGGTGACGGGTATAGTACCTACACGTATACGAGTATATGTTGGGTACACGTAAGGCTTCCGCAAACTGTCTTATTGAACCGTGGCTGTCTCATACATTCCACCTAGTGTTTATGGTTGTTCGATTTACGGTGATAATAAAATGTATACAAACTTATGTTGCAATACATTTTATTATAGCAATAAATCCATTTTGTCACGAGGTGGCTTTTAACAAAATGCTTTTTTTAAACCGAATAAGTTGTATAGAATATATCTGGTTTTATCAAATACTTGCTTTTGCATTGTTCTCGCTGATAAATTAGTTTTCCGTTAGTGACAGACTAAAAAAAATTGGTTTAGTAGTTTGGGCGTTGAAGTGTAACAAACAAAAAATTTAAACATTTATAATATTAGTTAATATACTGTTTATACTTTTACTGTTTGTACTTTATTTATTTAGGGTGGGCCAAGAATTCGTTAACATTTGAATCTAACATTCCGCGAAAACATGTTACGGGAGTTCTTGGTACCGATGACATGATTTTAACAAGATGGAACCTCTTGTGACCGATACAGTGAGTCCCTGCCGGTGATCAAAGACATGTTTCTGGATTGATTTCCAGACGAGGCGACATTCCATAGCTACCTAGTAGTGCAGATCTATCTGCAGCAGACTTTTTTTTATGAGGTTATTTGAAGAATCGTGTCTACATCAATAAACCAAATACATTACGTCAACGAAAAAAAAAATCAGCGAAGAGATGTCGACGACTCGTCGTCACTTTGCCAACGAGTATTCAAAAATTTCGGTGCTCGCTTAGAAGAGTGTAAACGTCGAAATGGTGGTCGTTTAGATCATATAGTTTTGAAAGAGTAAACTTTGACTAATTAGCTTTTTTGTAAAAAAACAGTTGTTTTAATATATCAAATGGTTTTATACACGATTTTTTCAAATGTTAATTAATTCGTGGCCAACCTATATAATGATTGATACTCCGGGATAATATAAAGAAATATATATTTATATTATTTTTTATAATTAGTTATTTCACATATTCTGTCAATATTCATGCATATTTCAAGCATTTTGCAAGCATATAATATGCTTTATGTGTTACGTCTGATACAGCCCTTAGTAAGGGCTGTAGGACGTGAAATTAAGCTAGTAAACCATACGTTGAAAGATGATGATAGTACAATAACTTTACATTACACTAAAAATACTCAACATTTTTGTAAAACTAAAACAATCGAAAACTTTCGTCACATCTTCGAGTCGCCGATCCCACATTCATTAAAGACCAAAGTATTTGACCAGTGCGTTCTACCTATAATAATATACGAAGCCAAGACGTGGACACCTACCATTGGACTGGTCCATAAGTTTAAAGTAGCTCAACGTGCGGTGGAGCGTGCGATACTGGGTGCTCCTCTGGCTGATAAAATTCGTAACGAGGTTATTCGACAGAGTTACTGACATCGCACAGAGAATCAGTATGCTGAAGTGGAAGTGGGTCGGCCATGTCTCCAGACGACCCGATGGTCGCTGGAGCCGAAGTGTACTGGAGTGGATACCACAATTGGGCAAACGTAGTATAGGGTGCTCTGCGGCGCGATGGACCAACGACTTGAAGAAGGTGGCTGGCAGCGGATGAATGCGAATTGCCGAAGACCGAGATCGTTGGCTTTCCTTGGGGGAGACCTTCGTTGAGTAGTGGACTGCGATAGGTTGATTGATGAAACTAAAAAAATCAAGTTCTGTACCAAATGTTGCAAATGTGCTGTTCCAAATGTTCAGTGACAAAATTGTTTCTTCGATCCTTCAAAATGTTATTATATGTGGAAAACTTGAATGCTATGATAAACTAATAGCAAGTACCAAAATAAAAGACACACGGGGCTACTGACTGCGCTGCGCTTGGGAAGTAGTGAAAATGTGTCGATAATGTGCACCATAAGTATTATAAATCTTCATTAAAGTATCACTATTACAGTTGAGGATGGTTTAAATATGCCAATGCATTTAATTCTGTCTTTATATATTACATTAAAGATAAATTTTCGTATAACTTTTTTTTCTTTGTTCTCTTTATTTGTTTTAGTTAATATTTTAATAGTAATTAAGTATTCAAACTAAAATATTTATTTAAAGTGCGATGTATGTATGTAAAGTCAATGACTTTATTTGCATTAACATTATTCTACTTCTAGTGCGACTATGTTTCCTAGCAATCAATAACATATTACAGTATATTAGCTACAACCTCAGGACGCAGGCTGTAAAGGTCCAAGTTTACTAAGAAATGGTATGTAGTGTACGTTCATGTGGTGACGGATTAAGAATACATAGTGTTACCACCCTTATTCATCCCGTGGGCGTTGTAAAAGGCGACTAAGGGAACAAAGTATGCAAGACAACATCATTACAAAGAGAAGGAAAGCTTGGAACAAACCCTATTCCAACCCGTCTGGCCAGCGTGGTATAGTAGGCCAAAACCTCCTTGCTAAGGAGAGGCCTATGTCCAGCAGTGGACTGTAAAGGCTGTTGATGATAATGATGATGATGATGGTATGTAGTTGCTATACAAATAAACAGCTTTTAAACGAATATTATTAACTTAAGTATATATAATGTACCCCTAGCTTTTTGGAGACCTATGATGTCACTTGTAATGGTGATGATAAAGTTTATTTATAATTTTCATTAAAGAGAAAACTGTTTAACATCTGTGTGTACTTGGTAAGTGCTTAATTCAGTATCTCAATGACAATGTTTAATCTGTCTTTTTAACACGCTTTTTACTCTGAATTGAATTATTCTGTTAATAACTTAAATTTTATTTTGAGGCGATTCACTATGATTGATTGTTCGATCTTCTACTACTGTAATATTAGACTCTTTGTCATCAAAGATTATTTTCTAGTTTTTAGTTCGATTAGCAATAAAAACGTGTTTTTTTAGTTTTTTAAACTATTATTTTTTTAAAAAAGTATTTTATTAGCTTCCACATAAAACTGATTAAGAACTACTACTAAAATTCATTGTAACGGCTCATGAAAATTTAATAGAAATCATAGATATTGGCCGTGTATGCATATGCACATGGCTGTTTTTTGCTTCTAGATGGGATCATATGTTTTTATCTGTAAACTTTGCGGTTCGTGTGCAGCATTTTATAATTAGTTGTGAAAGAGTATTGAATATCAAGGGTGGTATCATTGGATTGGGTATGTGACATTAGTAGGGATTTAAATAAACCGAGTGCATTGTATTAAAGATTCGACTCCACACCTATAAGACTCCACGGTTTAATGGGCAGGCGCTTGGAACTGAACCCCAGTCCTGTTCTTTTATATAAAATGTTTGAACTCGTTATAATCTAAGTCATGTAACACGATGCCAGTGTGATATATGTTTTTTAACAGCTCGATCTAGGGAACGAAAATTTGGCTAATATTTGAAATTTATGACTTTGGTGGCACTATGTTGCTGTTGATCTCGAACAGAGAGTAACGAACGCAACTGCGTTAACTATTTTAATGAATATTAGAATTATTTTGTAAAACATCACTTTTGCACAGTTTTAAGATTATACTAAGCCAAGTGTCGCTAAAACTCACAAAATATAACTGAATTCCATTAAAATATAAACCATCTGTTCATTTTAATTAACAATTTGCGTTTGGCGCACGTTATTTACTTAAAATGTGTTGAGTAAATTATTTCCTCTGTGCGAAAATGAACTGCGCTAGTCCCCACTGGAAATGCCGTTCAGTGGTAATTAAAACTTTCTTACTGATCAAACTTTTACAGTCACATCTTCAAGAGGACAAGTTGTCCGTGAAAGTCTGAAGAAGCGTAACTGAGGCTACAGTTACCTGGCTAAAAGTACCTAATACTAAAATAACTCTACTTACATTATGGTACCATGTAAAAGTATATGTGTATGTAAATTGTACGTTTATTTCACAATAAATTTACTTCCAATTTTCTGTTGTTTTGTTGCAAAAATCTGAAGTAAATCACGGCTGTATAAAGTTTTATGTCAGCGTATACGATCATTTGAATTAAGGAATAAAAATGGATAGAGATTGAGAGGATTTGGTGTCTGGTTAAGGAATTACAAAAGCCTGATTCTCAGAAGGGTCTTAACACAAGGTTGAAGTACTGAATAACATGTTCATCCTCAAACAGAAACATAGTTTGAAATTGTAATTTCTGTGTGTAATGTGTACACATATATGTATAATATAAGTGAGTACGTGAATATAGTGAAAATGTTATGTTTTTATTGTGTGACATGTATAATCCTATACACGCATTGTTATAATTATAATTTGTCTATTAATTTTATTAAAAAATTGCGTAGTGATTGATTTTCCAATATAAAATGACCAGAATAATAATAAAATAATGATAAAATCTTTTATTTTAACAAATTAGGTAATCCTTTATGTGTATGCTGTAACAACACTGTTGTCACTGAAAATTCATCGACAAGTATGCTTACCTGTATGCAATTTACTGATTAGACTGGCTGACTTCAACAGAACTTATCACATATGGCTATATAATTGCTATAGGATACATTATGTTAAGTATATAAGCATTTTCAACTGATATTTTAAGGGTGTAACACAGACATCAATTAATTTGTACAACATTAATTTGTATAACAGTATTAATTTATACCATATTTTTTTTGTTTTTGTTTCAATATTAAGAACCTGCCAAAGCGACACTTCTCTGCCTAATGGAAAGCATAAATAGAATCCAAGAGTTGTGGTCACCATACTCATTGCAAATGCAGACAATGCAGTATGGTGATTCACATTATGCCGGCCTAGTGAGGTTCATTTTCACGCCCCGTCTGGGGACGTTTGTTTAAGATAGTTAGAGCTGAGAAACATAAGTAGTTGTGTGAAAACTAATATGGCCTAAACTAGCCATAGGACTGTAACGTTAAAAAAAATACATCTTGATTGACTCTGAATAGGAACTTCTATCAAAGATTAAGGTGTAAGACATCAATATAGTGAGGTGTCTTGCCTTTGTGTCTAGGTAATATTTATCTTCGACAGGTGTTCAATTGAGAGCGTGACACCTTAGCTAACGAATTCAAAATATGATTGCACAAAGGAAATTCTATGCAAAAATTCCGCCTGCTATTCCGTTCTAAATAATAAATCTCAGAAGATTTGGCTTGATCCTGCGAAACTTACAATATTGTTCTTCTCATCACATATGCATTGAAATTAGAATGAGTTTTTGTAATGTTTGGTAAATTTTACGACACAAATATACCAATATTACGAAAATAACGATTAGATTCGTGAATAAACTGAATAGTTTGTACGTACAATCGATAGGAAAAAATATTATAAATCTGAATTAAGCCGAGACTCATAACTGAACGTTAAAATATAATAAACGAGTTTGTGATATTGTGTTCTAACATCAGGTTTAATTAAACATGGTCGTTTTACTCCAACAAAGCGATTTTATTTCCTGTGAAATTGAATTGTCATGTTTTTAATGTATTATTGCAACAATGAGATTTTGGGAAGTTCTTGGTTCTTGGAAGAAATTATTTTTTTGTAAATTCTAAGAGCATTCAATGCTTTGAGTATATTTTTGAAGTGAGAACTTCTTTAGCGGCGTTGTGCACTTTTTTGTGAAGGATAAAAAATGTTTAACTCGCGCCAGGACACGTGACCTGATCGAAAATTAATTAGTAATACGGTGGAAGAGTAAACCGCCGGTACGACGTAGGAAGCAAGTATCTCCCTCTCATTCTACTGCGCGGCGAAAATGCGTCTGCTGTTTTAGGCAGCGCGGGCGCTTGCGTGAATATTGTCATGTTTGTGTACGATGGTGCAATAAATGAATATTGAATTTTACCACATAAATGATAGTTTTTTTATATCGATAATTAAAGCAATTCGAGCAAAATTATTCCTCAACCATTCCAAAATATCAAAAATGTACAACATCAATATTCAAGTTTTGATTTCTGATCTCACTTCCGGAATGCAACCCGTTATTTTTTTAAGTAATTATTTTAAGTAAATTTTCTGACTTAAATAAATTTATGCTCATTATTCCTTATATAAATTTTAAATTTATTATCATGTTATAGATGAAAATAATTTATACTTCACTATTCAGAACGGCTCCTTGCAAGTGATGTACCAGGCACCTCTTACATCGTTTACCTAACGCTGAGATTTAATTTCGCATTGCATCCATCACAACAAAATGCCTTAATCTTTATTTCAAAGAAATATATGTTAATTGTCCAGTCACTACCTTCATTAAAGAGGCAATGAAATATGGCCGAGGGTTGCACATCAGTCAAGTGAGTAGACGGGCGCTCTTCAAATCTGTGTAAACACGACGTCGTCGGACGCGGAACCCACCGACAGATCACTTGTCAGTGTCTTGTGCGGTTGCAATAACAATCCCATCTTTTATGCAGTCGTTTCGCTGCCATCTTTTTGTGGCTTATTGTTATTTCTGTGTTGGTTTACGTTGAAAGTATTTTTGTAAACCAACCAGTATATACTCGTATACTATAGTAAATCTCCACTTAATTAAACTAAAGGCTTAATTTAATTAAGAACTATCTATAAAAAAACCAACGTACACCTTAATTTTTAAACCTTTGGTAAGGTGAATTAGTTTATTTGTGTAAGCTTACTTAAAAATGACTGTAAAAATGTCTATGAAGACATTTTTACAGGTCAAACTTTATAGCTAGAAAGCACCGGCTTCTCCTAAGACTTGCTTTGAGAAGAAACGAAGAAATAAACCACAGGACTTAAAGAAAGACATCTCGTCTTTCTTTTTAAGTCCGTAAATAAAACTAAATAAAACTATGCGTGTACAGTATAGGGTCTGGATTGAGATTTTGAAGAAAGGATCGTAGTATTTTTTTTTTTTTTTTTTTTTTTTTTTTATCGTGTGGAAACCCCCTCGAGCCGTCACCCCACCGGGGTTTACGGCGGGGTGGTGTGTCGGAATCGGACCGACTAAAACCACACGGTGTGCCACTCTGCGCCTGAGATAGGAGGGATCCGGGAACCGCTGCTATTACGACATCCAGATCCCTCCTAGCGCCTGCCCGCTAATGTGGGCACCATCTATGGGTAAACTCTCTATTTTAGGCGACGTACGGCACACGCGGACGTCGCCTCCTCGCGGCTGGCCACTATAGCGGATGGAGGGGAAAACCCGTCCCGTCCACCCGCGGCCACACTCAAGGCGGCATGAGGCGCTGGTATGCGCGCCTCCGCCGCCCGGCTCGCCTGCGGCGAATTGGGTCCGAGTGGATATCGTCCTCCCGGGCCCTCTCCGCCGCCTCCTTCCGCGAAATTACGTCTTCGCAGAAGGTTGCGACCGCGGTAAAACAACTGTCGCTACCGGCCATGGAGCGTATGACGGCCGGCAGCGAGAGATCACCTCCAATAACTGCAGTGAGGACCCCACGCTGCGCCGCCCAAGCGGAACAAACTGCTAGCGTGTGCTGAGCCGAGTCCTCACTGCAGTCGCAGTGGTGACAGGCGGGACTCAATTCCCTCCTGACGACCGAGTGCAGATACTTCCCGAAGCAACCGTGCCCGGAAAGGACCTGCGTCAGTCGGAAGGAAAGGGTCCCGTGCTGCCGCCCTGCCCACTCGGCGATGACCGGCTGGAGAGCCTCCACGGCGGCAAAGCCAGCACGTGGAGCCTCCAGCCGGGACGACCAACGAGCCATCGTGGCTCGACGAGCGGCCTCTCGCCACTCGCGTATCTCTTCGGGCGGGGGCCGTATGCCGGTACTCGCCCGGAAGTCAGCCGTCCGCCGATAAACTTCGGCGAGCACTTCCGCCTCCAAATCCCACGGGGGAGTTCCGGCCAAGGCGCACGCCGCCTCCGTCGATACGGTGCGGTAACCGCGTATGGCTCTAACCGCCAATATCCTCTGAGGGCGCCAGAGTCGAGCCCTATTCTGGGCGGTCAGAGCCGCCGCCCACACCGGTGCACCATATAGCGCCATTGACCGGACAACCCCCGTGTATAGCCGTCTCGTCGCGACGCTGGCTCCACCCAAATTGGGCAAAAGTCGCCCAAGGGCAGAAGCAGCGCCGACCAGCTTTGGAGTAAGCTGTCGGAAGTGCTCGTCGAAGAGCCACCTGCCGTCTAGGATCAGGCCCAGATACTTCATCTGGGCCTTAATCGGTACGAGGACCGAATTGACAACGATAGAGGCGCCGGGGGGTGGACCACGACGGGGCCCATGAAACAAAAGGGCCTCCGTCTTATCTAGGGCCACCCGTAAACCCAGCGCCTCAATGCGCCCGACCACCGAAGAGACTCCCACGGTGGCCAGGCGCGCCGCCTCTTGAAAGTTCACCCCCCGGGCCGTGACCAATGTGTCATCGGCGTAACAAATTACGCCCAGCCCGGGGGGAAGACGACCTCGAAAGGATCGTAGTATTGAGTCAACCTACAGACGGCATACGAGGCCCAGTCATCGTGAACCTAAACCGATATTTGTCAAGATCAATAACCCGAATCATGATATTACTACCAGCAGGATATTTGTATAGGTTGTGGCAACACGAAAACCACCAGAAAGTTCTAAATTCAAATTGGCTTTATTTGGCTATTTGAACAGAATTACCCTAAAGGTCGGTTGTTGCATCGAATGTTTTAACAATATCTCTATCAGTGATACAACTAAGTCTAAACTTAATATTACAATTTTTTTATTTTCTTTTTCAATAGAGATTCTACAATAATGGAGGACGAATTTAAAGATACTGTTGTGAAGACTGGCATGTCTGTGAATTTTTTTTATAAACTGTAGTAACATGTAAATTGGTTTCCATTACTTTCTTATCAATGATGAGGCTGTAATTGTTAGGTACATTTGTTCTTTGCTTTGCCAGCTTCGGCATTAACTATTTTTTAGGTTATTCCAATCTTATTTAAACACATATTAATTTTAGATCTTAAATGATCATCCTTTGGCGCGTGATATTTTTTTAATGATTTGGAATTTTGTTGGCATATTCTCTAAACTCCAAATCGTTCCAACAGTATAATAATTTCTTTCTTCATAAAATATTGTATCAGCAACAGTGGCTGACAATAAAACGTTCGATTAAAATAATAAGTTTAATTTAGTTAAACAAGCTAATTTCGGCCCGATTCTCATAACTTGTTTCCTGAGTACTGGTCTACTTCAAGTATGACTTTGGTGATAGCTGAATGATCTGAACGACTATAGATTATCGTAGTCAAAAGAACGTTATGAAGAAACAAAAAAAATTAGATGCTACCGGCAAGTAGTCAAAATAAAACTTAGAATATTGGATGCTATAGCGTGGGCCACCAATATTATTTAACCTTTGAATCTAACATCCCGCGCAAACATGTTACGGGAGTTCTTGGCACAAATACTACTGAAATTTACTGGCTATAATCGTAACACATGGTTTTAACGAAATAGTGCAACTTGTCACACATCCAATGAGTCCGGTGGTCAAAGATATGTTTCCGGAAAAGCTGATTTCCAGATGAGGTGACATTCCATGGCCACCCAGAAGTTTAGATTTATCCTCAGTAGACTTCTTTTTATTAGGGGTTATTTGAAGATCAAACATGTCTATATCAATAAACTAAGTATACTACGTCAACTAAAAGAAAAAAATTGCGAAAAGAACTCGGCGATCTCTCGGTCTCTTTGCTGATGAATATTCGAATTTTCTTTTTGTTAAATTTGTGTAAATCGGTAATCTAAACATGATACTGAATAGTTTTTGTAACAACTCAAAAGTAAAAATTAAAATATCTCGTATCATTGTATTAAATTATAATATTTGATATTCAATTGATAACCAATAGTGATTACTGTTTGTTAATAACATATTTTATATACATAGTCACCGAGGCAAGATGGATTCTGCTATCGGTTGAGCTCATGCAGCCTCTAGGCTGTTAATTAAACAGTCTGCATGCAATTTGCATCTAGGCGGATTGGAGTCGTAAACTTCTGATTATTTGAATAAGATTTTGTAGAACAATATTAAGGAAATTATTCGTGTCACGGAGCAGTGCAGACTCTGAAGTGCATAAAGTACGGTGCCCACTGGAGTACGACTTAACAGAGGCGTTAAGTTCAATTTTGTCGCAATCGCACCCTTATTATTTGTATGGGACGATAGCAATGTTGAGTAAACATTTATTACAAATATGTTATGCTGAATTTTCATTCCAATGAAATTAATAATCAGAACCAAAATATAATCCGATTAAAACAAATTTTAAACAAAATTATTACAAAGTTACACGAATTTCATTCTTATTTATTATTCCTATTGTAGTACCGAAACAATATTTAATAGATTTATAAATGTTTTATGACTATTATGTACTATGGGACTATTATGTAATCTAGACTTGTGTGTTAAGTAGTGGTAGAAGTAAAAATATATTACGTCACAAATATAATTTTGTACAGGCCCAAACGTATTTATTAACTTTAGACAAGTCATTTCACATAATGTCAAAATTTCAAATCAATTATAAACTTTTTAGGTTTCGCTAAGTTCAAATTTGTGTTTATTAATTTATGTTGCATAGTAACTTTAATGTCACTAACAATCCTTCGAAATGATGGCACTAACTCAGAAAAAAATATCTGACGTCAGAGTCAAAAATGAATGTCAGTAATTATATTATTATTATACTATTTGTTCTAGTAACACTAATATACAATCTACTGCTTGACAAGCTTTTAAACGAATAAAATTAAAGGAACACAACAAGTCACTTATTTATTTATCTATCTATTTCGTTTTTTAAAAAAATTAAGCTATTTTAGAAGCATAAATTTGAATAGAAATATGAATTTATATTCTCACGAATATAAGTACACGATTAATGTTCCGAACTGTGAACTTCAATTCTGATTGTACCTCAGCAACTCAATCCAGTGGTTTTCATTATGCTGCAGTGCTGAATAATCAAGAAGGTCAATTCAACAAGAGCTTAATAATATAAATTATTAAGTATGATGTTTGGTAGTTTTGTACTCTAACACAACAACGGCAATATGTTATAATTTATAAATGTTTAAGATTTTTACTTTACTTTCATTGATTAGATCATAGATTAGATTATATTTTCAGTTTCGTAGTAGTTACGAGGTTGCTAGTTTATCTATGGTAATCAAACTAATGTAAATAGGTATAATATGTGTGATGAAAGATTAAGAATCTGGAACGTCACCACCCATATTCATCCTATGGGTGCCGCAAGAGGCGTCTAAGGAAGTAATCTACGTAGAGCAAAGGGAAGAAAAACATGAAATAAACCGCATACCAATCCGTCTTAATCCAAAGCCTTGACGTAGAATAGCGGATTACATTTTTCTAGTCAAAGGTTTTGACCACAATACTGGCTGTTCTGATTTGTTTGAGAAAATATTTTCTAATGTGCCATTAAGGCACATCAGTCATGTCAACAGTCACGTCAGTTTAACCCACCTCTTCATATTTTTTAAATTAAAACAAATTAAAGACGCAATAGTTTCTTGGTGTGCGCAGGTTAAAATTTATATGAATTCTGTAAACAGCAGGACATCGCTGCCTTTTTGATTAGTATGTCTTAATTTTTGCAAAAAGACGTTGTGACATTAAGTCTATGCTTATGTAGTTATTATAGAATTTGGCACTTATTTATCGTGTGTTTTTTTGTTTATTTTTGATTGTTTTGCTTCTAACCTGCTTGTTCACAATATTTTATATAAGTCTAAAACTAGGAGTAAAAACTTGCAATTGGCTACTAGATGAGTAATTTACACTAATTTCCTAATACTTCAAATTGTAAGATTTCCATGCAACTTATAAATTAATAGTAAATTGAATAAATAAATTGTACTTTCTTAAGTCTGTGCTCAGATTTATAGAAAGACATACTACATGTTTTCATATATCTTCATGTTTATTAAGTTAATTTATTTGATGTAATTATCCTTGTAGTACTTTCCACTTGTAGACTAATTAATTGTAAGCTTGTGAATGTGCTATATTTATTAGAATGTTAGATTTTACTAACTGTCGAGAATCTAACATCTATGAGGGCTTAGAGTCCTCCTATCAGATCTTTATGTTGTAAACCTATGATGTCCTAGAAATACCGAGCATACATATATTTTAAGGATGAAAACCGTTTCACTTTTATTGAAACTGTTCGTTATTACAGTTGCAGATATATTTTTTCTCATAAAATTGTTTATAATCTGAGGCCATAATACAATTTAGCGACTTTTAATTACTACATATCAGAGTTTCTAACATTTAAGTTTATTTTACGATATAGATCACGATTTAGCAGAAACTAATTGATATTTTCTATAACGAAAATTGAGGACAAAACCTCTACTTAGTGGGACTAAAATAATACACAGCTTATTGAACATAAACAACTGACAAAGTAGTTAAGTCCCAAAGCAAAAATTATAATTATTAAGATTAAACGAAAATAACAGTAAAAAAATGCACGAATGACGTAGTGGTTTATGAGGTCACCACACGATTTTCTGGTGCGCTGAGTGTCGTGAGCTCGAAGCTTACATGAACAACACTTCATGTGATTCACAAGTTGTTATTCTGAATTTGGGTGTTTTATGTGTATAAAAAAAACTTAAATAAAATAAAGCAAGCGAGATTTCATAATGTCTATACATATGAATAACATTAAAATTTCTATCTGATATTGCAAAACACAGATATTATCTCAAGCTCACATGATTATTTGGACGACAACACAACAACTCTGGTCTGGACTGGTCTGGTCTGGAACAAATTTTATGTCTGTTGGAGCTAGTCTATAGTCCCATTCAACTAATAATTTTATTAGCAGATTCAAGAATCTCGAATAAGTAATTACACAGTCATAGTTTGCTAAATCTTAAAAGCTAATACGTATAGTAATGTGTAATTGATGAAACAAATTTTAGTTATGTAGACGAGTCAAAATTTATAAGTAGAGTTCACATTTTACTAAGGAATATTTAGGTGGGTGTTACGTTGTATCATGTTGTTACTTCGGTGTGCGTGTACATGCATACCACAACATTTCTTTATAAAAAGCGTATAACAATGTAGAGGAAGAAATACAAATATCGGGGTTACAATCCAAGAGCCACCCGAAACATAATACATATTATCCCGGCCACAATCAAATGCTTATCTTTGTTTTATGAGTGGACGCCGCTCCTATGTTTCATGTGAGCTCTCGTCTCGTCATTTTGCTTAGGTCGACATTTTGAGTGCCTCTGACCACCCTCTTAGATATAGGTCGTCATAAATATAATCTTACTTAGGGTGACATTGTGTGTTCTTTTTTCACTTAATATTTTTCTTGGTAAAGGTCCCCAGCGGCGATTACATAAACAGGATTCAACCGCGACCTTAATGCGCCTAATAAAGTTTTACGAGAGACCCTTGGCAAAAACGTGAACGTTTCAAGGCGACAATGCTTTTATCTTTTCTGTTTTACTGATTGTTTTGTTCTTCACAATTAGGATTAGACTTTGTATATAATATTTGACATAATGTAGACTTTGAAATTTTCTTTTTGTGATGTTCCAAAAAATAAACGCAGAGCCTTTGAACTTTTTTACATTGGATCGCCTGGAATGTATATGAACATTCGTAAAAAATAACGACTTTTTTATAAAAATGATCTAACTATATTTCAGTATATATAAGTAAATTGTAAGTAAAGTGTTACTATATCTTGTACTTGTATTAAATGCAAGAGTCCAATAAAATCTGTTTACTGTAATTAGGATGATATATGTAAATAAAACAGGGCAATAAATTTAATCTTTAGTGGGACAGGGGAGGGAGAGGATAAAAACTCTGATAATCTCAAGTGTATATAGCACTATCTTAAGTTCACTCTAGTTTTTTCCTGAATCCGTACTGATCAGTCGAGCCACTACGCACCAAGACATGGCTATCTTAAGAAAGGAACGAAGAAAACAAAATATTAAATAAAAATTAGTTGTCAAACAGAAGAAAACGGTTCCTTGCTGTTTCGTTTTAGCATTATTCATGTAAAAAAGAGACAATACAAATTTATCTTAAAATCTTCAGAACGTTTCACTATTTCTGTAGATTTTATTTAGTACAAAATATTGCTTCGAATTGTAGGAAAGACGGTACTTTAAAAATAGTTGAAATATTTGCACGCTTCTCGTAATTACCTGAGATACTTCTTCAATGCTCTTTTCCTGTGAATCGTTTAACATTCCTGAACGTCGAGGTTCATTTGGGAATCACTTCTTAGCCTCAGTACAACTCCGACATTGATGTATAGCCTTTTTCGACCTACAGAGTTAATATTATCGGTTTACTTATTATAACTTTTGCTTTATATTCTGAAGCAAAGCCTATTATGTTGTGTGAATAAATAAAAAGACAAAGAATTTTGTGGTTTGTATATTTATTTGTAAAGAATATTAAACAAGGTTTAGGTTTGTCTGCAACCAGCTGGCTTCTGATGAGATTATTTCACTTAATGTTAAGTTAAAACTTTCAGTTCAAAGATGTTGCTTTGTTTTGAGTGTATTTCGTACTTAGTGTATAATATTTAGAAAATGCATTTTTGCTACGCGCGTGTTTTTTTTCTAATAGTTATATTTTTAAAATTCTTGGCAGTGCTTAAACAGAATTTAATGATGACGACTAAAGGTAGCGCATAAGATGTAAATTAAATAGATTTTTTGTAATAATTCATGTAAACGCTAATTATAATATTTCAAATTTCAATTTCCTCTCTTCGAAAATTTCCTTGAAAGAGTTACAAACAGTACTGTCTACAAATGTGTAGACAGTACTGTTTGTCATTAATGATGAAAAGGTTATAAATATAAATAGAAATTTACTTTTTGGTCAGTTTTTCTGCATTATCACAGATACATGTTTTTACTGCTTACTAGAATTGTTTAATAAAATACTATTTTTAGTTTAAGTTTCGGCACAGAGGACAGTATTTGTTACTAAGCATAGTAATTGTAGTTTTAGTGAAGAAGTGCAGAAATATAAAACTACTGAATATTTATAGCAAATAATTAAAATGAACAACGTACGTAAAAAATTTAAAGTTAAATCGTACAGCAGGGGCTGAAGCATAAAAAAGCGATGAAAATTAAACTTCTTTTTAGCCTTTGTTCTGAAGTTAAAAGCAAAATAGTCAATAAAATAAAATTGACAGGATAAGAGTAATATTGTTACGAACGTATGAATTTTTTAATTTATTTCCATTATTATTAAATAAATATCTAAAATTTATTGGAACGAAGTTCCTTACGGCAGGCTTGGAGGGGATAGGGATTTCGCTGCGGGACCGAACTGAAAAAAATGTGATAGTAAAACCGTAAGTGGACAAAGTGCGTGGAATAAATCTGTGGAAAAAAGTGCGTGGAATAAAACCGTTAAATGAGACGTGCGCAGGCGCGAAAGCGCGTCATGTGTGCTATTTTATTATTTTAAGGAATTTATTATTTTATTTCCTAAAATACTGAATTTCCTAAATACTTTCTTGTACTTAAATAAAAACTAATCAGCAAAATTTAAGAGAAAAATCAAGAAAACCTACATAAAATTGAGCACGATTTTTTTTGCAAATTGTGTCGATTCCACATTATCCGAAGGAACTTCGTTCCTACCTGGTGTCCCACGACACCATTCATTTTTCTTATTCTGTCAGTATGTTAGGTTAATTTATTTATGTATTATGTGAATTGTGCAGTAGTCCGAGTTATTTTTTATATATTTACCGGCCAGTTGCGAGGTTTTTTAAATAATTTAGTTTTTTAAAGATCGTATCGTTGTATATGTACATGAAGATGATATAGAAAATAGAGCAATAGCGAGAAATAAGGTGAATAGTACCTTGCACACCTTTGTTGCCAACAAAAACATCTCTATGCAGAATGGTGTGCTGGTCCCAACTCTTATGTATGGTAGCAAATCTTAGGTATAGCAGAAGAGGCTTGAAAATAAAATTAATGCTGTAGAGATCACTTTTTTCAGAAGTATGTGTATTACGAATGTACAAACGTAGCATGAATGTGATAACGGAACGTCCTGAACTGAAAGAAGATGTAGTGTCAAGAGTTGAAAAGATCATGCTTCAATGATTTGGCCACTTTAAGAGGATGGAGGATAGAAGACCCACGAATGGAATTTTTAGAGTGAATGTGTGTAGAAATATCGGAAGAAGTTGTCCACGGTAAACATATTTTGACCAAATTGGTAATTTCCTGAAAAAGACCGTGTGAAAAGCACCAGGAACCAATTATGAAGCATGTAGCGATTAATGAGTGTGAATGATGAGACAAAAAAGATGCATCAGGACCATAGTCAGTGGAGATAATTTGTCCCTGCCTACTGCTCTGGGAAATAGGCGTGAATTTATGTTATGTCGTATCTTGTTATATATGGCTTGCTGTGCACTTTATTTTAAGAGCAATTTTAGCGAAATTTAGTTTCGTGGTCACTTGTAGTCTATTTAGTTTTAGTAAGTTTGCAGTTCGAGGCGATATTGCACTCCAGCTTACAGCGTTCATTTTTATGCGATGTTTTCTGGAAACTAGAAAGGGAACACCTCAGCACTAGTTTCTTCTCAGGAGATCAACTTGATTTATGGATGCCCAGGATATGTTTATTCTGTTTCATTCCTTTTTTTCCTAATCTCACCCACCAGTGAATCTCCAGAGACTAAACTCCTTTAGTTATATTTAACTCAAACCCATTAAAGACCGGCAGACCTTTGGGTACCAGTAGCTGGGCAAACAGCCCTCTTAGCCAAGACGCAAGTGTTTCCAGTCCATTCTCTTTCTACAACTGCTAACGCCTCTATTCCCTTGTATTGTTGGCTAATATTCTGTTTTGACCTTTTTGCCTTAGCGTTGAGAGATATCAGACACGTACATTTATTAGTTTTCTAATAATTTTTACGTTTGAAGAATGTGAACTTGGGCAGGGGAGCAAGTGTCTCTAAACAAGAAACCTTTGGTGCTATGACGTACCCCTTCTTAATCCTATGTCATTGTGTTTTGCATTTGAGCTAGTTTTGTTGTTTTGTCGCACTACAACAATTACAAATTGTCACCTGTAGCATTGCCGTACTGATGCCATCTAAAAAAAAACGTACCGCCATCTCAAATACCTCAGACGTACTTGTGATATTTGAGTTACTAGTCTATGAATGCCGGTACACACTGAATCGGTAACACACGTACTCTTTTTAAACACCGCATTTTAGAAGTAAAGTTATATATGTATAATAAAAAATAATAATAGATATTATGCTGAACGAAGGTAGCATAATATCTTACATATATACTCGTAAGATTTCGTTACATATATATATATTAGGGTGTCCTTTAAATTTCAAGTTCGATATTTTTTTACGCATACCTTCTTAAAAGTTTCGTAATAACCCTATATTGTCTAGAAAAAAATATTAGTTCGATATATAAACGATAACCCGTGCCGACTTGCTATTTAAACTTGTCGATACAAGTTGCTTAAGTACTGCCCAGTGACCTGTTACGACATATTTTATTTGCCATTTCGTACGTGATTTTTGAGACTATTAGTGCTTCATTGTTTAGTGCGTAAACATGTCGGTGGAATTACGGAGTGATAAACAAAATATTTTTCTTATCGGATTGACTAGCTACCAAATAAATGGTCCAAAATTACCATCTAATCGACAAGTTCTCTCAGTCCTATTTTACAATATTCGTGAGGTTAAATTGACTGTTAGTGAAAGTGTAAATCTTGTGATTAGGGAGTGCATCATATATTGGGAAAAAGCAAGAATTCCAACAAGGGCATTTCCTAACTGCGTGAAGAAACTTATTGATTTATATCATGTTTGGAGAGAGTTGCAAAAAAATTGTAAGAAAACTCAGAGTACGTTTAAGAGTCGTGAGAACAATTTTATAATTAATCTTGATAATTTGAGGAAGATAAATTATTTTTAATGAAACAGAGAGAGCCAGGTCGACCGGGATGCTTAGGTGGTGTAGATAAAAAATTGGCGGAAAAAGAACAAAGATCTAGACAACGACGATTGGAAGAAGAGGAAAGGATTGTAAGACAAAGAGAATCACTAGCTGTTGCATCTACTTCCACCACAAATAACTTAGACAGTGTAGAAGATTCAGACTAAGAACAGATCTTGAATTCTGAACTCAGCTTGCCGGACGTTCCCTGCCATGAACAAAGTTCAAAAAGAGGTAGAAAGAATCTTATAACACCTAAACTAGTTGCAGCTTTAGATCGATGCCAGTTAAGCATTAGAGATACCGTTTACATTCTTAATGCGGTGGTAGAAGCGCTTGGTCTGAGCAGCGATGATTTCTGTATTAACAAATCCTCGATTCAGCGAATTCGTACTGAAACTAGAAAATCAAGGGTAGAAGCAATAAAATCTAACTTCCAAAACAATGTACCCGACATAGTCACAGTCCATTGGGATGGAAAACTATTACCGGGGTTGGATGTACGGAGTTCAAAAGAAGAACGCTTGCCAGTTATAGCTTCATTTGACGATAGAGAGCAGCTTCCTGCAGTGCCGAAACTAGAAAGTTCTTCTGGAAAACATCAAACGAAGGCTGTATCAGCAGCTCTCTTTGACTGGAACCTTTATGATAAAGTGCAAATAATGTGCTGCGACACAACAGCTTCCAATATGGGCCGTTTCAATGGAGCTTGTGCTATTTTGGAGCAAACTTTAGGAAGAGAATTGTTGCTTTTCGCCTGTCGTCATCATGTTTATGAATTGGTCCTAAAAGCTGTCTTTAAAACCAAGATTAAGCAAATTACTAGTAGCCCAGATATTCCGATGTTCAAAAAGTTCCAAGAAAATTGGAAAAACATTGATTGTACTAAAATTGAACCATCTCTTAATTTCGTAAAAGCACGGGTTGCCGAGACAGACATTCAAGCGTTGTTACTATTTTATAAGGCAGAATTAGATAAAGGTTTTGTAAGAGATGATTACCGCGAATTGGTCGAACTGTGCGTAATATTTTTAGGAGGAGACACAGAGGAAAAATTAAAACTAAGGCCCCCCAGAGCTATACATCAGGCACGCTGGATGGCGAGAGCGATCTATTCTTTAAAAATATGTTTACTTCAGTCACAATGCAGAGTAACTGCGAAGGACAAAAAGGCTCTACAAGATGTTTGCTTATTTCTCGTAATATTGTATGTTAAACCTTGGCTCGAATGTACAGTGGCGACCAAAGCACCTAATCAAGATTTGCGCTTCTTGAAGATGTTAAAAGAGTATGAAAAAGTTGACGCAACAATTTCTAAAGCTTCTATAAGCAAGTTCAGCCATCACTTGTGGTATTTATGTGAAGAGACAGTCATTCTATCACTATTTGATGATGAAGTTGACAACCAAACTAAGAAGAAGATGATTGCCAACTTCAACAGGGACAAAATCTCGGATTTTAGCAAACGCTATGACCCGTCGAAGGAAGAACTGACTCAAAAGTTGTTTGGTAAGTTAAATTGACTTTTTGTTGGATTTCAATTTCAATGTCCAATACTTATTTATTTATTTTCAAAATTGTTGTTGATTTTTATTTGTTATTTAACTTATTTTTCTTTTTTTTTAGACAAAGCACTGGATGATTTCGTATCGGAAAAGAGCAAACAATTTTTATCACGACTGCAGATCGACGACAGTTTTCTAAAGGAAGATGTATCTTCTTGGAATAACAATGCTGCTTTTCTGAAGGCTAAAAGAAGAATAAGTTATTTGAGAGTTGTAAATGATACTGCTGAAAGGGCTGTTAAATTAATGCAAGATTTTAACGTACTTATCACGGCTGAAGAAGAACAAAAACAGTTCTTGCTGCGCTGTGTCCAGGAACATCTAAAATTGTATCCAGACTGTAAAAAAACTACTCTAAAAAGAAGTTACCCTGAATGATTCTTATTTCTTTATGTTTTTAATTAAAGATTAATGTTCATCTAATTTATTATTTAATTTTATTCACTTAATTCATTGCATTTATAGTGAAATTATAGCAGACTGAAATTTTAGGACAAAACACGTTTTTTTACTAAACTTTGAAGCTCGGTCGGCACTGGTTGCAATTATGCTAGATTGATAAAATTTTATATTTAAGTATCTTATAGCATTAGTAAAAATTATAGAGGGTATGCATTTCGAAATTCGAAAAAAAATTTTTTTTGCCTTATAAGGGACACCCTAATATATATACATCACCGTCCACTGCTGCTAAGTACAGCAATGGACGGCGATAGGTTAATGTAATGCTGAAGAAAGAAAACTGAGATAATTTACTTTACTAATACTACTAGCTACTTCAACGTGTGAGTATTTCACATAGCAATATAATTTTAAGAATTTATTTATAGAGGGAATACATGTCAAAATTATTTTAATTTATAATATATTTTTTTATTTTTTTACATAAACATTGTAAGCTATTTAGATCGAGAATAAAAATATTACATCAACAGCCTTTAACGGTCCACAGCTGGACAAAAGTCTCTCCTCAGCAAGATTTAATAAGTATAGGAACATATTAACAAATTTGATCTAACTCGCTGACGGTTAAGGATCATTGTAAAATGCTGTCTACTCAGTCGGTACAAGTGTCACACATATGACATACATATCTACATATTTTTAAACATTACTCACAATTTGTGCCTTGTTTACACAATATACAAACAGTGGTAAATAATTTTATTTACTTAAGTGATTTATGTAAATTCTTGTTTCTAAATGATTATGGCCCAGAGTCTGGAATTAATGTAATAAATCAATGTCAGGACATGTTTACGAGCTAACAGAGTTAATTCTGGGCAGACATGACGTTTATATTCGTGAATAATTGTTGATTGCTTGTACCATGATGCCATCTAATGCAATCGGCTTGGTGTAATCGTCATAATTATGTTTATGAGCGGTGCTTAGGGAATGTCACTTATATGGTTACAGTTATTCCACTTACACGTCAAGTTGAAAGATATTTGCTTACAAATGTGGGGTTCGTTTTTATGTCCTCAGTTCGCGTTGTGACACAGCTGTAACGAGTCATCACGTTTTTCGGCACATTTTATATATCACTTTGGATCGTGAAAAGGTAGTGATGTCACATAGGAACTATTGAGCTCCCTAAAATATTTCCTAGTGATAGTATGTTTCTGAAAATGAAATTCGAAATATTTGAAGTCATTGTTTTATGCTTTAAAACGGAAACCCTTTATTGAACTTAGATAGAGTTTTATTCAATTTAAGTAAATTTTTTTATTAAGCATAGGTCATTTGTTACGTGTCTTGGTGTAATTTATATTATACGTCTATATTTAGAAATATTTAAATATGTTTATCAGATTACAGACTATGCTTTATTTGGAACCAGATTATGCTGTATGAGTTGTTTGAAGTTATAATAGCAATTCTGATCGGGCAACGTATAACAAGAATAATAATAAAAACCTTTATTCATTGACCATATTACAAGTTCTATACTACTTATAAAAATATTGTAATATTCTTAAATCTAACTTCTTGGTTATAAATATATATATTTTAAAGCAACTACTTAGTCAGTTTATCTTTCGAAATAGGTCTCCCATAGTTCCTTCTAATTACCTCTATCACAAACTATCTTTTTTCATCCTTTCGATAAATCATCCTCTCACCTTTTAATTTGAGGTCCTTTTTATCTTTCCCATACTAAATATTCCATAACATCCTTCATCCATTTTTCCTATAATCCGTCTTCATTATGGGACTGGTCCAGTTCCATTTAAGTTTTATTATTTTTTGTAATACGTCGGTCACTTTTGTTCTTTTGCTTATTTTTAACGTTGCCTACCAGTCTTATAGTCTTAGGTTAAGCATGCTTTATTCCATACTACGTTGACAAACTAAAAGTTTTGTGTTATTTGCTTGTTGCATGTCAAGATTGACACCCCTAAGTAAAACATGGGGGGATATACATGTTACACAGTTTTCATTTTGTAGACATAGGTATTGTCTCGTTTTTAATTATTTCTTTTAGCGACCAATACCGTTACAAAAATTGTAATTTTACTATTTATTTCTTTTGAATATTGGACTTTAGTTCATATTAGTTGTCCTAAATAAATATATTCGTTTACATATTCGCTAATTTATTGTCTTATTTTCGAATTTTCTTTAAGTCTGTTCATCATTACTTTCGTCTTTGTTGGGATGAACCCGTTAGACCGGCTTTCCTACTTTACGGGCTGATTATTGGAACATACTTTGTTATATGTCTAGTCTCTCTGCGAATATCACAATATCGTTAGCAAGCTTTAAGTGACTCAAATTAGATCCTTAAAATTTAACACTGAAATTTACTGAATTTAGGCATCTGAATATATTTTCTAACAATGTTGTTAACAAAATGGGAAAAGTGGGTCACTTTGCCTAATGCCTCTGCACGCTAAAATTTCTGCTTATTTTTGAAGGAGAACTGTTGCTTTTGTGTTTTTAGACATATATTTTTATATGATTTGTTTCTACACTTTAGTTTTATAACACTTTCCAGGTATTCTGATACCATATAATATAGTTGCCCGTATTCATTGGGTTTCCTATGATTTGCTTAACGACATGATGATCGGTGGTAGAATTTTTGGGTTTTCTTCTAAATGTTTCGTAATCCGTCCGAGTATTATATTTGAAAGCACTTTGTATAGATTGGACATAAAATAAATTGATCGCTTGTTATTTATTTCCTCTTTGTTTGCTTTTTTGTACAACAGGACGGTAGTGGATTTCGTCCATTGACGAGATATTTGTTCATTAGCCACTATTTTATTAAAAATGTACGTTATACATTTATAAGTCACAGTTAGAGATACTTTTAGCAATTGCTGAGGATAATAAAGTTGAGACTTTATCGTCCCCAGCAATGGCTCGCTTTTTCGTGTTTTTATAGGTTTTATAACTTTGGATTCTAAAACAACGATATTATTGTGTATATTTCTATATTATGTATATTTTTTCTTCATAGGTCTCTTATTCTGTCTTTACTGGAATTATATAATCTATCTCGGTGTATGATGTTTCATGCAATTTTCTTGCTTCTTTACTTATTACTGATCTCTTTATCGCTAGTTTCTCATTTTCCATTTTGGTTTTGGTTTTCATTTTGGGTATCCATTGAGCGTATTCTCTTAGTTGTTTTAAACTTTTCTTGACTACACTTTTACTCTATTAATTCTCTCAGTACTTTAAATTTGCCTGCTTTCCTGTATTTTCTTATGAAAGCTTGTATTTTTTTTATTAAAACTTGAGATATTTTATTAGTTGTCTTTTCGTTTATCTCACATTTCATAGCTCTCTTCCACTAGTTTTACCGCTACTTCTCCTAACTTATTACTCTTGTTTTTTTATAACTTGATTTATTGAAGTTTGTTAGATTTTGAGAATGTCAAGTTTTTCTTGTAGTGTTTCTTCAATTTTTTCTGATGTATTTGCCAAATCGTTTAAGACATTTTATAGTATGAGCCATGTGGTTTTCATTTTTTTTATTGTGTAGATAACGTTATATGTCTTCTTGATTTTCTGTACCGGTATTGTATAACTTGTCAGATACTTCTGGGATTAGTGTTAAAATATAATTTATTCACTACATCGATGTCAGTAAATATTTCTTTTTCCTTGTAAGTATAAAATCAATTGCACTTTTCTCGTTCTGAATTAAAGAAACCCACGTACACTTTGTCACTTTGGCACATTTAAGGCTAATGCCCTGCCCAATTTCAATAAATTACTTGTGGTTAGTGAAACTCTACACACACACACACACACACACACACATACATTCATAAAACTACTACTCTTATACTGTATTTATTTAACAATGTGTTGTCTTGTAAAGGTTTGAATACTCGTAAATGAATTTCTTTCCTTTCTTGAATTTCTTTTTTTTTTGAAGAAATTATTTATTATTTTCAGATTTTTTGAAAAGTTAAATTTAGAAATCTCTGTCCGTTGTGGTTTCTGACACTACTACTGCATTCGATATGTCTGTATATAAGTAATAAAGTTGTTCCCATAAGATAGGTAAGTATAATAACAAAAGGAAAACGTTTAAAAGTTAGCGTGATTAAGTTCATACATGAGTACATAATAGTAATCTACCACGTTGGTCTACCGGTTACTGTATGCGACTGCCGGTCCAGAGGTTTTGGGTTCGATTTCCAGGTGGGGTTAGTAAGTGTTGCTGTATTTTACTTATTACAGAAATGCTTAACCATAGCCCGGAGTTCGAAATTTGGGGTCTTAATTGGTATACCTCTCTAATTATGGCGGATAGGCATTACATCTGTGTTTGCGCACACACTTTTGTAGTATAATATCTCCTGTGTAGATGGCTGGTCGCCATAGTGGAAATTGTCTAACAGAATATAAGAAAATATATTCTACAGAGACTTGAGACTTGACTATACAGAGTTGATAATAATAAGAGCAAATAATATTTTTTTTATTGTCATCGACATCAATAGACTTTAATAGCCCACTGCTGAGCCACAGACCTTATTTTAGACAGAAAGCTGATTATTTTTGTTTTCTAGTATAATACATGAAGACTAAAAGTTATAAATCATATAGAAATCATGAAAACAAATGACAGATGATTTTGCTGCTAATGTTTATTCTGACGAAAATTGAATTATTTTGTCTCTACGTAGTAATAAAGTTTAAATATTTACGATGAATAGAACTTTTTTGTTTTATAAGATGGAAGGTGATTAATAATGAATTTTGTCATCTATAAGATACACTCAAGAAAACTACGTTAAGTTCCACGATAGGCAGAAAAACTTTTAATGTATTAGGTATTAGGAAGAGTTTTTGATCACTGCCGCACAAGTCCCTACAATTAATTGAAACATAATCCTACCCATTCTGTTAACCTAACCTATTTAGCTTACAGTATTTTATTTCTCTTATACTGATATGGAATACTATACCAACGTTATCATCATCAACAGACTTTCCTTGTCCACTTCTGGACATAGGTCTCTCTTTAGAAAGGAGGTTTATGGCTTATATATGTATATTATGGCAATATAGAATTAAATAAAAATTATATGTCATTGAATAAGCACTTCTTAATATAATATATTATATAATAACGCCTCTGCTTTAGACAAATATAATAAGATTATGTCATGAAATTGATGTAAACACAGTGATTGTAAACTTTTGGAATACACAGAATATTTGAAGGTTAAAGTAATTTTAGTGTAATATATTCTTGCGTTTATATAAGAATAATAGATAGATTTATAATCAATTTTAAAAATTAAATATATAAAATATATTATTATATAACACTACCTATATTCTGCCACGTTGCGCTATGACTCACTATTGCGTTGATGAGGTACAGGAAAAAAGCACCAGCATCCGTGCTGTCGTGTTTCGTTGGTGAGTGCGAGACCGGAGGCCTATTGATGCAGGGGTGACAGTTATGGTAGTACCTGTGTGAGCCTTACACTGCCACGATGATTGACATACCTTTTACGTCCTCAAGTGGAGCGTGAAAAGCATCTCACTAGGCTACCATAGTCTGGGTCACCACACTACATTGTTTGCATTTGCAATGAGTATGGTGACCACAACTCTTGGATTCTATTCTTGCTTTCTATTGGGTAGATTAGAGTCACTTTGGCAGGCTATTATTATAGAAAAAAAAAGAACCAGACTGATGGAGAAACAAATAAAATAAATCTTTGAAATGGTTTCTACTTCGAATCAAAATTTCAACTCTGCCTGTGTTTTTAATTTATATATCTATAATTTTTAAATTATTAAAGCGTACATAAGCCAACGCAACTTATATATGTCTATAAGACTATAATTGTATTATTCTTTCATTTTCTATTGTTAAGGTTCAAATTTGAATGAAATGAAACGAGTAGTATATCTTACCAAATGAAATAGCACGTTTCATATTGGTTCATTAATGTCGGCATTCTGAATTAAGAGAAATAAATACGCATTTGAATTGAAAAATGTCTCCCTCTCACGCCGCTTAAAAAAGTCTTTTCTACTGATATTGGTTGTAATAGTGATGTCGTAAAATACGATCAAGGCATAACATCAAAAACTGGTCAACGGTTTCATTTCCTCGCTGTCACTCCTCTCTTCTATTTCTAATTGATAAAAGGAGTGCGTACAAGATATATATTTCATGAACGAAAAATATCACAAATCTACCAAATATATCTTTCATTTGTATGTATTTTATAGTAATATTACTGTCACTTAAAAATACCGCATTTAGTCATGTTCTATATAGCTAAAATATCATTGTTAGCTCTTTATGACTTCCTAAAATCCTTATTTAATTGTTTTAGGTACATCATATCAAAGAGTACTTAGTTAATTTTAAGGTTTTTTTTTCATTCTAACGTAAATTTGACACCTTTGATATACTTTTTTTTAACTGCCTTCAAAAAGTTGGAGATTCTGTGTTCTACTGTTTAAATTTTTTTTATACTATTCAGCACAGTTTTAAGTTAACCAAAATTTATCGTTTAAGTTTCCTTACTTGACTTTCTTCTTGTTTGTTCTTCCAGCTATCTAAAACAACGTCAATATTGAACTGGTTATGATGCTGTTAATGAGCGGAGCATATAGAATTTTCATTAGTCCGTGTGGTCAAACTGGGTAGTTAAACTAATTTGTCCAACAGAAATAATGTTTTCAGATCGACATTACTGAACGGTTGGTGGAATTTTATTATATTAAAATATGGATATAAAATTGAAAAGAAGGCATAGTATGACCTCATGATGAGTGGCAGTGTTATAAGTTACCCACTTTTTGGATATACAAAAGGAATGTTGAAAGTATGTGAAAAATTGAAACAATTTTAAAATTAGAGGAAAATGACGACGAATCTTCTAAGCGCTGATGTATATACACTATTCTCAAGAGTCATCATGAATCGTCTCGTACGCAGATTTGGCGACTTTCAGTCTTTCCCTTTACATATAAACCTTTTTTCTTTTTTTTTTAACGCGGGGAATGCTTTTCGCACCATACCCTCCGGAGGGACGAAGGGCGTCTGTGGGACTCCCGGAAAACCGGTCTACCCACTAAACCCCGCGGCGGCCTACCTCGGCAGTTGGGAGGAGCTCTAGGGACGCATTAGCGGCTTCTAGAGTCCTCCCTGCCGTACCTCACAAGTGAGGTACATCTCGGGCACCTCATGGCCCAGGGGCAAGACGCTATCGCACCTCCCATCGCCTTGCGCAGTAAGAGGCAGAACAGCGCCCCGCCCCAGACGACACTCCCCGGCCGCACCGGAGTGTCACCTGACTCGGGTCGTTTGCAGAAGTCACAACGCCCCAAGATGTGACCGCAGCGACCCTTAGGCGGCGATTAGGGAGCTAGCGACCTCTGCCGCGTCCCCTTCGCCGCCTCCTTCGAGCGGGATCGGCCCTTTTCCAATCTCGCTCTGCAGTCTCCTTCCGGAGCATAACCAGCTCACAGAAGGAGATCGCGGCTTCCCATCCTTCACGACTCGCCAGCATTGTTGTGATTAATGCTGACAGTGAAAGGTTTCGTCCGATCGGTCCGACCAGGACTCGACACTCAGACTCCCAAGCAGGGCAGTCATCCAGCGTGTGCTGGGCAGAGTCCCGTTCGGACTCGCAGTGGTGGCGATTTTTTGTGTTTGCCGTATTTGTGGGCCCAGGTTCTTACTTACATATAAACCTACCAAAGTGACTCTATTCTGCCTGGTGGAAAGCATGAATAGAATCCAAGAACGGTTGTCGCCATACTCACTGCGAATGAAAACAGCGCAGTATGGCGCCCCACGCTATGGTGGCCTAGTGAGATGCTCTTTCACGCCCCGCTTAAATGACCCGAGATTGTAGTGGGAGGGAAACACGTGCGCTGGTAATGAGTTCCATGTTTTAACTGATTTGTACAGAAATAAAAAGCCGAACCGTTTAGTTCTGCAGCGTATGTCTAACATTCTGAAACGGTTACTTCCAAGGCCAGCACGTGTTTTGCTAGAGAGGAACGGAGTCTCCCGAACAAGCTGGTTTCTGAAAAGGCTTTAGTAGATCGAGTCGATCGAAATTTGGGCTGTGCTACAGTCTATCCAGCCATGCCAAATTGACTATCATTACATCGAAGTGTTTATATGGAAACGCCACTATGTCAATCCGTTTACAAGATAAGAGCTCAAATCTATCGAACTGCAGCGAGGTGTAAGACAGGGAGATGTAATACTTTCAAAAATATTCACGCAACGCTCAAAGATGTCTTCAAGCCTCTGGACTGTAATGAAATTTACATTAATACCAATGGTGAGTAATTCAACCACCTACGAGGACAAACAATCCAGTTAGGTAAGCCCAATTTCAACAATAAAAAGGAGGCTAATTATAAGATCTAACTAGTTTGGATAGTGTTCGAAAAACTTTACAACGTTTTCTCGTTACTAGTACCATAGTATCTCAAGACAAAAGTGTTTGACCAGCGTGTGTTGTTAGTGATGACTTATGTATGGTACTCATAAGAAAGTTCAAAGTCACTCAAAAGAGTAAAGCTAGAGCTCGAACGAACCAAAGTCATTGATATTGCCCGGAAAATTGCCAAACCTTAGAGGCAGTGGGCATGGCACATTGCATGCAGAAACGATGCCAGACTGGCCCAAAAAATCTTCAGTGGTGATCGCATACTGTAGAACATAGCGTTAGTAGTCCCTCCACAAGGTGGTCCAATGACCTAGTGAAAATAGAAGGAAGTTGTTGGATACGGGTAGAACAGGACCGGCTGTTGTAGAAAAACTTGGGGGAGACCTATGTCTAGCAGTGGACGTCTAATGGCTGAGATGATAATGACTCTATTTTAATTGTGTTTAGAGTTTATACATTAGTAACTTTTGAGTTCTTGTTAATTTCTTAAACTGATTTGATGTTAATTGAAATGTTAACCACAAAAACACCCCTTAAACTAGAGGAAAAAGTTAAAATATGTCATTCAAATAAACTGTTATGTAATACTGATTGTGATACACAGAACATTGTGTCAACCAATAATACAAGGAAACAAAAGTTTTTCTAGAAGTAGTAACGAATAGATGGCTCCATTAATTTTGTTTGCTTAACAATAAAAATGATCTGTGTATTTCTTTTACTCGATTTCACACTGCGTAGAATAAGTGTGAATCATTATTGTACATGTTTCACTCAGTTTATTTTCCCCAGTGGGAGTACTTTTAATATTTTGTCCCTCTTTTTGTTAATTTTATTTACTATTAACCCTGAACTGAATGTAGAATAGGACTTTTTGGTGTGATTACCTTGGATACGATCTTTTTAGAAATACTTATGAAACTGACATTTTAGGTTAGCATCAACACATTAGGAAAACCGCATATCGGCTATACGAAGTCATAGTGGTTATGACTTCGTGTAGCCGATATGATTAATTTTCTATTTCGTAACTAAATACTTCTTTCAACACCTATTACGCTCCAATGCAACTGAGATAACACTTTTTCAATAAATTTTACAACAAAATCACCAACTGTATAAAATAAAGCGGTAATAACTATGTCATTCAGCTAACGGTATAATCGTTACCGTTTTCCAGACAAATTGGTCATCTCAATTAGTCCTTAGCAACTAAACGGGTGTCGGTGCTTATTCAGCTGTAATAATTTTGTTGCCTTTCACGACACCCAAAGGATATGTAGGACATATTTTTCGATGTTCTGACTTACATCTAAACCTTAAAGAAAGGTTTAAATAAAGAACAATGTTAACATTAAGTGAGAATATAAAAGTCATTTTATTTAGTTTGATTTATGTACTAGGTTTATTTTAACTAGGACTGCATTTGCATTGTCATGAATTTTTTTTGTGTGTATTCTTGTTGTGTTTTGTTGGGTATATCAGAATAACATATAGGATCGAATTTATTAAGATTTGATTTAATTTTGCCACAATAAAAGTAAAAGTATCGAGTAAGTCTGAAAAGTTAGTGCCGTCTGAAAACTATCTTGACGTACTCTATCTATACCGTTGAAGTTACACGTCAATAATATATTATTATACACGGTATAGCGTGGGATTATTTGTTCTAAATAGTTTGAAATAATAGTCCACGACAGTATATATGTTTTATGTGGATGCCAGTTTATTAATATAATAATAATGTAGTAATCTATAAACACAAATATTTTGGATACTTTTTTTGCACTACTCATTTTAGAGTATTTATTAAATTCTTATCAAAATTGATACATTTTTCACTCTCAGTAGTTAATGTAGGTAAACTTTGTCTTTCACCCTTAGTAATTTGGAAAAATAGTTTAAAAGTTATCAAAACGAGATTGACCTAAATAAAAGCCATAAAGCGAGCCATGAGGAAGATCGGCGCGAGGCGTGGGGTTGGAAGAATGTTCCATGCGAAGTGGCATTATTTGGATGTCGATAACATAAAATTTATAATTTCTCTTTCAATTAGAAAGAAATCGACAGAAAGTAGCATAGACTTTTACCACGAGTTCCGACATATACGCCGCCGGACCCGTAGCAGCGTAGTAGCGTTGTAAAAGCTAGTCATATATAATTACGTTTATGAAAATTAAGTGCTCACGAACCAGCCTATGACCATGTTCCGTGTAACCTTGTCGAAACGACAGACATTTCAAAGGTATGTATATAGCATCCATCATGAGCATTTTAGTTCTTGTAAAAATATTTATTAATAACAAGCTTAAAAATTAAGTTCTCTTTATATCTATACCCGTAGAGACGATAATTAAATTAATTTCGAAATGTTTAGAACTTATTGTAAGGTAGCGTTGTATAATTAATTCTATTACATATCTTCGTTACACATTTAAGTTTGAAAGAGGCATTGGGACGTCTCTTTCTGTTTATAGATACAAACGAGATTTCACTGATATTTAAAGGTACCTTTTAATTAATTTAATAAACGTTATGCCGAACGGCTCCGTTGTGTATTCAATTAAGTTTTAAACTTAAATACCTAAATTAAATTAATGAAATCTAATTTGACGATGTAAAGTTCGAAACACATTCGTCAAATAGACATTTTAGAGTAATAAAAATTTTAGAAATGAATATATTAATTGCAATTAGCTCCGCTTTCAGCGGTGGTAAAGAAGCATGGGCTCGGTGTGCTCGATGATTATACATCACTCACCTTCGATTTGTTGATATGTTATCCAGATGGCCAGGGTGAAACCATGGAAGACCTTGGTAAAATGCTAGATGATATTAGTAGAGTCTCCAAATGAGTAAGTCTTAAAATGTATAGAGCTAAGACAAAAAATATGTCTAATACTCGTGTTGCCCCCACTCCATGCCTATCGGCTGAATTATTGTAGGTTGGGGTCCGATTGTATTTTTACTACCAGGCCACCATCCAGTCGCCGACCGTAGTAATTAATCTGCCACCAGAGGTTTCCACTCTCCGGCAGCTTGTGGCTATACAGATCGAAGGAAATTCGAGCACGTGTTATGAAAAGGCTAAACTATTTAAATTGTCATTATACAGGGTTTACAACGATAAATATTAATTTAATTATTTAGAAGCTTATTTTACTTACTTAGGAGTCAATGATGTAGAGTATTTGACATGAGAGATGAGTATTTAGACAGTTGGAGGAAATTTAGGCATTAGAAAAGGATAAAACAAATTTAAATTCAAATTCGAAATATTTTATTGTGGATCATAGGTATATAAGGTGGTCACAAAGTATTAAGGTCAGCTATGTCCTGCCATTTGGGCATACAATATTTAAGAATATAACAAATAAACTTGGATAGAGACCGATTTACCACTAATTAAGAAGATAATAGAGACCAAATGAATTGTGAAAATTAAAAGAGAAAATGGACAGAATATTTGTAAAGGAAGAACAGTAGTTACAGGATTTCAACACGATGACAAAATAGATCATACAGATATTTAATCACCAGCAGCAAAGTTACCTACATTGAAAATATAAGCTGTAGCTTGTAAATGTAATTCAAATATATGATAGAATGATGTTAAGTGGTTTTTTAAAAGGAAAATAAAGAGTTAAAGCTAAAGAAAAGTTGAGATGGGTTAAAGAAATCATCTAAGAATTGGAACAGAGGTAAAGATTTTATGACAAAGTAAGATTTTGAAAGAAGCAAGGCAGATTATTGTCTTTACTACAAGTAGAGTATCAAGTTCCACTTTCTTCTATATATACATAGTTGACCTTATTATCCCATCTAAGAGAAAAGAAGTAGTAAAATTGTAAATTGTATTACAGAAGGTATTCGAGTTAAACATTTTTGATTTTGATGAAATAAACAATAACTGTCTCAGTGACGCAGCGGTAGTGAATGCGACTGCTGTGCTTGAGGTCTTGGGTTCGATTCCCGGGTCGGACCAAATGTTTGTATGATCTGCAAATATTTGTTTCGAAGTTTGGGTGTTTTTTATGTATAATATGTACGAATACGTCACAAAAAAAGTATGTAAGTATTCTATCAGTCAGTCTAGTTATCATAGCACAAACTCTGCTTAGTTTGAAACTAGATGACGTTATTTATTTAATTTATTTATTTTTGAATATCTTAGGATTAATAAAGACAGAGTATAGAATATCATTAGATCAAAAAGATTATTTAAGAAGTATATTAGATTAAAGATACGTAAAATGGAAAATTATGACACAATCTCAATACCAATTGAGAAAGAGTAGCTACGTATGTGGTAGATAAGATATAAAGAGCACTTACAGGAAGATTAATGTAGGCAAAATTAGGGGCAAAACCAATTCGTTTTTCTTTAACATGTTTAATAAAGTTTTAAGTATATGCACGTTGACAGATATGGAAAGCATTACAGCCTATTTTACAATATATAAAGGGTACAATAGGGTATTAATTAGTTTATTCAATAGGGAAAGATGCTCCACTTAAAGGACATACAGATATAGATTAGGCAGGAAATATAATAATATAAATAGAAAAACTACTTCAGGATACTTAATGAAAGTTTATGATTATGTAGTATCATTTTGTAGATTACAACAGCAGTGTTTTACTCTATCATCAACAGAATCACATTATATAGGAGTACCTAAGGAAACAACGGAAACATGTTATATTATAAAGGTATTACAAGAAATAGAAATAAATTAACAGATAATCAGTCTGCCATATATGTATGTACAAGTATCTAAAACTCCAGAAAAGCAAGATTAAATATGCAGAATTCAGGTATCACTTTAGTGGACATAAAGTGTAACATATAGTGATATTGAGTGAGGTGAATATATTACAAATACACAGCTCGCAGATATGTTTAACAAATGTTTAAATAGAGAATGTCTCATGTTCATTATATACAACAATTATATGTAGATCATATTGTGCTGAAAGTAGAGGAGTGGGTTGGACTTCGTTGGAAACAGACGAGCACAGTGATGATTTTTCTTCGGACATGGTAATTAACTACCGCTTATGATGATGACAATTATTTTTAAAACGAAATTTGTTTACATAATAACTCAACCTAGAAATATTGACTTGCAAGAGTTTATAATAAAGTTAAAGTGTGCAATATAGGCACGAAGAAACAAAAACGGAGAATAATCAAATACGAATAAGCATGAACATACTAAACGATCTGAAAAGTCTCAAAAATAAATACATGCTGCCTCATATGGCAATAATATCTGCAAAGACCTAAAAATTTTTAAACTAAGTAAAACTGAATAAAATTCTTACAAAATAGAGAATTTTAGTGTAATATAAAGATAATTATGTTAAAATTAAGTGTTCAAAGATTTTAAGCAGAAGATATTATTTATGATATATAATATCTAACTCTAGAAGGGAGAGTGAACAATTGTTTCCATTTCAGTTTAGAATTCTCCCGGATAGTAAGTCCGGAAGCAACACAATGAGCCAAATAATTTTTTATTTTTCCTGATTAGGGTATTAAATTATTATTGTACCTTGTTTTCTTTCTCAATTTTTCATTGTACAAATTTATTCTTTACTAATGCTTAATAAAACATGTATCTGATAATTATTCACTTAAACACTGAAAAAACAGTGTCTGACAGTGACTAGGCTCTTATTGGAAGAAGGTAATTTATACATAATGGTACGGATGTCTTTTAATTACAAATTATTAGAACAATATTTTTTATGTGCACACTTTAAACTTGTTCTTTCATTATTTGGAATATAACATATAGATACAAAGAAAAAAATTTTAATTTGCACATCACTTTTACAAAAGTATTGTACTGAAGAACAACAGAAACATAATATTGATAAATCTCTCTCATTGTTGTAAACAATCTCTTCCATGCAGCCTCAGGATGCATTTAAATGATTTACAAACCGTTACAAAACATTTCAAATACAGATCAATGTTTTTTTCCTAGGCATGAATAGAATCGAAGAGTGGTGACCATCATACTCATTGCAAATGTTAAACGTATCATTGTAAATACCTACATACGATACATAGAACAAATATTAAAATACGATATATATACATTACACAAAAGGTAGACGTACCACGATTATGAATAAATTGTGATATCTCACGTATTAGTTTAGTGCAAATGTGTGCCCATCCAGTAATATTTATAAAATAACTTTTCTTAGTTACGAAATATTTTATTTTATTTTGTGCGCTACGTAAACACTCAAATATTTTTTTTTAAACTTATAGAGTTAACAATAAATTCGAAATTTATGAACCATAGTAAATTTATAATCGGTAGCCAATACAGTGCCGACGTAAGAAGTTTATCGAAAAAACTTTTATCAGAGTAGGTGGAACTAGCTAAAAATCACTTTTAGAAAAAATGGAGAAATCAATAAAGCTAACAAACACACACTTACAACTTCAATACCAACTGGTTTTATACAACCAATATATCTTCAAAAGCACATCCAAACTTTTATCTAACACTGTCTACTACTACTACTACACAATTATAGTTCGTTTGGTCGTTTTATTAATACGTTTTGAATATTACACGGAATACTGTGTAAGTGCAGAAACTAAAGCTTTTGGTACAAGTTTTTGGCACAGTTTAATTAGAAACCACGTTAAAATCAATTTTATTAATTAATTTTGCAATTTACACATTTAAAAAATCAATTGTGAGCCGATTTTAGTCTGTAGTTTAACGTAAAATATCGTAGTCCTTTTTTGGGATATCAATTTACATGTAAAGCGTAAACGTAATTTACCCTGTAAGGCTCAGTGCTCTAAGTAACAGTTTTATTTACGCTAAAAATTCCTTTACACGATTTTTACAGTTCCAATTTTTCTTTTCTACAAAGAGTTCAATAATAGATTTATAGAACGAGCAAATGTTACAATTTTAGAAACAAATATCAAACTTCTTTGTCTCCAGAGATAATGGATTTTTTTATACAGTTATTAAAATAAAAGTATTGTTAAGTTTTTTGACGGAATATGTTACAAGCAGATTTGTTAAATATGCTGACAAGAAAGTACAACTTCAAAGAAACGTTTAAAAAGACTCAAAAAGATGTTGAGTAAAATTACATAACATTACGCTTTGTACATTTCAAAATGGTTTCAGTTTTCATCTCCTGCAGCATTTTCGTGTTTGGCAAAGCTCTTGACATTGTTATGGTTCATTAACAATGTAGTGTAGCCTATACCTTAAATGTTACAAACAGGGGAGTACGGCGCGAACCTATTATCGTAGGATAAAACAGTTAGTGGATAATCCCGTTTTCTAGGCGCTCCATCTAATTCGTTTGTAGAAGTTTACGTAGTGCCGCCCCGAGGCTTCGCAGGGATCAGGTGCTTCTTAAGGCCCAGTCTTGATCCCCCGGAGGCGGTTTCTGTCACGATTATCAGATTCGTTATTGTTCAGCACTGAAACCGATGGCTGAATAATTATTGGTGACATGAAAAGTGAGTAGAATGGCACTATTGTGTACAAGGAGGAAATGTTAAATGTTGAGATGATTATTTTAAATATTGTAAGCGTTTAAAATATTGTTAGTAATTGAGCACTTATATTGCTTAACGTATAAAAAAGCATAAATCACTATGATATTTTTGTATTTACTTAGAACTTATAATTTAATTTGCTACGAAATTTCATTGTACATTAACTAACTCACCCAATTTCGTCTGCATCTTTTAAAGGCATATTTTTATTCGGTTTTCGCTACATTGTTCATTGATACTCGGTTCCAATTAGTCTTAGCGTTATATTTTATGGCCTGTAACTTCTTCATTAGATGGGCTATTCAATACTAAAAAACTTAGCGAAATTGTTCCTGCTGTAGTCGCGAGTTGCCGTGGTCGGGAGATTTGTAATAAGGACTATAAGTGCTAAATATAAAAATTATTTTTGATCGTGATAGTTAATGTGTGAATTTAAAAAATATCCAAGTTTTTAATACGAAGTGATATTCTTTCCATGTTTAATTATAAATTATCATTTAAAACATCAACTAAAAAAAGCAAATCAAAATTCAAAGCCTTAAACGTAAATGTACATCATCATCATCATCATCAACAGCCTTTTACAGTCAACTGCTGAATATAGGCCTCTCCTTAGCAAGGAGGTTTTGGCCTACTATACCACGATGACCAGACGGGTTGGAATAGCATTGATCACAGCCCGGGGGATGAACTTTCAAGAGGCGGCGCGCATGGCCACCACGGGTGTCTCTCTGGTGGTCGGGCGAATTGAGGCGCTGGGTTTGCGGGTGGCCCTGGACAAGACGGAGGCCCTTTTGTTCCATGAGCCCCGTCGTGGTCCACCCTCCGGCGCCTCCATCGTGGTCAATTCAGTCCTCGTACCGGTTCAGGCCAAGATGAAGTATCTGGACCTGATCCTCGACGGCAGGTGGCTCTTCGACAACCACTTCCGACAGCTTTCTCCAAAGCTGGTCGGCGCTGCTTCTGCCCTTGGGCGACTTTTGCCCAATCTGGGTGGAGCTAGCGTCGCGACGAGACAGCTATACACGGGAGTTGTCTGGTCAATGGCGCTGTATGGTGCAGCGGCGTGGGCGGCGGCTCTGACCACCCAGAATAGGGCTCGCCTCTGGCGCCCTCAGAGGATATTGGCGGTTAGAGCCATACGCGGTTACCGCACCGTATCGACGGAGGCGGCGTGCGCCTTGGCCGGAACTCCCCCGTGGGATTTGGAGGCGGAAGTGCTCACCGAAGCTTATCGACGGACGGCTGACTTCCGGGCGGGTAGCGGCCCCCGCCCGAAGAGATATGCGAGTGGCGAGAGGCCGCTCGTTGAGCCACGATGGCTCATTGGTCGTCCCGGCTGGGGGCTCCACGTGCTGGTTTTGCCGCCGTAGAGGCTCTCCAGCCGGTCACCGCCGAGTGGGCAGGGCGGAAGCATGGGACCATTTCCTTCCGATTGACGCAGGTCCTTTCCGGGCACGGTTGCTTCGGGAAGTATCTGCACTCGGTCGCCAGGAGGAAATTGAGTCCCACCTGTCACCACTGCGACTGCAGTGAGGACTCGGCTCAGCACACGCTGGTGGTTTGTTCCGCCTGGGCGGCGCAGTGTGGTGTCCTCACTGCAGTTATTGGAGGAGATGTCTCGCTACCGGCCGTCATACGCTCCATGGTCGGTAGCGACAGTTGTTTTACCGTAGTCGCAACCTTCTGCGAAGACGTAATTTCGCGGAAGGAGGCGGCGGAGAAGGCCCGGGAGGACGATATCCACTCGGACCCAATTCGCTGTCAGCGAGCCGGGCGGCGGAGGCGCGCATACCAGCGCCTCATGCCGCCTTGAGTGTGGCCGCGGATGGACGGGACGGGTTTTCCCCTCCATTCGCTATAGTAGCCAGCCGCGAGGAGGTGACGTGTGCGTGTGCCGCACGTCGCCTAAATAGAGAGTTTATCCGCAGATGACGCCCGCGAAAGTGGGCAGGCGCTAGGAGGGATTAGGATATCGTAATAACAGCTGTTCCCGGATCCCTCCTCTCTCAGGCACAGAGAGGCACACCGTGTGGTTTTAGTCGGTCCGATTCCGACACACCACCCCGCCGTAAACCCCGGTGGAGTGACGGCCCGTGGGGGTTTCCACACGTTAAAAAAAAGAAAAGTGTTTGTTTCAAGTTTCGCTTCTCTTTGTAATGATGATAAACGTACATATAACTGTAAATTAAACAAAGTCGTCTCCTTGGTACATTACTCCATTAACCACCGATGTTTTGGCCCCTTTAACTGAGTCGGTAGTCTATTATTTTTTAATTTTTAAATATGTACTTCTTTCTTCCTTTTTTATGTTTGAAAATGTATTCAACGTGTATATAAATGTAATAAAGAAATATTATTATTATTATTATTCAGACAGAGTCAGAGAGAATACAGAATTTGACTTAAGCTATCAGTAATTTACAGTACTACTATTTAATTTCTATTCTAATTTAGTGACGTTATAACCAGGCTTTTCATTATATTCGCGTCGTGTTTATCGGTTATGATCTTTAGGACGCTATTACTGCTGTCCCGCACTTTTCTTAACAAAGAGATAGTATGCTTATGTGTGATGGCATGTACGCTATCAAACCTCGCTTTCATAAACATTGTAAAGCACTACAGTAGTAACCTAAAAATATTATCATACTGAATGTGCAATGTGTTTAGAGAACTCTAAGTGAGGCTGACTCATAGAATGCTCGTGTAGAAAGTTTGAAAGTATACTTTAAATAGTGTTATTTCCACTTCATCACTACAACAAACAAACCTACGGGCAAGCATATTATTGCCACTACCCTACATTTCTGTTTAACGTTCCTCTGATCATCTTCCTTAAGATAATGTCTAAAATATTTAAATTCGTGAACTTCCTTCAGTTTAATTTTAATTAGTTTTAGAGGTGGCACTCTTGATGGACAATTACCGCGTGACCTAAATATCATATAAACCATGTTTTCTCCCATATTTTTCACAAATTCCTATACATATTTTTGCGTCTTTGGAATGTACTGATAGTTGAGCTCAGTAACATCATATTGTCGGCATAACTAAAATTGTTCATGCACTCACTTAACTCGCTCACGTACAGATTAAATAGCTTAGAAGAGTTTACCCCTTTCTGTCTCACTTAGGTACAGGTCAGAGTAGTCATCAGTGTTGTCGCTTGTTAATATTTATATGAGAATAATATCACATTCAAATTTGTAAAGAAAATTTCAGTTTGATCGGTTAAATAACTTACGTATTTTCTAAAATGCACTATTATTGATTTTAATACCGTAATAACTTGATCATGATAATCGACACCATATGATATTTGCTGCCGTGCTGTACACAAGTACCTTTGTTATATAGCATGATGACATGCTATATAACAAAGGTACTTGTGTACAAATCAGTACCATTAACTTGTCTACTTTTACTTTAAATAATATTACACTCAGGTCATTAACTGCGGGTCACTAAGCAAGTAACACCACTTAAGCAAGTCAAATTTTGCTTTTCATTACATCCCTTTTCTTCACGTCGAAAACCTGTCGTTAAGTCGATATAATTAAAATAAAAGTTACTTATGTGAGTGTATTCATCTGACAAAAGTCTGGTAAATTTAAACTTACTAATTTATCTATCACTATGGTATTATTAGGTAATTAGCTATCAACTGAAAATGTACCTTTAATTAAAGTTCTTCTTTTAATGATTTTAACGGTGGGTCGAACGTTAAACCAGCAACAAAGAATGTGCCTGTACTAATATATCTCATAAAGACTATATTCGTAACTACAACATGCTAAAATAGTTATGGACTCTCATTTGAGTTTCAAAAATCTATTTTATTCGACTTAAACTATTTGTGTTCAACTTGAGTTGGAACCTGTTTGTGAGTATTTTCTCAATTTCAGTTTGCAACAAAATCAGTTTATTTTCCAACTGACAAATTGCATTGAAGTAACAATGTACAATTTTCCTTTGAGAATAACCTAACAAAGTTTGTAAGTATAAAATAAATAATCAAGTACGAGTATATTCATATGTGTTGTGAGACCGTCCTTTGCAAGTGTAGTCCGAAATCATTTGAGAATTAAGTGTTTAAGGAAATTTCCGGCGCACGTAATAGTTTTCCGTCCAGTAATTTAGTTGTGCTAGGGCCGCAGTGTTTCAATTGCGGAGGCAGCTCACCGGACGTCACAATTCCCTGCACATGTTGAGCTTCGTGTTAGACCCTAATAGAAAAAAGCATGTGTTCTAAAAACATTTGCTTAAAAATGAATTGATCGAGCAATTTCGGTAAATCTCTGGAAGAGTAATTTTCAGCTGAACTATAAGTTCCAAACAAATTTATATTTCAATTTTTAACATCACTTTATTGAATTAAAATATAAGACGAAATCAAAAATCGAGTAATTTAGAGTTTTAAGTTTAAATTGTCTACCATAATACAGATAGAGTTACGTTTTGGGGTATCTTTAAAATTTACTACGTGAGTTCTATTTTATATGAAATAATTGTATCTGCCGTACCTATTAAACCAATTGCAGAAGTTCAGATATGTTGAGAACTTTTGATTGTAACAAATCAATATTGTAAGTGGGTAACAGTAAACAAGACTCGAAGATTTGAAATAAAAGGATGATTTAAGTGTAGACACGATTTAAATGTACGTATTTTCTGCAGATAACGTGGTTCAAATACTACTTTTAACAATTATGCGGTGAAGTTAAATGTTATTAAGAAATTTGAGAGTTTTATAATGTTATTAAAGATTTGTGAAGTGGGCCAACTTTTACTAGCGTGGTCTATAGTTTAACCTTTCTCATCATGAGAGGAAAAAACAAGAGAGTTCTATAGTAAAAACTCATTATTATTAAACATTATCTTCCACTTTTACGAAAACTACACCTACTTTATTTCTGTATTACGCTTGCATAGATTGACAGAGAACACTTTTGGCATTAAATCCGCTTTAATACAATATGTACACGAAGTTTTAAGAAATTAATGTGTTAATTAAGTTGTAATCTTTGGTTTGAAAATAACTCATCGTCTCTTAACTATCTCTCTAATTTCACCATTTTTATCATAGCATTTTGTATAAACTCCATAAGAACCATTTTACCCGCGGCCGTATCGCCGGAGATTCAAGTTTCACAAACTTTATTTAGTCCTTTGAGAAGTAATTTTGTTATAAAACGGTGTACGTTTCTTATAATAACCGTATTAGCCGTCATTTTATTTTCACATTTCTGTGAACTTGACTAACGTTAACGTTTAGACGGTAAAGTTATGTTCGACCTAATGAACATGTGTTATGTGTGAACATAAGTTTTTCGTTGTCCACATTTTTGAGAGGAAACCTTAATAGGTATAAGCTAAACATGCATTGGTGCACTTTTCTGGATATAAATAGTTTCCTCTCTACATTTCAAATAATATAATGTGCATTTTTTCTCGCAAAAGAGTGAAGATACTGACGAAAAGCCAAAATGCAGCGGCCCGTTCCAATTACAGAGCGGTAGTCATTATTTCCGGTACCATGCGATGCCTCCTCTGCCGGCACTCGCCACTGCTTCGCTGACCTGCCAAAATTCAACTACGAAATAACCATTATATCATGACCTCTCCAACCCTAATATGGAATACTTGCGCTTAGAAAATTGCGGCCAGGCACTGCCCGTTAGGGGTCTAGATAATATTGTAGTTTTGGCATGATCTTACTATTGTATGTTGTGTAATTCGTTGAGTCTGACGGAAATAGCTTTTATCAATTTCTCGTGTTACAGTGAAATTAAGGGTTAACAGTTGAGTGTACATATACTCGTTTAGGTATGTAAAAGCTGTAATTATCATACTAATAAGTCCATTGTTCATCACTTGAAGTTATATTTGCAGTTTAAAGCATGCTATTTATCTCCTCTTAAACCAATAAATATTTTGTATTACTTCAAATAAGTATACAAATATAAATCAGATAAATCAGGATAGAGCTTAACACACCCAATACTTCATTTATTATTATAGATGTCTATTATCACACTTTATTATTATATTTCAAAACCAAACCTGAGACTTACGAATCTACATTGAAATATGATTTTTAATTAGTTATTGATCAATAATAAAACTTGTTTATTTTACTCTCTCATACAGAATAATGAATAATAAATGAAAAATAACCTCATATATCTCACGTAAGGATGTCTGCATCTAAATTAGGCAGAACCTGTGCTATGTAACCAGACCACTGATATTATAAAGAGGAAATTTTTTTTGTTTGTTTGTTTGTTTGTTTGTACCCTAAAGGCTCTGAAACTACTGTACCGATTTTGACCGTTCTTTAACTAATAGAAAGTTACATTATCAAGGAGTAATATAGGCTATAATTTATTTAAAAAAATAGAGATTCATATTATAACTCAAAGTTTATAAGCCAAGGTGTAAAAAACTTTACAAAAGAAACAATTCGACGTGCGCTACTAAAATAGATGATTATCTACTAATATTATAAAAAGGAAAAAAATTTTGTTTGTTTGTTTGTTTGTACCCTAAAGGATCGCCGGACGGGCAGCTAAATTTAATACAATAGAAGAATAGGGATCCGTGTGAAAATTTCGACGATGTAACCCGACGTGTGAAAAAGTACCAAAAGAATCCTTATATCGCGTATGCTGTGGAAATTATTGATGATAGAGTAAAGTGATGTAGAGTAAAGTGTAGAATCGTGATATCTATAAAAATGTCCGTGATCCTATATGTCTAACTATTACAGTTATGCCACAGTAACTCCATTTTTGTCCACCAGTGCGAAGTTGGGACGGACCGCTAGTACTTAAATATTTTAAAAAATAATTACAATTACCCTTTTCTTTTAACTTGTGGAAACTCCCTTGAGCCGTTACCGCACCGGGGCTTGCAACGGGGTGGTATGTCGGAATCGGTCCGACTAAAACCACACGGTGTACCACTCAGAGCCAGAGACAGGAGGGATCCGGGAACAGCTGTTATTACGATATACGAACTCCTTCCGGCCACCATCTTTGGGTAAAACTCTCTCTTTAAGTGACGTATGGCACACGCGGACGTCGCCTCCTCGTGACTGGCATCTGTCTCACGAATGAAGTGGAATACCCGCCCCCTCCACCCACGGCTGCGCTCAGAGCGGTGTGAGGTGTTGGTAAGCGCGCTTGCGCCACCCACTTTGCTGGCGGTGAAGTGGGTCCGAGTGAAGATCACCCTGCTGGGCCTTCTTCGCCGCCGGACTCAATTTCCTCCTACTGACCGAGTGCAGATACTTCCCGAGGCAACCATGCCCGGAAAGAACCTGCGTCATTCGGAAGGAAAGGGTCCCGTGTTGCCGCCCCGCCTTCTCGACAATGACCGGCTGGAGAGCCTTCACGTTCAGCACGTGGAGTCTCCAACTGGAATGATCAACGAGCCATTGTGGCTCGACGAGCGGCTTCTTCGGCTATCTTTTCTCTCAACAGCACGGCACCACAGCTTACCACCTTTTGGGTTACGGCCCTCAGGCGCAACACGGCATCAACTGCCGAACGCCCCGATCGAAAACCGAATTAGGCATACGACAGAGGTGTTGGACGATGTGGGGAGAGAGTATCCTCTCGAACAGTTTACCTACCTTCTCCAGCAATACGATGGGCCTATATGACGTAAACGAATTGGCAGACCATTCGAGCTTCATTAATAGGACCAGTTGCCCGCTTTTCCAGCACTTAAGATATCATCCGGATGCAAAGCTGGCATCCAGAACCTCCCTGAGGTGGTCCGATATGTTCGAGGGCTTGGACCAGCACTCGGACAGTTATCGCGTCTGGCCCACGGGCGGTGTTTTTGGAGCGGATCCGTAGAACAACCGCCCCTACTTCGATTTCCCTGACAGATGGAACATTAACCTCGTTTTCCCCTGTCTCCTTCGACCAAGAAGGGCATCGACGGGGGCATATCTTCTGCACGCTGTGGGAAAAGGCCATCGACCACTTCCTCCAGGAAGCTGGGCTGGAGGGTCTCTGTAAAGGGAGCATTACAATTATCAAATCTTAAAGTAAGTACAATAAATTCAAATCTTTAATAGAGCAAACAGGTATATTATAATCTAATTGTAAGGGCTTAAATAAATAATTCAAATTTAAAAGATATCTTTTTAAATTCGATGGAGTACTTTTTACATAGACTATTAATTTAAAAATAAATACATCTATTTATTTGTAAAAGTCGTGGAATTCTTACGTGAAAATCCAGATTTTAAAGTTTAGCGAATGTTATGTAGATATTTATGAAGCTGTGCTCATTAGACTGCTGCGGTGAAAAATGTTTAATGACGTGCCTGGCCGTTAAACAAAAGAGTCACAATACGCGTTCACATACGCCATTGTTGCGGCCTTTATTGAATTCGATGCTCATTAAAAGTTTGTTTCGTATATTATGATTTTGAATCTCGTCGTAGTTTTCCATTTTCAGAAAGGTACTTACAGTTGAATGTTCAAAAATAAATATGGTCTAAATGAGCGACTGTTTCATGATTGCGTCAGTTTTTTACTGTGTATCGTTGTGTGAGATATTATATTTAGCTCCTTACGTATATAATAAATGTTGTAAGATTAATAAAGTGAATACCATATATACATTAAGTAATAAAAAAATAAAAAAAGTAATTTACACTTGGCTACACACTATGGATTATGATGATGTAGAGAAATTATTAGTACAAGAATTATGAACACACACACACACACACACGCACGCACGCACGCACGCACGCACGCACGCATGCACGCACGCACGCACGCACGCATGCTCGCACGCACGCACGCACACACGCACGCTCGCGCGCACACACACACACACACACACACTCGCACACACACACACTCACACACACACACACACATACACACACACACACGTACACACAAACGCACATACAGTCACACACACGCACATACAGTCACACACACGCACATACAGTCACACACACGCACATACAGTCACACATGCACATACAGTCACACACGCACACATACATATACACACACGCACACATACATATACACACACACAGAAGCATGCCATATATAAAATAGTCTTAAATTTTTTTCATTGTTGTGAACAGTAATAATTATCTACTTGATGTAAAACTGTACCTGTATGTGGGGAAGCCGCTGACACCTGCAACACAGTTTTAACTAGCGCGGGTGTCAGCATATTCTATAATTGAAGTGTACCCATTTTTATGTCAATAAAGATTATTATTATTATTCTCTTTATTACATTTAATATACATATTGATTACATTTTTAAATATATAAAAAATAAAAAATACATATTTAAAAATATAAAAAATAGTAGACCACCGACTTTGGGTACAGGGACCAAGATACCGGTGGTTAGGGCTCCAAAGACAGGAACCTCCTCACAATACGGGCCGTGTCAAGGAGGACTGCCTTCTGCATCAGACCCTTGATCCAACCTTCTAACGTGAGCCTCTTAAGGTGTTGGTCGAGGCTCTTGGCTATCAATCCGTGAACAGATATGATTATCGGAACAATGATCACTGAATCCACATTCCACATATCGGCAATCTCGTGAGACAGATCCAAATACTTCAATTGTTTTTCTTTTTCAACTTTCACGAGATTCTCGTCATGAGGAACGGCGATATCGACAATCATTGTGCGGTGCTCTAATCGATCTATCAACACAATATCAGGCTTATTGGCAACAATAGTCCTATCTGTGATAGTAGATCGATCCCAATATAACGTAGCACGACTGTTCTCGAGAACTGGGTCGGGCACATACTTGTAGTAAGGCACTTCAAAATTGACAAGTGGGTATTTAAGGGCAAGTTGTTCGTGTACGATCCTGGCTACTTGATTGTGCCTGTGCAAATACTCACCATTAGCAAGACGAGAACAACCAGAAATAATATGCCTAATAGATTCTCCAGGACGGTGGCACGCCCGACAGATGTCAACCGTACTATCTTTCAGGATATATTGCCGGTAGTTATTCGTCATGATAACTTCGTCCATAATTGCACAAACAAAACCTTCGGTTTCTCCGAAGAGATCACCATACCGTAGCCAAGACGGCGACGCTTTAAAGTCTATATCAGACCCGTGTAGGGCCCGATAAAATCGGCCATAAATTCTTTACCCTTACATACTTCCTTGCGATCAGTAATACTAAGTACTACAGGTTTGCGCCAATTCTCTTTAGCCAGAGCGAGCGGGGTAAAACCAGTATCCACTGCAACTACATTGCGATGCACTCCCACATTAGTCTGTAGAAAATATTCTCTGAGCTTGTATATCTCGCGATTGTGTAGAGTCTTGATATTTAATAGACCACGACCTCCAAATTTTCGCGGAATATACAATCTCATAACCGATGAACGTGGGTGGTGCATGCGGAATGCAGTCAGCAATGTATGGACTCTCCTGTCAAGGGCATCCAATTCGGTCTGAGTCCATCTAAGTACACCAAAGGAATACATCAGAACTGGCATGACCCAACTGTTATAGGCTCGCACCTTGTTACCGCCTGATAAAAGACTTTTAAGTACTTTTTTTATGCGGCCAAAGAAGCGTTCCTGTAACATTTGTTTCACGCCAGATTCTGGTATTCCCAAGGACTGTGAAAAACCTAGATACTTGTAGGTTTCGGTGGCAGACAGAGATCTAAGTTTTGTTGAATCTGAAAGTTCTATTCCTTCAGATTCTACAATCACGCCCTTCTTTACATACATGACTGCACACTTGTCTACACCTAATTCCATTTTGATAGAATTACTAAAGTTTTCAGTGACCCTTAATAATGCCGTCAATTGTAATTTTGTGGAGGCTAGTAACTTCAAATCATCCATATAAAGAAGGTGAGATATAACTTGACCATCTTTCTGCAACCGATAGCCTAACCCTGAACCCTCTAACAGAGTGCTGAGAGGGTTTAAAGCTAGACAAAACCACAAGGGACTCAGACTGTCACCTTGAAATATACCTCGCTCGATCTTTATAAGTATGTCATTTATCGCAGTCTGCCGACATCCTGGATAGCGAAGTGTTGTTTTCCATTGACTCATACATGACCTTAAAAAAGTGCACAGAGTTGCATCAATTTTATACAACTCTAGCACTTTCAAAAGCCAGGTATGTGGAACTGAATCATAAGCCTTCTTATAATCTATCCAACATGTTGCCAGACTCTTACGACTACGACGTACCTGTTGGCTAATGGTCCTGTCTATAATAAGGAGCTCTTTAGTGCCACGAGCCCCACTTCTACATCCATTTTGAGAAATAGAGAGTATCGAATTATTATTTATGTGTGTAGTAATTTTGAGTCTCAAAATAGATGTTAGAAGTTTATATGTAGTTGGTAAACATGTTATAGGTCTAAAATTTTTGGGATCCATGGCACTACCAGATTTATAGAGTAAATGGGTTACACCAGTGGTTAAAAATTGTGGTAATGAACCAGAATCCAAAGCTGCTTGAAATTGTGATGCCAAACACGCATGTGAGCTTCGAAACCACTTAAGCCAAAAGTTGTACAGTCCGTCTGGACCAGGTGATTTCTAATTCGGTAATGAACGGACTGCACAACTTACATCATCTTTATTAATAACAATGGGTTCCATAGCTATTACAGACTCACACGAACGTTTGACATCCTCCAACCCATCACCTTCTGTATGAGTGACAGGCACTGACCAGATGTTATGCCAAAATGAATTTGTGGTATTTTCATCTGGAAAATGCCCATCACTCACACATGAATTCGGTTCCACCCATTTCCGGTAAACCCATTTCTCATTCTTTTGGAACATTCGATTCTGATTATACCGATCGACTCGTTTTCTATAACGTCTTATCCTATTTGCCCATGCATAAACTTTCTGCTTTAGAAAGTCTATGCGCTCTGTGACACAGGACATGTATTGTTAAGGACTAATGGTAGTTCCCAAGAATGCCTGTTTCACAAAGCGCATGACTCTCGGCCGTGTATTACCACTTTGGAAACAAGTTAATTTAGCGATGAGTGTCCTAGTCTCAGCAATACGACGTTCGATTCTATACTGCCAAGCTGGTACACCATTTTCGGGTCGAGTAGCACTTACACGTTCAATACATTTAACACCAGCTACTCGACAAACTGCAATAGCTGCACAGTACAGAATGGAATGTGTATCACTAAGATTTTCGCTATTATCAAAGTAGTCTGATAGTAACGAATCCAGGGCATTCACAAGCGCTAAATTACGTTTATGAATGGGCAAACGGCATAACCGTGGTCTACTATTATCATTTACGAATCAGTATTTTTTAATCGCATCCTCCAAAGCGCTCCTTATCTTATCGTTATATTGGGTACTCACGGAAAGAACTTCACTCTCCACTAGTTCATCAACATCTTCATTTGATAATGCCAACAGAGGTGTGCTGTTGGCTACTATAGTGCGTGACGAAGAAGGGATAGTAAGGTTTCTCCGTATGTTAGAGCGTATCCTCTCAAGTACTGCATCATCCAGCAGGTGACAGCGCTGTATAGCTCGTACTTGATCCGACAATCTTTGTGCTGGGACGTTAACGGCTGGTTCAAGTTCCTGAAACAAAGAGACTAGTTTAGCACGGTACGCAGTAAGGTTCGTACCCAACTCTGTAGCCCGAAAATATGCCCGCATGACATTCTCGTTCATGAAAGTTGTCCACTTCATGCGGCGCACATCACCACCGGTAGCGGGGACCCTATTTGAGGTCAGTGGTCCTCGTGATCCCAAGCTGGTCGGTGGCCGGGTACTCTCCTGCCGACGTACAGGTCTTGGCGACGTGGGTGGAGAGAAAAACGTCGCTGGAGCTAGAGCTCGACACCTCTGCAACGGCTGGAACATCCAATGTTGCTTCCGGGGACGGCAAGGCGGAGCGGAGCGACGAGTCCGAAGATGTTAATTGTGCTTTTTTTCTAGCTCTTGTAAGCATATTGTATTGTATTGACATGACGTTTAAACGTCATATCTTCGGTAACAGATATTTTTATTGACAATGCATTTTGATTGTAGTTTTATTCAAATAATTTCTTGTATACATGTTCATTTTTGTTTTGCTTGATACTTTATACTTTTTGATGATGAATTTGATAAGTTTGTAGTAATATATTATGTATTTTTAAAATGCGTATGAAAAATGCCAACTGCTTCTGGTGTTGCTAGTTTATTATTATTATATTGTCAAGAAATGCTAATTACACTCGTTTGAAATTTCATGCATCACATATTAATTTAATAGGCATATTCATATAGAGGTATGTTTTATCAAACATACGTGTACATTAGGGATTTAAACCTAATGTATCTAAATACACGCTAATCTATATTCAGATAAGATGTCTTTTTGTACATTGAATTTTTTTAACCATGTACCCTACATGGTTAAAAAACGGTTATTCTAAAAATGTAGCACCTAATGTAACAGAGATAAAATTGAACGTGCGGCATTGCTTAAAGAACACAAGTAGGTTCATTCGATGTAGGTTTGATACAAAGCATAATGAGTTGTTCAAGTTCAGAAACCAAGCTAGAAAATTATGCCATCTGATTATAGTGATTTAGTAATGATACAACGTACCAAAATATTGTAATTTAAATTCATATTTTAGTATAAGTATATTATTACTAATTAGTATTTCTGTTTACTATGTATAAAGGTACGATGGAGTTGGCATGTTCTTTCTGGAGCAAATGCCAATTTAAACTAAGAGAAAAAAAAAATGTTGCACCTAATTTCTACCATATTGTCTGATGACAGATGCCTATATAAATTATTTTTATAGCTATTATTATATTAGACACGAGACAGGTGACACACCGGTGCAGCCGGGAGGTGTCGTCTTAGGCGAGGCATTCCTCCTCCTCTTACTGTAAAGCATTGAAAGGTGCGGTAGAGCCCTGCTCTGGGGGTGACTCTGGTCATTCCTGGATGTATCTCAGTAATGGGTACGGTTGAAATGATGGTACTGACAGATACGGACTCCAGAAATCGCTAATGCATTCCAGGAGTTCCTCCCAACTGCTGAGGTAGACTGCTGCGGGGTTTAATAGACAGATATTACTGAGATACAGATCGGCGCCGACTGAGACCGGTCCTATTTGGGTAGATGACGGCTCTCTTTGATAAATAGCCAATAACTATACGGTGGAGACATAAAGGCACTGGGTGATACACTAATGCCCCCTTAATGCAACGCCAGGGCAAAGTGTTGAACGTGTCAGCAATGTCCTAAAACACAGCCAACACCTCTTCATCTCGAGAAACTGCTTTCTCTACCAGAGTCCTTACGTGCAGGATCGCATCTATGGTGGAGCACCGCCAGCGGCAACCGTACTGGTTGTTTGCTAAATCCAGTCTTCCCCTAAAGAGATGTTTGACAAAGCGTTCATTCTTTCAAAGCTTACATAATCAGGCGATAGGCGGATGATGTGACCGTCGGCCACCCCTCCCTTTCGTGAGACATGCTCGACAATAGCCTCTCAGCCGGGGCTTGAGAGCTTGGTCATCTAGAACCAGGGCTCATGCTTGGCCTAGAATGCCATTGGGTCTTGGCGTGGTTTTTATTGTCGTCACCCTGCCAGCGCTTGTTCTTTCCAAGTGACCTCAAGCACGTCACTGTCATTCACATTAAGCGCCTCAGGTGATGGTGGTGAAACTATTTGTAGTGAAGTCAAGGGATAAGGACAGGGATCCGAGGACTCCCTCAAGTAGCTCTGGCTGAAGACACCGGGTCTACTTCAGATCCCATGGGTGCGTTTTGTCCTTAACTATATGGTAAGGATGCCCTTGCGAATCCCGCTCCTTTGTATTTAGGAGCTCTTGGTGGGTCTACACTTGGCCAGCTTTATTGACCGATTGAAGGATTCTTTTAGCAGTCCTGTATTCCACCAACAACTCTGCCTCTCGGGCATTCGCTTCTTTGAGGCGGCAACGCCTTCTGTGGAACCTGAACCACTGACAGCCCAGCAATCTCCGGTGAACTCAAGTAGATCTGGTCCTTCGCAGTATTGGGCTGAACCCTAGGCATTAGAGCATCGCAATAGCGGATCATGGCCTCCTGGGACTATGCTGTCTAGGCATCCACATCTATATGTTTACCCGAGGAAGAGTGCCCGATCTAAGAGTTTGAGCGCCTATTGTGGCTCCGTGCAGCCAGTCTGATCGGCACGCCATCTGTTATTTTAATTTAGTTATCAGTTTATAACTTCTTTTATTTAACACTAAAAATAGTCTTTTTGTCGATATTCATAAATTTTAAGTATTATTAAATTACGTGAGGAAAACTTGAATAAAAAGAATAAAGAAGACTTGAATTATAAAATTAGCGTTACTATTTTATGGAAAATAAATATCTTAAACAAAGTGGACTGTCATGTACGAGTACGTCTCATGACGTCCCATATATTTTGTAGAGAGACTTGAGGTGGGGTCGTTACGCGGTCTTGTGGTACCACTAGCGGCGTAGATCGACACTCGTCCCACGCTCCAGCTCTTGCCTCATTAGCCACATCGCAGACCGTGAGCCAAGAACATTCAACATTGTACTGACAAGCTATCCGTAAAATTGCGACCTTTCTATTTTATAAAAATTAATGACATCCAATTCACTATGTGGTCCCGGCAAATTACAGTCATTGGACGTAGTGGGATGCGATCAAAATACAAGAGTGATTTATATTTTTTAAATAGTGAACATGACGTGAATGTAGTAGCAGTTTCAACGGCTGCTATAACATCAGTGTAAAATCTATGTATAAACGAAATGCATAAAATAAAAATTAATTAGATGTTCATTGATATGAATTGAATTCTATTTCATTGATTTTAACACATCTTCTGGCGTGGGTTCAGACAGTCGTTGTATACCAAGTGTAATAACTACTCGAAAACCGTTTAGCAATAAAATAAAAAATAGCGATGATTTGATGTTGACAGTAATATAATCCCATGACAAAGTCTTCTGTTCATGTGAGATGCCACCTTGGGTTGTCCTAATAACGATTCTTTTCGTGGTCAAGTGAAAAAAATATTCACGGATCATGTAAATATTGGATCCAACCCAAGCATCGAGCCTGAGACCTCAAGCACAGCAGTCGCATACAATACCACGACGCCACCGAGGCAGTCAATTGCAATTGCATACAGGTATGCGCGTGTATAGGTGTATGCGTAAATATTGTAGTTTTTAGACAATAAGTTAGAAATAGGACTAACAGATAAAAATTCTTTTGATATTAGATATGAACTGGATTTTAAAAAATTTGATAGCCTGCGTGTGTCAGGTTTATACAATTTTCAAAGATATTGTAAAATATCCTACACAAAGAGTTGTAATATTAAAACGAATTAAGTAATTTGACTTTGTAGTAAGTTTTAAACTACTATAAATCTATTATTTTTAACACTTTCTCTTTTCTTATGTCTAACGATTTTTTGTAAATCACAGAATTAACTTTAAAAAAAATTTTCTTCACCATAAATTAAAACTAATCTTGAATAAGAAGATCGCGTTTGAACATTGATGCCAAATTTCCAGTGTTAATATTTAACTAATTTTTAATTAAAAATTAACCGGTACCGCAGAAAACTCAGGCGCTGGAGATCGTTAAATGATCGTTAAATGTTAAATGATCTCTGTCCTCGATAAGCGCAGACCTGGGGGTAGCAGGGGAGGCTATCTGTCACCCTAGCAGAAGCAGGCCGGAGTGACGATGTGATTGCTACGGACTGCACTCGCCCTTTCGGAGCAGGAAAAAGAAAATAGGGTTTCCCACACTCATCTACAAACCGCAGGTGGCCCGAGGTGCGTCAGGGTTCCAGGGATTCCCTCACTAGGGTGCACATGGTTCCCCGACTACTGGTACCTGAGACGGCATGCGGCTTTTGGTCAGTTCATGTTCGACATAACCACCTTTAATAAATAAAAAATTACATTTAAACTAAAATTTCCTTAATTTTAATCAGTTATAACATTAGGTTAATATGGATACCATCATAAACTGAATTATGATCTTTATTTGATACATTTATCTATACATTTAAATTCCATTGAATACATTTCCATCCATATTCCTTCTAATAAATATAAATGATAGGAATATATAAATTATTATAAACTTTTTAATTCGAAGACCAAGAAACTGAAAAAGGGCTTACGAAATAGCACTTTATTGTGGTTTTCCATAACAAAAATGACTAAGCATCTATTTTCCAAAAGTCAAAGAGACGTAGTAAGAAAGGTCTCGGATTATTACTCATGCCTCTCACACAATCAACCCTTGATGTGTCGCTCTCCTCAAATACCTTGCGTGTTACGCCTGCTTAATTAGAGTTCACTTTCTTTTCAAACATTTGACTTTGATAGTGTGCAAATATCACCACCACTTCTATACATGTACATGTGATGAAGTAAATAGGATCTATTTAAATTTGAATACATTCCCATTTTAACTGCAGTCTGGATTGTCACTGAATTGTAACTCCGTTAAAAAAATATTTTCTTTTACTGTTTAGATTGACGAAAGGCTTAATTAAATGTTGTGGATTGGTTAAAAGTATCTGTAGCTGTTGTTCTGAGACTTTTTGCATTTAACACTGCTTTTTGTTAATTATTGAACTGACAAAAAAATATACTTGAGTAATTTATAAAAAAAGACGATTTTAATTTTGTTTTATAAATTTTAAAGTCATCTTAATATAGTTTTCGAGGCTCATTATATACAGTATAAAAATGGTGAAATTTTAACAAAGGCAAATATTTGACTAACTTAGCAATTGCCACGATTGGCTATTATTTAAGTACCCTTTTTTATTCATTAAATATATTTAAGCATAATTTAAAAACTTTAAAATTGATTGCCAGAGCTGGTGAGGCGTTCAGAAGTTTAGTAACTGGTGAAAAAATATTACTAAAAATGTTCCGAAACGCAGTGGTAGCAGTACTTCTATATATGTTTCCTATTACTGACTTGAAAGTTATTATTACAGTTGTTTTGTCTTCCAGTCCTACTCTTATTGGTGTTCCTTATCTAATTACCGCTACTTTTAATCTTTGTGCTCAGAATAAGAGACTTAAGTAGCTAGTTGGCAACTTTCTTTAGTGTTGTTGCCTCATTCATAGATCTAAACTGCTAAGCTCAACAATTTGATGATATCAAAAACGTATTAGTAATACACGAATACTCTGTTCGTAAATAATCGAAGGAGGGAGATATTAACTTTACGTACAGTCTACAACTACTTAATTGTTACTATTTTAAGACATGTATTTACAGGTATTTAATTATCATTATATATTTATTATATTAATATTGTTACGTGTCAGGTTTCATTTAATTGGAAAAATATATCTTGTGACGACTTAAAGTGACTTAATAACAAACACACTTAAAACATTTAAATAATGCTAAACGAACGTCCTTATTGATCGCCGAGGTCGCTGGGTTCAAAGTTGTCTGTTCACTGTAGCTCAGACTGAACTCTTCGCGGCTACGAAACGACAGCATTTATGTTACTTACCATAGGACTAGTGTATATATACCGGCATTTTCTCACCAATAACCGAACATTCTATCGTAATCATTTCCGAGAAACGTTCCAAAACCTTCCGAATAAAATCAAGTCTATTGTGCGGCAATTCAAATTCGACCCTATGTATTTATAGTAAAATTTATTGTTTTGTGTCACAAAACATTAGTATTAGAACTTATTCTAGAATTATGCGACCAAATTAAATATTTGTTACCTTTGCAAAGTTTGCAATACAGAGTGGGCCACGATTTAGTTAACATTTGAAAAAATCATACAAAAACTCATTTGATATATTATAAAAATTGTTTATTTAAAAGAAAGCTAATTATTTGGAATTTATTTCCTAAAAATTACATCGTCTAAATGACCAGCGTTTCAACACTCTTGTAAGCGAGCACCGAAATTTTCGAATACTCGTCGGCAAAGAGACGGCGACATCTGTTCGCTGATTTTTTCTTCTAGTTGACGTAGTGTATTTGGTTTATTAAGATACAATTTTTCGAATAACCCCATAAAAGAAATCTGCTGTAGATAGATCTGGACTTCTGGGCGGCCATGAAATGTGGCCTCGTCTGGAAATCAGCTTTTCTGAAAACATGTTTTTGATCACCGGCAGGGACTTATTGCCTGTATGACAAGTGGTTCCATCTTGTTGAAATCATGTGTTACGATTATAACCATCAAATTTCAGTAGCATCTGTTCTAAGAACTGCCATAACATTTTCACATATTCACCAAAATTAACAGTAACTGAACGGCCGCGACAATCTAAGAAAACGTAGGGTCCAATGATTCCTTTTGATACAATTGCAATTGCAGCCTATACAGTTACCTTGGGAGAATGAAGAAGCTTCTCGTGTTTAACTTTGGTATTTCACTGCTCTAATATCTGCAATTCTGTTTGTTTATATGTCCGTTGAAGTAAAAATGGGCTTCGGCAGAAAATAAGATATTGTCAAAATTACTGAATTGTTTTAATATTGTTTCGGCGTACTACTTACACAAATTTAAGTCACTAGGTTTTAGTTCCTGCACTACCTGGATCTTATATTGATGTAACTTCAAATGTAATTTCAAAATATGGCGTAATGATATGCGGGATAACCCTAATTCAACCGAACGTTTGCGTGTAGATAAATCTGGATTACGTCGAACAGAAGCGGAAACTTGCTACACGCTCTTTTTGATCTAAGAAGTCCATGGGCCTCCAGTTTGCTTTACATTGAGCATCGATTCCGTCTCTTCAGACTTTTTTACCTATTTCTTTATTAAAGGAGCACTCATACACTGATTTAAGTCGTGTAAATCCTATTCAACGCAAAATAAGCGTCTCATGGTAATAAACGAGTTATTGTTTAAATAAAATTGTTTCACACAGTAAGCGCGCTTTGGCCCAGTGAAGCGATCCATTGCAACAAATTTTCCAAGAAATGAACAAGTGCTTAGACCTCTCTCCGCAGCCCCCGCGCGACATTTGTTTGCGCGGGACGTTAGATTCAAATGTTGACAAATTCTTGGCGTACCCTGTATTTCGTATATTTGATTTTAGATTTCTTTACTAAACTTGTACATTTTAATGTAATGGATATTATGTGTCTAATGGCCATCATTACAATGTGTATTACAATAAATATTCAAGTAAATTAGTGAAAGTTATCAAATGTTAGCTTTTGTTCGTGGTTTCTCACGTGTCAATGCAAATTGTATTGCATTGCAATGTAGATTACAGTTCCAGTTCAAGTAACGCACGTATGGACACACGCATCCACAAGTGGTTGGAGTACCACAAGGATCAAAATTGGGTCCCCTACTATGGAATATTATGTACGACGCATTATTGAAACAAACTTTACCAAGAGAAGCTTAACTTGTAGCATTCGCAGACGAGGCGGTGGTAGTAATCATTGCCAAGTACATTGAAAAAATCAATTGGACATTCGATCAAACGTACGCAGTCATTTGTAACTGGATGGAGCAAGTTGAACTTAAGCTTGCAGAACATAAGACGGAAGTTGTACTTGTTACCAGCAGCAAACAGGTTGAGACTCACGCACGCAACCATACACCCGCTATCTTAAAGTGATCATGAATACGCGTCTTAATTTCAATAAACACGTGGCATGTGCTACCGCAAAAGCAACTGTAGTATTTGCTAACCTGGCTCGGTTAATGTCGAACGCTGGAGAACTTAAGCAGAAAAGGAGAGATACTTCTGCTAATATTTATGGTCACGTCAGTACTGATATATGGAGCCGCTGTGACCACATGGGAAGTAAGGAGGCAGAGAACACAAAGTGATTTTTTAGTCGGTATATGTCGCTACCAGACCGAGCACGACTTTGTTGTGCATAACACCTTAGCCTTAAGATATTGTACTTTTAACCTAACAAAACACACGCACACGCACACATACACATACTAACGATTATGATGTTTAGTGTGTTGTAGTCTTCAATTTTATTTTTTTCTATCTCTAGTATGTATATCGCTGTCTAATATGTTAGCTTAATTTGTAAATTAAATGGCGTGGAGACCACTAACTAAATGGCGTGGAGACTTGGTGACCTGTAACACAGATTCTTATAGCTATCACAGGCCTACTCTTCTGCCTGCCGCTTTGAGAATGTAATCGTGGGTATATGTTTGTTTTATTAAAAGATATTTATGTACTCGTAGAATTACTGTAAATTACTAGTCTACACTTGGTTTTGCAGTTTTTATGATTTAAAGCATGTTTGAATACAAAATCATTATTAAGTCGTTACTACTTTTCGGAAGGAATGACATAATTAAAAGTTAAGTATTAAATGTATATTTATAATATGAATAAAATATTTAACCTGTAATACTACTAATAATATACTGTATATAGGTATATACATAGTGACAGTGTTAACAGAGAGAAAACGAAACAATAAGTAGAAAATAAAAAAAAAAAAGAAATTATTGTTTTGTTCAGCCTATATAGCGCTGTTTTTATTTGAATAACATTTAATCGTTAATGAACCTTATGTAGATAATGTTTTATGAAGACCCTAATAGAATTATGTATTTATACAACCACCAAAAAACTAGCGCTAGAATGAGAGCTCTTTAATCTAAAAGTAACTTAACCTGTAAATTACTTTAATATTTTATCAGAATGTGCTCGCTAGGTATGTCTAGTTCAGAAAGGATGCGGGCACGGCGTGGCGTTGATGACCCCGCCCGCACACCCGAGATTATCTTTTCCGTCTTTGTGGCGTTTCGTTACCCTTAATGAAATCCATCCAAAGGAAAGAAAGAATTTAATTTAAGACGAATCAGAAAATATTCAGCTGCCGCTCGCTAGTTATAAATCATTTGAATGCTAATAAATTCGACTAGCCCCCGAGTCCCAGGTGGGAACAGACTTTCTTCCTGCTCCATCTTTGTTTTCAGGAAAAATTGAATAATATTCTGCTCCTTATTATTAAATTCTTTCATAAAGCCACCGACGGCTTTGGGGATTTACTTTAATATCGTAATGGAATTTCGTTTGTCTTGTGGTTCAAACTCATAACGAGAATGAACATCATCATCTTCAATCTGTTCGATTTTAGTACCTTTCATCCCACATAATTGCCTATCACTCTTGTTTCAACATTTTGATGGCCGATTAAATTTATTCCGAATCACATATTTTTGACGTAATTAATGATGTCTTAATAAATTAGAATATTGAATACATGTCTACTATTTATAGTGGTTTAAAGAAACGTATGCATGTTGATGTATATATTTTTAAAATGGTAGCAATGTAGCTAAAATCTATAACTGATATACGTCTAGAATTGTATGTAAATTGTGTCGATTAACGTGGTTTCATAAATCTAGATAGTCTAGTTTTATTTTTAGACTTGTGAGTTTTACACACATATGTATCTATATGTTATGGTATACCTGTCAGCACATTTGTGCACTTAAACAATGTGTACAGACAATGATGAAAAAGACTTCGTTCAGCAGTGGACGGTAATATGTTGATTTGAATAACCAAAAAGTAGTATTAAGTAAGTTAGTATTAACTACAGTAGTATCTCTTAAATTCACCCGTCTGATAATTTAATAGACGCAATCTAATTATTTAAACAGAAATTTAACCCTTATTTACCCTGTTCTTAACTTTTCTTGTCTTAGTTTTCTATTATTTTACTACTCTCTTTTTCTATGCAAATCTACAATAGTTAGAGTTTTCTAAATATTCTGATTAATTGCAAGTAGTATATATATCAAATGTTCTTTGACTTTTTTAATTTAAATAATCATACTTAACTACACATTTTGTTTGTCTAAACTGTTATTTCGCATCCGACTCATAGCGTAACGTAATCTATCTTAAATTCGTAAATTATGAATTTTATTCGTTGATTATATATGAATATGTATAATATGTATTTGGTTACTTTTTTACTGTAAAGACTACTGTATACTAAAATAACAAACGTCGGGCGTTGAACTCAAATTTAGTTCCGCTATTATAATAAAATAGTACGGCTCTGGAGATCTTTTAGCGGCTATTAACATATCTTCTTCAACGTCTTTAATAAAATTGCAAATAAAATGGGGTTACATGAGCCGTGGCAATAGTTATTAAGAATCAAAAAGGATATCGAGGCACGATTGCATCCGGGCGGGAGAGTGAACGATGCAGTGTCCGCGCTCAGTTGTTCACGGGACCTCGCATCGTTCGCCGGTCTCTCCGTAGATACGCTACGTACCCCCACCGCTACATTGTAGTACGTCTACGCGTCGTACGAGTGTTTATGATTATGAACTTACTACTTATCAAATAAGTGCTTCTCGACTGTTGCGTGCGGAATATGAAACTGAGTGTGTAAATAAAATAAGTACTGAACAAATTGTGTTTGTAAATATATATTTTCTGGGATCTTGTTTTTAGAAAAGGTAAGTTGATGTTTATTAGGATACAATATAATTTGCAATATACGTATATAGCCTTCGTCTTATATTACACTTTTTTTTTATTCAAACAATAGTATTTTAACAAGCTGTTGTTTTTCTTCCAGTAAGTAATTGAAATATACTTAGTCTGGCCATAAATACTGTTACACTTAATTATAAAAAAATATTACATTTGAATTTCGAATCTGTCATTTTTATACGATTGTTCATTGTGTTTTCTCATTTTGGCGCCAATACATTGTAAAATATTTTGCGATATTAAAATGGTGTGGGGTGATAAAGAGAACCGAATCGCTGTGATAGCATTACACAAAGTAGGTATGGAGCCAAATGCAATTTTTAAAACTCTCCATACACTTGGTATTAGTAAAATGTTTGTGTACCGGGCTATTAATAGGTACAATGAGACCTCCTCTGTTTGTGACAGAAAAAGATCTGGCCGTCCACGTAGTGTTCGTACGAAAAAGGTGGTCAAAGCAGTAAGGGAAAGAATTCGAAGAAATCCTGTCCGAAAGCAAAAGATTTTATCTCGGGAAATGAAGATAGCACCTAGAACCATGTCGCGTATTTTAAAAGATGACTTAGGACTTGCAGCCTATAAGAGACGCACTGGCCATTTCTTAACTGATAATTTAAAGAAGAATAGGGTGGTAAAATCGAAACAACTACTGAAGCGGTACGCAAAGGGAGGTCACAGAAAAATTTTGTTTACGGATGAGAAAATTTTTACAATTGAGCAACATTTTAACAAACAAAATGACCGTATTTATGCTCAAAGCTCTAAGGAAGCTTCCCAATTAGTCGACAGAGTGCAACGTGGACATTATCCGACTTCAGTGATGGTTTGGTGGGGTGTTAGCTATGAAGGAGTGACTGAGCCATATTTTTGTGAAAAAGGTATCAAAACATCGGCACAAGTGTATCAAGATACCATTCTTGAGAAGGTAGTTAAGCCCCTTAACATCACCATGTTCAATAACCAAGTATGGTCCTTCCAGCAAGACTCGGCGCCGGGTCATAAAGCTCGGTCCACGCAGTCTTGGTTGGAATCGAACGTTTCGGACTTCATCAGAGCTGAAGACTGGCCGTCGTCTAGTCCCGATCTTAATCCGCTGGATTATGATTTGTGGTCAGTTTTAGAGAGTACAGCTTGCTCTAAACGCCATGATAATTTGGAGTCCCTAAAACAATCTATACGATTGGCAGTGAAGAATTTTCCCATGGAAAGAGTGCGTGCTTCTATTGATAACTGGCCTCATCGTTTAAAGGACTGTATTGCAGCCAATGGAGACCACTTCGAATAAGCTTTTTATATTTTTAATTGTTTTATATTTATGTATTAAACTGACACACTGTAAAAGTAATAAATGTTATTTGCAGTTAACAATTTTCTTTTTTCTTTATTACAATATTTATGGCAAGACTAGGTATATCACTTAACCCCACAAATAAAATTTAAGCAAATACTATTATTTAAATGATGTTTTCATGCTTAAATATTTTCATTTCATTGTTATTTAGATTAATTTAGGTAAAGTATGAAGATAAAATTCTAAAAAATCTCCCATTTTATTTTGTAATGAATAAAGACACAAATGTTGAATGCATTATAGATGATATTTCTAAATAAAAATGATTTAATTTTTAACGTTATTACATACATATGACATTAAGGCTATAACATCTTTTTTGTTTATTTAATCCACGATATTAGACTCGAGATTTTACTATCACTATAAGTAATAGTAAAAAGTTTCGATAATTACTTAATAGTTACAGTAATTACTAAATCTTATGTAAATAGTATTTACATTAATGTTTGGTACATTTACAAATGTTCGTTTTTATCATCATTTGCCCGTGGCTCTACTGCGTAGTACTACTGGTTGTACAATAGGCAAAAATTACTATTTGTAGCTTTATCAGCTGGACCAAGGAATATTTCATTACTGGTAGTCCTATTGATAGCAGCACCGGTTTTTTTCTAGCCCGTAGTTCTTTCAGTTGCACTGTAACAAAAATTTTATTACTTTTTAGCGGTACTAATAATCGAATAGCATAGTCGACCTCAATATTATAAAATATTACGGCATAGCGCGTGTGCTAGTTGCAAAAAAATGAAAGGCAAGGTTGGTCACATTTTGAGTATGCTCTGACTCAATAGTTCTACCGGAATAATGACCTTATGTGGACTTACTATTGTTAAATAAATATATTTGAAAATAAAATGCAAAATCAACAAATTTATTAACTCCTGCTTACTATTGGTAAACGCACAATTGTGTAGATAATAACAGATCACTGTCATAGTTAAAGCACGTTTTTAGTTTAAATAAAAAACTTGACAAGAAAACAAAAACTTAAACAACATTTTTTAAATAATTAAAATAAAATCCTTATAATCCAGGACCATTATTTTCTTATTAAGAATTCATTCCTAGTCATCTTCTTCTTCCCAAGTCCCTTAAATCACTATTAATACATATTTTATCTCTCCTAGGTTTGAAAAAATCTTTAGTCAAAGGCTGAAGAATATAGTTTATTTGAGGTTTGACTAAGTCATTAAGTTAGACCTGAGGATTGACCAACCTAACCTAGGAGCGCCGGCGCTTCAGAGTTTGCCTATAATATATACACTAAGCAAGTGTAAACAAAATTAAATTATAGTTCTGGTATTATAAATATATATATGTATTAAATCTGGTATTAGCATTTATTTTTTTCTGTGATTTTTAGTGTCGTTTATATTTATATCTCTTAAAATATATGTATATTGTTACTTTATTCATGTTTTAATTAAGCCTGCAGAAGTCAATAATTTATATTCTTCAATTTTATTTTCTAAAACAAATGTTTTGTTCTATTACAGCTCTATATGCTATTTTTTGACAATATGTCTTTCAAAATCATACAATTGGCGAAATTGTGATTAGACTATACAATAAGTTATTAATCAAAAGTTGAACTTAAAATATCTTATATTTAGAACCAATACACTTTTTAAGGCAAATTTAGGAGAACAAGGAAAAGTTATTTTTAGTTGAGCTACGGACAATATTAGTTATCCGTGGTCCTATTGAGGCAAACCATAGACATAAAATAAATGCTCGTGTTACTACCAGTGTGTACAAGTGTAGGCATATGTGTGCATAGTCCAACTGATAGAACCACTAAAATTTTTTACCCACTGCACCATCAGTAAGACAACGTAAACGTAGTTTTTATAATATACCGAGAAGGCTAGAATATGAAATGAATGTATTTTTTAAATACTGTTGTATGCTTAGCTGTTTGTAATTACGGACAATAAGATGAGACTCTCAAGTTGATGTTCCACCCGTCAGGGAAGTGGAGGCGGGGGCGGTTGTACTACGAATCTGCTCTAAGAACAGTACCCTCGGGCCAAACGGCATACCTGCATGAGTGTTGGCTCAGGCCTCGACCACATGTAAAACTATCTCAGCAAGATGCTGGATGCTTGCTTGGTGTCAGGATGGTTCTTTTGCCATATGGGTGACAAGGAATAAGTGAGACACGAGTTGTTGTTTTAGTCTGTCTATTTGTAGTTGTGCTAATGCTTATATACTAATATGGTGCGTGATAATGTGAAAGTATGCAGCTTCCTTAATACGTGGGTTTATGTGTGCTGAATGATGCTACAGTTCTCTTAGTGCTGGAAGAACGGTTCTCTTAGTGCGGCTTTTGAAACGACGGGTCATGTCGTGTGATGTTCCGTAATGGTCTGTTCTCGGATAACTCCTGTGGGAGATGAATTACGACTGGGTCTTTCGTGGTCGTTTTCTCTCTGGGTTGAGCGTATTTTTTTACACTGATGACACATTGATCCCAGTCCTAGAAATTAGCTTGCAAGAGGTGGCGCGTTTGGCGCCTAGGGGAGTCTCTTTGATGGTTGGGTGCATTGAGGCACTGAGATTACTGGTATAATATAATATAATATGGTTCAATATAGGGCGGAGGACCTCTTGTTCCATGGGCCTCGTCACGGTCTACCCCTCGCCACCTCCACCATAATTCGATCCTCGCACCGGTTTACTCATCGGGAGATGGCTCTTCGACGAGCACTTTCAACAGTTTGCTCCAAAGCTGATCTGCTCTGCTTCTGCCCTTACACGACTTTTGCCCAGTTGAGGTAGAGCTAGTGACGTACCAAGATGGCTCTACAAGGGTGTTGCTTGGTCAATGGCACTGTATGGTGAACCAGTGTGGGCTACAGCCTGGCCGCCCTGAATAGTAGGCCCCTTAGAAAAGGTCCCTTGAGAGGCGCACCGTGCGGTTTTAGTCGACCCGATTCTGATACATAACCTCACCGCAGACCCCAGTAGTGTGACGCCCCGAAGGGATTTCTACATTTCTTTTAAAAAAAAGGTTATACCATAAGTATCAGAGGGTTAACGTTTTCGATTACTTGTTGCTGAAGTCATTTATTTTTTCTTACACTTTAATATGAGTTGATTCACTCTACCAGAGTCAACAGATACTTCATTTCTAGATCGTACTGATAAATCTAAGATTTGTAGCTTGTGTGGCATCCAGCGTAAACTCTGCGCCTTACATGAAGGTGTGCGTCTAGCAATTCATAAATAGTTTTTAAAACAACTTTTAATATCTTACAAACTCATCAGACACAAGTGCGTTGCTTTTGTGCGCACTCGAATAAATAAGCCAGAAGATGGAAACCAGTTTCGGCTGCACGGATGACGTAGTGGTTTAAACGATCACCATGACGGCTTTCTACTCTATTGAATTTTGTGGGTTCAAATCTCACATGGAACAACACTTTGAGTAATCCACAAATTAATGTTCTGAGTCTGGGTGTCTTTTGCGTTTGTTTTATAAATTTCTGTAAAATCTCCCGCGATACGCTTATATTCCTTGTGCGGGAGTTGACTTAAAAAACGATCTTGCGATGTAGACATTAGCAGTAGTATAGAAACTGCTTATAGAGGTGGACTAAGAATTTGTTGACATTTGAATCTAACATCCCACGCAAACAAATGTCGTGGGGTGGGGGGGCGGTGAGGGGTCTGAGCACTTGCTCATTTCTTGGAAATTTTGTCGCAATGGATCGCTTTACATGGCTGCAGCACGTTTACTGTGTCAAACAATTAATTTAAACAACAGTTCGTTTATTAATGTGCCCTGCTTATTTTACGTTGAATACGATTTAGATGACTTATATCAGTGTCCGAGTGCTCCTTTAATAAAAGAATGGGCGAAAAAGTTCGAAGAGACGAGATCTGCGCTGAATGTGAAGCAAGCTGGATGCCCATGGACTTTTCGGGCCGAAGAGAACGTGCAGCAAGTTTCCATTTCTATTTGACGTAATCCAGATTTATCGACGCCCTAACGTTCGGCTGAATTAGGGTTATCCCGCGCATCATTACGCCGTATTTTGAAATTACATTTGAAATTACATCCATATAAGATCCAGATAAAGGAGCAGGAGCTAAATTCTGATGATATAAATTTACGACAGTCGTATTTATAATAGTAAACAGAACAAAGTATACAGAACGATTCAGTAATTTTGACAACATTTTTTTTTATTATTTTCTGATGAAGCCCATTTCCACCTTGACGGGCATGTAAACAATCAAAATTGTAGGTATTGGCGCAGTGAAACCCCGAAAGCTAAATACGAGAAGCCACTTCATTCTCCCAAGGTAACTGTAAGAGCAATCTCAGCAAAAGACATCATTGGACCCACTTTTTCGAAGATTCTCGTGGTTATTCAGTTACTGTTAATTCTGCTGAATATGTGAAAATGTTACGGAAGTTCTTGGAACCGATGCTACTGAAATTTGCTGTCTATAATCGAAACACATGGTTTCAACAAGATGGAACCACTTGTCATACATCCAGTGAGTCCCTGCCGGTGGTCAAAGACATGTTTCCGGAAAAGCTGATTTCCAAACGAGGCCACATTTTATGGCCACCCAGAAGGTTAGATCAATACCCAGCAGACTTCTTTTTATGGGGTTATTTAAAGAATCGTGTCTACATCAATATCAATAAACTAAATACACTACGTCAACTTAAAGAAAAAATCAGAGAAGAGACGTCGGTGATCTCGCGGTCTCTTTGCTGATGAGTATTCGAAAATTTTGGTGTTCGTTTCGAAGACTGCACACGTCAAAACGGTGGTCATTTAGACGATGTAATTTTTAAAAAATAAATTCCAACTAATTAACTTTCTTGTAAATAAACAATTTTTATAATACGAGTATATCAAATGGTTTTTATATGATTTTTTCAAATGTTAACTAATTCCTAACTTACCCGGTGGTCACTGTTGATTACGTAATTTATAATTTTATAAAAAGGAATATAAAGAAAATAGGCATTTCCAAAGTTTTATTAATTGTGATTATATTTACCGAGTTCGTGTAGTATGATGTGTTAGTACTGACTACCCACGCGATCCTATATCATTAATTGAATTACAAAGAGGTTATCGCCTGCCCTGTCTCGTTTAATTTGATTAGTATCTAATACAATCAATATATTTACAAAGGTTCTTAATTTAGACTGGTTATTCCTACACATCGGTCTCATAGTGAAGAGACACACGTAATGTGAACAAAAATATGAGTAAAGATAATGTAAACTAAATAAACATAAAATTTAATTATCATCAATTAACCTTTCTCATTGCTTTATATAGATTTAACAAACCATTTGTTGGTACAACTGGGCCTTTACAAATAATTTTCTATGTTGGTTTAAAATTATTAACTGGATCTGACCAGAAAACTACATATTATTCTATTACCACTAACTGAATTTATAAAACTTATCATTAAATTGGCAACTTAATAAAATAGAAAAGGATAGGGTTGCTATTGACATTGTCGCTACTCCGGCAATTCGTACTTTTCGGGATCCAGGTTATGTCTATTCATTATCTCAATTCTAAATTTCAGCCAAATTCATTTATTCATTGGCGTGTGAAAAGGTAACAACCAAACTTTCACATATATAATATGGGTATAATTTAACGTAATTTATAGTACATTTTTCCTATTGCTATTTCATTATTTACTAATGTAATTGAACATTTTCATGACGTTATCATTCACAATATGTAATTTCTTTTTTTTTCTTAATTGTCAATGCTTTTTTACCGTTTTTAATATTGTTCAATTTCTATTCCATTACATTAGCATTTTTTTCGAAACATTTAGTAACCTTAAGAACCTTGTTTTTGTTAATTTTTCTATTTATTCTCCAAAAATTGACATTACGTCAGAATTTTTTTTACTTTTAAAAAGCCTTCAATATGTTTTAAATAAACGATCATTTTGATTCCTTAACACTTGTTTATTACGAATTGTAGACCTGTTTCTACTTTTCTTTTGGCATTAACGGCAAATCTGTGAACAATGATAAAATTTGTAGGAGAATTATTTTTGTATATTTTGTCTCGTCATCACAATGAATAATATGTCAGGTAGTAGTCACAGTTCACAGAAGACCAACCTAAAGCGATAGCGTCCGTCTGTTATCTTTCGTTGGTGAGTGTGAGACCGAAGGCCAATTGATGTAAGGGTAACAGTTATTGTGGCAAGTTTGTGAGCAGTAGAATACTCGTGGATTTATTATGAAGGTGGTGTGGTACGATTCGTCGACCAGGGAGATGCGTAAAAACAGCAGTGCCACTGGCTACCTGTAGTATTAAGAGGGGCCCAACTAAGGTTATCGTTCAATAGCGGCATTCCGCTTTCCAACCAACCCACTTTTTGAGGTTGAGTTCACAAATGTCCACGAACTTCATGCGAGTCTCAGCGCCATCCATCACCAGTTTCAGATGGTACGGCCGTCCATGCTTTCTCTAACGGAGACACAAATACGCTAGCTTACCGACACAGCATATTTTCACTATCTTATGCTTGAGGTGTACTTCCTTGCGAAGATACCCCAGGTGTCTTTTATCAGGGCGTATGTTTGTTGTCGCTGTCTACGCTGTTTTAAGGACCCATCCTTCTCCGTGCTCTAGCTACATGTGAACTTCGGATCTATTGCTCAATTTACACGTGTCACTATCGGTTCTATTCCGAAGACTCTCATAGAACCCCTCTTTTTGACCACTTAAGTCAAACACCGGATAAAGCGTAGGAGCAGTTTCCCACCATCGAACTGGTGTTTCTGGGAAATTGTGGCAACCGCGATGAGCCCAGATTGGGCTCTTCCAGAACTAATCACGCACCACCCACGCATGACCTCAACCAGTACTCCAATCCACCAGGATATCAGATATTCCGAATCAAGCGCCCTCTTTTCTACAGCTACTACTGATGAGTCACCCAGCGCCGTGCAGTGTATCGATCCTCACCCCTCTTGAATCTTCCGACTACTGCCTGGTGACTACTGTGGTGCCTATTTTTGCTCTGCAAGAACATGTGGCTGCAAGAAGACAGTTATGGCACTATTCGTCAGTAAGCATGGAATGTGAAATTATTTTGCATTCATCTCGTGGGTTCAAAGCTGCTTTAAAGATATGAATCTGCCTCAAAGTGCGTCTGCTGTAGCCGCCGAGATCACTGTCGAAACTGTTTGTTGATCTCTTTGTTGTTATATATCGTTGACTACTAAATCGATGACGGTGGTGGGCACTTTATCCCATCATTCCGACCTATTACTCTGTAATGTGGTATATCCATATTCGGTAGAGTGATGTTCGTGCGGAACTTCGGTTAATCGACGTGTAGAATACCAGTGGAATTGACGGTATCCCAGTGATGGTTTTAAACTACATGGCACCGGAGTTGTCTCCTGTATTGACGCGTATTTATCGCTTGTCGTATTCCTCCAGAATTGTTCCGGAAGCGTAGGGAGGAGAATGTTCTAACAAAGGGCCTATAGCCGTGACTTCCGTTCTCTTCAACTACCTAGAAGACTACACACTTTTAAATGATCGGTACAGTTTTTAGTGATATGGCTTTAGACGCAGCCAATCCAGCGTGTATCACAGATCTTTTCAGGCCATTGATAAGCGTGGGGAGTCCTTAGCTATCAGCCTCCACATGGCCAAAATCTTCGATAAGATTTGGCACCGTTCACTTCTCTCTAAACTTCTGGCTTTCGGTTAGACCCCAAACTCTGCAACTGGATTCCAGCCTTCCTGCATCAGCGCCTCATCAAAGTCTTTTGCAATGGTACGGTTTTTGATTCTCAGCAGGTTAACATTGTGTTCCTTAGGGCTCCGTCCTGTCGCCCATACTGTTTCTTCTATATATCAATGATATGTTAACCCTTGGCAACTTACATTGCTCTGCAGACGTTAGCACAATTCCTGGGTATTAATTTAGACACCCGACATCCAAGGTAGCAGACATTAAGCGGAAACGACAAAAGGCTATCGCTAAGCTCGATCTGGTTCTGAAACACACTTTTTAATGAGATTACAAGAATCTGGTCGAGTTCAATGTCAAGAAAACACAGGTGTGCGCACTGTCTACGAAAAAGTCTCCATTTCTTTCCCTCCTCACTTTTCAGAACACTCAACTGCAACAATAAAGTAAGTTGAATATTTTGGATCGCGAGATTTGTCGAGATCTCAACCCACGTGAGTTCATCCAGAGTGCTATTAAGAAGTTCGCAGAAGCTAAGTATACTGAACAAGCTGAGATGGCCTTTCTCGCCAGAGCATCTGCGTCTTCTTTACAAGAACCAGGTTCACTCATGTGTGGTCCATTGATGCAGGGGTGACAGTTATTATGGTAACTGTGTAATCCTTATACTGTCACGATGACTATCATACGCCTTTTACGTCCCCAAGCAGGGTGTGAAAAAACATCTCACAAGGCCGCCATAGTATGGGTCACCATACTGCATTGTCTGCATTTGCAATGAGTATGGTGACCACAACTTTAAAATCCTATTCATGCCTTCCATCAGGCAGAGTAGAGTCACTTTGGCAGGTTCTTAATATAGAAAAAAAAACTATTCTTCTATTCTAATCTTTACCATGGATACACACAATATTTGCTTAATGCTCTCGATTGGTTGAAGAGATGAGCAGTTCGTATTATAAACAATACTGAAACTACCACGAGCCTCTGCAGGGGCGTAGAGATATCTCCATGGCAGTCCTCTATCGCCTTTATTTATTTAAACTTATTACACTTGTTATACAAGGGCGGATTCAATACCATGAGGCATTCTCTCCCAGTCCATCTGCACTTGATGGTGAAATAAGGTGCAAAATTATGGAGCTTACTTCAAATATAAATAATATACATGAACTTATTACTAAATAAATAAAAAATGCACAATACTTATAAACGTACACATACTTAAATTTAATATTGAACGACACAATCTGGTACTAGGGTTTTGACTGTTCTGCCAACTTATTCCGAAGAAATTCGTGAACTTTCGATACGAATGAAAGGCAGTTTGTGGACATGTTGATTTCGGCAGGTAGCGCATTCCAAAACAGAATTGATTGTACATATGTAGAAGGAACAGTTGATAAAGTTGGAGGTGTTTGTCATAGAGTGTTCCAACGAACTCTTTCAACTGGTCCTACCTTCCCTCTTGCTCTACACGACAATATGTGGTGGCCTTGGAAACTACAATTTTAGAGTGGAAAACGTACGTTCTCGAACTAAATGACTCTGCTCTTCCTTCTTGTGGAAATCAGTTAAAATCTGAAGCTCACTACCAGTGTTTCCCTCCGACTATAATACCGGGTCCTTTAAACGCTGTAGTGAAAGTCCCATTTTAAATTGTCTGCATTCGCAATGAGTATGGTGACCACGACTCTTGGACTCTAATTCCATCAGGCAGCGTAAAGTCACATTGGCTACTCCAAATGTAAAAAAAAAATTTGATATTTCAATTGCAGAATAGGTTTGGATTACAATATTCTTAACTCCCAAATCTTTATTCCTAGCAGAGTATAATCAATTTTGAAGCCTACGGAAAGCGAGTTCATTTTCTGCTTTTTTAGCTGCCTTTATTTGTAATCCCGAGACTTTTTCTTCAAAAATTTGTTATAGGTAGATCAGATTATATTACTTTTAATTTTATATCTTGATGTATAATATCTTTGCAGTCTCATTTTGCTCTAAATTACTCTCACTCGTTCATCATAATATGATCTCATATTAATCATTTTACTATTGTGAAATGTTAAAAAGTAGTAAGGTCAAAAAATTATCCCGTTACAAAAAATGACCAATTTAATTAAAAAATATTGATTGCACTGCGTAATAGTTACCTCAAAACATTACAATTTTTCTCACTCTTGTACTTTATTCTAAAGTTATTGTACCTTTGAATTTTACTTTACAGTAATTTCCATATCGTCATAACAAAATTCTTATTATATTATCAATATTCGTATAAATTTTTGTACACTTTTGTTTGTAGTATTGTCTTCGCATCAAACACCGTCATTCTTCGTAATAAAGTAAATATCGTTACTAGTTTCCATGAATTTCATGTTAAAATGCAGAAAAATATTCGTATCCAGCTTTAAGATTTAAGATAAGAATTCACCGTGATAATTACTTATTAAAAAGAAAAAGGAAAATTATTTAAGAATTTTTAAAAAGAAAATTATAACTATATTAAATAGATTCATTATCGTGTCAAAAATAGATATAAAAAAATTTGGTAATATTTATATATTATCTAAATTCCATTTATTGCTGTAATAAGTTTTTCACACAGGTACACATCTACTGTGTCATTACAATTTAGTTGGGTCCCTTGATCAGGGGAGCAGCCAGGGGTATACAAGAAAAAGAGCGTTTTTTATGAAGTTTGAATTCTCTATAAACGCATGTATTCCCCTTGACTGAAGAAAGATATTTACGAAGAGAGAAATAATATTTCAAGACAGGTACGCAGAAGACAAATAATAAATTAAAATGTTATTTATTTCTTCACATCACGAGGCTTACCCAGGAGAATCGATTAGGTTGAAGGCATAGAAAAGAAGAAAATTAAAATCTGCGGTATAAAAATTGTTCTTAATATAAAGACTTCAATCATCAACAGCCTTTCACAGTCCACTGCTGGACTCTGGCTTCAGAAAGGAGGCTTTGGCTTACTAAAGAGTTTAGTATTTACGTATAATACTAGCAGCGCCCTGTGGTATTATCCGCAATTTGTCAGATACACTAAATTTGCTCCTCTCACGGGAATAACATACACTTTTTTATCAACAGAAGTTTTAATAACAGCTACATACGTATGGTTCTACCTGGACAGAGCGATATGGGTTTAAGTGTTTGTCGCTGAATGTGTGTACCGATTATGCTAATGAAAATGGATATCGGTGACGAAATTTTAATAGCCTTTATATTTGATAAACAGTTTTTATGGGACACAAGAAATAAGTTCCACTTCAAACAAAATTGAAAGTAAAACTGGATTTTTAGTATTTTTCATAATTAGTAAATATAATTGCACTATTTGATTATTTATGAACAGTAATTAGATGTTATACAATAAGCGATTATACGAGTATATACCTGTAATATTGAACAGAATTATTTTCGACGTTTGTTACCTTGTTTGAATTCGGAATCAGTCTCTGAGTGTGTCATTTTCACTGTACAAGTCTTATCGGACTCAAGTTTCTATCAATGCATTCTTTATCAATAATTATATTATATTATGCAACAAATACATCATTTTCATGTTTTTTTTTATTCTTTTAGATTTTATGTAATACGTAGCCAAATATTTCTCGTGTCATCACCGTATACTAACAAAACTTGAGTTTATCAAATTAAATGTCTTTTTCAAATAAATGATAATACGATCCATAATAATCCTATTCTTTCTGTATTTAAATTAAATATTTCCCAGAAATAAAAAAATCGAAATAAGTAGATAGATTTATGTGTTTCTTTACGCAAATGAACTCTGTACCGATCGGTACCGACGCACACACATTTATCTCTAACTATTTCTTAATGTAACGCTCCTTTTTCAGATTATTGGGCCCCCCCCCCCCCTAATTTTGAGAAGGGTTGAGCTTAATTAATCGCACTCATTTGGCGAAGGCAACTTTAAAATTGTTGCAGGCAAAGCATGGCTTTTTGGTGAGACTCCCTCTAAGCAGACAAACCGGAAGGATTAAGGATGGCGAAAAATTTGATATGCTTTAAAGTTGGTTCCATTCTGCCACAATCACTTGGTTAAATTTAAATATCTTTTTTTTTTAAGTATTCCAAAATGTATCGTATTTTGTCATTTCACCGCACTGCCAGTCTATCAGTCACTTTTTTCATAACTGAATGCTCTTTTCTTCAGTATGAAAATGATAATTGACTTACCTATACTATTAGTTCTTTCACGACTCGTGGAAGACGTCAAGTTGCTGATACTTTCCAGAATTTTTCTTTCAGTCCCAAATAAACGCTAAAGACGAAACATTGAGTGAATTTTAATTACTTCAATAAAATTTAGGTCAGAGGTTTCTCCGAGTAATATCTGACGAGAAACAATGCTTATTTATTGTCGCCAGATATTTTTGAGTAAGACCCTGACACCTCTAGTAATTGTTTTCTTAATTAAGTATTAAAGTTTTAAGCTTTGTATAAGTTTACAGCTACTACCACTGCATTGCTAAGAATAAAGTCAACCCTTTAGAACTAAGGGGCAATTTTGTTAAAGGCAGTGTTAGTTTAAAACTATTCCTTATTTCATCATATTTCAATTTATTTTCATCATTTTATTTAGTTCTCAGCATATAATAAGAAGAAGTGTCAAAATCGATAACAATGTTCGAATTAAAGTATACATACATATACATTCATGTGGTTATTATAAACTGTATTACGCCGCTGTCTCACAAATTATTTAAAATTATTTTAAAAGATACCAACTTATTTTATTTAATATATTTGTATTGATGTGTTTGTCATATTAACATTTTAGTGATAAGCCAGATTCAGTATTGAGTGATGAGTTTTTATAATCTGTAAAAAATCAAGCTGTGAACTGAATCATGATTATGTGTTACGAACTGTTAGTCGAATTACACATAAAAGTGAAAATTATGCCAACAGTGTTATAGTTCTTATATTATATAATTTAAGCAGACAGAAATAGGTTTTATAATAAATTTTCTGACTGTTAAAGACTTGGTGATGATGATGATGATGATGATAATGATGATAATGAACAGATTTTCAAAAACACCAAACTTGATATCAACAAACGTACTTAATCCTAAGTACGTTTGTTGATATCAAGAAACTAAAAAATGTATATGACATGTAAACATCTACTTTATACATATTTATATACGAACATTAAATAAACAAGGATAAAGTGACAGACGTTTCAGAGTAGTAAGATATTATTTGCCAACAATTTTGCTGAAATAAGTTTTAATACGACAGTCACCATAATGGGGATTAAGAGATATTATTGTGGTATTGCTCGAAGACGGTTTATGGGTAACATATTCGAATGCAGTATTTGTATCTCTACTACCAGCCTGACAAGCTAATCGACCACCTGTATGTTGTATAATTTTTAAAACTTGCTTGTTTTTGGGTTAAACACATATGCTTATAATATAGTTTTAAGTATATTTCAATCATTACAAAAGTTCAATCATGTACTTAGTTACTAAGTTAAATAAGTTGAATCTTGCATCAACTTAAGCCATCTTACAATTTCATAGTACAATCTTAAAAGCAAATGACAGTCGGCTCGCTAAGGTTTATTATGAACAACCTAGAGAAAGGCCTGCTCCTTCTGATATGTAAATTAAAATCTCAATCTTTATTACATGTTCTATTTATCGTTGAGTATGTGTGGCCTGCATAAATAAATTGACGTTTAGACTCATTGCTTTTAAATATTCTTCGTATGTGTACAAATTTTCTACATACATACGAACTACATACACTGTCTTATTATATTTAATGGTATGAAATCGTGCAAAGGAGATCAAAGCCGTACAAAAGCCACAGTGTAGGCATTAGACGTATGATCATGTTTTACTCAGAGTTAATTACATTAAGTATTAACAGTAAGGCTTGTCGAGCTGTTAATCTGTATCGAAAATGGCAATACAAATAAGTAGCTTGTGCGTTACACGTCAGAATAATATATTTAATATTTGAGATGAATACAAAAATACAACTTGATAATTCTGATAGACCATTTTATGATGACTACTCAGTGACTACATGTCGACCAATAAATGGCTATCTAAACTATCAAAACTATAATAGAGCGAACTTGTAATTTGTAGCCAGTAAACGAGTCACTATCAGCTTTTTTTTTTGCTAATAAACCGTTAATCACAATAAAATTAGCAGAGGTATAATTATTTAAGTTGAAGAATATAATATTAAGTTGTATTTATGTTTCTTTTAAATTTTCAGTAGTAAATCTATTTTTTAAATCTGATAGAGATATGTATACACGAAGTAAATGCTACCTATCCAGTTTCACTTTTAATTTTATATTACTGTTCGTTTAACTTTTAAAAAAGTTAACAGCAGTTCATTTGTTTTTATATATATTTAAACTAACTCCCCCCCCCCCTTTATTTTTATACAGATTAACTAAATGTTTAGTAAAATAAAAAAAACTGTTGATACCATCATGAATTTTCCGTCATTTGTTTATAGCAAAAGAAGGTATCTTTTGTCCGACGTATAAAGCCTAATGAGTGTCATGTTATGTGTATGATACACATCATATTATTTAAATAATGTCTGTGGTTATATTTTCCAATAGCGTGACTTTGTAATAGAAGGTGTCTTTATTTTTAAAACAAAGAATGTTTATAAAATATTTTATACAACATATAAGGAAATTGTTTGGTGTTTATCATGTAAAAACAGGCTATGAATCTCTATTCACGGCTAGCAATCACTAGCCGTGAATAGAGATTCATAGCCTGTTTTCCCTCAACGAAATCTTAAGCAATTCAAAGGTAACTATAAGAAAACTGTAACTCGTTTTCATATTAATATTTATTTTGAAACTCAAAATTTTAAAAGAGAGTATGCGATGCAATTATATTAAGAACCTTGTCTGACTTAAAATGTGTTAATGAAAAAAATTTTATATTAATTTTATAGAGCAAGCTCGCCTCAATTCCTCAAATTAAATTATTAGTACCCCACCCGCATCTTGGCTAACAAAAGAAATTAAGGCTGTACATTTAAGGAAATAGAACGGAAATGAAAAAAGCCTCATTTAAAAAATAATTAGCACGTAATATTATGTACACATTGTAAATATATTCATTACGATTAGGAGCCGAATCATGTAACATTTATAAAGGTAACTAACTTTAAAAAGTATTTAATACTAGTTTCAAATTTAATATTTGTGTCATAAAACATTGCTATCAATTTCTCTTATTCAAATTTTTTTTTTTTTACACATTTTCACATTTCAGTTCTTTCTTGAAAATAGTGTGTCATATTATTTCACTTACATTATGTTGAAACTTAGATTTAAGACGAAACTATTACTGAGCTACTGCTATTACGCGATCACCATTTTAAAATTTGAAAAATTATTTGACTTGCGGTCCTTATTAATTCGTTATCTGGTTCTAGTAGTTTATCTGTGATAACTTAAAACCTACTAATAATAACTGGGGATAATTTAAAACATACAATTGAAATACACATAAATAAATATTTTGCCGAACACAAGACCGTAACAATATCGTATATATAGAATTATAATGTATTATGTGTCGTAAGTTTATGTCTCCCTGACTTCCACATGATGAAAATTTGGATTATAATACTGTACACAGTGATAATAAAGATACTTTTTCTGTAGCTGACAGTCATTTTGATTGAATTGTAGCGAACTTGGTCACCGGTGTCCTAATGAGCTTAACGACGCCTACACGTTGCCCAGTCCTACGAGTTTCGGCAACTACCCGCACTTGGTATTCACAACGTAGTGTAAACAAAGGGTCGTATCCAATAAAATATAACCCAGATTAAGCCCTGCTTTATTCCAACTGATAGAACTTTTGTAAAATTAACTTATAGATTTGTTGCTTGTTCTTATTATTACTGTAAATATTGACAAAAAAAATGTTATTCAGAAAATAAAGTAATAAGAGTACAAAAATAATTCCTAATGAACAAAAATAAAATATAACTGAAAACAGAAAGGTGGAAGTAGGGATTAACTTGTAGCAGTGAAATTATGATTTTTCAAGTTTTTTTGCGCAACTACACGTATCGTAAGCTTAATAAAAAGTTTAATGTAATTGTAGATATATAAATAAAAAATATATTTATTCTAATATTTATATGCAAACATTAAGAAAATAGTTTTTATATCGAAGATTTGTATCAGCCACATAAAACCATTGGATGACGAAATTAGGTCGGTACGTATTAAGAAAGTATATATTATTTTCATTAGAAGCGTGATTTAAATGATATAACGGAAAATTTATAACTATTAAGTTAAATACTATGAGATTTTCGTAAATTTAAAAAGGTATCTTCAATTGTTAAAAAAATCATTATTTCGATTTTTTGGTAACATTTGTTTCCTTGTGATTCTTTGTGTTGATGACAGCCGAATAATTAATAATAATAAATCTGCCTAACTTAAAAACCATCGTGTGTTGCGACTATAATTTGCTTTACCTATATACTAGAAAACAAAAATCTTACGTTAAACAATATATGCCTGACGACCCAATTATGATAACCTTTTTATTCTAATCCCTACCAGAAACTTTCTTAACGATTAAAGTTGTCAAAAAACATCAATACCAATTTTAGCAACGTCAATAAGCCTACTATTTATTTTTTATCTATACTTCTTTTGAAAATGAAGTGAATACTTCAAAGCCAAAAATTTTACAATTACACGTTTCCCGTCAACACATTTTATAATTTGTTTGTAATTTCACTTTTGTAGATGAATAAATGAGAAATGAACATGTTTCAAAATAAATCACATTCAACCACATGGAACAAAATTGAGTATGTGAGTGAGTGGCAGGAGTGCTTGATCAATACAACATACGTTAAATCAATTTTGGAATTTCCATACGCCGAACGTTCCCGAAGTTTTAAAATCACGCAGCTTATTCGAAGAATGACTTTCAGACGGGTGAGACTCTATTAAAATCGGTTCACTGGTTCTCGTGATTAGCATTGGCGTGCATAGGGTAGATATATTTTCTTATACCATTTACAAATTTATATACTTTCTCTGTTTCATATTATATCATAAATGAGTTTCTTATGAATGTGATTTTTTTGTAAATTTGCTTTTTTAAGTTTAGCAAGTTAGAGCGTAACATATGGGCTGAGTCAGTAGTCATAGGCAGGCCCTTGAAAAAAATTATTTCAACGCTATATATATACATATATACTGTAGTATATAAATACAAGTAGTGACAGTTATCAAAGTTCTTTTAAGAGTGGTGCAATTAGATATCATCTGAAGTAAATTAAGTGTTTCAAAAATATATCATCTTCTTATTAGTAGTTACTAGCTCTCGTACTCAAAAAAATACTCTGACATAGCAATGTGAGGTTAAAAGATCACTTTAAAATTATCAGAAAAACAGCCTGGTCGTTTTTTTTGTTATTATTTATGTATTTACTAAAACAAGCTAAATGCAGATTTTTATACTGCCACATATTAAAACATTAATTACTTTTAGAAGTAGATGAAATATGTTTTAAGCTAAAAGCTAATAACGATGGACTACAAATAGCCAATTACAAAGAGAAAAATGCAAAAATCAAAAATAGCTAGTGTTTTAGAAAATTTATTGAAATTTTAGTTAATTTATGATATTCGGAGAAGCTTGCAGAATCAACGTCAAAGTGTGTAGTAATTATTAAATTCAAGTTGATTCAAAATGGTGTGAAATAAAATAATTTATTCAATATATCTACAGTAATGACGTAACCATTTATGATCATAAGGATAAATAGAATACATTTCGGTGAAACAGAAACTTTACTTGGATTTCTAGTTTAAACTCTTATGTAATACATATTCATAGTGGAAGTTTATTGGACTTACCAGCACGTTCGAGAAATTTAATTTACTTACTGGATTAACACAGTTCGGATACTGCATTAAAGTTTATATTATCTCGGTGCACACTAGTTTGTAGTAGTCTGGCATTGATTTTCGGGCCTGCCTAGTCCGCAATCTATTTTCATAATATAAATCTGCGTGTATGAAATGAAGTCCCTCCATTTGTTTCTGTTTCATAGGTCAGATACTCACAAAAAAAACTATGTGAATACCTAAATCGGACTTTACATTCCTACCAAATGTCACTGCTACAATTTGGTTACATTTCAATATACTATATTCTATACACGAAACTATATCTGGGTATTTGGCATATAGGTTAATGCAATAAATAAATAAAAAGCAGAGTAGTAACAGTAAAGTAAAACTACGAATGGAGCTAATTGTAACAACCTAAGATGAGTTTGTTAATATTGCAGTAATGAGTTATTATAGAATGAATCACAATTTTAATAAGTTTCTCATTACCCTATTGAGCCCACGAAACCTGCCAATGAGATATGGAGACCTTTTTAAATGTTTAAAAAGATTCATCTATAAAAACCGTATCTTTAAACGCATATAATGTATATGAAAAAACATATATGGGACTGGATTAAAGTAAAAAATATTATCTTAATATGTACTTTTCAATTGCTGACACATTCGGCATATTGATATTCGGTCTATGTTGCAATGGTACATTGATCCGTAACAATTCAACGAGTATTGATATTTGTGTAGACATACCTATTTTACTGAACCCAAGCTTTCCTTTTCTTCACTTTAAATGACTTGATTTTAAAAATAAATAATAGTGTGAATTGCATTTTACAAGTGGATCATGATCCCTTTCATCTTCTGCAGTAAATGAGGGTTGACAAAATTTATGTAAACTTCATCTTCTCTCCTTATCATTAACATTCGTATTTATTTTTTTTGTAAATATAAATGTATATACGCATATACATACATATATATACACAGACATACTTAGTTATACACACGGTCATGATGTGAGTTGAACTCATATACTAAACAGTCACTAAGGAAAATAGTAGCGGAGAAATTAAACTTAAGTATAACTTAAACGACGATTCTCTCCACTTCAGACATAATTCAACTATTTCAGTTCATTGTGTTTCTTATATTAGAAAGAAAATGTATTATTAATGTTTGTTAGTTTGGAATGAAAGCGTAAAAATGAAAGTTATGTTAATAATAACAATTCTGACTGTATGATTTGTGTGGTGGTTTAAGCGGTCGGCATGTCATTCTCTACAGTGTTTAGTGTTGTAGACTTAAACCTAACTTTGTGTGATCCACAAATTATTGTTACGAGTCCTGGTGTTTTTGTGTCCCTTAATTATATGTTCATAAAGTCCTCCGCAACACAGGGTATATTCTTTACGCAGGCGTTGTTTTTTAAAAGTAATAATAATATCTCACACAACCACGCACGGCCGTCCGATCTTAAACTAGCCAGAGCCTATACTATGGTAGCCAAGCTGCTAATCAAGCTTACTTATATATTTAGAAATTCATGCATACATATTATAGATTAATTTCATCGGGGCACAGTACAAATAAATACGTCCATCACGCTGGAATTGAATCTACAGCCTCTGGGTTTGTAATCAGGATCACTAACGTTTAGGTACATACATTTCTATGGAGAAGAAAGCGCTTTGTACATATGTGAATTAAAAACCGATATAATGTTCTTATTCCTGTATAATATGAATGGCGATAATATCAAATAACACCAGCACAACAATTTTCTCACTCGCTATTACAATCCTGTGGCAGTGCATTACTGTTATCTGCTGGTCTGTCCTATACATTTTGAGCGACCTCGTGGACGCTTTAATGCGTGTGGTTGACTAAACTTGGCGCCACACACACTGTCATGTCTCGCCTATTCTGCTACTTAATGTTTTCTCAGTGTTTGTTTATATTTTACATCGTTTGGTGGCGGTATTCATAGAATGGACTTCCTTATTTCATGTACATTTTTTTATAATACTTAGTATTATTTTGATTGAAATTATTTTGATACATACTCTATTTAATCAAAATCTGTAAAACATATTTTACATGCTTAGAGATTGCCAAACTGGAAAATAGTTTGTCGGCAGAAGTTCAAGTAAGAATACACACAATAAAATGTGTTGGAACACAAAATTTATTTATATTTAATTTATTTGTATTACTGTCTCAAGTACTTTAGCAGACTATGATCATCTTTAGCAAAGAGGAAAAAACGTATGTTAGCTATTAGTTTTAGACGTAAGGAGAGGTAATGTTTGTTAACATTATTTTTTAATTGATATTTTGAATTTACTTATATTATTTCACTGACACAGTATATATTACAAAGAATTTTAAAAAATATCTATAAAATATATTGAGTCATTTAATTTAATTTTTGTGATGGTGGTGACGGATAAAGAATGCGGAGTGTTACCATCCCTATTTTGCACCGTGGGAGTCGTAAGTGCAAATTACACAGGACTACATCTCTGTAAAAAGAAGGAGACCTTGAAACAAATCCTAAGTGCAGCAGTGTACTGTTAAAGGCTGTTGACGATAACTGGTGAATTTAACTTTCAAACTATTTCAGTACATTTCACTTTCCGTGGACAATTATATGATGTAGTTAAATAGATGCTTTATATAGTGATGTAGGCATAATGTAATATACTTAGTCTGGCCATAAATACTGTTACACTTAATTATAAAAAAATATTACATTTGAATTTCGAATCTGTCATTTTTATACGATTGTTCATTGTGTTTTCTCATTTTGGCGCCAATACATTGTAAAATATTTTGCGATATTAAAATGGTGTGGGGTGATAAAGAGAACCGAATCGCTGTGATAGCATTACACAAAGTAGGTATGGAGCCAAATGCAATTTTTAAAACTCTCCATACACTTGGTATTAGTAAAATGTTTGTGTACCGGGCTATTAATAGGTACAATGAGACCTCCTCTGTTTGTGACAGAAAAAGATCTGGCCGTCCACGTAGTGTTCGTACGAAAAAGGTGGTCAAAGCAGTAAGGGAAAGAATTCGAAGAAATCCTGTCCGAAAGCAAAAGATTTTATCTCGGGAAATGAAGATAGCACCTAGAACCATGTCGCGTATTTTAAAAGATGACTTAGGACTTGCAGCCTATAAGAGACGCACTGGCCATTTCTTAACTGATAATTTAAAGAAGAATAGGGTGGTAAAATCGAAACAACTACTGAAGCGGTACGCAAAGGGAGGTCACAGAAAAATTTTGTTTACGGATGAGAAAATTTTTACAATTGAGCAACATTTTAACAAACAAAATGACCGTATTTATGCTCAAAGCTCTAAGGAAGCTTCCCAATTAGTCGACAGAGTGCAACGTGGACATTATCCGACTTCAGTGATGGTTTGGTGGGGTGTTAGCTATGAAGGAGTGACTGAGCCATATTTTTGTGAAAAAGGTATCAAAACATCGGCACAAGTGTATCAAGATACCATTCTTGAGAAGGTAGTTAAGCCCCTTAACATCACCATGTTCAATAACCAAGTATGGTCCTTCCAGCAAGACTCGGCGCCGGGTCATAAAGCTCGGTCCACGCAGTCTTGGTTGGAATCGAACGTTTCGGACTTCATCAGAGCTGAAGACTGGCCGTCGTCTAGTCCCGATCTTAATCCGCTGGATTATGATTTGTGGTCAGTTTTAGAGAGTACAGCTTGCTCTAAACGCCATGATAATTTGGAGTCCCTAAAACAATCTATACGATTGGCAGTGAAGAATTTTCCCATGGAAAGAGTGCGTGCTTCTATTGATAACTGGCCTCATCGTTTAAAGGACTGTATTGCAGCCAATGGAGACCACTTCGAATAAGCTTTTTATATTTTTAATTGTTTTATATTTATGTATTAAACTGACACACTGTAAAAGTAATAAATGTTATTTGCAGTTAACAATTTTCTTTTTTCTTTATTACAATATTTATGGCAAGACTAGGTATAGCGGTCAAATAATATTAGAAGTTACATAATTATTATGAACTTTTATTTTTTCGGATCTCTATTAAATTGCGTTCATTTTTTACAGCATAACATAATGTAATACATCATTCGGTAGTTAAAAAGAGTACAATATGAAATAATCACACAATTAATGGTCTGCTATAAATTCCGCACAAGCAAAAATTATCGGCAGACTTAACTCGTACTAAAAGAACTCCACATAATATCAGGTTGTATTTATACATCTATGATATCAAATTTACAGAGTCAGTCTACGAAATTTCGTAATTCAATTAAATATATATGTATGTAGGACATACGATTTAAAAAAAACTCGTTAAAATTTTTGATTCACACCATCAATAAATAATGTAACTACTGCGCCAGTTTCATGGTTGGTGTTTAGTTCTTGTTTATTATTCGTTTCTTAAAGTCAAACAGTATTTATAACTAGCAATGATTTTCAATGGCTAATAATGTTTACAATATCTACACAATTGCATATAATATAACTGCCTCGGTGGCGCAGCGGTAGTAAATGCGACTGCTGTACTTGAGGTCTCGGGTTCGATTTCCAGGTCGGACCAAAAGCTTGTATAATCTGCAAATATTTGTTTCAAAGTTTGGGTGTTTTCTATGTAAAATATGTATGTATTTACAAAAAAAAAGTATATAAGTATTCTATCGGTTAGTCTAGTTATCATAGCACAAGCTCTGCTTAGTTTGAAACTAGATGACGTTGTGTGTCAAATGTCCGAAATATTTATTTTATTAATTGTTATGATTTCACGAACAATATAATATTATTGTTTTTTGGTAACAAACTTTGAAAGTAATATTCTGGTTACGAACGTTACTTTTAAAGATGAGGTAAGAAACCTTTACATTTTGGTACATTAGTGATATCTAGTGACTAACCACTAGATGACATTTTTTTGTCCGTTATATTCTTGCTTGTAAGTAAGAAAATGTACTTCTAGGAAAAGTCAATGTCTTCCCAGAAGCACAACTTCTAATTGACAATTTTTTTAAGTTGTTACCCGTCTTGGTAATATATCCTGTGATGTGCGGGACGTTGTAAAAATACGTGAAATTGATACAAAAAAACATCCAGACTCAGAACAACAATTTGCAGATCCCACAACGTGTGGCATGTATATGATTCAATTTTGGGTTAGGAGCCGTGACACTCAGCGTTTTAGGAAGCGGCAAAACGAACCGCTGAAACCACTACGTAATACGTGTAGCCAAATTATGTACCGTATAAGCATGCCTTGATACAAAAAGAGCGTTATAACAGTAAAATATAAGTTTGTAACATAGTACCCCTCATGTTGGCAGTTTTGTTCTTAAAAAGAACATAAGTAGTACATTTAATTAAGTAACTTTCATTTCGTACAAAAACTAGGAGTACTAGTGTCTAAGGTAAAATCATTTCCTTTAGCTCGGCAACTTTCTTTGAATATTTCTAATAATAAAAGGTAAGACAACACCTCTACAACTCTCCTCTGAAGATTAATAATCCCGTGGTCTTCATATAATACTCATGGGAAACGATATCGTTACATATAAACGAAGCAGTACAACCTTTCTTCTATATTAAGTATTTATATATTTCCTTACTCTTATTTACAGTATTGTCGCAATATGATCCACTTATTACAATTAATGTATACATTGTCGATGTTCAGCGAAGAAAACTATTGAATAAGCAATAGAGAATGTCTGTATGCGTTGTTTATTTAGCTTACTACGAATAATTTTAGGAAATAGAATTGGAAATTGTATTTAGTAGTGTTATTATTAGTTTTACATATAAGAGAGTTCATTGATTGACTAATGAAGAGGATGGTGATCAATAATTGATTATTTTTTGGACAGATAGACAGAAATCAAATATCTAATAAACATTGGTGTTAATTTAGATACTTGACTTCACTTTTATACATTGTATTTCAATTTCAGAAGATAGTAGACGATTCTAAAACGTTTCAGAACGTAATATCTTGTTCAATGTATTTAAATTCATATCAAACTTGATTATGTACAGTCTAGACGAAATTGTGCTGCAGACTATTTGAGAAAATATTATAGACTTTTGTTATTCAAGAAGCATAGCCAAGACTTCTAGATAAGATGTGTATTGCTTCAACTTGCCATGTACTGGTTTCAAGACGTAATTTACATACATGTACTGGAAATATTCGAGTGGTAAAGAAAATTCTAGCAAAACTTGTGTTGGTTTTTCATGAAGGGTAAAATAATTGACATTTTTGATGTAAAGTATCAAATGCCTAGGTTAAGACCGGTTGTCAGTATAACGACGCGTCACCACGCTATATATAAATATTTATTAATTTTAATACTACCAGTATTAATACTGGTAATTAATTATTAATACTGGTAGTATTAAAATTAATAAATATTTACAAATAAATATTTTAAAATTTAAAATTTATGTAAACATCTTCAAGACAGACGTCATACACGTGAATGCACTGATAAACGAAACCTTCCGTCTTGGTTAATGTTACTTTAATAAATTGAGTTTTGATATTCGGTTTGAATTTTCGGTTCATTACTCTTATTTTTGAGTACCGCAACATCTTTTTTAAATAATTCTTAAAAAGCAATGTTAATTAGACTTTTATCAACTTTATTCAAAAAATAATTTTAAATATGTTTTTACCCATCAAATGGTTCCCAGTCTGCTATGATTTTCACTGTGTTACCCACAAATACTGGTAAACTCTTACTTACAACTTAATTGTTTAAGTATAGGTTTTTAGTCAAAGATCATTGTGTAGAACTTTCACAATGTGTCTTATCACACAAACAAGAATAGTTTTAATTCTCAGTAACATCTTTTTCAACATTTGAAGACACCGCTTCCGCAGCAAACATTACTGGTGATTAACAAAGTTTGGTAACTTTATACAGTTGCTGTACTTCTTTCTAATAGCGTATTCCAGTTGATCAAAATTCATTTTCAGATTCAGTTACCATAGTATTAGTCAAGATTAAGACTTCGATAGTTACAACGCAATTGTGCTACAATGTTTGCACGTTTGGGCCTTTCCCGGTCATTGTTAATATCACCAAAACCTTTACTTATTTTTATTATCTTTTGATATGAAGTGAGTAAAAATATATCTAAAAACAAGTCTTGTAAACTTATTTTGTAGGATTTTGATGTGGCCGGTGTTTTTAAACCTTTCTGATAGGAGCAGCATCCATCAAAAAAAGAAATTCTTTGTTTAGTAATGTCATGTTCATGTTGACAGCCGTGTCAAAACATTCGTGAAAATATCTCCAACATGTTCGAAACTTAGGCAGGATACGTGTCAGAAAAATCAGATACGCTTGAGTTGGTTGAACTAGTAATAAATTAAAATTAATCATTTATGTGGATGGTGTCGTGGTGTTGGCTTGTTTGAAGCATATTTATTTGAATCTTAAAAATAATCACTAATTCTTTCTTACCTGTCTCACTTTCACAGCCAGTACTGGTTTCACTACACAAACGTAATCCTTTCAAAGGTTCTCTCTAACTAAACTTTACAATTTATTTTATCTTTGTTCCCCTATCTTTCTTTGAAGATCAAATAAGACGTGTTTAAAACTTTTCGAATTCATCTTTTGGCTCTGACTTTTGTAGTCACCGGTGATATTAGCTTGTTCATATTGACTAAATTCTTGCTTATTACATTTAATGGATATTCGTTATCTTAAATTACTTTAATCAATGATATCTCAAATATACATTAAAGTTTATATTTATATAAAATATTTCAAACACAGCAAGTGAAAAAACAAAAATTACATTTTCTCTTTACCTCCTTTCAATCAATATTATATCAGTGTTTTAACTTTTATAGTTGGCTTTTAATATATATTTGACTGAGCTACAAACAAAAATTTCAATATAAACAAATGATGAGAATATATTGTGTAATATTCTTGTAACTATAACAATAACGAAATATGTACATATTAATCTGATAAAGCTAACAATAACATTCAAATAAAATAGAATTCTTTGACTTTCATACAATCAAATTACTAGATTTTGTCTGCCGTTTCATTTGCCATTTTTGAAGGCAGTATGTGGGCTATCCGAGACCCGAATGTCGGGGTAAGGGTATTCTCTTTGCACCTATGAAAAAATTTATGTAAAGTGGTATATTATGATTGGTGTAACAATAAGGCGTAATGCGTAACAAACGCAACCACTTTCACGTTTATAATGTTAGAATTAAAAAAGTGACATAAAACTTATTTTATCTTATATATTACAATTTACCTTTATATATTCTATAACTTGAAATGTACACTTATAGCTATTTGGTTATGTCCCCGACAATCATGTATGCAACGAACCATGAACAGTGAACAGACCAATAAAACGAAGTGTCAAAGGAAACACTTTGTGATGTCGGTGCGGAGTCGACACACTGACGTATCGACGTCGAGTGTGGGGTCGCCGTCCCTGGCTATTTCTCTAACACTGACAATCGATGTATTGCGACATTCCACGGCAAAGGAGACCATTAATATTAGGCACTCATACTGTCAAGGAACACTATGATTTATTACTTAAGTCAGAATGCTTATATTCCAGAGTTACACGTCAGTTTACTTTTGTTACATAAGAGTGGCACTTAATTAAATATTCATGTGGCACTGTTGCTTTCTGTTCAACGAGATCTAAGAGGGCACATTTAATTTTCTACAGAAATATTTAGTTAACAGTAAATCCTTTTTAGTTTCGGCCCTTTAAGTCTTAGAGAAATTTTCGTTTCGAGTGTCGTTTTGTTGTTGAAAAACAAAAAGTACTGGTTTATTTTTTTATGAAACAGGGGCAATCGAACAGTGCGGCAATCCCCACGGATACGTTATGTCGAACTCGAACCGACCAAAAACCGCACGCCGTCTCAGGTACCAATAGCTAGGGGACCAGGTGCACCCTAGTAAGGAAATCCCTGGAACCCCGACGTACCTCGGACCAACTACGGCTGCAGTGGCCCCCTCCTATGATTGTCTTATGCCTAGGATTTAAATTTAATTATTAAATTAAATTATTTGTACCATTTATCTGTTTACCATTCTCAATTTTAAGTATGAAATGCATTTGTGTGTATGGGTGTGTGTGTGTATGTGTGTGTATGTTGTTGCGAGTAGATAGCTACATTTAATATATACAGCTGTCGAATACTCAAGAGACCAGTAGCTTTACAGACAACCGCTGTTGGCAACGTAATCAGTGTTTTAAGGACTACTCTGAGTATTGATTTATGGATGTTAACGTAGAGAGTTGATTATTCAATAAAAGTTAATTTACATAAGTATTTAGTATAAGTAAAAATAATAAAAACGCTTCAAAATTGATGTATTTTTAAAGTAATAGAAAGCTACATTTTAATTTATCAAATTGTTGTTAGTTCGATTATCAATATTACATTGTCGAGTATATACCTACTCAATTTGGAGCCCTTGAAAATATTGGAAAATGGTCGGTTTAGTCCAATTCAAAGTATTCCCTAAAATTTATATTGGTTCAACTTGTTGGTTTAACTTGGAAAATATATTTGATGTTTTACCAACGTGTAAACAATGGCGTTGGTTTTGTTTTGTTGCGCGAATATAAGATATATTTAAAACAAATAAGATGTTTATTAACAAAAGATGATACTTAAAGATACATAATATCAAAAAGTTTTAAATTCACTAAAAAGGTTTTCTTTTCTAAAATAGCTGTTTTAATGATACTGTATATAATAATGATGACTCAAAATTATAACCCGAATGGTTATAATTTTGAGTATTTATACAAACAGAATGATACGGATAATTAATTTATACGGATTTATAACACTTCTACTCATCATATGGGTTTCATAAGAAATGACTAAGGTACAAATTATGAAGAACAAAATCAATGCAGGAGAAGGCAAACTTGAAACAAACCCAGTATTATAGTATCCCGAAACTTTCTTACGTAGAAGCGGCCTTTTGAAGCTGTTGCCTTTAATAGTAGATTACTTTGCATTGGCTTCTTCTTATCTTCTCATCTTGTCATCATGATGACCATAATATTACAAAAAGATATTTTATTAATTTCTATACCTGTTACATAGAAGTGTACTGGTATTACATGAAATAAAACAATCAAGAAATAAAGTGATATCAAAATAGTTTGTCTCTATAACATGAAGTCGTATGTGCCTATAAAGCCTGTGCTGTGGTAACCAGACTGCTGATAAACATAGATAGATAGATAGATAGGTACTGTTTATTGCACACCATAAGTAGGAAACATACAATGTAGGATACAACCAAAAAAATAATAGTACAATGGGCGGCCTTATCGCAGTCTGCGATCTCTTCCAGGCAACCCTTATTCGGACTATACTGTATAGTGTTATGTAATCTGTGGTGCACATTGCAATTTACGTATATTAGCTACCATTACACATACATATATACGAATATATATTCATACACTCACATAAGTATATAAATATGAATACATACATAAATATACATACAGATACAGCATATATTTGTTAAAAAGATAAATAATGATTCTTGACGAGTTTCTTAAAAGTACTCACCGACTGTGCCCGCCTAATAACCTCCGGTAAGGAGTTCCACAGGCGTGCATCCTACACTGCAAAAGAGTTATCAGCAAAAGATGTGGTGTGTGTTGGGATTTCTAAAACTCAATTTTCTAATGACCTCAAGCATCGTGTGTGTGTGTGTCATGAATAAAGGTAAAACGTTTTTTTAAGTAGGTAGGAGTTGTAGGATTATATAAGATATTATATAGTAGCGACAGGATATGAGTATTCCGTCGAAGTCGTCGTATTGGGAGCCACTTGGGTTTCGTACGAAATTCAGATATATGATCATATTTGCGTAAACCAAAAATGAATTTGATACAGAAATTTTGAAGTATCTCAAGTTTATAAGTTTACAAAACTATTCCTCGGTTAGATCGAGATAGCTGACGTCGGCATAGTAGTTCAATCCTAGTGACAGTTGGTAGAAAATTCCGTAGTCTTCTTAAACAGGCTGCAGAGGCATATATTTTACGGTTAACATTTTGAATTTAAACATTCCAGGAAAGCGTTTTGTCGATATATATCCTAAGTTTTTTACGTTGTCACTGATTGGTATTTTGACTACTTCTAATAACACTTGTGGTAGTGCAAGCCAGTCAACCTTTGCAATAAGCCTGGAGCTGCCGATGACTGTCACTTGAGTCTTACTGGGGTTAACTTTGAGCCCGTACATTGTTGTCCGTCGACATATGTTACTCACTCTAGGCATTGATACTCTGTTTATAGTATCAATGCCTAGAGGCATTGCTAAATAGAGATTAGGACGTTAGGACTAGTTTGGAAACATATTTGCAAATCGTCTGCGTATAGGTGGTAGGAAGAAATAAGTTTATTAGTGATGGTATTAATGAAAATTGAAAATGGCAAAGAAGATAAAACGCCACCCTGTGGTACACCAGCGGACGTATTCAACCAGATGGAGTAGTTGTCATCAATACACATACCTAAATATTTCTAAGTACTAACATATTATAGTTTTAAAATCACAAGTGGAGTAATATTAAAAAAAACAATTGCTCTTATCGAACCTGATACATTTTAACCAAATTATATAATTACACGAAATCAAAACAACCTCTGCAAATTTATATTTAACTCGTCAATTAAATTACATGCAAGAATAAGAAAATCAAACAAAAGAAAAATGAACATAAGAATAAACAGTTCACGCGATCTGCCATACAACCTTCCATCGCGAGTGCCATGAACAAAATGTCACGAATACCCCCGTCGGTCGGCTTATATAGGCAGGCCTGTTGTTTACGCTTCACGAATACTCGCGTTTTTAGGATCAATGTCTATCAATATCTTAGGATCAATCTTATAATAAATAAATTACACCCAGATACAGAACAAATTATCGTATTCATTACACAAATATTTGTTGATTTGGAATGGAACCTACAACCTCTGGTTTAGCAGTCAGGATCACTAATCGCTAGACCAACAATCATCGTTAATGTGTTATTTTCTTTTGTCATGTGGGTATTGTTTGATGATAATGAGTTTTACACTATAACTACATAGTAATTACTTCGAAAATGACACTTTAGTTGCAAAATTATACAGGGTATAAACTTCATGTTTTCTATATTATTATTATTGTACGTGAACGACTAATAAGGCTAAGCAACTGCTCCTCTAATATCCGTAAATTTCAAACAAAATCTTGATATATATTTATTTAGACACAGTCTTTTTTTTTCCTAATAAGTTATTCGGTATGATCGGTTTACTAGACTTGAAGGTAATTCATCGTCGTCTCACTGCCGATACTAAAATTAAGGACGAGAATTGGAATCAACGATGCTTTGAAGTGTTCTTTCCTTATTTCCCCTGAACCCATTAATCTTAAATACAAAACTAACAACACAGTACAAAATAAACAACAAAAGTTACAGCAAAAACTTAATTAAAACTCAACCGTTTTCAAAAGCTGTGGGACAAATTAATTTATTACTTACTCGATTCAATTTTAAATGAAACTAGTAATCGCAGTTGCTTTCTGTTTAGTAATGTATAAGTGACGAAAAATAAAACAATAGACTCATTTATGAGCTCCCTCTTGGTCGTATCGAAAAAGAATTTCGTAATACTATTATGCTTAAGTTATGAATTTTAATATGTATGTAGATACTTTTACACCCATAAGAAGGGTCTATATTTTGACGAGATAGAATTTTGATTTTTGTTTATGGCTTTTTGGGGACGGAGAAAGCCAGGATGTTTGGTCTTACCACAAAAAAAAAAACTCCAGTTATAAAATAATAGCCTTATTATAGAACATAGAATATTGTAATAAGAAATAAAAAAACAATCAAACGAAACTTTTACATGGTTAAAATAAACGGCAATAAGTACAGCAACGGATATATATTTAGCTATTTAACACAAGTTTCAAACATTACCAACGTGGATCCCATAAACAACGAAGCAGAGTAGAACGTCCCGGTAACGTGGCAATTAGTTAGACAGCTTGCCAAACAACCTCGGGCTTCCACGCTGCCGCTTGGATGTTTGCCTGCATCTCACACGCTCCCCGCAACCTATGAATCTAGGTGACTGGAATTGCATCCGTTTATATCTTCACCTCCATTTAATATGATTCAAACACCGATTGTTGCATTTTAGTCAATGTTACAGTCCTGCTACGGCACGACTTTAGTGTTACAAATTTCGTCATTAGGTTTATGACTATTAATGCCTCTTTTAGTCCCATGGATGTGGAGTCACTACACTTTGGGGAATTGGTGTAGGAATGTGTACAGAACTTATATTGTAAGTACCTTCATCTTTCATTAGGCAGAACACAAAATGTACACTCTATAAATCGATTTTTGGGTGAAATTAAATCGTGGTTTCAATGGAAAAGTTGTGTTGATACAAGAGGATTTGGATATTTACTTGGATACAAGTATACGAACCTGACCTGCTGGAGGTATTACTTATATTTTCCAGTGTATTCGTATTGCGCTGTTGACAGTATTATGTCAAAAATGTTGCTTTTTTTGCCTTCCTTTCTTCATTGCCTGTTCTTATCAATAAATACCTATTTTTTGTGATCTTTTACTCCTAAAGCACCATATATAATATAGGCCCTTCATCTAAATCGTTATTGTAGAATAAGACCGAATGGCAGTTGGTAAAATTTAGGTATTGGTCTTCTGCTTGCTTCCCAAACACATAATGCGAGTGTAAACATTTAATTGATTCTTAAATTCAATACAGTTACCGTCATTGTATCATTAACTTATTTACTTGATTACATATGTAATTTGAAATATGAAAAGAAAAGCAAAATTTATTCATTGTAAATACCTTCATGTTGAACATATAACCACAATAGCTAATTGAATGACAGGGATCAAACCCTAAGTAGATACAGACCAAACCTGAAAAAGAGCCGCTAATGTACTTCAAAAAAGAAGCATTGCCACTTTGTGGTGTATTGAATACTTAAAATACAAATAGCAAAACATGGTTTAATAATTATGAAGTAATTGTTATGTTTATTTGAATACAACTGTTGCTAATCAATGTTAATCTAACAAATGTTGTATTCAATCAAAATTCGGAATCATAATGCAAATGATTAAAGGGTTGACTTTGACGGACCTCAATTTTGATTTTTATATTTATAGCTGTAAAGTAAGAAACAGAAGTAAAAAGTTAACAGGTATTTTTCAAGGGATTGGATTGAAACCAAGAGAAAATGAATGAAAAAAAATGGCTGAAATAAATTAGACAGCCTAATAGTACATACAAACGTTCTCACTAGGTACCAGGAGGCAGGCGTCGACAACTGACGGATGCAGGCAGCCCAACCATTTATTGAAAGTTGGAGGCCAGCGCGTGAAGCCATTAGTTCTCAACATGCCTGAAAAAGTGTCATTTGGGCTGAAACATTGCGAGGCCCGCTATTCAATTGGCAAATGTATTTTATTCCAAGCCGATCGATCTCTAGACAACAAAACGCATACTGTGAATGGAGTATCTCAAGAGGCGATAAATCACAGACGTCTACGATACGTTTAATGAAAAGATCTTTCTTCCATCGCCACCTTTTATTACTATCGAATGGAATTACACGTTAAATGTTCCTAAATACTTTTATCAAATAGCTATTTCGCAGTTATGCGACTGCAAAACTTCTACTTCGACAGAACTTTTATGTTACTTGTAGTTAGTCCGTTAAAGTGTTGTTATTATACACTAATGGAAAAAATTAAGGGATCAAAAAAAAATTCCAAATTTTTGGGCAGTTTTCAACAGGTCGTAACTTCGAGAGAAATGGTTGTACAGGAAATCAAAAAAAAGGAAATTATAGCTCCAAGTGTCTAGTTTTTGGATTCAAACTTCAAAATTTTACAGTCTCCGTGGTTTTTGAGTAATCGTAGAAAAACCAGCAACAAAAAAATTTTCAAATTTTTTTTAGTTTTTTTCTTTGGTACCACTATAAGGATCGGATTCCTTGTTTATTTAGCTTTAATTAGCTTTTCTATACACTATGATACGCCCGCTTTTCGCTGAGATATCGGTTTTCAAATGAAAAAGGATCCTTTTGTCTTTGATTATCGATATCTCAGCAACCAATGATCGCACAGAAATTTAAAGGTAGGTTTCAAGAACCTGAATAAATTTTCCTTAACGACTAGCTATTGCTTTTCCGAAAAATAAATTTTTCTTTCTGTCACATGAATTTGAAAATGCAGCAAAAAAAGGGTTTTTGGTGGTTTTTTGGAAAATCAAGCGCTGGATCGAAAATATTGAGGAAACCACTAATGTTAAGTGTGCCTTTTATAGTTCAATATGTCGACAAAAATCCTACGAAAAACCAAGTTAATCCAGCCAGGCGTTTTTTTGTTTCACTCGATCGAATTTTCAAAAAAATTAAAGGGTAACGTTTTTTGCTCTGAAATGCTCATAATTTTTAAAAATGAGAAAAAAAAATTTTCCGAGCATTCCCCACATTTTTGTTCCAGAAAGTGATTAAATTCAAAAAAAAATTAAAAAAAGCGTATGAAAAAGATCGAAATTCGATTGGGGGTATTAAATTTTTTTTTTTAATTTAATTAAAGGAGATCAGAAGAATCAAGGAATGCAGCGGCGGAAGTGCGATAAAAATTATTAGGCGATGGTTTTTTGAATTTCCTTAACTTGTTGAGGAAAATTTTTTTTTTTTGAATTTAAGATCTTTCTGGAACAAAAATGTGAGAAAAGCTCGCAAAAACATTTATTTTTCTTATTTTTAAAAATTATGAGCACATCAGAGCAAAAACGTAACCCTTTAATTTTTTTAAAAATTCGATCGAGTGAAACAAAATAACGCCTGGCTTGGTTTTTTGTAGGATTTTTGTAGACATATTGAACTGTAAAAGGCACACTTAACATTAGTGGTTTCCTTAATATTTTCGATCCAGCGCTTGATTTTCCAAAAAAACCACCAAAAACCCTTTTTTTGTTGCATTTTCAAATTCATGTGACAGAAAGAAAAGTTTATTTTTCGGAAAAACAATAGCTAGTTATTAAGGAAAATTTATTAAGGTTCTTGAAACCTACCTTTAAATTTCTGTGCGATCATTGGTTGCTGAGATATCGATAATCAAAGACAAAAGGATCCTTTTCCATTTGAAAACCGATATCTCAGCGAGAAGCGGGCGTATCAGAGTGTATAGAAAAGCCAATTAAAGCTAAATAAACAAGGCGTCCGATCCTTATAGTGGTTAAGCTAAAAAAATTTTCTCCACGTCCGTAGACCAAAAAAAAAAACTACAAAAAAATTGAAAATTTTTTTGTTGCTGGTTTTTCTACGATTACTCAAAAACCGCGGAGACTATAAAATTTTGAAGTTCGAATCCAAAAACTAGATACTTGGAGCTATTATTTGCTTTTTTTTATTTCCTGTACAACCATTTCTCTCGAAGTTACGGCCTGTAGAAAAATGCCCAAAAATATGGAATTTTTTTTTGATCCCTTAATTTTTTCCATTAGTGTATAATATATTGAGTAATAAGTAACTATAGTGAAATATATTCTCGCAAAATTTTACGCTTTTTCTCATAAAGTAGTTTAAATCCTCCAGAAAAATGGAGTCAGAAATGATAGCCATGAGTTTTCTGTAGTTAGTGGGTTCTTTCATGACCAGGCAAAATTGATTTCCTTGCCAGTAGTACGAAAGAAACTACGTTGCTGCTTTCTTTCTCCAAACAGGAATATACAAAATCTGTACTAACACTGTATAATTTAAAAACTCTTTCAATGTTACAAAAATATATCATTTTTAAGAGCTAAAGACTCTTTTCCAATTCTCTTTTAAAATTTATTACAATAAATGTAATTGAAATCAGCAAAAGTCTATAATATCGTGTGTGCTACCTGAATGGTTTCTAAAAAGGAATAATATTTACAACAAAAGCATTTATTACTTTAAGGTTTAAAAAAAGCCCGTGACAATATATTTGTAAGAACGAACCAAGACAATAGTTTTTTGGTAAAAGCAAAATAAATTTTACCAGATTACGCATAGATGCAGGCTTCATGTATACTTAACAAAGTATCATAAAATTCAATAGCTGACGCAAATGGAATCAACAGAATTGATTGCGCAAGAAATGGTAATAAATAAAAATTTAATGGTGAGAAAGTCTACTTGTTAGCGTATTACTTAATGGATCAGAATAAAATGCAAAATAAAAACAATAAGCCGGTAAAATTATTGTGTTGTCGTTACCGCTGGTCCTATGAGAATAGAGCGGGAACGGCGTCGAGATGCGCAGATATACCAGTCTTATTGAAATATGTTGACTAGTTAAAAATTTACACAAACAAATATTATAACCATGCGAATCCGAGACGGGTCATCATAATACACAAGCGTTTTTGTTTCTTGTACAGTTATATTTTTGTTGATATTGCGTTTTTTCTATCATTTCTATATTACTTTAATTACCGTTACTAGTAATGGCTTATATCTTTAAGCAATACTTCTTTTGTTTCAGATTTATATAAGGACCTGATAAAATGAGTATGGTAGAACATACATGGGACTTTTCATAGTCAATTCAATTTAGTTGCAAGACATTTTCCAATATTTCAAGAGAGTGTTTAAAAATGAAAAAGAGTACGAGGAAGACGCGCGAGAGCCGTCACGAAGTGGTCGTGACATGACGTGTGAGCGCCACATCATCTCCAACATGGCATCGCATATTGCCGCAATCATATTGTGGCTCGGGGGAAGTAAGTGTTTACTGTCATTATTTTTTAGAAAAAGTGTGTGAAGTATGTAAATTGAAATTCGCGACTGAAGTAATCGAACTATGAACCATCAAACAAATAACGAAAATGATGATGTAAGGGGCCTATCTGTTAGCTATTAATATTTCGAAAATACCCTATAAAAACGGAAATTTTGTACTTAATTTTTCTTGTTTCTCTGGTTACTATCCAAGGCAAGATCTCAAAAGTCTTCATGAACGTTAAGGTAAATCGTAGGAGTTAACAAATAGGTATACAAGTAGTGTGTAGTTCCACAGTAGTCATGCTTCGGTACGAATACGCCGGCTCAACCGGAGTGATAACACGGTGTGACACAAAACCGTCTCGCGATTCGTTAAGTAATTCTTATAATGATGCTGCATGACTTGGCTGATTCTTCTATATGCATCAGCCTACGAATGAGCTTGAATGAAACCAAGATCATTTAGCAACGGTACACGGTGCCATTCACAAAGTTGTTAAAAATATGTATACTTAAGCCAGATATTGCAGTTAGGTAGAAATAACTTTGAGGACGAGCCTAATAGAAAAATTCAGTTAGGTGGATTTGAATCTGATTCAAACAATTTGAATTACACTAAGATCAGTTATGAGACAGATCAGATATGCGGCGTCAAAGTTTATATAAATTTAACTGATCATGCATTTCATCTTGAAGATACAACATTTCTGCTGTTAGACATTGAAATATTAATAGTTGTAACTCGTAAAAAAATATGATATAGTAATTTTAGGATATTTCAAATAATGACATTTCAGTAGATAGCAAAATGTTAATAAAAATATTTTTAACCTTTGTTCATACCCACGTGTTCCATAAAAAACATAATATCCTCGATATGTTTAATATTCACGAGTTATACGTTTTCAAATGATTTTTGGCTCTGGTATAAAATAGGATATTTCGAGAGCCGACATTTTCGTTTTAGGCCGTCTACGCATAGTATTACCACATTGGCAAAACTAAATCACAATCTAAATAAGTAAATAAGTTAACTACATAACTTTTTAAATATATATTTACATTGATCATTTACTATTACATGCAATTATTGTAGCAAATTAAAATAATTTGCGTTGGTGGCAACGATAGGCATATTTATGTGTTGATCAAAGCTTGCAGCAAAAGATATACCAACGCAATCCATAAAAATATAATAAAATTATAATTAATATTAAGCACCTGAAAGATAAGCTAAGTTCTTGTTTTTCAAATTGTTCTTTTCTGAGGAGTTATAATAACAACATTTAAAAATGTTTCTTAATTATAATGCCCCTTTTCACCTTTTTAAGGGTAACGTTCTTTTCTAGCGGCATTTTAATTTTATTTTTTTATTGTAGATTGGCAATTTTGACTTTTGTGGTCAAATAAAAAAATATCGCATTAATATAACATAATAGAGGAGGAAAACTTAGTAAATATTTTGTGACTTATGAAATACTCACGTAGTCCGTAGTAGATACTCAGTATGTTAGTCAATATATATAGTCATATAGTCAAAATAGTATCTTGATTTGTACCAAGTAAATAAATCAAGGAAAGTTGTTTTTTTCTCAATTTAATGTAATGTTAAATAAAATATTCAATGTATTTGCGTTAAACAAAAATTTTAAGCTAATTATACAGAAAAAAGAATTTACAAGCAACCCCCTATAGAGTTGAATTCTTAGTGTTTATCATAGTCTATCATTATTTCTCAGTTGCTTAATTAATAGAAAATACACTAATAATTTCATTTATTTTCTATAATAAAATATACGATATACGATATACGATAAAATAGTATAAGTTACGTAACATTTTCTCGTCACAAGTACCGCAGTGTCTCAAGACAAGTCTTTGACCAGTGTGTGTTGCCAGTGATGACTTACTTGATAGGAAGGTTCAAAGTCACCCAAGGAGCAATGGAGAGGGCAATACTTGTAGTTTCTTTGCAAGATCGAATCAGGAATGAGGAGATCCGCAGACGAACCAAGGCCATCGATATTGCCAGTAAAATTGCTAAACTTAAGTGGCAGCGGGTGGGGCACATTACACACAGGAACGACGGCTGATGGGGCCATAAAGTTCTGGAGTGGCGACTGCGTACTGGGAAACGCAGCGTTGGTAGGCCCCCTACAAGTTGATCCCACGACCTGGTGAAGGTCACGGGCAGCTGCTGGATGCGGGCGGCACAGGACCGGCTGTGGAGAACCTTAGGGGAGGCCTATGTCCAGCAGTGGACGTCTTTTGGTTGAGATGATGATGATGATGAGGAAAATAGTGTAATCATAATTGAATAATACGATTTTACCCATAAGGACTCGGCTGATTTCTTGTAATGATTATTCCTTGCCAGAATCGCGAGAAAATATTACATTCACAACTTCAAGGTAGTTACAACATTTTATCAAAGAGGAAATAATGTTAGAAAGCGTTCGTTTAATAATGATTTCTCAGCGGGTGTGGCTCTGAAATCTTAAGATATGTCATCTGTATTGGCCTCAAATGCTTTGTGCAAATCGTCTACGGTAATGTGATTTATTAACCATACTAAAAAGATTTCGCTTACTTATGACCTTTATCATATCAAATTATTTAAGCTTCGTTCCTTTTTACGAGTTACATTAGCTTTATGATCAGTTACAAATTTTTGAATAGTTCAAAAATAATCCCACACTCTATAGGTTAGCCCGTAAAATACATTGTATAATCTTTCAACGAAAAAATGATATTGTTTAAAATGTTTTATTTGATATTTTAGCACGAATGTATCACTATTGATCATTTCATACACATATTTACAGGTATAAACATCGTGCGTATCTTTACGAATACATAATACCATAGGGTATATCGTCAAAGACTTATAAAAAGGGTGATTAGTAAAATGTGCTAAAATTGACCAAAAAAAGAAAATTCGTGAATGAAGTCTGCAAATAAGCTATTTTAGCATTGGTTCAATATTCAAAATATCAAATCAAAAACCATTTAAACAATATTTCTTTGTAATTCTAAATACTGTTTTGTTTCGATAAGTTTGTATAAGGGTTTAATTTGATCCAATTTATAACAGTTTACGTCGTGATTAAGCAGCAGCTTATAGCTCTTCCTTACAATCCATCAACGAACTACATAGGTATTTGTAGAGTTAAAAGGCAGATTATATTATTACAAGCTTATGAAACAGACGCGTTTACAAAGTTTGGAACATGATGTATACTTGGACTTAGCAAGTTCCTGTAAACACTGTGTTTACACTAGTTTAGTTAATTTCGATGTTTTGGTAAAATTGATGTACGCATTATAATATATTTTAATTTATATTTTCATATAAGATTAACCACTTCTCAATTCACCAATTCATGCTTATGGCTTCTTATTTTAAGCTAACTATTTTGTCATCTTATATTCGTCTAAGAATCATGGAAATCCGTGTAGTTACGAGTACTTTTGTATTCATGTTTTTTTTTTGCCTCTCTATTGACAAGAATTAACACTCGTTGTTGTTGTAAATAATAATCTTGACGCCTGCCATAAATTATAATTTGTCACTAAGCTAAAGTCTTTGTGATTTTATTTCACTTTTATTTCAGAGTAAGCTTGTTACAATAAAACAAGTATTTGTATTTGTAAATATTATTATTTTTGTCAATAATATTGTGACTTCTTGATGACTATGATTTATTATATTTACCTGATAAGTTCATCAATAATGTCGTCCCTTTTTTATGTTACTATATTTGATATCCAAAAACACACGGAATAAGTATGTAAAATATTCAGTAGATACGCTGAACTTTAGGCACACAATTCAAGAGTATCTTTCATCTCCTGACATGGATTACAGAAGTGATGAATTATTAAAATTGCTTGGGATACAATCGAGTTTCGAATCCAATCCCTTAAGTAAAGCTGATTATCGAAATCCTCCGAAGACTGGGCAATCCTCGAAAAATTCAACAAAGTGCCAATCTCTCTGGGCATAGAGGATTGAGAAAAATTATTGGTCCGGAACACGCGGCTTTCATTTATTATAGATAGTGTTGTGCGAGTCGGTCCGAGATACTACGACACTAGTAAACACTACGCCACGTGTAACAACTTACCTACGTTCAAACTTTCACTGAATTACTTATTTGACATTTATAGAAAGCTAAGAAAAAATAATTTCGAAATACGATATACGATACAATACGCTATTATATATTTATACGATAATAAAAATGTACTTCAAGCCAATTTCTCATCTCAACCGAGACCAGCCAGCTATGGTGTAGATGTTATGGCGCACAAGTGTGTGCTCAAACACAGTTCTGTCTGTTACTTTACTCTCACAATCCAATAAGATGGTTTTGCGTCACGACCGGGGAAAGTTCAGGCGCAGGACTTACAGGTTTACGCGCTCTCTGAAGCGCGGGGGTTAAGACACCAATTACCAAATTTCGGGCAATTATTAATCATTTCTGTAATCAGAAAAATTCAACAACACTTCTGCCGCCCGTCCCGAGAATCGAACTTGAGACTTCTTGATTGGTAGTCGTATACGAAAACCACTAGACCAACGAGGCAGTCAGCTTATACGATAGTAGAGAAAGGAATATGGCTTCTGAACTTGGATTTATTTTTCGCAAATCTTAGTTCTTTTATTGGATATGTTATTTTATAATATTGTAGAGTAACATACAGTTGGGATCAAATATTTTAAAAGCACAGTTTGGATCTGTGGACCTGTGGACCTATCTGCAACCGACAATTGGAAAATCATATAACATAATAACATAGTAACTTTTAGGTAACACGTGCCATAAACACGAGTATAGCTTAGAACATGATTGGAATTGTAACATTTATTACACTATTCCCATTGTCCCGAATGTAGTGTTCAAATCAAATATTATGTCGAACTTGATTACATTCGATTATGATATATAGAACTACAGTTTGTTATAAACAGTAATAATTTGTAGGAACAAGACCATACTGTTCTAGGTGATACCTGAATGTCGGTTCAAAGAATAAGTTCTTGAAAAAAAATTCACTAGCAATAAACGGCAACTCATTTTTATTTAATCTCTACAAAAACAGCGTTTTCATCCTATATTTAAAAATACGTTGAACTAATATTTGATGGGTTTAATACGGGAATTTTCTTTTAAAAACTATGTAGATCAGCATTCCTGTTAATAGTTGATATCCATAGAAATCTTTTGACTCTCTCACTGTTTTTGTAGTGTTATATACACTTAAAATATGATAAATTAACAATAATAAGTACTCTTCGTTATGGTATAGTAGGCCAAAATTTGCTTTCTAATGAGAGGTCTAGCATTGGACTATTGGAGGCTGTTGATGATGATTGAGCGATATTTAACCCAAGAAGCGATGTCTCCAGAGATCTTAGATAATCCATGTGAATTATGTATATTATGAAAAGTTTCTAAGTTTCAAAATGTACATGCATAGATATACATATATTGAGATACATAAATACCTAAGATATTTATACTACATAACATAATATTTCATAGCATGTTATTATCTTAAGTATAAATCTATTGTCGTATAGGGGTAGAAATAATCGGTATTTAGTACAAACACTTTGTCTGGCCGTAATTCATATGCAGATAGTTAATGTGATTTGGATTTAATTTAGCGAGTAAAAATTCCTTAAGTATGTCACACCGATGCTAGTGCCTGAGCCAGTTTTATATCAGCATTATAACTCTCCATATGATTAATCTTTTACTATTATGTCAAGACAACTTTATTATCGAAGATTACTCGTAAGTAGCGAATCTTATTTTAGAATCTGCAGCTACAAGTTTTGAGATAATCTTAAAATCTCATAAATATGTAAGTTAGAAAGATTAAACGTTCCCTAAAGTAACAGGGAGTTCAGAGTTGAAAAAACAAATCGAGAGTTATTTGTGGCAGTTACGATATTAAGATACGTTGTTATATAATCTTAAACCAAACGTAAACCTTATACAGATATTTTGTTGAAAGTTTTTCGTCTAACTCCACATTTTCGACATTCTTATCACCACGTACCGTCACATATCACACTAACAGTGTCCGTATTTTGTACAGAAACTGACAAATCTTTATTTTAAAGTATATCCGACCACTCAGAAACCTAGATGAAATGATTTTTGTCATTGGAGGAACACGTCTACACCAGTTCTTTTACACATGAACGTGGCCTATATAATACGATCGAATGGTCAAGTAATCAAACTTAATGATCATGATAATTTGCACGTGTGAACATAGTAATACATCAGGAACCATGAAAGTTTAAAAGTTAGTAAAACCAGTATGTTCACTTGAGTAGTTTTAGTTTATATCTAATGTCTATGAGAACCAAACACCTGAATACATGTATATTTGTACTTGTTTGAACAGTGAGTAGCGGGGAAATGAATTCGTTTCATATAAATATTAAACTCGCGCCGAAATGAAATATTATGATGTGGCTCGAACCGTAAATTGAATTTGGTTAGATTGTAATGAGTTCATGTCGACGAGAATTGTGTATTGGCTTGATCTTGAATTCGATCACGTACCGTTCACTTGATTTATGTATTCCAACCACCTTTAGTATAGCTGAAGGCCAAGATTTGATTACTTACGTCGAGCTGAAATTCAGCTCAGCGAACCGCTAACGGATCGACCGCAAAGTTACCTACTTATAAGAAATAGGGACCGTAGAAATAAAATTGCTTTAAGGTGCACGTTTCACTAATAAATGGTTCCTTTCGTGCTGCAATTAATGACTCCAAGAGAGGTGAAATAAGGCTAGTTTCGAGCCTTTTCTCGTCGCTTTGTGCTACCCATGTACAGCATGGAATTCGAGTAAAACAGAAACAGATAATTGTCTAAGTAAATCGCTTATACTTTAGTTACCTATTTCTGAAAGTTTGCTTTAGTATTTTATTTAAAAATTATAAACTAAATAGAATACAATGTTAATTATTACTACAAATTTTTATATATACTTCAGTATTTTTGATACACAAGTAAACTAGTTTGCGTTAAAGTTGCGTTACTTAACAATCTCAGAAAATAACGTATGTATATAGTTTAATACTTTTATTTTAATTATAGCCTTCCAAAGTAACTATACTCTATCTGATTGAAAACATGAATAGAATCCAAGGATAGTGCTCACCATACTCATTGCGAATGGAGACAACACAGTATGGTGATCCATACCATGGCGGCCTAGTGAGAAATGTTTTCAAGGCCTGTTTATCCTATTCGGGATCACAGTGAACGGGCAACACGTGCACTGGTGGTGAGTTCCAGGTTTTAACTGATTTACACAGATAGGCCGAACGAAAAAGTGTATGTCTACCATACTAAAATGGCGTCTGCCAAGACCAGCTCGTGTAGTCGTATAGAGAAAGGAGAAGATGGAATTAGTTGGAAGAGCTCCATGACAAAGACGGTAGAGGACTGCCATAGTGGTGATATCTCTTCACAACTGCAGAGGCCCAAGAGACTCAGTGGCTTCAGAATTGTTGTTAATGCAGACTGCTTGCCTTTGCAACCGACCGAGACTGTCCAGCAAATAATATGCGGATGTATCGGAAATATGAGAACTTATAAAGAAGGTACACATGCTCAGGAAAGAAAAATATTCATTTATTCAAAAAGTTTAGCGACGTTCGGGACACTAATATTAGAAATAAAGATAAAATCGTATTACAAAAAGTATGCAAGTCTTTTTGATGTCAGGGTGCGCGACTCTATAATAAAATTGCAAGCAAATTTCAAAAATTAAGTAATTACAAATTTAAGTTCTTAATAAAACAAAATCTAGTTTTAGATTATTTAAAAGATAAATTTACGTTAGCTGTCTTTGAAAGTGGACATTAAATTTACGTATAATTTTTTTTTCTAACATAAAAGTCAAATTACTTATAGTCAAGTACTAGTATAATAATAATAATAACTTGTAATATTAGTTCATATTACTGAAACAGCTAATATACTTCAGATTCCTTACTATATACGTACTACGATATACTTCAAAAGGAAGTACCTTCGAAAGACCTACCCAGTCCCTATATTGTACTCGCTTAGTTTTTACTTAATCAGTGTTCACGAATTTAAAAAAGGGGTACACGTTTGTTTCTAGAATGAGTCTTAGGAAATGCTGTCACCTTTTAACTGTAAAGTCAGACATGTAAAAATATCTATAAAAGATTTATATGCAGAAATAAATATCATTTATCAGGCGAGAAGAATCGTCTCTCTTTATTCAGTACACCTAACTTTAGCGAAGTCGCCTTAATGACTGACTAAACTTATCCTATAGTGGCAATCGAGTGTTCTGAAAAGTAGGGAGGGAAAAACTGATGTAAACACACGACGAAGTGACGTTGGGTCAAGTGAAAATTTGTAAAATATCTAATTTTGGAATAGAAATCAACCTTGTATAGAATTCAGTTATTCTAGCTATGTGGCATTAAGCAGGTAAGCTGACTTTTAAATGTGACATCTTTTGCTTTCTCAATAACTTGAGATGACAGAAATATATTCCAAAGCTATACTGAAGTTAGCATAAATATATTGACTATGATATGATTAGGATTTAAATGTACCTAAAGTAATACATTACGTGCACTTGGTACAGCATATATCCTACTCTGCAAAAGAGATGTGAATACATGGTTCAGAGACGAATGAACAGGGCCTAGAATAAATTAATAAATAAAAAAGAAACTAAATACTCTAAAATAACTAAGAAAAAGAAAATCTCATTAAAAATTGACATTTCAAGAATGTCAGACACAGTTTTATACTAAACATTAAAAAGACACACACAAATAAGAAAAAATGAACTAATGTGCTTTGAAACATTGTCAAAAACTTCACTAAAAATGGGCAGGTAAGATTACACAGATGAATAAAGGAGAATACACAAAAAGAGTAGCAACTTATCAAGGACCAACAAGCAAAATAAATACCTGGACTTAAGCTTAAAGGATAATAATTGTGTAAAATGATGTACGATGTCAAGTGTTTTTCATAATGCGATGAAACATTATTTATAGCGTGCTTTTAATCTTGTTTACTTTGGTAATGGTATGATCGCAGAGAATGTTTTGGTAAGTCAAAAATCATACAGAATAAGAAGTCCTATTATTTTCATAGTATATTAAATCCCAAGGAAATCGTAACATACATTTTAAATAATTCTGATAGCTCTTTCATTCTACAACACGCCTCTACAATAGAACACCGTAAGATATGATACTATGGAAATTTATTAGTCTCCTACTAGAAAACATAAACCTATCCTTACAAAGGAGGTTTTGGCCTAGTAAAGTAAAGTAAAGTAAACTATACCTATATTTGTTAATTAACAGACTATTCTAACCGTAAATATTGTACAACTTAACTGCTTTGAAAGTGATAATAATAACTAGAGGGATACTATTGTTATCTTGAATTTAATATTATCCTGAGGAAAATGTTTTCCTTTAGAAACTACGTCTTATGTAATTTCCCTTTACCTAAGCAAAGAAAATCTTATATGATTTGTTATTCACTGAATTATGAACCCGTTTTGTATATGAATATTATTAAGAAACATGTTCGTATTGATTTTAAGAATTTTTAAGTGGTCATGAGCACATCTAACAGCATCTAGTAAATATAGATGATTATTATTGTAGACGGGAACAAAAAACGCACTCAACGACAATCCCTGTAGACCACTTGTTTTCAATTTTGCTTCGTAATGAATTTACATCGTTTCTCTGAACCTGTAATGGTCCAAACTACCAAGCGGCTAAAATATGCTTCACAATACGAGGGAGTTAACACCAGTGACAGTAGTATAATGTAATTTAGTGAAAATGAAAGACACAGCATTTGATATGACTATAAAAACCTTATAATTATTCGAACACTTACTATCCTCAAATTTAGACATCTCCATTCTCAAAGGATACTATAAAATAATATGTTTTAAATTAATTAATATTAAAGCAAAAACTGTAGGTTCCATAGTGCAAAACATTTCCAATTTTCGATGCAAATCTTACGTCCCTCATTTCTTGAATAGTAATTTGTAATTCTTACTTATTAATTGGTTAACGATTTATTAAGTGTTTCATTAGGAATAACTTAAAAACAAAGTGCTTTTTTGTACCTGTTACATTCGACGTCTCACTAATAAAAATATTAAATTGCCATTATTTCAGTTAAAACTATGACTTCAGGCCTTACACACTCACACGTCACAAACAAACCAATATTATCATGGCATCTCTATTCACAGTGATAACAAAGTCATTTTATACGAATATTTTTATACTACAGGCGTAGTACACACCTTGACGGGTAAACTTTAACACATTTGTAACAACCGGGCTCTGTAAAATTGTAGGCCTAAAGCACTTGCCTTTATAGTTGGATGTCAACGCTGTTAGACAGTGTTGTGCTATATAAGTTTATTGTGGTTTTTTTGTGCACTGAATGTGACGAATTAAACTTTTTTTAATATTTTTAACTGCCATAAGGTAAACTAAGTTACGGTAGTGTGGTAACTTTTATATACTGTGAAACAAAGTCATACTTCAATAACATCTAATAAAGTCATACCGAACTATGGAGTAACTGCCAATCTTGTATTGTAATATGAAAAATTCTCGAACTGGTTAAGATATATCGAAACATGGATATGTCCAAAGACTTGATCATCTAGCTTCGGTATATCCTCTCTTTATCTTTTCATTATGACACCTGTTCCTCCACAATAGTACGGAGTTCATTTCACATTTTTTATTGATTAAATAACTTTTGTATTTGCTTCAGCTAATTAAAATATTTAAAACTAGAAATATACTTAATCCAGCAATTGAATTCTCATGTTTGCTGTCTGAAAGTTTATCATAATATTTTAGACTATTTCGTAATAGATATATTCCGTGTATTTAGTAAAATGTTGGTCGATGTCTGATGCGTAAAGTATATAATATTTTTTTAAACAGTTTTGATTAGTTTGGCTTACCCACCAAATACATTACTTACTACCTACTTTAATAAATACATTACTTAATTTTTAAACTAGTGTAGTCTAAATTTATTTATAAAATTGATATATTGATTACATAATTATATATTTTAGGTATGAAAATAACTTATAATAAACTGAGTTAGCTATTTGATTCCTCAAAACAAAATAGTACGTTTTTGTGGCATTCCTGTATCAGAAGTTTTGTTTTATGTACAGAAGGTTATGTGGTCCTTGATAAGTACTATATTGCAGGACGTGCGTGACGAGCTTACGAAACACTCACTTACTAATGTGCTCCAACGTCAGTTTTAGATGTACGGCGTCCCGGCTAAACCACTGTATTAGCCAAATAATACTTTTTTACGTCATAGCAACTTAGTTGACATCACATAGTACTGTTTTTTAGGTCAAATATATTTTTATTTGACAGATAGAGCAAAAAATATTAGGGACGTGGTTTAAACAAGATACTTAAATGTGTAGAGAAAATAGTAACTTAAATCTGTTCACAAGCTTTCTCAGAACCCTTAACATAATTTTTTTACAAGAAAACAAAACATCGAATTACATTTCATTTGGGTCTCTCGATATTATTGATATGTCTAGTTCATAAAATATACCTCCTAAGTACAAAAAAGATATGATTGTAAAACTTTAAGTTTAAATATTGAAATATTCCATAAAGGTTCATGCAGGCGCTACGAGAAGCACTTATGGTGTATCCAGTCGAAAAGTACTTACCAATGTGATCGTTATCTTACATCAAACTGCGGTGGTTTTGATCGTTAAACTGCGACCTCAAGCTTTCTGGAGGTAAAAATAGTGTGTCGATGCATGACATTGTCGTTTAGATAAGTATTTATCTGTACATACGAGGGGGCGTTTTTAAGTTCGCGGAATGGAGGGTATTGAGTAATAATAAAAACACAAAATTATTTTTCTTTTTCTATATATTCCCCTGCAACACGAATACATTTTTCAGATCTTTCAATTAGTTTTTTATTCCCTCGTAAAAAAAAGTTTTATCTTTGTCTGAAAAATACGCCGAAACCGCCTCCTTAACCTCCTCATCAGTTGAAAATTTCTTACCACGTAACTCTTTTTTCATTTTTGGAAAGAGATAATAATCACTCGGGGCCAAATCTGGACTGTAGGGTGGGTGATTCAAAATATCGAAGCCCACCTTATGCAGGGCAGCCAGTGCGACTCGGCTCTTGTGAACGGGAGCATTGTCATGCAATAGCAGGACACCTTTCGTTAATTTTCCCCGTCTTTTTTCTTTGATGGCTTCTTTTAACTGTTCTAAGATTGAAGCGTAGTATTCCCCCGTTATAGAAATGTCTTTATCTTTATAATCTATCAATAATATTCCTTCTGAGTCCCAAAAAATCGTTGCCATGAGTTTCCCAGCCGACTGTGAAACCTTAAATTTCTTGGGTGGTGCTGTGCCCCTTTTGTGCCACTGCATGGAGTCTTGTTCGGACTCGGGTTCATAATGATGAACCCAAGTTTCATCCCCAGTAACAATTTGATTCAATACGCCATCCTTGTCTTCATTGCAGAGGTCCAAAAACGCACGTGAACATTCCACGCGCTGTTGTTTTTGCAATGGCGTGAGCATTCTCGGCACCCACCGTGCGCTAACCTTAGTCATGCCAAGATGATCGTGTAAAATTTTAAAAATTGTTGTATCCGATACTCCAACCATTTCTGCGAGTTGTTTCTTTTTTAGTCGAGCATCTTCCAATACAATTTTTTCTACTTTTGCAATAACTTCTGGCGTAGTCACCTCAACGGAGCGCCCCGGCCTCGGGTCGTCTTCAAGTGATTCCCTGCCTTGTTTAAATAAACTATGCCACTTGTAGACCATTGTTTTTCCTGGGCAAGAATCCCCGTAAACCGATGACATCTCATTGAGTATGGTTTGAACAGACTTTCCTTGCTTAGTAAGGAACTTTATCACCGCACGGAATTCAATTTTCTCCATTTTTTTCACTTCGTTCCCGATTAAAATACTTGGTCAACGATAGTTTAATAACTAATGATCCAATCACAACAAATTTTACTATGCAGACTAATTATGAGTCACTGAATACGGTAGGCATCAAAAGAGCGCGTTTACCCGCCTTTTTCACTGTCATTCCGCGAACTTAAAAACTTACCCTCGTAAATGTCGTACCTTTTAGTGAGACGAAGTTGAAGTGTTTCATAAGAAACCAGACAGACAGTTTTCTTAAAAAGTTTTTGTATCTCAATGAGTAGATTATTATTTCTCTTAAATTGGATATAAGATAAATTATCTTGTCTTGTCGAATAATCTTCTTTCTCGACATTGTTTTTAACCGAAAATAATTTACGCTCGTAAATGTGACCCAAAATGGTACTATCTGGTATTTTTGTATTTTTTATTGTGATAGGTATCTAGTGTGATATACCTTACTTAGAATAAGGTTGTATGAATGCTTTCTGGAAATGCAAACAGCACTGTTGTAACCAAAATAACATGGGACGCCGCAGGTTTGCCTTTTTTCAGTGTTTTATTTCTTTTTACAGTAATTTAAAAGATTATATCAGTTTCCACAGCCTAAAACTATCTTAAATGCCTTGAGCAGATTGTGGATGGCGTTCCTGAAAAAGCTATAAAAAGCTTGCATGGATAGAAACAATAATATTACTAAATTATCAGGGCTCTTTTAACCCTACTAACTACCTTAACTAAAGACTATACAGTAAAGATGACTATTATTCAAGGTTCAGAAGCACATTATCGCTCTTTGAGTGACTCTTTCAACAGTAAAAAGAGAAGAGAGTTGGATATTTTGCAAACTCACTCACTCGTTTGAAAGCAACGAAAGAATTATTTAACCCTGATTTATGTCTGAGAGGCCGAGATATTCGTTTTCCGGTCGAACCGACCCACTTGTGTAGTAAAATGTCTCTCCACGGATCAGAGAGAAAAGAATAGATTCTTTTCACACACATACGGTGTTTAGATAGTAGAGTCACGCTGATTTCAGCACTTACGGGGCCAGCTTGACCGGGGCAGTACTACCTTCCCACAGAAGACCAACCTAAAGCAATAGCATCCGTGCTGCCGTGTTTCATCGATGAATGCGAGACCGGAGACCGATTGATGCAGGGATGACAGTTGTCGTAAGTGTGTGCACTGCTTTGCCACGATGACTGTCATGCCTTTTGCCATAGTGTGGGTCACCATACTGTATTATCTGTATTTTCAATGAGTATGATGATCACAACTCTCAAATTCTATTCATGCTTTCCATCAGGCAGAGTAGAGTCACTTTGGCAGGCTCTTAAAATATGTAAATAAAAAAAACGAATATATTGTGATGTGATTTTTAACAAATATAAAATTAATTTACTATAATATATAATTATATATTATATTTAAGTAAATATATTTTATATCTATTAAACTACTAAAGAGATTATGAAACTCTAAAGAATCAACCTAAGCTGCTTGAAGACTACGTTCGCATTCAATGAGTATAGAAGAAGATATTTTGAGCACAGAAAAAAACCTAGAACTTAACTCATCTGCTGAGGCTGTGTCCTCTGAATTGTATACAAATATATGTTTTCTTTTATTGGACAAAATGCGGGAAACACTAAGTTTTATTTTACTCCAGAGTTGGTAACATTTAAGCAACGATAGTATCAGCACCATACCGTACCAATTAAATACCTCGAACATTCATAGTTGAAAATGACTGTATGTAAATCAAACATTTGTACATATTTGTAAAATTGTAAAGCCAACCAAACTAATAATTCATATTAATTGGTATACTGCAATAGTTTTGGTTTGAATTCAAAATACAATATATATGTTATACATAGTGTGCAGTGCAGATAGTTATATGTGCTTATGACAGAGTAAGTTTCGTGTAATTTACATATGTCGTGTCATGTGTTATTTTTCTAACAGTATGGTCTGAGCTTTGCAAAAACCTATGAAAATATCTCCGTTTTGTCACGTTTCAGCAATCTCTAGGCAAATATCTTTGTATATTATATAGAAAATACTAGCTGCTTGAACCTATATTTAAAACTTTTCAATTTTATAAGTAATCATGAGGTACTTTCGATGGTTTGAAGCTACCTACGCAAACTACTACCTAGTGCGAAGAGCCAATATTGTTGAAAAATAATATTTTAGAAAAAATAATTTATTAACACTTTTTGTTATCGTTTATTCAGATCGAGTTCCATATTATATTGTTAATTACAAAAGTCTTACCCCTAACCTAATGTTAGTAAAGTGGAACAAAATACATACAAGGAGATAAGAAATATAGAGATTTTACATAATATTAGAACTCTGCTTACGTATTTAAACGTATACAACGTCTCGACATTGGGCATATTCCATTTACAGTCTGGGCCAAGAGTTGGTTAACATTTGAATTTAAGACCCAGTGCAACCAAATGCCAAGTGGGGCGCGGGGAGGGGTCTGACTACTAGCTCGTTTCCCGGAAAGTTTGTCGTAATGGATCGCTTTACGGGGCCGCAACGTGCTTACTGTTTGAAAAACAAATTACACCGTATTCTGAAATTTAATTTGGTAATACATCCATATAAGTTCCAGATAGAGCAGGCACTAAAACCTTATAATTTAAATTTGCACAAGTCGTATGCCGAAACAATGTTAGAACGATTCAGAAATTATGACAAAATCTTATTTTACGAAACGGTGGTCATTTAGACGATGAAATTTTTAGAAAATAAATTTAAAATAATTAGCTTTCTTGTAAACAAACAATTTTTATAATATATCAAATGGGTTTCCTTATACAATTTTTTAAATGTTAACTAATTCGTGGCCCATCTTGTATAATCCATAAATATTTGTTTTGATTTTGATTTTTCCTGGTTACAAAAATAAATATATAAGTATTTTATCAGTCAATTTAATTTTCAAAGTATAAGCTTGGTTTAAAACTAAGTAACGTTGTGTCTCAGATGTTCAAAATATTTAAATACTTATTTTTATTTCTGTTCTTTTTTGTGCTAGTGTCGATATGAAATTCTGCATTACACCAAATAAATTTGATTCGGTTGCAAGAATTTCGCAGAATTATCAACGGTTCAGCTTACAGCTATCAGCTTACAAGTGGATTTCTTAGCTTTAGGAGAGAGAAATGTATATTTATACTTCACCGGTTACATTCTTTAATAGTTTGTGTGTTGAGAAATTATTTTAGATGAAGTCGGCACTAAATCATCTATAATATAAAAATAAGTCGGGTTTTCCTTCCTGACGCAATAACTACAAAACGCATGAACTGATTTCCACGTTTTTGCATTCGTTGGAAAGGTCTCGGGTTCCCTGAGATTTATAGCAAATAAAATTCAGGAAAAATTTTAACAGAAACGCAGAAAAACAGGAAAAATCATTTTTCACATATAGCGCCATCTCTGATACATAGCATGTACTACAAACCAATATGGTTTTGCATGGTGGTGAAGCAGATGGCACCAGTATTTTAAGTAGATGGTGCCGGAGCGTGATACAGTTTGACAGCTACTCATTGTACTCTGCTCAGTTAATTTCATGTGACATTTATTATGCGCACGTTCTTTCCAACGCTAATTTAAAACCGGTATTGTGTTTTACTATGAAATTGTGAAATTGAGGTTAAAGTTATTCATTTCCTAACAGTTTAATCGAAAACCATCAAAACAATCATGCGTATTGTGCAAATTTTTATTCAATTTCAACAGCAGGCATTTGTCTTTAAGGTGATAAGTTGAACTGTGTAAATTATGTGGATCGTGCATTTGAGGTTTTAAATTTACCAGTCTGTCCATAGTCCAAAATGCCTAGAGGACGACCTGCAAATGTCGGCCGCCGCACAATACATGCAAGCCAGCAACAAGTGTATTCACAGAAGTTAAGCGAAGAAAGACAAAATATAATAAGAGAAAATACCCGATTGAGACAACGCGTGAGCACACGAAATCAGTGGCATCATACAATCGCTAGGCATTCCAATATGATCCCACTGCGAACGACAGTGATGATGACAATTTAGATATTGGACCAATGACAACTGTATGCCGATATTGCAATGTGTTAAAGTTCAAAAGAGAAACGGCTGGATTATGCTGCGCAAGTGGAAAAGTCAAACTGGATCCATTACTTACACCACCACAGCCACTGAAACCATTGTTCGATGGAAGTGATCTCGATTCCAACCATTTTCTTCAATGCATCCTTGAATACAATAACTGCTTTCGCATGACTTCCTTTGGAGCTAATATCATTCGAGGAGGCGGTTTCATGCCGACTTGCAAGGTTACTTGCAAGAGTTGAAAGATACAACACACAACCAATCACTCACATCAATCAATCACACCAACACAATCAATTGCAACAACGAACAACTACACATACACAACACACTAAACCATCACACGATCAGAAGTCACACCGTATTCTTCAACAAATGATTGTTTGCAATTACAGATACAAAGACAAATATATGATTTGCATGGTTCAATAGTGCCAACACCAGATGAACCCCATCAATTTCTGCAAATATATTTCATTTCGTCGATGGTGGATCAGCTGAATGTGCGGTGCAATATACAGGGAACACAACAGTTAAAGAGACGAATTATTGAACAGTTGCAAGCATTTTTTCACGCTAATAACGCTGTGGTTAATATGTTCAAAACAGCATTGGAACGAATGCCATCGGATACGCACAAATTTGTCATAGGAGCGGATCGTACCCCAAGAGGTGAACATGTGCGAAGATTCAATGCACCCAGCGTTGATGATGTTGCTGCAATTATTGTTGGCGATCCAACTAAATCACGAGACATTGTCGTTCAGCGAAGAAGCAATATTATGCATCGTGTAAACGAGACACATCGTTTGTACAATGCGTTACAAACAAAAAAAAAATAATTTTTCTTCATCACTTAATCCCCAAACGAAATGTTACAAAAAATGAAGCCATCTGGTGGCGAAACGGAGTTCGCCAGGTTTGCTAGTTTTCCTTATAGTTAAATATCGTTACGAATATTTAATAGACGTGTTGCTAGTGTTAACAAGAAAAAACAGTTAAAAGTGTCATGTCATGTTGAATTGCCCCTTTTCATATTTTTATTCAATTTAATAACAGTAAGGTAAAACCTTAATATAAATATTGTACAGTATATTCTAGTATACAGTACATTATAAATTTATGTTTTTCCTTTAATATATACACAAACACTTGTGTATGCTTTAAGGAAAATGTATGTACAATCCAAAAAGAAACATTTACTTTGGGTTAAATAACCTATTTTGATAAGATTTAGATTTATCTAGATTATAAACAAATGTGTGATATTCATAAAATGTATTCATCGAACTGTAGGTCGTATAGTGTAAAGACTGCCTGACTTACGCAATTATTATTTTTCAGGTGTGTTAGGCCTACGCGATATCCAGCTGAACGTTCCTGAAGCCGTAGGCGTAGGATCAAGTGCGACACTTGGATGCCGCTGGGCGCTGGATGTGGGTGAGGCATTGTATACCGTCAAGTGGTACCACGGCGCACAGGAGTTTTTCCGTTTCGTTCCGAAGGAACTGCCCAACACTCGAGTATTTTCTCAAACAGGAATCAGCGTCGACGTGAGTCCATAGTATATCAATTGTATATTCTCAAAGCATTACTTATGTAAATCGTAATATACCTCATTTCTCCTAAATAGATTACAAATCGAATTAAATTGATCAGTCACAGTGTTCTAATCAAGTCAAATAACAGTTCAAATGGATTACTCAATCAATACTACTCAGACAAAGGAAAGATTACAATAAAAAGATTGAGTCATGGTTCGTTACTACGGACGATGAGTACGCAGACTTTATTTTAAGAAAATGAAAGTTTTTTTTCATAAAACCCAACAAGAAACATTAGCCACAATTAAAACGCCCACTTAGAGCGACAAACTAAGTAAAACGCTTGTAAGGAATGAGTTTGTGCTTTTTTATTAACCGCTCGGCGTAAATTCAGAAATAAAAAGAAACAATCTTTCTTGTGGAAATGGCTTACTTACGGCAAGACTATAAACAATGTCATAACCGTGATTATATATGGGTCAACGGCTTTGCGACATCTTGATACTTCATTTAACTTCGTAAGAGGGTTGAAAAAACACTTAAGGATTTCGACGAGAGCTACGTTAAGCCGTTAACTCTTGGCACGTAGCCACATTTAAATTATAACGTAGTACAGACACATTCAATCCCTTTGAAAGTAAAAAGTACAACCAAACTCTTGCATTGGAGTTTCACCGAACATTAGGCACAACTTACACACTCGGCTTTGATACGATGTAACCCTTAAAATTTGGGTCAGACGTCTGCTGAACGCGGGACAGGCGGTGTGATATAGTTTACTGATTTCTCAATGTGGACCAACTTTCTTAACATGAATCGAGACTTTTAGTTTAATGTGAAGAGCTAGCAACTGCGTAAGGTATAAGAAATGCACACCGTGCCTTGTTATGGAATTACACATTAATTCATATTTAAATCAAGTATTTTTATCAATATCAGTCAACCATATTTCAGAGACCAATATCAGGGACTATTTAGGGATTCAGACACCAGATTTCTGAATTAATATGCTTGCGACAAAAAGTGCTCATTTGGCTGCTGTTTTCAAACATATTTCTCGATTATTATCAAAAATAATATTATTCACAACTATTAAAACACGTGTAATCTTAGTGTTAAAACATGTATATATACTGAACACATACGATTGAGTACCTACCTTTCATCTGCGTTTACTTTTGCTTGCATTATGTATTCATAAGCAAGTTAAGTTTTACTTATGTACATGAAAGGACTAATAAGATTCAAGCGAAGAGTGTTGTGTATGTTTAAAAGCTTCACGAAATGAGGAAATCGAAGTCTCGAAACTTTGTTAGGAAAGTATCACAGGTTTCTAAAACATTTTCTTCGCTACCCTCTTATCGCAAGCTTATTTCATAACATCATATTCGTATCAGTGAGCACTCACCTTCTTTTGCCGTATTGTAGTATCATGAGATGAAATATACTGATTGTAGTACCTATTTGGTTTAAGATTGCGTTGATTGTGTTTATTTTAGCACTTTCCTCGTTCCGTATGTTTGTTTTTTATGTATTTTATTTTGTTTGACATTATCTTAGGTGAGTATGTTACAACATTGTTTACATTCTTTTTTTTACTGGATAATATTCAGGTCAATACACATAAAAATAATTATATGGTATACTAATTCCTACATTCTGATCTATGGAAGGTGTCAAATCGTTTCTAAATTTAACAAAAAATTCTAGTATCTAGAGGAGCAAGGAGAATGTAGGTACTTGTGTGTGTGTACATGTGAAATTAGACATGCGTAAACATTGACAGCCTTTAAGAGACTGGTAAAGGATTATTACCTTTGAGATATCAATGTTACATAGTTAACTTTGCTCCGCATAACTCCCGCACAACTTCCGCATATACTCCCGCATATACTCTTCTGCAGAAATATTTGTACCTGGAAAATATATAAATACAATGCACTTAGATATCAAGTTCAATACTGAAGTTGGTGCCAGCCCTTATTAAAGTTTTGGCATAAATATTTAAAATAAGGTACGATTAAATAATGCTTTGTCTCCTTAGGTGTCGAGATCTGGCGCACAGCAAGTTGTACTGAGGGGTATGACCCGTGGTCTCAGTGGTCGCTACCGTTGCGAGGTTTCTGCTGACGCACCGTTCTTCCATACGGTCTACAAGAGCGCCTATATGAGAGTTGTTGGTTAGTATACTTTAGTAACTTTAATTTCTATCATCACTGTGTTCATTCACTTACTGGCGCTTTCAAACTCTGAATCTTAGCTCTTTAACTTGTAACCTTAGAAATATTATTTTAAAGTATTGAGTTGTTACGTTCATATCCTAAGTACAAAATAATTGACAATAAATTTTATAAAATTAAAATTTTTCTTAGTAATTTTACAAAAAATTAAAAAAGAAATAAACTTGTGATTTATTTTCTTCTTTTGACTCTTTAACTTCTTACTGTTACATGACATATATCGTAAAATAAAATACTATTCACTTTGTGATGAGATTTTTTGTTACCAAAAACTTTTTTTCACAAATACTAAACGGATATTTCTCTCGTAAACTCATAGAAGACGTTTTGCGAACTAGAACATATTTTTCAAATAGTTAACAGAAAAATAAAATGACTGGGTTTGTTAAGTATGATTTATGATTAAAAAGAAGGTAGATCTTGTTCAGGAATTCTGATACACTGAACCTTGTGTAAAATCGAATATATCCAGAATAGTTTATGATGGTTATGAGAAAAATGTTGCCTGAGAAAATAGACGAATTGGATTGCAAATAGTGTATCTCATCTTTTTTTGCTTGTAATTGATATTGAACAAAACAGTAACTTTACATAAAACTTTTGATCGATCTTCGTATTCTCTTGTGTACGTTACCTGTATCTTAAAATATAACCGTTCGTCTTTCGAAAAACTAAAACTGTTTTCGAGACATGAAAAAGAATTAATGAAACTTTAAATTATCTATTGAAGTACTGTTACTTCAATGACAAATAAGTCTGTACAATAATTCATTAAAGTACTGTGACTTCACTGCCAAGTAAGCCTTTAAAGTACAGTCACTTCAATAAATGATTTTAGAAACTTACATATATCAAATTAGACTATAGTTTTGTTCCGTAGAAAACAAAAACAGGTAGAAGTTTTATTCAGTACTGAAATATTGAAATTTTTACATGAAAATCGTTTCTTGTATCGCAAGTTCACAAGTCTTGTCACAAAGAAAGTCCATTGAAAAGAGGAAGTCAGTGTAGCGACATAAAACTGAGTTACAGATATTTCACATGGGAATAAAATATATGAATGATTAATAAAATATATTATGATTTAATTCATTGCAAAATGTACTATTTATGTACATATACTCGATATTGGCCTTGGTCAAAACTACTCCGTGCGATTTGGAGGCGAAATTGCCGATCCCCACCTGACGAGGTACGTGAGTGGTGTGAACGGCCTCAGACGATGGAAGAGTGGTTCGTGAACAGACCTCTGTGGAATACCGCACGACATGAGTCTACAGTCGGAATGACCAACGGGTCACTACGGTTCCACGTACTGGCTCTGTAGTTTGCTGCCGTTGAGGTTCTCCAGTCGCCAATCATCGAGTGGGCAAGGTGGTAGCATGAGATCCTTTGCTTTCCACACGGTTGCTTCATAAATTATCAGCACTTAGTCGCTAGGAGGGAATTAAGTCTCACCTGTCACCACTGCTAAACTTAAGTGAGGACTCAGCTCAGCACACGGTGGTAGTTTGTGCTGCCTGGGCGACACAACGTGGAGCCATCACTGTAGTTATTGAAAGAGATCTCTCGCTGTCGGCCGTCATACGCTACATCACAGGTAGCAACAGCTATTTTACCGCGGTCGCAGTCTTTTGTGAAGACGTCATTTCGCAGAAAGAGGCAGCGTAGAATAAATTCAGAATATGACGCGTTTACCACACCTCACGCCGCCCTGAGTTTGACCGCGGGTGACAGAACGAATTTTCCTCTGCATTAACTGCAGTAACCAGTCGTGAGGAGGTGACGTCTGCGTGTGCCACACATTACTTAAATAGAGAGTTTACTCGTAAATGGTGTCCACGTCAGTGCGGGCGGGCGCTTGAAAGGGTCCAGATGGCTTAATAACTGCAGTTCCCAGATTCTTCATATTCCAGACGCAGAGTGGCACACCGTTTGGTTTTAGTCGGTCCAATTTCGACAAAGTACCCCGCCTCAAACATCAGTAAGGTGACAGTCTGTCTGGGGTTTCGATACATTCTAAAAAAAAGATATGCCAGATGAGATATAATATGTGTTTCTTACAATATCTTCAGATAAAATTTAGCGTGTTGTTCGATATGGTGCACCGAAATATGACCCATGAAAACCACCGTCACTAACTAGTAAGTTGAACACACTAGAGAAGCCTTAAAATAATTACAATACTGTTTTTATATCATATCTAGGTCTATTCAGAAAAATATAGTGTTTTTGTTTCTTTTGGGTATATTTTGTCAAGGTTAATCATAAAAAGATGGCAGCAGATCGGGCAGATCGGCAGACAAAATTGACAGGCATCACTGTCACACAGTTACATACTATATAAATGAATAATGAACGATCATTCACAGTTAATTCTTCATATAACTCCATTTACTTGATATTTTAAGAATCTTTTACATGACATATTAACGCTTTGTGTTATTGAGAAACATCTTCCTTGTCACGCCAATCTTGTCGCTTGCTAACCTGGACACTTGCTGTATATTCCGAAATTCCTTATTGAAACCCACACAGTGTAAACAGTTTTATACCTAGGGTTACAATTTGATATTTTATTAAAGGCTTTTGACCCAACTTTTTAATTGAGTTTGTCGTTGGTAAAGGTTATATTCAATTTAATTTATTTTACCCATATATCGCTTGCCTGTGAACTACAGTGAACCAAATACCCAGCGTGTGACAAAAATGGACATTTTATTCGTAGATTGAGTTTAGTGATCGTAATAGAAAAAGTAGATACAAACATTTTTATCACATAAGAGGAAAAGTTTTGTGTGAATGAGAATAACAGGAGCCTTGTAAGATTATTATATCTGAGGAACTGCGGTTATTTCTGTACTAGATATGCCAAATTAGATAAGTGTTTCATAAAATACCCTTAAATCAAATATACCGTGTTATTTGATATAGTTCACCGAAGTATAATCCACGAAAACCACTATTACTAACTAGTAAGTTGAACACTTCAGAGTAGGCTTAAAAAGGTTATACTGTTTTACGTCACATCTAGATCTATTGACCTGCCTTACTTACCTGCCGACCGTGCTTCACAATACTGAATAATAATTTTAAGTTGAAATACCCCTAGCCGATTTCCACTACGGCGGCCTGTCTCAACGGAGACCTTTCAACTACGCATGATACACAAGTGCACAAGTGTGTGCGCAAACACACAACTCGGTTCCCACACTTTCACAATCCGAAGGAACGGTTATTTGACACGACCGGGGAGAGATCAAGCCAATCAGACCAGGCCACCTGATCTTTCAAACTATGGGTTATGATTAATCATTTCTATAATCAACAAAAACTCAGTAATATTTTTATAGCCCGACCCGGGCATCGGAACTAAAACCTCTTGATCGGCAGTCGTATACACTAACCGCTAGACTAACGAGACAATTTACGGTACTCTTTAGCTATTTAGCCTTTTTAGATATACTATAAGATATTTTGTCCGTATTGGGACAGATTAAGAACACAGAGTGTCACCACCCGTATTGTCTCATGGGTACCGTAAAAGATGGCTAAAGGAGTAAATTACGCAATAAAACATAACCACAAAAAAAACGAGCCAGCGTCGTATAGTAGGTCAAAACCTCCTGTCTAAGGAGAGGTCTATATTCAGCGATGGCCTGTCAAAGGCTGTTGGTGTGACTCGTTTCAGTTATCTAATGTTGGGACCTGAATCTGTAAGAATGGTCAATACGTTCAAATCGAATTGAATTGATAGATCGTTGTCGCTCAGCGACCCCTTCATGCTATACGAGTTTAAACATCTAATGACTCATGGTTTGTTGGGTATTGATATACCTAATACCAATAAAATCTTAAATAAATATGAAGGTCTCCAATAATGTAATATTCAGTTTTCATAATATTCAATATCAAGTTTTTATCGAATCAGCACTATACTGATTTACACCTACAGAATCCACGATATGCGATAGTGCCATACTAGCTGTCGACATAAAAGTAAAACATATACTGACGAAGTAATATCGACTATGATTTACGTTCGAGCTTCCGAATACTACATTGACAATTTTCTTAGCATAATGTTATAAAAATATATTTCGTTCCGAATATATGAAAGTGTCTTACATAGTCGATACACAATTACTTTTATAATTTTTTTTGGCGATTCTTTAGTTATTTCAAATTAGTATCACCGTCATATTCAAATTTAAAAATATCCATTATACATTAAATCACCAAACTACGTATTATTTTACTTTTTAATATTATTTAATTAGGAAGTGTTCATGTTTTAAAATTTTTGAAGGAGAGTTTTAAATCAACAAGTGTTAAATAGAAAACCCTTATTTACCCCACATTATTAATCTTTCTGTGTGTTAGTAATGAACAAACCTCACATTAAGCTAATAAAATACTAAATTATTCGCTGAATTTGCTCTTATTTCTACATATTTTTTTGGATTTTGGCATAAGTTGATTTGAGTTCAAATACTGACTGTCCACTTTAATCTAATTTTATTGATGCAAAGACTTTATCTGTATCCTATAACTATTAACCGTCCTTGGTTTTAAATTGCAAAGACAGCTAAGCATGATGGAGGTGAGCTAGGGCTATGGAAAAAAAAATTAACTGAGTTGACTCCTAAGAGTATAGATATCTAATACAGAGTGGTCCATGAACTAGTTAACATTGCAAAAAATCGTAAAAAAAAATCATTTGATATATTATAAAAATTGTACATTTACAAGAAACTTAATTAGTTAGAATTTATTTTCTAAAAATTGGATCGTCTAAATGACCACCACTTTGACGTTTGCACGTTTCTAAGAGAGCACCGAAATGTGCAAATACTCATCGGCAAAGAGACCGCGAGATTACCGACATCACTTCGTTGATTTTTTCTTTTAGTTGACGTAGTGTATTTCGTTTATTGATGTAGACACGATTCTTCAAATAACTCCATGAAAACAAGGCTGCTGGGGATAGATCTAGACTTCGGGTTGGCCATGGTATGTCGCCTCATCTGGAAAACAGCTTTTCCGGCAACATGTGACATTTGACCACCGGCAGGGACTCATTGGATGTGTGACAAGTGGCTCCATCTTGTTGCAACCATGTGTAACGATTGTAGCCAGCAATTTTCAGTACCACAGGTCCCAAGAACTCCCGTAGCATTTTCACATATTTAGTAGAATTAATAGTAACTGAACAGCCGCGAGAATCTTAAAAAAATTAGGATCCAATGATTCTTTTTTGCTGAAATTGCATCATACAGTTATCTTGGGCGAATGAAGTAGCCTCTCGTGTTTAGTTTTGCGATTTTTACTGGACCAATACCTGCAATTATATTTATTTACGTGTCCGTTGAGATAAAAATGGGCTTCATCATAAAATAAGATATGGTCAAAATTAGCAAAACGTTCTAACATTGTTTCGGAATACGACTTGCGCAAATTTAAATCATTAGGTTTTAGTTCCTGTACTATCTAGATCTTATATGGATGTAAATTTAAATGAAATTTCAGAGTACGGTGTAATGATGTGCGGGATAACCCTTATTCAACCGAGCGTTTGCACGTCGATAAATCTGTATTGCGCCGAACAGAAACGGCAACTTGCTAGACGTTCTCTTCGGTGTGAGAAGTTCGTGGTCTTCCCATTTACTTCACATTTAGCGTAGATCCCATCTCTTCGAACTTCTCACTCATTTCTTTATTAAAGGAGCACTCGGACACTGATTTGAGCCCTGTAAATCATATTCAACGTGAAATAAGCGTCTCACAGTAATAAGCGAACTGTTGTTTAAATAAAATTGTTTCATACAGAAAGCGCACTGCGGTCCCGTGAAAAGATCCACTGCGACAAAATTTTCGAGAAACAAGCTAGTGGTCAGATATCTTCCTGCGCCACGTGCGACATTTGTTTGTGCGGGATGTTAAATTCAAATTTTAAGAAATTCTTGGCCCACCCTGTACTTTTTCTTGCAATCTAATATTGACCTATGATTCAACCTTCTACTAGTGTTTGAAACTTAAGTACTTCATGTTTGATTATCTTTTGTTTGGATTTATAAATTACCTATATAACATAACGATGTTAATGGAAATTAGTCAATCTATACAAAGTATTTCTAACATTTGAAGAAAAATTCAAACTAAAATTCAAGTATGAGTTACTCGGTCTTATCGCTAAAAGCGATTTCTACCAGCAGCTCCTAGACGGATACAATAACTACAGATGTTATAGAATAACTACATGTTTATACATTTATTGGATTTGAATTTGATACTTGATGGATATTAACGTGAGAACTCGTTATACTTTATTGACGTATGGGTTATAATAATACTGAAATATAAACAAATAATACCAACAGATCCACATATTGTAATTTACTATGCAATGTGTATACATGTAATTGCTATACATTCACATATATTAATTACTTACAGCTTAGTACATATATATATAACTCTAATTAGAAACATGTACAACATAAATTATTTTAAAAAGTATAAATCATCAAATTAACTTAACAAAAAAGTTTAAGCTTACACACTAACTAGATTCAAAGATTAGAATTACATTTAATTAAACTTTTAAGGAATGCAACAAAATATAATATTATATTGTATCTTAGTTCATTTTACAGTCGCATAAATAATGTGTACAATTCAGGGGCGCCGCGGCTTCGTGTAATCCTAAATCGTAAATCAGAACTATTGTTGGGCAATAAATGCGAGGAATCGAACACAAGGGATGTTTGATTAAGGTTTATCTTGGTTAATTTACGGTTATTGGGGAGGTTGCTTCACGAATGTGTATCTGTATATTTGTTAGTAGACTCGGGGCTCGAATTCCTTGCTCATTACCCTTTTATATGACTCGCGAGAAGTTAACCTATCATTGTGGTTTGATCAACTCCAGAAAACGTGGAAAACTTTAGTTACCTTTGTTATCTAAAGAACTTAGAATTTATACTTAGCGAAACTTTTTATTCACTCATATAATGCAGTAGGATTCTTTTAATTATTTTATTTTATTCGTACCTCTTCTAAACCTCCTTTCTAAGGAGAGGCCTGTACACAGCAGTGGACTATCAAAGGCTGTTGATGATGAAGATGATGAAATTCCACTATTAAAACGATTCAAGTATCACCTCTCATGTCGCAAATCTATTGAAACGTTTAAGATTTAAGATAAGACAAAGAGAATTCTATACATACCCAATTACAAAATATTAAATATAATACTCGGCACAATCAGGTAAATTTTAATTGTAATTTTGTAATCCTTGAAGAAATGATACAATACTTTTACCTTACAATAAAAATACTAATCGAATAGGTAACCTGATAGAGGTGTCTTTTATTATATCTAAACGACTTGAATATCTCTGAATAGAAAACAAGGATCAGTGTCATTCCTTTTAATGATTGATTTCTATTGCTTTTAATCTACTATTACTGTTACTTAATATACTATAGGTTCACGAAACCGAAATTTACTTTTATAGCCAAAGGATTGCCATAAGATACACTTCCATTGTCAATTACAAAAAAAGTGTCATTTTTCATGTCAAATCCATAATCCTTTTTCAACTAGTGGACATACATTCAGCGCAAAGAAACGAAAAAATTATCAAAGTAGCATTTTGATGTAAGAAATTTCGATTATATGTTTCATTTTCTAAGAATTGTTGTAGTTAATAGACAAGGAAAGAATAAACGCTAACAAAACTCTCCTAAAAGATAAACTACCTACTTTTATTATATTACAAAGAGTTGAAATATATGTTTTACAAGCATATCAGCAAAATAATGTAAATAAATAAATAAATATTTAGGACATTTGATACACAACGTCATCTAGTTTCAAACTAAGCAGAGCTTGTGCTATGATAACTAGACTGACTGATAGAATACTTATACACTTTTTTTATAAATAAATACATATTATACATAGAAAACATCCAAACTTCGAAATAAATATTTGCAGATTATACAAACATTTGTTCCGACCCGGGATTCGAACCCGAGACCTCAAGCACAGCATTTGCATTCACTACCGCTGCGCCACCTAGACAGTTTATTAGGTACAGTTTGTTTTGAATTTCTGGTCTTATGTATTACATAAAATTGCCAGTTACAGCAGTTTCTTCGAACTTTACTTGAACGAAACCGTTAGACTAAAGTTTAGAATTAGAAACTGTGTCATATTGTAGTTAGCCGCTCGCCAGCAGACGCATACCATTATCGATAATGTTGACAAAGTCGATAAAATTATCAATTTCTTGAAACAAACCAACAACACTATCACTCCGTTGCTAGGAGTAATGATGTGTTTGGACTTCATGTAGACATCTATAATGTACTGTGTATCAAACGAATTTATAACGATCTTTTTGACATTTGTTGTGGAATGAGCATGAATTCAATTATTTAACAATTGCACTACTGTCGCTTTAATTACTGTTAGTAATTACGGTCAGCATAAAATGAAAAATAGTACGAATAAATAGCTTTATATAACTGGTGCAAATTATTGAGATTATACTATACTAAACACTCCGAGCTACCACAACGTCAATCAAATTGAAGTTTACAGAGAGCTGGTTATTATAATGTACATACATTTTTTTTTTTTTTTGTTGTCGGGGTCGAAAATCCCTTCGGATCTCCGACTCCTTGGGGAGGCAGGAGCCAGGAGTATGTGGTGTTTCCACTAAAAACCACCCCGGCGGCCGGTCTCAGGCGTCCTTCTCTGAAGGGGACCCGGACCATGTAATTTCAGGTCCCCTCCAGAATCAACGCCGCGCCTAGTCAGACCCTATCCTGGGGACGCCATAAAGGCAACCCCACCTATCAGTCCGGTTGTTATAATTTGTTGCGACCGGATCGCATTTTTGCTACCAGGCCGAAACAAATTATTCTATCGCAGACCGCAGCAACTAATCCGCCACCAGAGGACCCCACTCTCTGGCGACTCGCAGTCCCGTCGACGGCTCATAACGCCGCCGACGTCTTCTTCCTTCGGGATCGTCCCTCTCCCGATTCCGTTCATAACAGTTTCGCAGAAAGAGACCACTGCGGCCCAGCTTTCCTCATCCGCCAGCATGGCAGCAACGATTGCTGGCGGCGATAGGTCTCGTCCTATTTCATCGACTAGGGCTCCGCGTTCAGATGCCCACGCGGGGCAGTCCTCCAGCGTATGCTGGGCGGAGTCCCAGTCGGCTGCGCAGTGGTGATAGTGTGCCGTCTCCTCGCGTCCGATTTTATTCAGATACTCACCGAAGCAACCATGCCCGGTGAGTATCTGCGTCAGTCGGTAGGTGACACGACCTCCCTCCCTACCTACCCAAGCTTCGAGGTTGGGCAGAACGGCACCGACAGCGCGTTGGCGTGCATTTTCTGGCTGTTCTAGCCGCGCGCGCCATTGTGTCAATGCATGTCGGTGGGCGCTCTGCCGCATTTCGAGCTCGTCTTGGTCTTCCCCGCTCTCATCCCGGCGGATAGCGCGAATACGGTCATAGATCCTCGCGTCCATATCGGCCAGGATATCAAAGGGCAGAAAACGTGCCAGGACTGTTGCTGCCTCAGACGAGATGGTGCGGTATCCTCGTACGATCCGAATGGTCGCTACCCGCTGCGCTCGATTGAGCTTAGCTCTGCAGCGGGAGGAGGCCGATAGGCGCTTGGCCCATATCGGTGCTCCGTAGAGGGCCATGGATCGTAGCACCGCACAGTAGAGGCGGCGCACTTCTTCTCGCGGGCCCCCTATGTTAGGCAACAGCCTTTGTAGGGAGCCCGTCACCCCCCGAACTCGTGGGATCATCCGCTCGAAATGCTCCTCGAAGCTCCAGCGACTGTCCAAGGTTAGGCCGAGGTACTTAATGTGTCGACCGACCTCGACCTCCGCTTCTTCCACTCTTATAAACGAGCTGGTAGGAACGACACCTCCGCGTTTCCTGTGCAACCATAGGGCTTCCGTCTTATGAGGTGCAACCCGTAGACCCAAATCGCTGATCTTTTGGACGACACAGGTCACCCCTAACTCGGCGAGCTCCAGGACTTCTTGGAAGCCATACCCCTTAGCCAGTACTAGAGTGTCGTCCGCGTAGCAGACGACACTCACTCCAAGAGGTAGACTGGTCCTCAGGACCGCATCATACGCGAGATTCCACAAAAGGGGTCCTAAGACCGACCCCTGGAGAACCCCACATGTGGCCTTTGAAGTTCTTCACCGTCCCGACCTACATAGGATATGGACCTATGACAGTGGAGGCCATTTTCGACCCCTGCCCAGAATATAGCGGCAGTGCCGTCAAACGACCCGAACCACCGAGGGTGATCCGGGACACAGTACGGCTCCGCCATCACCGCTAGGGCAACCGACCGCTCAGCGAGTATCTGCATCAGCAGATCTTGCGCTGCGCGGCAATGATTGAGGTTACCCTGCAAAACTTTCTGTCCAACACCCGTAGGTCACCTGCCCTACAAGGACGCGCAATGATAGCGTCCGTGCTGGACAGTACCTCCCGTAGGCGTGCTGCCAATTTGTCCACCAGAGCGGCGCTACCTTCACCGGGGATCTGCAAAATGAGGGCCCCGGTCATCGCTCGTTTGGTACGGAGCCCGCCTGCGATGCCGAGATCACCCAGATTAATGTTAGCCTTTGCGGCCTCCATTAACGTAGCTATCCTCGTCTCAGAGCCAGGAGGTACGGAGATAGTGACAGCCGCAGCTGCGGGAAGCCGTGGCACAACCCTCTTAGGTTGGGGCTTCCCCTTTGACTGGCTCGTGGTTGCTGCCTGTTTTGCGGCCTTGGCTTTGGTCTTTCGACCAAGAACCATGGCCCAAGTTTCATCTATCGACGTGGCCACAATTTGCTGCTGCCCCGTGGATTGATGTGTCGCTAGAGGTTGTGGGGTATTCCATTTTCGTCTCCTCCTCTTTTTCTTCTGTTTAGTTGGCGGCGGATAGTTGACCTCCACCGCCCTTGCACCCGTGGCCTCATTTGCGCGAATTAAAGGAGAGTGACTCTCTTGGCGTTGCTCCCCTAGCATTTTAGCCCGGACTTCGGCCAACACACGATCCAGTGTGACCGCATATTGATCTCGGTCCGGTATTGGCCTCAGCACGGACCGGCTTGCTGCTTCGCTACTTACCTTAGAGGGCGTGGCCCTGTCTGTCCCCTCTTTGGACTGTGCCGGGTTATTTTGGAGGAGTTTTTGGCCCCCACGGCGGAGTTTCTCCATCTCCTTTAGTAGGGAGGCTATCTGGGAGCGGAGTGTTTTGTTCTCTCGCTCTAATCTCCCTACTGTATCTGTCAGGATCGATGTGTTCGTTCTCATAAGGAGTTCTGACACAGCGGCCCTGATGGTCGTCATAGCCTCTTTGGCGACAGTTCTTTTGCCGCCTTTGGCTCCCTTCAGTCCCGCGAAAGCCTTCTCGACTGCCGACAGCGACTCCCGGATTTTGGTATCTGTGCCGTTAGTGGATTGCCCTTTCAGCTCTGCTGCTGCTTTTTCGCGGCACTGCTCTTCTTCTGAGGGGATCAGAGGAGTGGATGAACCAACTGCACCTGCACGTTCCGTCTCCGTCTCCGTCCCCGATTTACTCCTACCGCCATTTGCTGCACCCCGTCTAGACCGCGCAACCTTAGTACGTCGATTCTCTTCCGCTGGACCCTTCGGCTTCCGCTTGCGGACTTGGGATGACCGCGTGGAGACAGAGTAGAACGATGAGGCATCGCTATTCCCTGAATCCTCACGCTGCCACTCCATTTCTTGCTCATGCTCTGTAGTTGTGCGCTCGGTTGTTGGCGCCCGCCTACTTCTTCTGCCTCGTTCGCCTGACTGGGCTCGGGATGACGCCGAACTCGGCGTTTTGGGTCGCACAAAACTGGGCGTGTGCGCCCCAATCATTGTGCCCGGACTCGGACACCGATCTGCACGTATCTGTGCCCCCCCAGAGTACAGTGGGTTGAACACTCCGGTATCAACCGGAGTGCTGAGGGATTCTCCGACCGCGGCGCGGTCGGTACCCTCCTGAGGTACTAAGTTTTTATAGGTCGAGTGCATTCTGTTGTTTGCTCTTTAACATGAGCTTACGTCGTGTTGCTCTAGCGACTGGGATACCCCCCCCCAGCGGTTAACCTCTTCACCGGGCTTCCTCAACTTGGGTTAGGAGTAATTTTTTATAGAGGTTTTCTTCCTCGCGAACTTCTCCACCCTTCCTCCCGTTGGAGAAGTCCCCCGCTCCCGATATCTCGGCGTCTACGGGTTGGGCCGATCGGTTGCCGGAGTTCGGCAGCGACTACCGTCAGCTACTCCACGCAGAGTTTCCGACGGCGATCCCGTCGCCCCTATGAGACGTCGTCCTCCGACATAGCCTTCACATGTGCCCTCTGCGTAACAGAGGGACACCCGTAGGCACTTTTGGACATATGGTCTGAGCCATCCTATCCGTGTGGTTTTTTATAGAGGTTTTCTTGGCCAGTCTCCTACAAAGGTTAAAGGCCCCCGCTCCCAATAAGTTGGCGTTTGCGGGTCGGGCCGTCCGGTTGCTGGTATTCAGCATTGACCACCGTCAGTCATTCCGATCAGTGTGAGAACTTTAACGGTGGTCACGTTGCCCCTCTCGTGGCCGTCGAGCCACTCTTCCCATGCCAGGAACCACATTAGCCGCGCCAGTAATATGAGATCGCGTGTACCACCTTCCGCGTGCAACTGGTGGTCGTTGCATTGGACGCCGTGGTTTGGTCTTTGGAAGGCATTATGTACATACCTACATAAAGCACAGTTTAACTGGAAAGTCTCCTTACTGTAATTTTAACATGGATTTTGGTGGCAAGACAGTAAGTAGATACTGTAAATTTAATAAGATTTAAGATTCGTAATCTTCTATTTTTTTTTATTTTAAGAGCCTGCCAAAGTGACTCTACTCTGCCTAATGGAAAGCATAAATAGAATCCAAGAGTCGTAGTCACCACACTCATTGCGAATGCATACAAGGCAGTATTGTGACCCATACTATGTCAGCCTACTAAAATGCTTTTTCTCGTCTCGCTGTAGGACGTAAAAGGCAGATAGTCATCGTGGCATTGTATTGCACATACTTACCACGACAACTGTCATCCCTGCATCAATAAGAAAATAGAACAGAATAGAGGCCACTTTTGATTCTAATACGAAAGTTACGAGTATAGGAGGTACCGCCTAGTGACAAATGTAGCTTACATAGAAGTACATCAATTATCATCAGCAAAGAATATGTTACCGTATCCGCTTTATTTCGTATTGCTTAACAAAATCCTTCTAGTCTATGATAATATCTTCTTGAAATTTAATGTCTTCTGAAATATTGCTATTTATTTTAACATAATTTTAACATAACGCTATTACAGCATACGTTAAAAAAAAGAAAATTAACTAATTAAAAACAGATTCACAAATGGAATGATAAACCTAATTCTCAAACGCAACTGAACGACCTCGAAATTACATCATTTATTACCTTAATAACCCTCCAGGAACGTGTAAGTTACAATTCTTCTTTTTTACTTCCAACAACTCAAACAATACCCGAATATAGTTGTCTATGTTGTGTTTTTTTCATTGATTATTAAGATATCCTTAGTTCTTAATCCTTTAATGATCATTTTAAATCCTTTTGCTTTTGAACTCGAAGTCGTATGTTTAGATCACATATATGTTTCATAATCAACGTATAAAGCGTAAATTGAAACACAATTGAGCTAACTATTCTCAACGGACCATTCCCAGGGCAATAATTGTACAGAATACATTTCTAGGTAGCGCGAGCTTGCATAAATAAACCATACGGGGGTACAATGCTGCTGACAAGTGAGAGTACGCAATACACGGAGTACTGAAGGTGCATTTCCAATGCATTCATAAGTATCTAGGAAATGTGCCCACAATACTGACGGATTAATACTGTTATTGTGAGTTTAATACGGTTTTTCATCCGTACGTATCGATACTAGATGCTGCCTTTAATTAGTGTACCGTACGATAATTAAAGGCAACGTTAGTAATTTGTGTGATTAATAGCGGCAGTTGGCTATTATTTTGAATGTTCCTATTTGTGGTTTATTTAAGGTATTTTTATTTTGAACTTTATTGGGAGATATTTTATATTGAATAAACTGATCTTTTTTAACTTAACTGTTGTGGTCAGTGACCGCTTGTAATATGCACGTTTGTCAAGTTTCAAAAGTTACATAAAAGACATATTTTCAAATTAATAACAGTGAAACATACTAATTATATATATACATAAGTTTCATCGCTAAATTTTCTTCCATCCTCTAAAGAATAAATAAAGAAAAAAAGAAGAAAAAATAAAGAAACACAGAGATATATTTCTTCATTCTTAACAGTACATTTGTTTTTTGGCATGCGCAATAGACATCTCTATATTTTCCAATAGTAAAACTATTACAGACTGCAGTCTTTTCCATTCAAATTCTATTCCATGAAGGTACTTTCTTAATAAAATCACGACCATTACTTAATATTTCGTCATATTTTAAGTCCTTTGTAAGTCTTTTTACAGTTGGTAGTTTTTTCTTATAAGCGTAGTAACAGTGAATTTTACTTCTGACAGTGCCAGTAATGTAAAAAATTAGTATTAACAGACATCGGTCACTTTTTGGAAATATTTTCACAAGATGTTGCATTTTCAGGGAATGACTAGTTTTCCCTGCTGCATTTGAATCTTTTTTACGTAGCAACACGAAGGATTTGTACTGTCATGAACCAAATGAATATCTCCCTCGTATTCTGACCATAATTTGCTAAATGCTTTAAAACAACTATTTTTAATTTATGTAATAAACAAATCGGCTGTCCACGTTCAGGCCAAGATTTTTCGGTGTCTTTTATGTGTAGGACAAACATGACAAAAGGTCTGCTTTGCCTAGCCTGCCCGGTCGTTGTAAGTAACTTGGTTGGTAAAAGTCTTTGCCTTGTTGACCGATGACTGACTTTGATGACTGTCTTTTATATTTAAATAGAGGTATAGATGATACCTTCGGTAAAATTGACCGCCTCTATAATTGGACCTCATTTTTTTTTGGTTGGTGATTTAATTACGCCTTCTAAATTTTTGAAAATTGACTTAGCGACTTTTTTTTACCGTCAACATGGAAACAGTAGTGGCATCTAATATTGCTGTGTAATATTGATATCTATGCCCAATAGTGAAATATTAACTAAATTACTCATATGTATATCGACGAATTATATTCTTAAATCTATGCAACATTCAAAGGTTTGGCTGGAAAGAATTGCCTGTGGTGTTACGTCCGCCTTCATATCACGCATTGACAGTTTTTAATAGACCACTGCTGGACATAATGGAATAAAATAGACCGCCATAATTATGTTGTTAACTTTTTGTGCGGTACAGTCGGTCAGTACTGTGACTCCATGCATGTGTACGTGTAGTTTTTAGCCTTAGTTTTTTGGTATTAGCGACTCCCTTTTGCTTATCGTGATAATATGCGTTGACCCGTGTTGAAGTGAATTTTTCATGTATCGTGATAGTCGCTACGTCAAACTTAGTGACCACTTTACAGTAGTCGGTTTACGACTAGGATGATCAGTTTACGATACACTGTTTTTTTTTTGACATGGCGTCTATATATTATCCATGTTGCAAAATAATAACGTGAATACCGATGTTAATCGGAAATGACACACGCAGCCTCATTTTTACGTTAGTCACTACCGGCGGACAGCGACACACTAACTGATTATTTGAGCGTACCAACGCCCCATGCCCCGTAAACCATCGAGAGTGTAAAGCATTTGGCGGTTCGTCAATGGTTTAGTTGCGGTCAACACTTGTTTTCGTGTTATGCTAAACAGCTTAATGCCACAGAAAATAAATATTGGAATACTATTATATTTACAAGGTTCAATGCTTATTCATTGGATTTTAACATAAAACTTTTTATTCACGTTTCTAAAATCTAGTACATTGATTACAAATGGAAATTATATATTTATATTATTCAATTTTTATAGGATACACTTTGGAGAGTGTTCGAAGGCGTCGAACTCTTGTCGAACTAATTGAGCCATCTCCATTTCTTTACCGGACTATTAGGCGTAGGCAAAAGTTTCATCCATACGTTGTTGACATACCCAAAAGTTGAACTAAACGGTTTGACAGATCGTTTTTGGTGAGAGTCGCCAAGATTTGGAACGACCTGCTTGGGTCTATTTTTCCTGATGAGTTGAATTCTGGAGCCTTTAAGAGTAGAGTGAATGGATTCTTCTGGATGAACGTGTGCCACCTTCGTCTTCATCCACACTTTCCACCAGGTGAGATGGAAGACAAACGAAATTCATTTGAAAATGGCTAGGACAGGACGTATATTTGGACGTAAACCACAAGAAAAAAATGGACAAAACATTTAAATTTTACTGTTTTATTGAAATTAATTACGAAATCACAAAATATAGAAAACTTAATCAAAATTTAAAAATAAAATCTGCAATGACAAAAATCGATTTCATGTAATGTGTCTGAATTCTTAGTACTCGAATGTGAATAAACCATCAAAACTAATATTATTATTTTAAAAGACAACTCCCGCTTTATATATATTTCCTGTGCGGCCAGGGACTTAAAAAACCTGCATAAAAGAATACAAAGAACACTCCGACTCAGAACAATTTGCAAATTGTGTAACCAAGTGTCACAGTAGAACACATACACCACACAAAGTGCAGCAGAAAACGGCGCGGCAACCGCTAATAGAACTACGGCATCCATACAGTCAATGTATATCTGCATGAAAAGCAAGCGACAAAAGTTTCGCAATTACTTAGTTAAATCAATTCAATAAGAATTACATTTCTTTAATCTTTCTACGGTTGACAACTTTGGCGAGACAGGTAATCCTAGTAACTGTTAACTGATGACAGCACTGGACAAGCTGCATTGCTTTTCATATTATAAGTGACTAATCGACGGGCCTACCTATTTTGAATTATTTGATTTTGTACTTTAGAAAAACGACTACGCCTATCGATCTGATATCGTGAACATGGATCGTAACTAGATACCTGGATAGCCAAATAGCCAAATGTCACTAAATTTTCAGCGAAGTCATAGTATTTTATTTATTTTATTATCAAAGAATTTCTCAAAAAATATAAACTTTATACACTCTAACACGCTAATAAAGCTCAGCAAAAGTATCATTGAGTTAACACCATGGCTCAGAAAACTGGGAAATCGTCGTAAATCTTTCTCTTTTGATGATATTACATCCTACCTTTATAGATTGGTAAATATTCAAATACTAAATGAAACGATTTTTAAGAGCGAACTGTTTGTACATCAAAGTAAGCCTGCTTTTAAAAAAAGTCTTGAAGAATTAAATAAACACTAAAATACACCCACGGCGGCCAAATTAAACGAGGTGCTGGAAAACTCCCAGCGTTCCCATTAAGTATAATTGGCAAAAAGCGACACAACAGGAATGTAAACACTTAAAACTTTACTCAGCGCGGAGTTCCACCGTTTCCTCGTAATAGAGGGCGCTGCTGGCAAACAAAAGCACGCCGAGTTTTAGTTTGAGCCGCCATTTTGTCTGTTTGGCGTTTTAACCGCATTCTATGAAATTTGTGAGCTGAATGGAACTGGCGCGTATGGAAGATGAATATGTAACGTTGATGCCAACACACATTGAAACCCGTGCAGTCTCGACCGTATTAATTTATTACTCTTCTATTTCTATTCCTTAACTTAACTACAGTCTTTGTTAGTAGCTTCGACAGAAACGCATTTTTAATTTACTAATTGACATGCTAATCTAATTAATCTGTTGTATCTTGTATTTAGTGTTCTTAGGATACACACAAGCAGATATTACAACTGCATCCAGCTAGTGTACTCAATCTGCACTGAATCTCATAATTAAACAAATCACTAGCATCTGTAAAGTAGTAGTAGGAAAACATCTCCCACTGTAATGTTTTATTTCACTATCTCATTGAACTCTTGACGTTTTTCCTAGTAAGCTTGGTTTGTTTTGCTATTTTGTTTATTTTTGAATAAATCCTAAATTCACTAGCCTAGACAACATTATATTACTTTTTTTTAATAAAAACCTACCAAAGGGACTCTATTCTGCCTGATGGAAAGCATGAATTGAATGGTGGTCGCCATACTCACTGCGAATGAAGACAGTGCAGTATGGCGATCCATACTATGGCGGTCTAGTGAGATGCGTTTTGCTTATTGGATAAAAACACGAAAATTATCACAACAAATATAAATGATTATTTTGTACGAATACTTTTTGAAAATAGGTGTCACAAAGTTTATCACTACTATTAACAAAACTATTATCAAAAACGAGCTAGTCATTTAATTTCTCATTATTAATATACATTAAAGTACAAGAAACTCCTCGAGATTATTACTTATCTCATACTTATACGATTCACCCAAGTCCATCAAGTTTTATCTGTAAAAGATCGCAGTCTACAATATATCTGCCTTTTATACTGTGTCTTTGTATATTTCGTTATAGTATATAGTATATTTGATTATACTTTTATGTGTGCCATGAAGAATATCTACCGAAGAATGATGACTTTGACTATTGAATCATAAATACAGATAAAATTAACCGTAAGGAAAATACTGTCTTTTATATTGTTATAAACATAACTTACTGTCCCAAAACGTCAATTATGACGATAAGACAAAGGGCCACATTTAGCCGAGACATGACTATTTAATATTGTATATACCTGCCATTACTGACATAATCAAAAACATTTCGTTTTCATATATTGTTATGAAAAACTTAAACTATAAAATGTAAGTACAAGTAATATCTATAATAAGTAAAATATAATTATTTTTTCCACTCAAAAATAGTTTCTAACTAGTTCACTGTGTTATTACTTTGTGTATTTTAATTGGAATGACTTAACCTTATCGTATGATATTCTGGTATGTTCGGAGTATTAATTAACGTAATTAAAATGTACCAGAGCGAGTAATGAGATTTAGTGGCTCCCACCACAACGAATTAAAACTTGTTTAAGCTCAAGATTGCGTGTTCTATTTTTCAATTTATACTGGGCTAACTAAGCAGTCTTTGTAGGAAAAAACTTTCACTTTAAACACTAATGGATTGTTACTTAGTAACTGTAGAACCAATATAAGGGCCAACATACTAAAGTATGGTAATTTAAGATAAACAAAAATTTAGCATCAACAAATATTCTCTTTATCTAATATCAGTTGTAAACATCTGATGTTCCTTCTTAAAAAATATCAGATCGTGCGAAAGAAAATTTCATGAAAAGGATTTCTCAAAAAATATAAACTTTTGTCAATTACTTATCAGTTGAAAACTAAAACAGATGACTGGCAAGAATTAAAAGTTAGGTGTTAATCAAAATGCACCACAAGTGGAGATTGAAGCAAATTGAGGGCACATAGTGGCAATGTAAACGTTTAGAGACATTGCTACAATTTAAACAGTGGATCAGAGATTTTTCTGTGCATTTTGTTATTTTTTTGTTTAAAAATAAATTTTATTATTGTAACATTGTAAATGTGGAGATTTCAAAGACTTTTTAAAGTCAGAGCAATAAAATACGAAAATGTTTGTACCATTCTTTAAAATCTGCGCTCTACTGCATTGTTAGTAAAATTGAATTTCAAGAAGGTAAAGAAATGATTGGAAAATATAGTTTGTAAAAGTTGTTCTTATTAATTTTACCGCACAATACTTTAATTCGATCGCTCGCTCGATTCCGCTCCAATATTCTGTTTCATGTTTCTCACTGCAATCGAAGGTTTGTAAAAGTGTCCGCTGCATAACTTACTGAACTTCTCTTTGCCATTTCTGTAACACCGAGAGGAAAAATAGTAATCGCACTTACTATTAATCGTTATTTATATTTTTATCAAACATCTTTTCGATCAAACTGTTAACTTCGATTTAATGAATAATTGCATCTATTTTTCATTTTCTGCTTTAGGTGTTATCAATTGTGAATGAAGTTTTTTGTCAAATTCATAATAAGAACAACATTAATTATTTTAGTAAAACAAAATTTTAATCGTGTAATTCTTTTGTAGAAATAATATAAAAAGTAGCTAATGAAACAAAATAGATAAATTTTAATTACATTATATAATTAAAAATTAAATATTGAAATGTTTTTACAGAAAAAAAAACATTTATTAATTAAATATATAATGTGGCGACATATGCCATGGGAATAAATCACCATACCTACAGTCTTGTATTAAATGTTACACATCAAAAACTTCTCTTCATCTATTTTTTTAAGCTAGAAATATCAATGTCTTCTTTATCAGTTCATAAGTTTTGTTCATACAGAATTTCATCTGTTATTTATTTTTGAATTTTCATTCCCAGGACCTATTTTATTGTTGTAAAATGAATTTTATTACTATTATACCTTAAACAATAGTATCTGACTATAACATTTTCTAAAGAATAAACAATAAAGACTTGATAACCTTTATAGATTATGTTTCTTAGTATAAGCTGATTTACACAATTTTACAAAGAGACGTATCGATTTGTAAATCTTTAACGCTTTGTACCATTCCTTAGTACATAGAGAATAACGTATGTCTACCGATATGTTTGAAAAATTTCAATTGTGGTGCGACGACCTAAATTTGTGCTATTAGAGCTATTGCATGCAGTATTGTTTATAATATATTACATAAAAATTAAGTCACAAATATTATACAAATAATTATTCTAACCTATAATCCTTATTCACTGGATAATTAATTTATCGGGGTGAAATTTTATATAATTAACTTTAAAAAAATCAAACAAGCATATTAATAGTATATTTCTAGGTATTGAACTTATTTGTACAAAAGTCAAAAGACCAACAGGAGAAAAGTTATCCAAAGCTAGATTCCTTGTATTTGAACTCTGGACGAAATGTACAACCATTAATGGTGTTTGCTAATTATTATATAAGAAATTTGATTCATGAAGACATTGCTTTTTACATTCTCGTAAATAATACATTGCGTGAAAACATACAAACATACAAACTTGCCACAACACAAGCCACGAGTTTAGTGTGGAAACCGTCGTTAAATTTAACTTGTAATTTGTTTTCAATATAAAAATAAATAAAAAAAATATTAAATAAAAAAACTACAAGCAAGGTGCTCACGTCACAATTTTCAGTGTAGATATCCTTTTGTTTGAGACCAAAGTTCTTTTTACTGTCAAAAATGAACGTGGTAAAAGGGACACGGAAGAGGACAATCATTTTCCCATTTCGTAGTAGATGCATCTGATATTGGAGAGTGCAAATGAAATCAAAACCCCATAGGCAGGCCTGAGGGATACTTGTCGAGTTTACAGTTCTCTCTGTAGACACAGGTCCAAGGTTAAAGTCATGTGTGTAATTATACGATAATAATAAAAAATTTTATTGTAGTTGGTGAAATATACAATATATGAGATTAAAAGTAATGTAATGATCAAAGAGCAATGAGAACAGATAACGGCGCGCAGGTCAACAGTTTCATGAATTTATTTTTTAATTTCTTTGTTTTCGGCGACATTTACTCCTGGTCTACCTAAGAGTGGTGTGAAATAAATAATAATGTTTAAACATTCAAAAACTGTATAATAATTATTACCATCACTTTTGACAGTCTGAATTATTGCAGAACTACCCGAAATGGGACCGATTGTGCGAGCGCAGAAAAGTTGGTATTCGATTGGTGACATGCTTCGCGCCAACTGCTCGTCGGCGCCCGCAGATCCGCCAGCCAATCTTACGTGGCTACTGAATGGTCAGAAGGTAATGCAGATTACTAGTGAAACGAGGTTTGGATTTGAAAAGCTTTCGTTAATATTTTTAAATGGGGTATAATTCAATTAAATAAATATAATTTGAATGTTATTATAGGCATTTGCCTTCAGTCTTCAAATATTTTTAAATTTTACTCAACTCAAACAATAACTAAAACTCAAAATTAACATGAATAGTGTATATTGTGTAATTATATAAAGATTATAACTATCAATAATGAATGTTGATTTATTACGATATTACATAACATATGAACTCCATAAAATATTTATTTTTAGGAAAGTTACTAAACCACCGTCGCTATGGATATATTTTATGCATTGTAAATCCTTCAGTGTTACAGCACGCCTTGGCAATGACAGGGTATCTGTTTGTTGCCGTCGACGTGACAAGACTTCTAATATTTTATATTAAATTCGTAGGTAAAAGGGCTGGATATCCCACTGCATGACATCTCATACACTCGAAGAAAACCTGTGATAAGCGACGCGTCACTGGAAGATGCAAACCGAATAATATTTAGTCCATGGGACACAATCTCGAGCTACGAGGAGCCCGTCACTGACAATGTAATCGACATCCCTGGCAATATAGACGTCGTAGTGGGCATTCCTTATGCTGATAGCAAACGAAAACATGAAACTACGACCCGCCTTGCGCCAAGACTAGAACAAATAACAAATAAATTGAACATTAGTTCAGACGAAGAAAAGTCTAATAAATCATCTTCGTTTAGCCAGCTCGTTATACGAGTACAGTCTGTGCACTTTCGCAAGGTGAGTGCTCCTTACAATGTTGTTTTTTTTGACAGATTTCAATGATTTCAACTTCGTTCTGTGTTCTTTCGCATACATCATTTTTCACATTATAAATGTCATTATTATTAATTCACTTCACCAAAGGAGACAGTTAAAATATTCATTGTTTTTACGTTTCATAGTTCTTATAATGTTACACATACTAAAATTACTCATTTAATTTTGTTATTGCCAATAAATATTGCAATCAAAAAGTTTTCGATTCAAACCTTGATTTAAAAAAAATATTATTTTCTTTCTTTTAGATATGTATCCTATCATGTGCAACTATAATAGTACTCTTAGGAGGAAATATTATATATATAAAATTTACAGTCACCGTTAAACGAAAGTATGCAATCGTCCTATTATGTACAGACTCTCACAGACAGAGATTCTCCGAAAATCTAATATATAAAATTCTCGTGTCACAGTTTTCGTTGCCATACTCCTCCGAAACGGCTTGACCTATTTTGATGAAATTTTTTGTGCTTATCCGGTATCTATGAGAATCGGCCAGCATCTATTTTTCATCCCCCTAAATGTTAGGGGTAGTACAACCCTAATATTTTTTTTTATTTTTTAGACAAAATTTTTAATTTCTATTTTTTATGATACAACATACAAAAATACATACAATGCTCAATTTTCACCCTTCTACGATCAATCCTTATTTTTTAATAGCCATTTTAGTAATTTAATCATTTTTCATCTCGCTCAAATTACTTAGAAATAATTTATATGGCAAAGCAACGTTTGCCGGGTCAGCTAGTAATTTTATAAATAAATATCAGACACAAAAATCATTAGTTTATTTTAAATTGAATAATTATCTGAATTGAAATTTTCCTGATTAAAAAATGTTTGATTAACGTTTGTTTTGACAGGGGAGGTTGAACGTGACTTGTATGGCGCACGTGCTGTCGGTGTGGTCGAACAGTAGCGTGCTCATACTGGACGAGGAGCGACCACAGATCGCACCGGTAATGGGCAGCAGGGACTCAAACTCAGGTAATTTCAATTTTGGGCAGGAATCTTTAGGAAAAATATCGTATTATGAAGATAAAAATTGTTCCATTGAATCCAAAACTATAAAGAAGAAATAGTTAGTAGTAATACACATCAAAAGTTGTACCCAAAGTACAAAAGGTATCTAAAATGCAATGATACAAGTTTATAAACTACATACACAATAATATAAAAGTAGTAGAACTAAATAATTTATCAATGCGCTAATTTTAACATTATTTTTTAAAAAAAATGTGTTATGAGTTCCGTCAACCTAAAGACTAATCTGTTACTTAATACCACAGTTAGTTCATTTTTAAACCAAATCTTCATTTGACTACTGATGTGATGTAGTGTAGAGACGGCGTGTAGTACTAGATTGAACCGTTAGAGCAATGTAATATTGAGAATGCCAAATTATATCAGCCCGAATCATGATAAGCTGCTGTGTGCCTCCAAATTCTCGCAGAATCAGTCATATAATTTATGCCAAACATAAATGATATAAAATAGAATACAAAAGACAAGTATACAAATAGTTCACGTATTCATCTATGGGTTAATGAATAAATCAGGCAAATTACCAGATGTATAAAGAAATAGTTTAGCAAGCAGTTTACGATTTGGAAACATCAGCCAAGAATGATTTTTGCAAAGAAGTTGGATCAGAAAAATTCAAAGACTCTTGGAAGATTAAATATAAGATTTTATTTAAGTTTTTTTTTAATATTAGAGAGAAAGGTAATCAATAAAAAGGATATGTCACATTAAAATGAAGATTTGTACAAAGAAAGCTCGAGAAGCTCTAAATACCTGTTTAAGTTTACATGAAAATTGTATTTTTATGAATACAAAATAACGGATTCACACACACAATAACGGATTCTTAAAACTTTGCATAACGACTTAATTGATGAAATTGAATTGAAATTCAGATTTTGCTTAATTTATTTGAAAATTAACAGTTCTCTGTTACTTAGTATGTTAAGAAACGTATAAAATTGGGACTAAAAGTCTAACAAACTACATTTATGTGTCAAAATTTCTTTATTTTATACAAAAGTGAGTTGAGCGTATCGATTTTCTTACAATCACACTATATTCACATTGGTAATAATCTGATTCTTGTGATTTTATCAAATAGCTAACAGTTATCGTGGTGTATTCTTGTTAACGAGTTAACAAATTTGACACTTGTTTAATACTAAACGATTAATTGAAAGAAAAACGAGATTGGTACCTTCATCTAACAGTTTATACAATTAATATCGATTTCAGACTAAGCAAAACAAATATTATGATAACCATTTTAAAGATATATTTAGAGTCTAAAGTATTTGATTTCGTTCCGATCGCAGTTTTAAGAAAGAGGAACATGAGAAAAAACTTAATATAAGTTTCTTAATTTTCAAATAAACGCTTAGCATGTTAAACGTCGTCTTTGTGTAAAAGCTAATTAGGAAAAATCCACAACGTATAATACCAAAATTTACGACTAGGCAAATTAAATATAGAATACAGAAGCTTTTTGCTTTCGTAGGGATAAAATTAGAACGTCCCAAATCGAACTATAATACATATCAAAGGTGACAAGTACGTGTCACCAGATATAAAAATATTAGTAACGGAGGGTGAATCACGTGCCGAGTTTCCAATTCCGACCACTATAAAAGTATTCAAATTATAATGGACAACGGCACAAAAACAGGGCACTCTAAAAAATAGCACAAAATATAATTACCATTGAAAGGTTGCGCAGGGATGCTTGGCATGTTACGGACAACGTTTAACTGTCTTGGAATTTACAAAGAATTTAAAAGAATAAGAGGACTCGTTTATAATAACAAATAGATTAAGCTTGCTTAATAAAATCTTGTATTAAAAATATACTAGAATTGCGGATTGGAAGACAGCTAGTTTTATTATTGCTTTCTGAACTTGAGCTATCACCGGTCTTTGTAAAATACATAAGTAGATATAATAATATATAATCTTTAAGGAGGTATCTTGTCCCCATCTCCCGTTTGTCCCCGTACCGTTACTCGACTTTGTAAACTGATCCCTGCCTGAGGTCTTTTTGACCCCATATGTACATGCATATTATGAAAAAGATGCGTGATGATGTAACCACTTCAGATATTTCATTACATCACTTTTTCATAATTGTTTCCCATAGCTACTACTAACCTATAAGTAGGTAATCAATGAAACTTCATGAACGCTTCAAATTGTTTTCAAATTCATTGTTATAATACGTTAATTATAATTTTCATTTAAGATGAGTAAATATTCAATTTTTTTTACGAGAAAGTAAAAATTTACAAGCTATTTTTATCGAGAAAATGTTATTATCGTTGGAAATAGATCAATATAGGTGAAATTGTTTATAGTTCCGCAAATATCGCAGCATTGTGAATTCACAGTACTGTGACACTTTTGTTTATTTGTTCATGTTTTAATTAAAACGTATTTAGCAGGTAATGGCGCTGCGAAATTCTTATAATATACTTGAGTCTGCGTAATGTTTACAATATTATAAATCCTACTGCCCACTAAAAAAAATGTTAATGTTAGTAATTGTGCCGCCCTAATTTTAATTCATTAACTCTATGGTTTTTATTTATGTACTAGTCGAATTACCCTACTTAAAAGCATAATAAACTAATCTAGGTACAGTAGATTTGATAATAATGAATAACATTATTATATAGTCCTGATTCATTGACCAACACAAGATCATAATCACGTTCGATCATAAAAACGCTAACAAATTTAAACATAATAAAAACTGGTTCCTTAATATCATCATCATCATCATCATCATTTCAGCCAAAATACGTCCACTGCTGGACATAGGCCTCCCCAAGGTTATCCACAACAGCCGATCCCGTGCCGTCCGCATCCAGCAGGTTTCGGTGACCTTCACTAGGTCGTCGGACCACCTTGTAGCGTAATACATACATATATATATATATATATATATATATATATATATATATATATATATATATATATATATATATATATATATATCTATAAAGAAACCTGTGGACACAGAGAAAACGTACAGGAGAATTTCGCGTTAAATTAGTTATATCTTGAAAAGAGAGAACGGTGGGTAATTTACTTCGCTTTACTTTGATCGCAAACCTGTTCGTGAAATAGAATTAAGGAAATTGGTTGAAAAATGAACGGACGGACTCACAATATCTTTGCTAGTTATAATAATTATTTTTGATGTAAAAAGAGTTTTAGGTAGTAGACAAACAACTTCGACTGTTAAAATGCACATTTTTTTACTTTACATAAAAAATTTGGTAACCTCTTCATTTTTACTGCTTGTACATTTTGACATTTGGATATTATTCATATTTACCTATACACCGTGTAATTTAAAAAAGAAGATCCACCTTTTAAACGCTTAAATAATTCTATAAATTATTTATTAGTTCGGGCAGCTGTTACATTTATAAAACAATTTTAGTAAACGTTACATTAACAAAAATAAAGTGTTATATTCAATGTTTTTTTTATCAGGCCATTTCTCGAATGTGGCCTGATACAGTTTCTAAAACTTCTAATTCTAGTTCTAATTAAAAATAGGTATAAAATACGTTAAATTTAAATAAAATTTTAAAGGACGTTAATAAAATATAATATAATATCAAAATATAAGTAAGAACATAGAACGTAATATCAGTGTTGCAATGTTCTTTATATATAAATATGACCTGGGGGACCTGTTTCCTGTTTCTTATTAACATGAAACGTGAAAAAAACATAAGTTAGTTACTTAATGTCACAAAAATATAAGTAATGAGAAAATAGAACCTTAAAAATAAAGTAATTAATTAAGCTTACACGCGTATTTTGGATGTGGCTCTAGAGTGTTTTTGTGTGCAGACTCGTGCTCTCAACCCACGGTTACAAAGAAACGTGACAAAGTAAAAGTCACGGAGTCTTTCTGATTCTAAAACATGATGTCTCCATCTATTAGAAAAGGTACCCTGTGCTCTGAGTGTAATAAATATTCGCGACGAGGTGACATCTGAGTCGTAATTATTTTAACACGGAAAAAAGGTCAAGCTGTTAATTAACGTAACTCTATTCAAAAGCGTTTCTCTCAGTACAAAAGCGTAGACGCGAATAATAATAATTCTGTAGAGCCTGGTCACACATAATGTATCTAAATGAAAATGAAATATAATTAGCATTTGAAATGTGTTACTTAGATAGTAATGAAAAGGTCATTCCAATAGTAATGACATAAAAGTTAGTTGAGTGCATTGTTATAATGTAGTCAATCACCAAAATAGTCAACTATATATTCGTATAATAGCACAAATTTATGTAATAAAGTAAGTAATTAGTTTTTTTTACAGATTATTTTTAAACACAGAGTAAGCGTGTTTGGATCACATTAGGCTTTTCTCTATAATTTAAGTTAGTTTTTTATAACTATTTTCACGTCAACTATGTATTAGGTGTAATATATAAAATTCATCACGTATGTAATAGACAGTTGATGCAACAGATATTTGTACTGGTTTTCTGATAAACTAATTCCGATGACTACTTTATGTATAAGTATATACCATCCTCTTTCATATCATGCGAAAAAAATGAATTTAAGTAACATTTTGTGTGTCTGCTGAGAGGTAGAGTGTCGCTCATCGCAAAAGTTAGGTACATATTTGAGTATTCTGTATTGAATATAAACTGTTGGATGCTCACAAAATATTTGAATTCATTATAATTCACCGTATTCAATATGTGTGTAGGGCAGATTCTCGTTAATGACACTGATGGGCTCGTATAAGTATTAGCTCGTCCTGTTAATTTTGGCCTGTCATGTCCTGTCAAACAGAATAGGATAGAGCATCTAGTTTCCTGTAAATCACGTATCGATTTCAATACAGCTCGTACAGCTCATATAGTCATAATCTGTGTGGGAGACTGGCTACATCTACACTAAGATGACCTGTCTATTCAATAACCATACGCTACGGTTTTCAATGAACATTACATTAAACATTTTAAACACATGATAAAGCTCTCAGTAAATAATCCTCGCAAAACATCTAAATCCTCTTACTTAGAGCTATCAACTCTTCTAAAACAGAGAGCTGCCATCTCTCAAAGTGTGTCTACTCAGCACTAGGCACTACATTAAATGTATCCACCTATTTAATATAATGGTCGTTGCAACATTTTTTACGTAATTAGTGTCTCTATGTAAGTAAAAATGTTTGTAGCGCTAGGGACTTAAATATTATAAGAGCTGAGCAATAAAGGCAAGGTCATTGCTTATTCTGACATTTTCATAGGCACTCTTAACAACATTAGTTACACTACCGCTATGATGTTTCTTATAAAAAGGTAATATATTTCAAATTGTTTAGGACAAATACTGTCTTGGCATGAAAGTGGATACAACATTTGTTCTTGATATTTGAAAAATTTAATCATTTCAGACGATCTTCATAAGTTTTCTTAACATATTGGAGGTGATTGGAGAATCGTTTAAGAATTCAAGAGAAATAATGATATCTCTTGATTCATTATTTCTCTTGAATTATTGTTTTCTAATCATCAGACAAACAGCTATTTACCTAATAAAGTTATACTTTTAAAAAGTAATTCACTGGTGGGTGACGCATATATATACATATATATATATATGATTACAAAATTGTTTCCAATCAAAGATTATATTTGAAGTAATGATACGTTTCACAAATTAAGACACTTAAATGTAATGTATTTCTACACAAAAAGAAAACATAAAGAAAAATTATTTACGACACGCCTCAAAAGTATTTTGACAAGGAAGTTTTTTATTTTATAGAAAAAAAAAATATTATTTTTGAGATTAACTATTAGTATTTTGTTGCACATCCATTAGCCTTCAAGACCGCTTCACAACGCGCCGGCATCGAGTCAATTAGTTTCTGCAAACGATCAATGGGTATTCGGCTCCATTTGTTACTTAGTGCTTCATATAAAGCATCTTTATTTGAATAGTTTCGACATCTTACGCGGCGATTCAGTTCTTCCCAAAGATGGTCTATCGGGTTTAAAGCGGCACTTTGACTTGGCCAGTCGAGAATTTTGATTTTAGCGAGTTTCATGAAGTCGTTGACATGTTTCGATTTGTACTTTGGGTCATTGTCTTGTTGAAAATACCAACCAGGTGTCATATTTGCTTTAGCATAGGGTAGCATTTGTTGCTTTAATATATCTGTGTACATAAAGCGATCCATAGTACCTTCTATCCTAACTAAAGGTCCGACTCCGTGGCGAGAAAAGTATCCCCAGACCATAATATTACCATCTCCATGCTTTACTGTGGGTATTTGCTATCGAACATCAAATCTTTTATTTACAGGACGTCGCACGTACCGTATACCATCAGATGATACTAAATTAAATTTGCTTTCGTCACTCCACAAGACCTTGGACCATTCTGAACTCGTCCATAATCTGAACTGTTTCGCAAACGCAAAGCGCAGCTTCCTATTCCTTGCAGAAAGTAGAGGTTTCTTAGTTGGACGTCGTCCATGTAATCCAAAGTCCTTTAGCCTGCGTTTTACAGTTGAAATGTGTAAATTCACGTCGTAATTTCCCTGTAACTCGTTTTTATTTGCACAGCCGTTTTTCGGACATCACTTGTCGATAACCTTTTTATCAAATGGTCTTATAGACAAAAATATATGCAGTGTGAGTAAAACCGCTGCCAGCAAGGAACTGAATGGTTGTCAAAATACTTTTGAGCGCATGTATAGACGTGTTCTGTTTTTAACAAAGAAAGTAAACAAACAAGTTCCAACTTGTAACTCACAGAGGATGAAATACATCATAAATAATAATATAAAAAATACTAAAATTATTTTGAAGTACTCAGTAAAAAGATAACTGCAAAAGTAGTCTTGTCAAAATACTTTTGAGCGCTACTGTATATATATATATATATGTATATATATATGTATATATTGATGATTGATTGATGACGATGATATGAAACGAGACATCAGTACAATTAAAATGATAAAGACAAGAGATTGTTATCTAAACATAGTATCTATGTCATTCAAAAAAAAGTATATATACACATTTCATATATCTAATTATGTTATAAAGTCCTACCTTTATATATATATAATTCCAATGTACGTGTGTATATCACTATTTTTTTGCATGCGTTTGGGCGACACCCTGGATGGCTTAGATTCACAAATTAACGCGGCAGAAAAGTTAAAAAGAAAGATTTACAGTACGAAGTTCGCCGGGTCAGTTACTCCATATACATATTTTCATGCTGACGTATATTAAGCTTTTACGAATACGGACACATTTTATGAGAGAATTCTTTTTAACAATCCTAAATTTATTTATACACTTGTACATATAATTTTTCATTTACCAACTAATCATAAAACCTGGAAAGTAGGCAAACCTGGGAGGCAGGAGTAGAAGACGAATTATAGAGCGGGATTATTGTTTCTACAAAAGCAGTGTTAAATAGAAACCGGAGACAAGGAGGTAATTTAGTGGTAGGGCATGTCCGGCGTCAAAGCACATTTTGTGATAGAGCCGGATTATAGAGGTTTAAGGGTTCACGCAAGATTATATATAAGTCCTTGGTTTTATTTACTAGAGATCAGAAATTTAACAAGAAGGTTGTTCATAGATAGGACATAGCAACTAAGAATGGATTTTACGACAAAAAGAGATTAAGGAGACCGAGGATTCCCTCATATTTTGATAAAAGTCCAGTATATATAAGTCAAGCTTAATAATTGCTTTTCTGGCTAAATACCAAACGTATTACTGTATCACAGACGTGAACAGATAACTCTAAAGCCTCATATAATACGGTGCCTGTAGGCAAAAGTGAACGCCTTATATGTAGTATGCCACGCAGGTTGTGCGGCTGTGGATTCTATAGAAAATTGCTTATTAGCTTTTCAATCTAAATCTACTAAAGGAATGAATACAAAAAAATTTCGTGAAGAATCTGTCATCGTGTAAGACTTTGTTTTTGGTTCTAATACAAAATATCAACTATACCCTTTATCATTCTACGCAAATAGATAAAGTGCTGACACAAGCAAATAAGAAAATTTAGGTAAGAAGCAGAAATTTCACTGAAAGATGAAGAAACAGAAGATAATTAACACTTTTGTTCTTTAAATAATAAAAGGTTTGCATATATTCTCACTTAATTTAAATTTAGATTGTTAGGAATATCTAACTTCTGAATAAAGAAAAATTACAATATTTTACTCGTTTATTTCTATAAAAAATCTACTTTAAATAAATTAATATAAATTTAAGATGTACAATAAGTGTTTCATCTAATGAGCTTTTGATTACACAAAGTACTTCTTTAAGAATCAAAGCTCCATGCTAAAGTCTGTTGATTTATATTGATTAATTGCAAAATAGTATACCAGTAGCCCCATCTATTAGAAATTATGTACAACTTAAGTAACTCTCACTTGACAGTTGTCATTCGCCGTTCTTCATGCTGCCACCGAATACAGTTTATACGCGTGCACTTCTTGTGTTTAATTTCAATAATCCATTCACTCAATTATTAAAAAAATACAGTTTAACATCAAAGGCCCTTAAAATCGGTACAGCGGTTTAGCCGTGAAAGTGTGGCAGACAGACTGAGTTACTTTATTACTTTTGCATCTAAATTAATATTATAAACTTTGCATGCACCGTCCTTCAACCCCCACGCCTCACACCAATCTCCTTCTATTTCGTAGTTTTCGCGTGAAAGAGTAACAATCATTCAAAGATTCATTTTCAGAAACCTATGTATGTTACAAAGTATTATTAGTTATAATATATTATTACTTAAATAATACAAATTATTTTTAATTAATAATATTTTATTACTTTAACTGTATACAAGGCACTATGATGTGCAATAGTGAGATTCACGGTAATCATGCATTAGATTATGGCTGATCATTGCAGGCTCTGTCTTCCACATCAAAAAACATTTTTTTTCTGAAACCTAGTCATAATTTTTTTGCCCTTTAATTTTATAGTAAATGCTAGCATTATTGGGGCTATAGAAAGCTATATAACCGTGAAAATTAGATTTTTATAACCTTTAATTTTGAATAACTTAAGACCCAGACACGATGTTTTGTGACATTTTTGAGACAATCTTAAGAACAGGAACATGACGGTATACGAGTTTAAAGCTTATTACCTCTCATTCTACTTAAGTAACTGCACTAGTGTTGCAAAAGGGCATTTGCATACTCGCGACACGAATGAACATTTTGCATCAATTTATCGCCGTGAATTAAGACAAATATTGCTTACCGTTTTAAAGAGCGCTGTTTCAATACTACTTAGAGAGCGTCGTACTGCAATGTGGTGTCTCAGTTAATGTCTGTTCAAAGTTCTAGGTATCCTCACAATTATTCATATTGATATGCATACCACGTTTACATTTATTTTTCCTATTAAATAAATATAAAGTTATAATTAAAAGAATAGGATCATAATCAATTTAAGTCTTTTAGATATCATCATCATCGATTTCCAAACAGAATTAGGATAATCCCTAGTTTGAAACGCATTGTGCGAAGGTGGTACACGCCCATCCCAAAGATACCAGTTCACTCTACTCTTAAAGGCTCCAGAGTTCATGTCATCTGGAAAAATAGACCCAGGCAGGTCGTTCCAAGTCCTGGCGACTCTCATCAAAAAAGAGCTGTCAAACCGTTTAGTTCGACTTTTGGGTATGTCAACAACGTGTGGATGAAATTTTTGCCTGCGCCTAGTAGTCCGATAAAGGAACGGAGATGGCTCAATCAGTTTGAAGAGAGCCTTCGAGCACTCTTCGAACTGATTGAGCTTTAAATTTGTACCAATAAAAATGCTTAGAAAACTTGACATCTTGTCAAAGTCGTTTCAAGTTTCATTCATTCAAAATTATTTCCACTGCATTCCATTCTAACGCCCTTTCTACCTTTATATTATCTTTTTTTTATTTTCATAGTAACACTATTGCTACTTGGGTAAATTAATTATCAGTGTTACTGTGTTTAAATACAATTTATAAACTACAATAGAAATTACATTAATTAATATATATTATTAATTAATTAAAGGTGACCGCTATTTACAAAGACGCGAATTAAAGGAATAAAATATCATTCAACCGAAACAGGTTAGAAACGACGACATTTTCTCCATAATGCAGCATTCTCGACTTTGTATCAACATTAAGGCCTTAATTACTTTAATTACGAACTACAGCTAATAACATTTTGTTATTGTTTCAGGCCTTCGTTCTACTTCACACGTAGGCGTGTTGGCGGTGCTCAACTGTTTGTTATACAAGCATTGGTGAGATGAAAAACCTTTTATTTCTATCTATGGATTTGAAGAAGTGTTTTCGTGTAATTTATGGTAAATATAAGGCCTTCGTCGTATTTACATATACAAAATAGAAGACACTAGAATCTTCGTTTGTGTTCTACAGTTTATGATGAACGATGAATTTAGGTCAAAACAGAACACGTTTATTATGTTTTATGTCACGAATCACGTTTCACACTTTTTCTGTGTCCATATCTGTATCAGAGTACTGATATTAGGATGGATTGATATATGTCTGAACTAGAAAGAGAATGAGTTTTATGATAAATAAAAATATTAAAACAATACCTGCTCTCAACAAATAAGCGAACCCAATAAGAAGAAGTTCAAAGCAAATCGATATCGACGGCGTTGTGCTAATGCTTCTAAAGTGCGATACCTTCATCGAACCTTATTAATATTTACAAGGCACGACACCTTTTATGGAACCTTACAAATATTGAATGGTTCGGAATTATCTCTAATGCCCGGAAACACAAAGTAGCGGAGTGGCACGTACCTATTTCAAAATGAGATATTGCCTCATCTTTTGCTAAGCATTTTTTCTTTGTTTATTCTATTCAGTTGTTAAGCAATCATTTAGTCAATTGGTATAGTTATAGAATAGTATAGCAAATTTCATTCATGCTCAAAGTAAAATATACTGTTTAGATACCTGCCGCCGACCTACACCATTAGCCAAGATGCAAGTGTTTCACGTCATTTCTCTTTCTACAATTGCTAACGTCTCTACTCTCTTGTATTAATGCCCTATATTTTGTATTGTACACGTGACTTAGCGTTGAGAGATGTCATTCCCATTTGTTAGTTTTCTAATAACATTAACGTTTGTAGAATGTCAACTTGGCTAGAGGGCTGAGCTCAAGCACATACAAATTTTGAATGTGAAAAAAGGTTTCGAAAAGTTAACAAGTGACAGTCTATAATCCAAAATTTTTAATCTGGAAGTACGATCTACTGTTAATAACGAGCTTCTTCAATTTTTACGACTTAAACTTCACATGAGAGTAATATTTTCTGATGATATAATAAAATATATATTTATATATATATATATATATATAATAAAATATATATATTTATATATATATATATATATATAATAAAATATATATATATATATATATATATATATATATTTTATTAAATAAAATAAATTAATAAATAAAAAGACAGTAATAGACATTTAAATTGTGTATTTAAATATGTTTATTAAAAATTAAAAAACAGCCCTAATGGCTGTGTATTTTTAATGTATACAAACCTGATGTCGTGTTTGGTGCGTACATAAAATACGTTACGGGGTATTATATCTTTTCAACATTTTTATCTGGTCATAAATTATTCGATTTTATCCACAATTCGGATTGTGAGTTGCAATAATCTATTTTATATGTATTTCACCCAATCACGGCTGTCGATGCGGGGAGTAATTGGAATTGGAATGAAAATATATGGGATCGTGGTTTGACCGTAGTCATATTTCTGAACGAAATTTAACATATTCAAGTCGCTTTTAAATTTTTTTTTCCGCATCAAACATTACCATATTTTCAATTTCATTTAGGTCTCAAAACTGCAACAGTCGCTAACTTAATTGCCAGGTTAGTATTTCGACAATTGAAACGCTTTGTCAACCTTTAAAAATTTTAAAACTTTTATAAATTAATAACGATGATATACTCCTAGTCGATTTCGGTCACAGCGGCCAGTGTCACCGGAGACCAGCCCATTGTGCAGAAGATATTATAGTGCACAAGTGCGTGCGCAAACTCTGGTCCGCTCTCTGTTCCCTCACTCTCGATGGGACGACTATCTGACATGACCAGGGAGAGATCAGACGCAGGAGTGAACTAACTCTGGGCTAGCATTAAGGCTTTTTTTTCTACATATAATCATAAAAAAAAAAGTCAACAACACTTTTCTCGCCCGATCCGGAAATTGAACTCGAGCCCTCGTGGTCTATATCTTACACTATGTTCTCATAAACCCACGGCTACGAGTGTATTGCGTCATATTGAGTTAATCTATCTTTTCAAACAATATTTTTTTGCAATATAATGCTTGTATTAGATTCTATCAGACGTGATATTGGCAAAAATATGTTCACATAATAATTTCAAACATTATTACGCTCGTTGGAACTCTAAATTAGGTTTTAGTTTAATAAGCAACAAAATAATACTGAATTAATTTCTATATACGAGTATATCTGTATCTCGTAGTGATTTGAAGTTGTTTTAACCCTAGATTATACAATTTTACTACTTTTCTTATCTACTTTTAACATTTACATCGCATCACATATTAACGTGATTACTTTTAAGTATTCTTCTCCTTTTTTCATAAATTCTTTCTGTGACAGCTAATATCGATCGATGTAGACAAATACCCTATCACGGCCCTCGCCTATTTTTCACTCTACTCTTTGCTATATAACTTGTGCTAAAACTTCCTCGTTGCAAGAAAACTATCCTTAGCCAAGAAAAATTACTTGTTCGTTGAGATTCAACAACAATTTTCAATTATTTAAATAATATAACAATATTTTAATGACTTTTTTATAAGTTTTGTTATTGAATAGGGTTTTTGCCATTTTTGGATAAAATTAATTTAACTTTTATTAATATTCTCCTCTTCATTGGAATATTAGTTTGTAATCATATTTATTAATTAATCTATGAACCAGTGGACTTTGACTTTTTTCTTTGATTCTATGAGGCCTTGTTAATTAGCTAAACTTATTATTTCAGATCAGTAGGACCTTATAGGTTTTGATTTAATTTATAATATTCAAATAGATAAGAATAAGTAATGAAATACACACATTAAATATTAAGGTCACGTTCAAGATCTCAGTCGTTTCTAAGAAAAAGAGTGGTCCTTCCACATTCAGCTGTTATTTTTCTACCGGTGAATAAATTTTTCACATTTAACTAGCCAGTGAAAAATATTCTACGTTCAGCCGGCAACTTAGAAAGTATAAAATGTTTTTTTTAAATAAACTAAAAAGTATTTGTAAGTACTAGTTAGTATTTGTAATTTTTTTTTTTCTACTTGTGGAAACCCCCTCGGGCCGTCACCCTACCGGGGCTTACCGCGGGGTGGTGAGTCGGAATCGGACTGACTAAAACCACATGGTGTGCCACTCTGCGCCTGAGATGGAGGGAACCGGGAACAGGTGCTATTACGACATCCAGATCCCTCCTAGCGTCTGCCCGCTACCGTGGGCACCATCTATGAGCAAACTCTCCATTTAGGCGACATACGGCACACGCGGACGTCGCATCCTCGCGGCTGGCCACTGTAGGGGGTGGAGTGGAAAACCCGTCCCGTCTACCCGCGGCCACACTCAAGGCGGCATAAGGTGCTGGTACGCGCGCCTCCGCCGCCCAGATCGAATTGGGTGCAAGTGGAGATCGTCCTCCCGGGCCCTCTCCATCGTCTCCTTCCGCAAAATTACGTCTTCGCAGAAGGCTGCGACCGCCGTAAAATAACTGTCGCTGCCCACTTAGCGATGACCGGCTGGAGAACCTCCACTATGGCAAAACCAGCACGAGGAGTCTGCAACCGGAACGACCAACGAGCCATCGTGACTCGACGAACGGCCTCACGCCACTCGTGTATCTCTTCGGGCGGGGGACGTATGCCGCTACCCACCCGGAAGTCAGCCGTCCGCTGATAAACTACGGCGAGCACTTCCGCCTCCAAATCTCACGGGAGAATTCCGGCCAAGACGCACGCCACCTCCGTCGACACGATGCGGTAACCACGTATGGCTCTAACCGCCAATATCCTCTGAGGGCGCCAGAGGCGAATCCTATTCTGAGCGGTCAGAGCCGCCACCCACATTGGTGCACCATATAGTGCCATTGACCGGAGAACCCCTGTGTACAGCCGTCTCGTCGCGACGCTGGCTCCACCCGAATTGGGCAAAAGTCGCCCGAGGGCAGAAGCCGCGCCGACCAGCTTTGGAGAAAGCTGTCGGAAGTGCTCGTTGAAGAGCCACCTCCCGTCAAGGATCAGGCCCAAATACTTCATCTGGGCCTGAACCGGTACGAGGACCAAATTGACTACTATGGAAGAGCCGGGGGGCGGACCATCCGTCTTATCCAGGGCCACCCGCAAACCCAGCGCCTCAATGCGTCCGACCACCAGAGGGACTCCTGTGGTGGCCAGGCGCGCCGCCTCTTGAAAGTTCACTCCCCGGGCCGTGACCAATGTGTTATCGTCGTAACAAATTACGCCTAGCCCGGGGGGCAGGCGACCTCGAAGGGCCCAATCGTATCCCATATTCCACAGGAGTGGTCCGAGTACAGACCCCTGTGGAACACTGCACAAAAAAAAACAATAAGTTGACCAACCATTGATAATGAGTAATCAAATTTATTACACATCTGTACAAGTGTGAATATAATCATGTAATTGATGAAAGATAATGTCGGAATGTAATAGGATCAATATATTACAATCTATGGCATTTATAAATAAAAGCAACGTAAAAACTAAATTATTGAAGACTGGACGATGGAGAATTTAAAGGAGGAAACAATATGCCAATGTAACATAATATGTATAAATAAAACAAATAATTACAAATATATTAATCAAATTAAAGTACTAGCATTATTTACTTCATATGTGTATGAAAAAGTACCAATATAAATAATTGTATTTATATTGGTACTTTAGTATCAACATTACCTTTTTTTTTTACTTTGATTTTATTTTAATGCTGCTTATAAAAAGAATAAAATAACTGTCGAAACTAGTATTATCACACTTGGTGATAGAAAACTTAATAAGAACCAGTTGCATGTGGAAATAATATTTACCGGGAGAAAAAATAACCCCCACAAAAGGACCCCACGGCGATCTTTCTTCCTTTTAAAAAATTCTAAAATGTCGAACTAGATAATTAGGTACTCGTATCATTGAAACTTGCTCAGTTGTTTATACATTATGAATGTATGCTCGATACTCATAAAATATTTCTGGAATTGCAAACGGCAATTGATATACATGTAGTTTGTAATGTAATTTTTAAAAAATTGATAAAACCTCTTTCTTTCAGGACTGTCCGATGATCAAAAGACTAAGAAAACATGAACTTGTCACTTTCTCATCTAAAATCAGTGTTAGATTTTAGTGATTTAAAAATAACATGAAAATGATGCAGGTAAAGTTATTTTATCAACAACGTGAGTTGAACGTAGTGAATTTTATACTTGTACATATTTAGACTCGTATTTAGGACTTTTAAGATGATAGTGATGTTTCGCTTCGACGAACCTTATGTACGTAACTGTTACCTTAAAATAAGAATTTTAAAATAAAGGAGATCCCTGTTTTTAAATTATTGTTTTTATTTTAACTCACACTTTAAGAACAATCCCCCAAATCAAAAAAATGTTTCGACTATTGTAATATTAAGAATATTTGAACTTGATACACTGAAACAGAGGTAAGAGAGATGAGAGGCCTATGTCCAACAGTAAACTGTTAAAGCCTGTTGACACCGAGACACTGCTGTTAATGTCGCTCATTGTTACATCTTATGATAGTTGTCTAGACTGCAGGTGATAAAATGAATCTTCAGAACAGCAAGTGGTTATTACTGTAAAAGACGTCCACTGCTGGATACAGGCCTCCCCCAAGGCTTACCACAACAGCCGCTCAAATAGCGCCCACATCCAACGATTTCCCGTGACCGTCACCAGGACGTCGAACCACCTTGTGGAGGACGTATTAACGCTGTGAATACGTATAAAACTGTGTTCTAAGGGTGATTACTGATATATATGGGATAGTATATGGGAGGTGAGTATACAATACTTTTTATATTATATCTTTGAACAAGAACAAAACTAATCAACACTTTGGTACAAAAGCTCCTGATAGTATTATTTATATATAATACACATACATACATACAGTTAAAAACCACAATAAATATCATAAATACCACAAACTCTTAACAGACACACCATACTCTTCAATTTAAACACAAGTAGTTGTCGGTCCTACGTTTAAATATTTTTTCTAAATCGTCTTTTTAGTCAAATCAGCAAATCATATGGTTTTTATGTTCATCAGTTTGATAGACTCGTGTCTGTTGCCTACGTAAGAATCTAGATCTGCTTCGAAGGTGAATCATTAAGCTCGTATCCAATTGTGATATCTCATCTTGTTGCCGTTTTTTATTTACTTTTTGGTGTAAAATTTATTGCTCATATGGAGGAATAGGTGTCCTGTCCCTCCAACGCAACGGAGTGACCCTCTGACCAGGTGAAGTGATCATACCTGACGAGTCATATGATAATTACCACGAAAATTTCTATATCGCGATACAGGATTAGTAGTTGCTCCGTAGTTTATTACACCGCTGTTCGATATGTTTTCGTTAGATGACGCTATAATACTCGTATGTCTTTTCATTTTTGTGCCATATGTGGAAGCCACCATTGATATGTTGTATAATGGCAAACTTAGTGCCATGAGGCGTTCTCTTCCAGTCAACCTTCAGGAGATATAGAAATATGGTGTGGTAGGTGATAAGACAAGATATTGAATTCGGCTAGTTTATAGTAGTTATGTAAATAAGAGATAAACCTCCATCAGATCTAACCAATATACCCAAATTTACTACTATATATATTTTAATACATACACATTATATATAACATACCCATAAAACAACATTCATGCGCCTCATCGCGCTATTAAAGTGAAACATTTACCTGGTCCTTAGGTCACTAATCAAATACGGAGCATCATGTCGAGAAAAGTAGCTGCCAAAACTAAAAACAAGCGTTGATTTACACAAACTAATCACGACAAATATGTGACTATAAGAAATCACTGCAATACACCTTTTTGTAGAGAAGCACAACGCAAATATATTCATAAATCTGTTGAAAATAACGATCCAGTGAAAGTGTGGAAGTTTCTGAAAACATTAGGAGTTGAAAAGTCGAACCAGGATTCTGTCCCTAAGGACCTAAATCTCGGTTCACTTAATAAGTATTTTTCCAGTTCATCTAATTTGAAGCTTTCGGCAAAACTCTCCATTTACAGAGCCATAGTTATCCCTAATCTTTTATACTCCTCAGAGACATGGGTTCCTTATCGCAAACACATACGAATCCTGGACGGGTTTCGCTTGAAGTGCCTTCGAGACATTCTCAGGATTAAATGGTCGGATCAAGTCAGAAATACAGAGGTACTCCGACGCGCCAATATTTACGGCACTGAGGCATACCTAATGCGGAGACAGCTTCAATAGTCTGGACATGTCTCGCGAATGTCTGATGAAAGGGTGGCAAAACGAATCTTTTTCTCTGAACTCTAGAACGGCAGGCAGAAACAAGGCGGCCAGTTTTTACGCTTTAAGGACGTTCACAGAAGACACATGAAAAAATGCAATATTGAACCTCGACAATGGGAGGAAAGGGCCAGTTGCCGCCCTAAGTGGAGGTGCTTTGTAAAATCCAAAGTACATGACTTTGAGGAGCGGAGGAAATCCGACTTGGATGTTAAACGTGATGCTTTTAAGGCTAAACTACCAACAGCTCAATCCTACAACTTTGTCGACGGTGTCCTCACGTGCCGCCAATGCTCGCGAACGTTTATTAATAAAATTAGATACTGTAGCCATCAAAGGGCACATGCAAGAGCTGATCATTTATCTTGTATTTCAGCTAACAATAGGTAGTAGCAGTCACCATAGTCGAAATCGGCTGGGAAGGAATCAATCAAATCCTCCTATGCCTCGCTCATTGGGAGTCTGCTAAAATTGATTGGTCACTCTTACCCCTAGTTCAATTGCATAATAAAATTATTCCAATTAGCGGTAAAGTTAAAAACTTGGCCATTCTAACAGACAGCACCTTGTCTTAGGAACCTCAGATTCTAGAAGTGAGCCGCAACGTGTACATTGTAGCGAGATCTTTGCGAAAGTTGTGAAACTTTCTTACGAGATCTACTAAAACTGCACTTACATAGGCTTGCTTCTGCTTCTGAATATTGATTATACTGACGTCAGCTATCTTGACCTCGCCAAAGCATATCTCGATAAAGTTGACCGTCTTCAAAACTTCTGCATACGATTCCTATTGGGACTGCACAAATATGATCGTGTTTTTCACTTTCGTAATAAACTCAAGTGGCTTCCCTTCTGTATAACATTTTATTCAATCAATTTACTCTCCTTACCTCAAAAAACACTTTAAGATTCTTCATGACACACATTTAAAATGCCTGAGGTCTTCTGAAAGCCTCAGATTGAACTATTATGGAATGCCTTACCGATTTCTATGAGACGTGCCCGTGAAAGTTCGTTTTGAAGTTTCGAAAGGAAGTTCTTTAAGGGTTTTAAAGCATAGAGATATAAAGAACTATACCATTGAAAATATCGACCCTATTATTAATGTTTGCAACTGCTACCAACTTATTCCAACACATTGTAGAATCGTTTACACACAGTTTCTTGACATCAATTCGTGTCAAATATGCAGGTGATTTAAGAGATTTTAGGAAATAACAAATGAAGACCTAGTTGTCATGGAAAAATCTAAGAGTAAGATGTTGACTGTCTAAATAAAAAGGTGAGGAGCAGAAGTGATGCTTGAATCTCGTTATGTGAAGTACTTGAATCTCTTCAAGCAAATCACCATGGAGGACATGTAGGGTAGAGGATTGGACGGTATGGAGAAGATTACTGGTACTGGGTGAGTTATATGCTAGAACATCGCCATTAAAATCGGACATGATGACATTGTGTGAGTATACTGACTACAGATATGGTTGGGGGAAATAAACTACCCCTGTTAAAATATTAGTACCTTTGATAAAGACTTCAAGGTTACGGAGACACTAATCACAAATAACTAATGTCTCTGTGAACTTTTACTATTCATGCTCGAACCCGTATTACCGGGGTCATTACTGCTTAAGGATGACGTCATGCGATACTTGAGTAGTAAATTAAACTCTTCATTGTATGTTATTTTGTACTTGTTATTATTACTTGCTTTAATAACAGTAATGTCGTACTGTGTCCAACAAAACGAGAGACCATAGTAAAAATTTTCTCGTCTGATGTATTTTAGTGAGAAATACCCTTACCGTGAAACTGAAACCCTTTAATGCTGTTTAGTATTCCCAAACTATATATCTAGCCATTGCGGTAGTTAATCTCACCAATATTGGAATGTCAGGAAGACTCATTCTCGTCTTTATGAACTCAAGCAGGTAGATGACTTCAAGGACTTTTAAGAATAAAAGCATTTTGTGTCGATATCAAGTCTCCATAACATCAACCATAACTTGGTTCCACATACACATTTACTTTTTTACTTACGAAAAAGAACACAGCCTAAAGCAATAGAATGATATTAAATAAAAATATTAAGTTTCCAAATCACAATAATTACAAACAATGTCGGAAGCAAGTCAGGTTTAATACCAACGTGTGTTCTGAAATCCGAAATACCTGAGTACCTTGTAAGTATCCGATAAAAATAATTGGAATTCCAAAAACTACGAACAAAAGGTATAACAAAAAATTATATTTAATTATCTTCTTTAAGTAGGTTTGAGTTGTTCTGTAAAATGAAATGGAAAGACTTAAGAAGATATTCAAACTTCGTCACTCTTACTGACGTTGCTTCTGACCTCAAGATAAAAGTTTAATATATTTTAAGTCAAATCAAATTAATTTTTAGTAAGGAAGTACCAACTAGATCTAAGAGTGTTTAAAAAATCTTGTATATTGTCAATAAATGTAGCCAACAAAAGAATTTAGACAACACAACACAGGGAATCCTAATGTGGGTTCTGGGGCCTCCATCTATGTATTATTTTTATGAGATAATAAAAAAAGAAATTAAAAAATCGCTCGCTGGTTCCGTATAATAAGTACAGATCCGCGCTACGAACATTTCTGTTTTGCAAAAGATTTAATTCTTGCCTTTTAAGTTGATTATAGTTAATTAAAATTTTGTTAATTTATTATATACTTTATAATGCAACTACTCCTCGTGGTGTTTATTGTAAATTAATTGTTTATTATTTATTGTGTTGGAAAAAATAATGAGTTATAAACTCATGCCTCAAATTTTAGAATGAAAAGTCTATGGTGATGTAAGGAAAAATATTTTCACAACTTGTCAGTAGAAAAAAAAATCGTGCTCTCTATTACATACAATGCCAAAAAAGCTTCACATTTGTGTCATATGTGGACTGACTAGGGAAGATCTGTAGACACAATAATCTCACTTGATACATGCGTATGCATTTAAACCGTCCGTAAGCTACACGATTGGCCTAGTGGTTTAAGCGGTCGCCACGTGGCACTCCACATCGCTGAGTGCTGTGGGTTCAAATCCTACTTGGGACGACACTTTGTATGATCCAAAAATTGTTGTTCTGAGTCTGGGTATTCTTTGTGTCCGTTTCTTGTATGTTTGTAAAGTCCCCCACGACACAGGGTTTATTCCTATTGCGGGCGTTGTCTTTTTAAGAAAAAAAAACTGTTTCTATCGATTGCTGAAGACCTTCAAACCCTCCTTACATATATAACTAAAATAATGCAAATGCATCTTATATAAACAAGCTTTGGTAGTTTGTATGCATCCTTTCAATTTATGTGGCATCATAAAACGTGTGTGAAAAGTATAGATGTGATCTAGCATTATCCAGTTAAGTACATTTATATCCGTGGAGGTTTGTGCTTGCATACACGTCAAGTAAATTGAAAATGTTTAAATTTCTTTCGAATAATACAACACAACATGAATCTAAAGTAGCAAAATATTTTATAATATAAAGTTCAGATCTAATTACAACGTTACAGGTTTAAATTGAATTTGGTTATAGTAAGGACAGGCAGAACAACGTTACTGCAAAATGAAAGCAAACTTGAAATAAATTCCTTTTTTGTACGTGTGGAACCCCCCTCCGGCCGTCACCACACTGGGGTTTGCGGCAGGATGGTGTGTCAAAATCGTACCGACGAAAACCATACGGTTTGCCAATCTACGTCTGAGACAGGAAGGATCGAGGAACAGCTGTCATTAAGACATCCAGACAGATCCCAATGCCTTCCTGCTTTCGTGAACACCATCCTCGGGTAAACTGTCTATTTAGGCGACGTTGCCTCCTCGTGCCTGGCTATTGTAGCGGATAGAGGCGAAAATCCGTCCTGTCCAGTCACAGTCACACTCAGAGCTGCATGAGGCGCTGGTAAGCGCGCTTCACTACATGTGGTCATTGGTACAAATTTATTAATTTGTTGCCAATTCCCTACGAACAGAGGGCAATTGACAACAAATGTAAAAAACAAAAACTTGTTCCAAAAAGCCACCACTAAAATTGTCACCGCTGGTGATTGTTGAGATAAAATTTTACTAGTGTTACCTTTGGAATTGATAAGTAGAACGACCATCCGAAGCTTCACTCGTGCAGCTATAAGATTTTTTTATGCTCTTTTACTGGACTCTTCACGAACGAAGCTCCAGGTGGTTGCTTGGTTCACCAACTCCAAAGGCCACCTCTGCGTGGCGCTAGAGAACAGATAACAGAACAGAAAACTTTATCTCAACGAACACCAGTGATGGTAGGTTTAATGATGGCCATTGAGAATAAAATTTTATCTATTATATTTGTTTACTGTGGTGATAGTGCTGATTGGAAAAAAAAATGTACCAACAACCACCAGTAGTGGCAGTTTTAGCGGTGGCCATCAGAAATAAACCGACTTTGGTTTGTTGATACAGCTAAATATTATATTGCTAATAAAGCAGGGATGGAAAATTTTAACCTTCGTACTAAAAATGTAATAAATTGTTACTTATTCTTAGAAAAGTATAACGTCCACATGTCACTGCTAATCCGCCATATATTATGTGAAACCCTATATTTCCACATGCACGTCGAGATGCCAAGCGCATGATAGAGATCCTCCCACTTTGGTATATCTTGTATTATAGTATTCGCATTACAAATAAATGTAAAAACTGTTTTGAAGACGTATAGTATGTATAGTTTAATATTTTTATCGTATTAATTATATTTAACTTACTATAATAAATGTGGCAATTTCTATTGTAATATTTAATCTCTCTGTTGAAATCTTAAGACAGTTTTCTCAGAAGGGTTTAAACTAAAACAATAGACCTACACAAGATTGCAAGCCAAAAGTTATTGTAGTCAGTTATTATAAACAGAATTATTATATTATATCAGAAAATCTATTGATAATGAATACTAAGCCCCACAAGTTTTAATATCTTTTATTATAACATACAATCCATCGAAAGTTACCTTTATGCGGTCTCAGACCGTGATCAGGCAAACAATACAACTAGCATGAAGTAGAAGTAGTAGAAGTAGTCCTCTGCTGGACATAAGTCTCCCTTTAAACAGAAGGTTTTGGTCTGGTGGGTTGCTATAAGGCTTGTGTCTAGTTTTCTTTCTCTTTCCAGTGCTGTGGTCCTGTGAAGCGTACTCCTTTAGCCGTTTCTTACGACACATACGTGAAGAATAAGGATGGTGACAGTCCATATTATTAATCTGAGACCACACGTTAGTGCATCAACAATAATAACCTTACACATCTCATATATGGACGTCTAAGTCTATGTTATAGTAATTAGACAGCTGGTTAAAATACTTTTATATTTAAAATATTTACATATTATGAGTTAATTACACCCAAACACAAAATTAATAACCACTCTCATCACATAATTACTTATACCTAGAGAAAATCGGACCTACGACCTATGAAAAATGGCCAATCAGTCTGAATTATTTTATATAAGCATGTAAAGCCTACTAAAGCGACTCTACCCTGCCTAATGGAAAGCATAAATTGAATTTAAAAGTTATAATCACCATACGCATTACAAATGCAGACAATGCAGAATGGTGACCTACATTATAGTGGCCTAGTGAGATGCTTTTTTACACCTCGCTTAAAGAACCCGGGATCATACTAACACAGGATGGAAAAGAAGAACTGTTTAGTTCGAGAGCATAAGTTTACCAACCACTAGATCAACTGATCTGTCAGAGTATTTAAAGCTGTAGATCATTTTAGCCATCAAGTAGATATTTCAGTGACAATACCGGTAAGCACCACTTCACAAAACGTTATATACATTCTTAAAATCACACCTGTTACCCCGAAGGAGTAACAGATGCATATTAAACGCCCACAATGTACATATTGGTAAAAAATGAGGTAATACGCTTCTACATGTTTACATATATTAAAAGTTACAGTAACACTATACTTTGCCAAGATGACATTGTACCTGATAAGATGTTCCACAAAACCTAATTGATTAAACAATGTTTAAAATGTCTCTTAGTTTTCTTAAACAATTTGTTGTTCCTTCTAACTTTTGCACTAAGGAACTTCTTACAAAACAATTCCACGAAACTTATTTCAATAAAATTGTGTTAAATAGCTTTGCATTGAGCTACGGAATCTCTGATGCCAGTTCAAATACTAATCTTTAATTGTTATAGTACTTATTACGATGCACTTCAGAAATAAACACTTGAATACAAATGATTTTGAAGAAGTTTGCTTTCAACTTTCTTATTTGCATTATTTGCTTAAGATATAGACTTTAGAAAGCAAAAAATAATTTCCAGAGTACTGATAGATAACAGATACATACACACTACCACTTACCAGTAAAACACCAATTTTAAAAATTAAAGTACCAATTTTAAAATTAAAGTAATTTTACCTTCTAACTTCATTAATATAACCTTCACTAATTAAACCAAGGCAAAGGCATGTTTGAATTAACAAAAATAAACATGATCGTGAGATTGGCACCCGCGAATCCTCATTATTATAGTAGAGGAAACTTTAATATAAAATTAAGTTATTAATTGCTATCAGTTGCAAACACTTTACTTTAGTGTGTACATTTTTAGTAGATATAGTAATAATATCTAAAATAATTAGAAAATTCACTCTGAGATGATATTAACAAACATTTAAGTGATAGTTTTGGTAACTGTTTATCTTTTTTTGTTTTATATAAAAATGTTATGTCAAATGTTAACTGAAGAGTCAATTTTTTTCCTCCTCCTCCTAACCTTTATAAATCCTAAGATTTTTGAAGTCAACTACTAGTACAACTTGTTTTACCTGGACAGCAGTTTTTCCAGCAGCTGCCCTCGTATCTCAGTAACCCTGAGGAGGAACTGTATTCGACAGTTGAACTAGTAGTTAGTCTGAGGGCACAGATTTCCCAATCATGGCTGCCATAAATATTCATGACAAACAGAACTAACGGTTTAACATACTCTTCGTGGTATGGGCGTGACACACCACCAACTGCCATTCTCCAAGCTATCATAAAGAATTTATTTTTGCAGACCAACCATTAGAATAACTTTACCACTGAAAAGGTAACGCCATTAAGAACACAGCTAACTTGAATAATTACTTGAACTGTTACGTCACAATATTTTTATACTGTAAGTTAACAGTTCTTCTAATGTAAAGGAAAATCATTAAATAGGATTAATAGGGTATCCCTTCCATTTAAAAAAAATAAATAGCATTGATCGCTGCACTAAGCATTAATAATCTGGAGTGGACGTTTGGTTACTCGATCTAAGCATTTAATGCGATCTATACATATACATAAAACTTATGTACTAGATTCAGTTTAAATTTGGTGTGGTCTGTATGAACAAAGGAAAGATTCCATATATTTTGCCATTTTGAAGAAACTAACAAAATTAAATACTATGAATTAGAAGTGATCAAATAAAACTTTAGTTTTGCACTAGTTATCTGCAACTCTCACACCTCCGTGCTAGTGTTAGGATGGCAAACAAGATAACATTAATGAATTTGGGTTCAGTTGGTTTTCATTTCCTAAGTCTAGCGGTGAGTTGTGTCGGTAAGGATTATCCGAGTATTTTCTCTTTCTCTCTTACTGTATTAGTAATATCTGTCCTTTTTTGTCTTATTCATTCGTGTGGTCAGTTGTAACTAACATTAGAATCTATTTCTACAAATATATGTGAAGTTAGATTACTAAACATCAATGTAAATCGAATTTATATAATACTAGTTTTTACCCGTGGTTTCACTAGTGACAAAGTATTTTGTTCATGCCCGAGGGATAGTTAATATTTTTTAGATAAAGACGTATCTCCAAACTCTAAACGCATGTCTGAATCCTCACATGAATGCAAAAATTCATGGTAATCTAAAGAACGGCAACATCAGAAACATAAATAGATTCTATGTAAATTATATACATACGAGATATTGTTTTATATTTTATATTTTATATAGAGTGTAGTACATAATCTACGCAAATGTCATTTAATTTTACGCAACCTGCAAATAAATAAATGTAACCATTTTATGAATTTATTTCAAAGTAGTGTTCCTAGAACATTCATTTTGAAGAAAAGTTACTTCTTTTTTCTATATGAAGAGCCTGCCGAAGTGACTCTACTCTGCTTGATGGAAAGTATGAATAGAATCCAAAGAGTTGTGGTCACCATACTCATTGCAAATGCAGACAATGCAGTGTGGTGACCCATACTATGGCGGCCTAGTGAGATGCTTTTTCATGCCACGCTTGGGGACGTAAAAAGCATGACATCATGACATCATCGTGGCAGTGTAAGCCTCACATAGTTATCACGATAACTGTCACCCCTGCATCAATGGGCCTCCGGTCTCTCACTCACCAACGAAACACGACAGCACGGATGCTGGTGATTTAGGTTGGTTTCCTGTGGGAGGGTAGTACTGCCCCGGTCGAGCCGGCCCGTTCGTGCTGAAATCAACGTGGCTCTACTACCTTATAAATGTAAAATGAGATTGTGAGAAAGGCCATGATAAAAAACTTATATTAAACGACTTTCGGCATATCAGGTGTATCCACTCTTAAAGCTATAGAAATTAAAACTTCATCACATCAGAATACGTAATTTTGTCTTGTTCAGCGAGTCGCGTCTTTATAGGTTTGTACTTTCTTAGACATTTGTCTCGGTTTATGAAATTTTACTGTATTATTTACTGTATGATAATAGATAAAAAGATATGTGAATATTACAGATATAACATTTCATTTATTTTTAGTCGATTAATATCTGGAAGTGAAAATTAATAAATCCTAAACATTGATAGATAAACGTTTTAAATTACAGTTCATTAAACTTGAGATACTTCTTTTTTTTCTTTTGGCTGAATAGCTATCGACTCTAGGAGCATATTTCGATCATAAAGCCTATTAGTACTAAGCTTATTTTAAGACTAATTTTAATTTATCTATCACGAACTAAGAACTCATGATCGATTTATTAAGCACTTTCTTAGGCATCTACTTATAACTTAAACAACACTACTCTACAGAGATGCATCGATAATCTACTACATTCTGACCTTAATTTCTCATTGTCCTACTTAACCTGTGCACAACAATAACTTGGCAAACTATTAAACTAAATACCACATAGAAAGTATACCATACTTAGAAAAATGTTACAAACGTTTTCTACCGAGTCCATCCAATGACATACTGTGTTAATTTGATTATTAGTCGCACTTTTTTCTTTAAATAAACCTACATTTAACTATTATGATTTAATAAAGAATCAACGATGCTCAGATTAGCCTCGCCTCGCAGTAGCTGGGTTTACTGAACAGAGTGAGATGGTTTTTTCGCGTCTGAGCATCTGTGTCTTCTTTATAAGACTCAGTTACGCTTCTGCGTGGAGTACTATTCTCATCTTTACGATGGATCCGCGCAGTATTTGCTGGAACGAGCAGTCTGTATTTTCAATAACCCCAAAGTCACTGAATTCTTTGAGTCTCTGCAGTTGCGAAGAAATATCGCCTCTATGGCAGTCCTCTATCGCCTTTATCACTGAGAGTGATCTGACGAACTCTTTCAACTGATGCCATCCTTCCCGTTCCTCTATAAGACAACTCGTGCTGGCCTTGGAAGCCACCGTTTTAGAATGGTAGACACATGCTCCCGAACTAAACGGTTCGGCTCTTCCTTCTTGTGCAAATCAGTTAAAGCCTGGAACTCTTTAGCAGCGTACGTGTTTCTCTCGCACTACAATCCCGGGTCCTTTAAGCGGAGTGTGAAAGAGCATCTCACTAGGCCGCCATGGCGTGGATTGCCATACTCCACTGTCTTCATTCGCAGTGAGCATGGCGACCACCGCTCTTGGATTCTATTCATGCTTTCCATCAGGTAGAATAGAGTCACTTTGGTAGGTTACTACATATAAACAAAAAAAATATATTTCTTTTCTACTTATTAAAATGCAATATTGTAAAATAACACACTCTAACCTTCTCAGTTCGCACTGCCGCTGTCACTTGCAATTACATATACATCAATGAAAACTACATATATAGAAAACATACATACTACATGGAACATACCTAGTGTCTGATCAAGTTATTGGATATATTCTACTGTTCAGAACATCTACTTACGAAGACAGCAGGGTGCTACCTCGACACGCTGACTATCTTTAGCGTAGCTACCTAACTAGTACGTATATCTATCACGATTGTTTACTTTATTACACACCTCATTAGTTTTATTTTTTGTTTTGTGTCAGTAAACAATATGTATTTTTCTGTAACAAAAAATATATATTGCAAATTTAACAAAATTATTACAAAGTTGGTACTTTCACTGATCTGTTGAACTAGTGATTAGTTGCCCTGACTGCTAAAACAGGAGTCGTGGGTTCGATTCCTACCCAGGACAAGTGACTGTGTGCTGAGCGCGGTCATTTTTTCTGTGTTTAGGTGTAATTTATCTATGATATGTATATATTTAGAAATATATAAGTACGAGTATATTTATCAGTGGTTTGGTTACCGTAGCACAGTCTTATCCTTATTTGAAACCAGACTGCTCTATGTGAGACGTGTCGAGATATAATTATTATTAACTGAAAGAAAATGTTTCAATCATTAAGTTCACTTTTGGAAATAGTATAAATTAATGAATAATATACCTACTCTATAAAACTCGACTATTAAAGAAAGTTAAATAATATGAATGCTTAATTTTATGAACATGCATACGATGCCAGATGCTAGGAACAGATACCTCTTTTTATAAATTGCTATCTGCATCATGAAATAAATAAAATTTCGATGGATGAATTATTCCATCTGAATTGAGCTATTCAACACACGCCGATACTCATCAACCTATCTGTAAGTAAAACGAGCCTTCTGAACATAATTGCCTTGGCAATAATAGCTACTTATGCCGAACTCAGATACGTACTAAATTCTATAGCTTCCCTTAGCTAAGTGAAAACGCACTTAACGAAACATTTAATATTCATCAAGAAATATCAATATACAACCTCAGTTCAAATTATTATTGTGCAATGTTATTCTTACAGTCCCGGTGGTAGTATATTTTCTTTTTTAATTTAGTGCCTGCCAAAGTAACTCTACTCAGCCTGCCATAAATTATTAATACAGTTTTAGTACATCCTCCAGAATGCTCTTATAGTATCAAATTCCAATGTATATACTTAAAGGTATGTTTAAAATTACATAGAAAAAAGTTTAGAGAAGTGAAACAGAAAGCTACTATTTCCTCCCAATCCATTTATGAGTTTAAATAAATCCATAAATATACGAACTCTTTTGTTACTGTTGATAGTATATCGTAAAATAGTATATAGTAAAACCTGATGCAGAACGCTCTGTCTAGATAACAGTAACAAGACTACATTTGGAAATAAGAAATCATTGTTGAAGTGGAAAAAATAGTGAGGTGAGGTGCACAAGAAGAATTAGCTAAACACATTCTATACGTCTAAAATCTCTGGAATTACAATCATTGTACAAATTGTCGGTTGCAAAAACCCTATATAACTTTAATCGCTTACAGTATACTTACTTTGCCTTTTACAGATTTTCTATGTCGTAAACATGTAAATCGCTTTTACTTAGAAATTCTTAATTTCAAGTGCCTCTTATTGGAAAATAAACACATATTTTATAAGAACATGCTTGGATTATTCAAGATTTAAAAATGGGTTCGCTAGAACTTGCATTAGGGCAAGTCTATTTTTTAAATCTTTTTGGCGTGTTAAAATGAATAACGACGAATTTGATGGCAGTCGTTTTTTGTTGTATTTTATCTGATCACACCATAAAATATATATATTATGTATAAAAGATTTAAATCGCCTAAATTTGCTACACTACTCTACTTTTATAATTTCATACTTAACTAGCTAGTAGTAGCATGTTTATAGATAGATTTAGCAAGGTTATACTCAAATTTGAAAGCATTGATCACACTAAACTGTAAACTTATAACGAGCTTCTTTAATAAACGACATCCGACACTCTATTGCATGATATTTATAAACTTAAACTATGAGCAAAGAAAAATATGGTTGAAGTCTGCAACGCTGCTCTTTTTTAGACATCAAAAATTTTTTTAACATATATATATATATAATATATATAAAGAAAATTGTAGTTAGAGACATTTTCAGGGACGATATACAACCAAGATAATAGATCAAATCATGATATCAATAAGCAGTAACAAATAATACTTACCACTTAATAGTTTTTCGAAACAAACAACGAATTGCCTTATAGATAAACTAATATTATGTAATATTTGTACATACAAAGTAATAGTCGACTGTCATCCCAATAGAATTTAAACTAAACATCAAAATAGAGTTTTATTACGAATAAATGTAATAAAGGCAACCGGTGACTTTCGCTAAACGTAGATAAAGAACAATAAAAGGCAATACCTGTATCGGAACGCTTTGGCTTTGAACTTCCACCACTAACGAGGGTGCCAACTGTACAAAGGGCAGTCTCACAAAACTATCATTGCCATTCGTTCAAACGAACGCTATTCCACATAGGACAACACGACGTGTTAATTAGCAGCCACAAAGCATAGAAAGTAACCCAAATTTTTAAGTTAGTATTACACTGGTAAACAGTATTTTTGTTAAACAAAATCAAGTCGGTTTTTTAAACACTACTACCTACCCGCATATAAACTTCATACTTAGTTTTGTTCAATCACCCTCAGTTTTCGTTAAACATAAACTAAATTGATTACGCGAATTTTGCTTACCGATGTATGTTTCCGATAAATTAATATTAAATTATAGAAATTAAAACGGTTTTCTTAATGATTGTCATTTCTGCACATTGTAATAAGATGCCCAGAGTGTGTGTAAACCATTCCGATAACTTTTGTTACATTTGCGGTCAACTTACTATTAAAAGTCAACGTCGTAATTTGACACCATTAGTTAAAAACTGTTATTTTAATCATTTTGGCTTTCCGGTGCGAAATTTGGACAAAACCTGGACTCCTAGTATTTGTTGTGCACAGTGTGTTAGTTTAGTAACATGTGCCGTTTGCAGTTCCAATGATATGGTCTGAACAGAAAGACCATGTATCAGACTGTTATTTCTGCCAAACTTCTATCAAAGGTGTTAATCACAAATCTAGACACACCGTGAACTATCCGAATTTACAATTTACAATTAATAAATCCTGAAGATGTATTGCTACCTCCATTGCACATCAAACTCGGACTCATAAAAACTTTGTCAAACCTATAGACAGAAATAGAGATGATTTTTGGTACTTGAAACATAAATTCACAAAAAATCAGCGACGCTAAAATAAAAGAGGGAATATTTGTAGGACCTACAGATCTACTGTCTGATAAAGAATTTGAACAAAAAGTTAATCCGATCGGAAAATCTGCATGGACATGTTTTCGAAATATTGTTTGTAATTTTCTTGGAAACCACAAGGCCGAAAACTATGAAGAGATTGTCAACAGCCTCTTATCAGCTTACAAGAATATAGGATGCAATATGTCGCTCAAGATACACTTCTTACACTCTTATTTGGATTTTTTTCCTCAAAATTTGGGAGCCGTTTGCGATGAACACGACGAGCGATTCCATCAAGATATATCCAATATGGAAAAACGGTACCAAGGCAAGTGGAGAGTCCGAACTCGTCCTCGTCCGAGAAGGTTGATTACTGTTGGACACTCAAAAGAGATGTACCTGACGCTAAACATTCCCGAAAATCCAGAACCAAAGTCAAAAGTCAGTTGTTTTTCTTGATTAAATGCAATTTTCAACCATATTTAGTTAATAAAAAGTGCATTGCAGTTGCAAGAAAACTGAGAGTGACTGAAACTTTTTAAAAATGCAGATTATTATTAACAGGCTAGTCATAGATACAAAATAACCCACTCAAATTAATTTAACTTTCATTAAGGTCATTTTTGACTATCAGTGTTATTATAATGAATTTTGTTTGTTTAGTGAGATTTAACTTTATCTAGTAACGCTAAATGGAAGGGCAAGTATTAAAAGGTTCTTTGAAATAGATAACTTTTATTGATCCATAACGTTTAATTGCCACCTCGATTCAAATTATGATTACCACTTTTGTGTTATGCACAGGTTTGAAGATTATCTGATTATTGCCATAAAAGTTACAAGATTTGGCTAACAAAAGGTATTATTTCTCTTCCTCGTGTTTCCTCTCTTCTCTGTGTCGTGAGCTAAATTCTCATCCAAGACAAAAAAAAATTTTTCGCTTACCAAAAAACGTTTAGTGTTTCTTCAAGCTACATACTTGCGTTAAGAATTTATCCTTAAGGTTGTCGGACAACTTGAGGTAATAAATTCCGACGCATTTGGCATATTTTTTTGGGCTCATCTTTATTAGTTCTAGCTATACTTTTGAGAACATCTGTGCTACTTCATATCAGATGTGCTCAATCATTGTGTTATTTAAATGATAGAAATAAAAATGAAGATCCTTAGATTTCCTGTAAGGCAATGCTTTTGTGCTAATTAGATTAAAAATCTATACATACTCGTAACAGTTATTACTCCCTTCACAAATTTCACATTATTTTTTAAGGCTCTTAGCTTTTAACTTGATACACTAATAACTTGTCACAATTTTAAATTACAGCATTTACATTGTGGTATAGTTAGTAATACTTACAGAAAAGTTCAGAAAATAAAAGTTGTAGTGGAAGTCAGAAACACAAATTTATTTTCACAACAAGAATCACAATTATTAGTACAGTACAGAAAAAATCAAGAGAATTGTAAATACAAAAAGACATGAATTAACACATAAAATTATCTAGGAAATTAATCAACAATTTTTATGCAATACAATAGGTTTAATGACCAAAGGCAGTATAAAAACTAATTCCACGCGCCGGTTGTTGCGCTTGCACCGAGCAGTAAGCCTCGTAAAATAAAGTGTAGTCCCGTTACAACGAATTAAATATCATCATCAGCATCATCTCAGCCAAGAAACGTCCACTGCTGGATAAAGACCTCCCTCAAGGCTAACTGGATAGTTTGTCCTAGATACACATAGTCGTCAACCACTTCGAGGGTACATTCTTTAATTTTCACTGGAGTGGGTGTGACATGGGCATTCAACATAATTTTTGTCTTATCCATATTCATTTTTAAACCCACTCCTTTAGAGACTCTACTGAGGTATTAAGATCTGCCACGGTTTCAGCCATGACAATTATATCATCAGCAAATCGAAGGTGGGTAATATATTCGCCATTGATGTTAATGCTAAGTTCCTTCCAGTCCAGAAGCTTGAAGATGGCTTTCGGAATGAAATATATGCAAATAAATATTATTCATTATATTTTTTATATTATATATTATTATATTTTTTATATTATATATATTATATATTATTATTTATTATATTATATATTATTATATTATTTGACTTAAATATTTATATGAAGCGAAAGTGTAATTAGTAGAACAGTATCTATTCGTAAAGTAATGATTTTATATTGTAATAATAATATACGAATATAAAAATAAGAAGTAGGTAATCATACTGATTAAAGGAGTGTTTACAAAGAAGGAAGTTAATTATAGAATATTATTTAGGGTTATCGTTAAATGGTATAATTGTTTGTATATATGTGTATGTATAAATGTATGTATGTATATCTACCTCCTACAACATAATTATGTAAGATTGCCTCATTGGTAATTTTATCGTGAAACAGCTCCATGTAAGGTATAATCTGTTACTTCTGAATTCCAATGTTGTTTTCTAATAGAAAAAAAGGAGATTATTAAAATTAATCCGTAGTTTATAGATTAAACTGATCCATGTCGGTTTTTACGGATATGTAGGTAGATGAATAATATAGTTTACAAATTTGACATCAAAATGTGAAACTTTACAATTTTTTACAACAACGTGACAAACGAAAAATGAAAAATGAGAGTTGCTTAAGTTTATAGCTAAGCTTAAGTTTATCTATAATATAAAAATAAGTCGGGTTATCCTTCCTGACGCAATAACTACAAAACGCAAGAACTGATTTCCACGTTTTTGCATTCGTTGGAAAGGTCGCGGGTTTCTTGAGGTTTATAGCAAATAAAATTCAGGAAAAATTTCAACAGAAACGCAGGAAAACAGGAGAAATCATTTTTCACATATAGCGCCATCTCTGATACATAGCATGTACTACAAACCAATATGGTTTTGCATGGTGGTGAAGCAGATGGCACCAGTATTTTAAGTAGATGTCGCCGGTGCGTGATACATTGTTTGACAGCTACTCATTGTACTCTGCTCAGTTAATTTCATGTGACATTTATTATGCGCACGTTCTATCAAACGATACCTTAAAACCGGTATTGTGTTTACTGTGAAATTATGAAATTGAGGTTAAAGTTATTCGTTTCCTAACAGTTCAATTGGAAACCATCAAAACAATCACGCGTATTGTGCAAATTTTTATTCAATTTCAACAGCAGGCATTATCTTTAAGGTGGTAAGTTCAACTGTGTAAATTATGTGGATCGTACATTTGCGGTTTTAAATTCACCAGTCTGTCCATAGTCCAAAATGCCTAGAGGACGACGTGTGAACATCGGCCGCCGCACAAGACATGTAAGCCAGCAACAAGTGTATTCACAAAACTTAAGCGAAGAAAGACAAAATATAATAAGAGAAAATTCTCGATTGAGACAACGCGTGAGCACACGGAAATCACTGGCATCATACAACCTCTTGGCATTCCAATATGATCCCACTGCGAACTACAGTGATGATGACAATTTAGATATTGGACCAATGACGACTGTATGCCGATATTGCAATGCGTTAAAGTTCAAAACGGCTAGATTATGCTGCGCAAATGGAAAAGTCAAACTGAATGCATTACTTACACCACCACAGCCACTGAAACCATTGTTCGATGGAAGTGATCTCGATTCCAACCTTTTTCTTCAACGCATCCTTGAATACAATAACTGCTTTCGCATGACTTCCTTTGGAGCTAATATCACTCGAGAAGGCGGTTTCATGCCGACTTGCAGGGTAAAAGATACAACACACACAACCAATCACTCACACCAATCAATCACATCAACACAATCAATTGCAACACATAACAACTACACATACACCACACACTACACCATCACACGTTCAGAAGTCACACCGTATTCTTCAACAAATGATTGTTTGCAATTACAGATACAAGGACAAATATATCATTTGCATGGTTCAATGGTGCCAACACCAGATGAACCGCATCAATTTCTGCAAATATATTTCATTTCGTCGATGGTGGATCAGCTGAATGTGCGGTGCAATATACAGGGAACACAACAACAGAGACGAATTATTGAACAGTTGCAAGCATTTTTTCACGCTAATAACGCTGTGGTTAATATGTTCAAAACAACATTGGAACGAATGCCATCGGATACGCACAAGTTTGTCATAAGAGCGGATCGTACCCCAACAGGTGAACATGTGCGAAGATTCAATGTACCGAACGTTGATGATGTTGCTGCAATTATTGTTGGCGATTCAACTAAATCACGAGACATTGTCGTTCAGCGAAGAAACAATATCATGCATCGTGTAAACGACACACATCGTTTGTCCGATGCGTTACGAACAAAAAAAAAATATTTTTCTTCATAATTTAATCCCCAAACGAAATGTTACAAAAAATGAAGCCATCTGGTGGTGAAACGGAGTTCGCCGGGTTTGCTAGTTAGTATATATTTTTATTAAAGGCATATTTACAAGAAATATAATTACAAATTGTTAATAAATATACTAAAATATTTTTTTTCTTGCTTAAACATGACGTAGTCTATCAATTCATATGTGTCAGAAATCTCATAATTCTTAAAAATATATTTTTTATATGGCATCAGTAGCAAAAGTTTTTTTGAATTCTACCTAAAAATATGGCAACGCTAAAGCGAGGTATCTCGAAATCGTAGTAATTTAAAATTTAATTTTAAGTATTGTTAAGAAGTCTATTCGAAAGGATTTATTTTTATTAATATTTGACAGTACCTCTGGATTGTTGCTCAGCTAATGTATTGTACAAGGTTTTTAAAATATTCTCATAAACAATAAACAATAGGCACTTATTATACTTATTACTACCCTTAGAGAATAGTACGAGTATAAATAAAGTTACACTTAACCCTACCGGTCGAGATTACAAGTAAGTCTTAGTGTAACTGCCATAAATTTTCTTGATAGATTTACGTTTATTAAAAGTATTTTTGGCATTTGAATGCTGATTTACGATGAATCGTAAATAAATTGAGAGTTCAGATTTATAACGCAGGTAACTCATACACTAAGCATGACGCTATTTGCAGCGTTCTTTTTAATTTTATCATTTGTTTGTGTATCTTTGTATATCTTAAGTTAAGTTAGTTTTAGTTTGAAAAAAGTAAAGAAGAAATACTTACTGTACATACATTCGGTACTAACTTTGATTATAAAAAATATACTTTATTAAATATAGTTTAGCATCATTATTTATATTGCTGTTTCTAAATTTTTATAACAAATAACTTATTTGCAGACCCGTCTGCCAATAAAGAGTATACTTTCGCAGCGGACGTCAACTTTTATAGGCAAATTTTTGACACTTTTTAACACCAAACTCTTTATCATAAACACTACTAAAACAATATCTGGCAGATTCTACAGCTTCTATTTTAACATTTAATAATAACACTTTATTACATTTTGAACGGTAATTAAGCTTATTTAACAATATTAAAGTAACTAACGGCATTTAAAAACATTTTATTACATTATTACAAAGTCAAATAGGTAATGTGTAGAACTACAATGAGATATACTAATTGTCAGTGAAGTTATTTTAAGTACGACCGGTACAGTGCTCTAAGAACTTAGGAACTGTAAACGTTTCTCAAGCAGCGAGCACAGGACAGCGAGTTCACAAGTACTGCACCTCCCACCCCTACGGCTGTTATCTCGCAACTTCAAACTACGTAGTGCGGCTACTACAAACGTGCTTCGCTGCTCAGAGTTCTTCGAACTGCAAAATTGTAGAATCATTCTTAAGATCTTTATTACCGTCCGAGACGAGAATATGACTTTGAACATTAAAAAATAGAAAAGAAAATTAAGAGTTGATATAAATTTCTATGTGATACTTATTCAAATGTAAAAACTAGTAATTTATTTACATAAATAATTAAATACTTCATTGATACTATAAATTATGACCAAACCTAATTGAATTTATTCAGTTCTATCAAAAATAAACAGGTAATCTTTTTCTTTAAATCAATGTTTAATTACAGTCATAAGAAATATTAATCACTGTATTTATTTCAAACATTACATTCATTATAATTAGAAATTCCGGAATAGAATGCTTAAAAAGAATGCAAAGTATGATTTTCGATAAAAAAAAAAACATATCTACACGTTCCCGTACATATTTAGTGTTTGTGTGGGAGTGTCTAGTATTGCAAGACTCTTTTATCAATACAAGTTATTTCAGCTAATGAATATTAATCATTTAGTTGCGCTATTGAGTCACACAGAGAAGATTGTTGCACCTAACACTATCACTAGTTAAGGTACATTTGTGGGGAAAGTTGTGAGCATCGCGACTAAGTTACGAGAACTCTTGTCACCCGCGCAGTTGTTATCTCAAACACTCAGCGAACAGCGAGGCGTGGCTTGGGACAACCGCTACCCAATCTTAAGAGACAGCGGACAACAGTGAAAAATGGCTTTTACTGGGATATTTTAAAATGGTAGTATATAAACTGCTGCACGTCTTTTGTGTCGAGTTCGGGAAGCAATTGCTGCACACGTTCCTAAATGTTTACCAATGGAAGCATGCACTACATTTTCCACTAAATCTAGTATATTTAATAATTTGATAAAGTGGAGAATTCACGTAAAAGTTATTTTTAGATCATATCGTTATTTTTCTTCTTAGTGTAACTTAAAAATGTGTGTTCTAAATTTCATAATTATTGGATAAACGATAAGGTACAATAAAGTACAAACAAAAATAGAATTTCAACGGGTTTATATATCTTAACAAGATTCATTTATAGTTTTGTAGTGACTTGCCTTAACATTATGTGTCTACCTATATATTTATATATATAATATATTATTTATTTAAATTAAATGTTAAGTATACAAACTGTCTTTATTAGTAGATATTATTTTGTTGACAACGGCCGGCGTAGTTATGGTCTATTGTCCATCGACCGGCTACGTCACGCGAGCCGGATGCGTGTGGGCGAGACGGTGATATCTCACTGTTGCGCTTGCCCACACGCACCGCGCCAGCGCGAGATTTGAGGACGAACAGTGCCTTCCTGGTCCTACCGCCGATAATTCGCCGCGCGCTGATACGTTACTTCCTTATTAATTTTACGTTCTCTCGATCTGTCGTTTCTATCACTCCTTCTTTTCCAAACTGAACTTGTGTAGTGTGTAATCCTTTTCAATAAACTTTCATTCTGTTTCTTGTGCACCTTGGACTATTTATTTCTTACTCCATCTTCATTCTTGCAACATCAACCCCACACAATACACTACATTGGTGACCCCGATAAGTTCACGAAGAACTTAGAAAATGACTGCACCGACTGAACAGCAAGACGACGCGAAAATTTTCGGCGAGTCATATCGTGTCGGCGTGCGGGTACCCCCATTCTATCCTGAAAAACCTGCACTGTGGTTTGCTCAGCTCGAGGGCCAGTTTGTACTCGCTAACATATCGAGCGACAGCACAAAGTTCTACCACACGATCGCCCAGCTAGAACCACAATACGCCGTCGAAGTCGAGGACGTCATCACCTCGCCGCCAACAAGTGGCAAGTATGACAAGCTCAAGGCTGAGCTGATAAAGCGTCTCTCAGCATCCCGAGAGAAGAAATTGAAGCAGCTTCTCATCCACGAAGAGCTCGGAGACCGGAAGCCATCACAATTTGTCCGTCATCTACAAAACCTGGCAGGCCCCGGTGTGCCTGAGGACTTCCTACGGACCATTTGGACAAGCCGTCTACCTCAAGGCACACAAACCATTATCGCATCTCAACCGAAAGCTGCGTTAGAGGAATTAGCAGAGCTCGCAGATCGGGTACACGACGTCATAACACCCAACACATACGTCGCATCGACATGTAGGGACAATACTTCAATACCCTCAACCTCTAACAATGTTGTTGCGGCCATGGAACGCCAGATAGCTGCGCTCACGGAACAAGTCAAAGCGTTGTCTAACGAGGTCAGGCGATCTCGACCAGCGCAGAGACAACGATCAAGTAGCCGTCGACGCCACCGTTCGAAGTCTAGGTCGCAATGAAGTTACCGCGACCACCCACTATGCTGGTACCATCAGAATTTCGGGGAGCGGGCTAAGAAGTGCGTGAAGCCGTGCGACTACCCTCCGTCGGGAAATGTGCGGGGCAATTAGTGATGGCGACCCACGATTGTCCAAGTGCTGGTCGCTTATTTATCACCGACAAAAGGTCCAAAGTACAATTTTTGGTCGACACCGGGAGTGACCTCTGTGTCTACCCCCGATCAGCAATATCAAAGCGACTGGAAAAGTCTAACTACCAACTGTGTGCGGCTAACGGGACACCGATAACAACATATGGATTCATTAATATGTCGTTGAATCTAGGGTTGCGCCGTGACTTCGCTTGGCGATTTATTATTGCCGACGTTACAAGGGCGATAATAGGCGTGGATTTTCTATCTGCTTATAATTTGGTTGTTGATTGCAGAAACCAACGCTTGATTGACAACTATACTACGCTGTCCACCCCGGCGTCGCCTGTCCGTCATTGTGATGGCATCTCTTCAGTGAGGGTGAGTCTTGGTGATTTCGCGTATACACACATACTACGGGAATTTCCCGACATCACTCGTCTACACGGTATACACCGCACTATCACACACAATACTGTACATCATATACGTACTACACCAGGGCCACCAGTATCGTGTACACCACGCAGATTGGCTCCGGATAAATTAAAAATAGCCAAGGCCGAATTCGAGGCAATGTTGCAGTGTGGCACCTGTCGCTTGTCTGATTCACCTTGGTCTTCGCCTCTTCACCTCGCACCCAAGAAAGATGATGGTTGGCGTCCCTGTGGCGACTACAGGATGCTGAACGCACGAACCATCCCGGATCAGTATCCCATCCGGCATATTCAGGACTTCGCGCATAGTTTGTCTGAATGTACCGTATTCTCTCAAATTGACCTGGTGAAGGCTTACAACCAGATCCCAGTACATCCTGATGATATTTCAAAGACAGCGATTACAACACCGTTCGGTCTTTTCGAATTTCCATTCATGACGATTGGACTTCGGAACGCCGGGCAGACGTTTCAACGCTTTGTGGATGAAATGCTCAGGGGTCTAGACTTCACATACGCCTACTGCGACGATTTTCTGGTTTTCTCAAAAGACCAGAAAACTCATGAGCTCCACCTGCGTCAGCTTTTCACCAGGCTCAGAGACTACGGTATGGTCATCAACAGTTCCAAGTGCGTTTTTGGGGCATCAGAAGTTAATTTTTTGGGCTGTCATATATCAGCCAAAGGTACCAGGCCACTGCCTACCAAGGTCGAGGCAGTTCAAAATTTCCCAGTACCTAAGACAGTCAGAGAGCTGCGCAGATTTCTAGGTATGTTAAATTTTTACCGGCGATTCATTCCAGGCGCAGCTACCTACCAAGCACCTTTGAATGCTCTTCTCGTTGGCTCCGTTAAGGGATCACACCCCATACATTTTTCACCTGAGGAGTACGAGGCATTCCAGAACTGCAAGAACAGTCTTTGCCAAGCAGCACTGTTGGCTCATCCTGATTGCAACGCTAAGTTGGCGTTGATCACGGATGCTTCTGACAAAGCCATTGGCGCAGTCTTGCAGCAGTTAAAAGCAGGAGCATGGGAACCTCTTGCCTTTTTCTCACGAAAGCTGAGTGAGGCACAGGTTAAGTACTCTCCTTACGACCGCGAGTTACTAGCTATTTACGAGAGTGTCAAATATTTTCGGCACATGGTTGAGGCTCGCGACTTTGTGATTTATACAGACCACAAGCCTCTCACTTTCGCATTCCACTCTCGTAAAGAGAATTGCTCCCCACGACAGTTTCATCATCTGGATTTAATAGCCCAGTTTACAACGGACATTCGCCATATATCTGGAAAAAACAATGTCGTGGCGGATACCCTTTCGCGCATTGAGGAGATTACTCAACCTGTGCCCGCTGAAACAATCGCTGCAGCCCAACAGGAAGACCAAGAGCTAAAACAACTGCTTATCGGAGATACATCGCTGCGACTTCAACAGGTAAGTCTACCAGGTTCACAGAAGCAACTATACTGCGATGTCAGTACTCCTACGCCTAAACCATATGTACCCAAAGAGTTGCGCAGGTCAATTTTTCTTAGCCTACACTCTTTGAGTCACCCAGGTACCAAAGCGTCCGCGAGGTTGGTTGCTGACCGGTATGTATGGCCTGGTGTTAGAAAAGACTGCCGAGAGTGGGTTCGTTCATGTTTGGCTTGCCAGCGCTCAAAGACCACAAGGCACGTTTCCGCACCAATACACTCATACAGCTTACCAAAATCAAGGTTCGCGTTCATCCACATAGACCTTGTAGGGCCGTTACCCTTTTGCCAAGGTTATCGTTATTGTCTTACCGCCATCGATCGCTTTACGCGATGGCCTGAGGCAATACCTTTAGCTGATATAACTGCAGAAACAGTGGCAAAGGCCTTACTAAGTGGATGGATCGCTCGTTTCGGCTGCCCATCGGATATCGTAACCGATAGAGGTAGGCAGTTCGAATCCGCACTGTTTAAATGTCTGTCGACCATGGCGGGTTTTCAACATCGCAGAACAACTGCTTACCATCCAGCCTGTAACGGACTGGTGGAGAGATTCCACCGGCAACTCAAGGCTGCTATCACCTGCCATGGTAACGATAGTTGGGTGGAGTCTCTTCCACTAGTCCTGTTAGGTGTTCGTAGCGCCTTCAAAGAGGACGCTCAGGCTTCAACTGCCGAATTAGTATACGGACAGCCAATGCGACTCCCTGGCGAATTTTTCGACCCGCACAGCGACGAAAGACTTGACATTACCGACTACCTGTCAAGGCTTCGGCATATTGTCAAGAACTTGCAACCATCACCAGCAGCCAGACACAAAACTAATAACAAAATTTTTATTTTCAAAGATTTGGCTACTTCAACACATGTGTTTCTTAGAGACTGCGCTGCTGGTGGTAGTTTAAACCCAGCATACTCTGGTCCTCACTTTGTTATTGAAAGAGGTGATAAAGTTTTTAAATTGTTGGTAAATGGAAAGCGGGTTACAGTATCCATAGACCGCGTTAAGCCGGCCTTCATACTGCGTGACCCTGACAGCATATCACACTCACCACATACCATCAACAATCACCACAACACACCACAGTCACTACTCAAATCTAACACTCATCACAACACACCTAACGCGGATAATCAGGACCTACGTTCTGCTGACAATGACGTCATCGGAATGACGCGGTCAGGACGTCGCGTTAAATTCCCTGACTATTATCGCCCTTGATGGTCTCTGGAAGGGGGTGATGTAGTGACTTGCCTTAACATTATGTGTCTACCTATATATTTATATATATAATATATTATTTATTTAAATTAAATGTTAAGTATACAAACTGTCTTTATTAGTAGATATTATTTTGTTGACAACGGCCGGCGTAGTTATGGTCTATTGTCTATCGACCGGCTACGTCACGCGAGCCGGATGCGTGTGGGCGAGACGGTGATATCTCACTGTTGCGCTTGCGCACACGCACCGCGCCAGCGCGAGATTTGAGGACGGACAGTGCCTTCCTGGTCCTACCGCCGATAATTCGCCGCGCGCTGATACGTTACTTCCTTATTAATTTTACGTTCTCTCGATCTGTCGTTTCTATCACTCCTTCTTTTCCAAACTGAACTTGTGTAGTGTGTAATCCTTTTCAATAAACTTTCATTCTGTTTCTTGTGCACCTTGGACTATTTATTTCTTACTCCATCTTCATTCTTGCAACATCAACCCCACACAATACACTACAGTTTCATTATGTATATTCTTTATCCCTAGAGACTATCAGAAATAGAGAGATCTAACTCTTTATATATAAAAATATAAACTAATTAAAGTTGGCAATATCTTCACTTTACTTGTATCTTCTTACAAGCGGATCACTGAATCGTTTAATAACTTTCCTAGCTAGTAAAATTTTTAAAGGTCTACTTAACGGTTCTCAGCACTAAGGGATCGACAACAAGCGAAGAAATTATTTTTCCGTTTAAATCATCATCAAGGGTTATTTTACAATTCACTGATCCATTTCCAAAACATAGAATCTAACTGTAACTGTGTAATTAAAACAATTTTTATATATAAGTGTTTTTTACATTAAAGCATTTTAGTTTAGTCATAAAATCATAAACCTCGTTAATAAAGTAAAAAATGTAGCAATTGCCATAAAATTTTCCATGAAATCGTGATATTTTCGTGTTAGCACAATCTGCCGTTTCATAAAAAGTGTACTTACATTTGCAGGTCTGAAGGCCGCAATTTAACAATATTTGAACACCAAAGTAAAGTATGTCCTTTTAAATCCAAATTCAGCTCCATCGCTAAATTTCTTTTAACATTACTTTACAATTTTTTCACTTCATGCTAATTTGGTAAAAAACCGATTAATTCATGAATAGTAATACTAACCGTGTTTATTTTCCATATGTAAATTTTACATGCCGTATACATGTCGTATACATGTTGTATTTGTTTGAAAAAAATAATTAAATGTATTGAAATGAGTTTGATAAACAAGTAGGTCTGTTTTCACTTTTGTATTTAATCAATGAAATTAATTGATTAAATATATTATGCAGTAAGTTAATTAAACTACAATATAGTGTTAGTAGTGCATAATAATTAGCACTACAACAATAATTAGTTGAAGTTTAAATCACAAAATATTTATCTTAATAAACTGAGCGTAGTAATGTTGTACTTATCACACGGTTATAAAAACACAATCATCATCATCATCATCATCTGTGCTAAAAGACTTCCACTGTTGGACATAGGCCTCTCTCGAAGCTTAGTGTAAACAGCAAATGAAATACATGGTTTAAAAGGCAATTGTTTCAAAATAAAAGAAAACGTAACACAATATCATATAATAAAAAAAAATTAAAGTATTACTTGTTTTAGGTTACATAATGGGACATGTATTAGATCATTAATTTTTACATGAATTATTTGGTCCATGGATAACGAAAATACTAGTACAGAATAATAAAATATACATACCTTTCTGAATAGTAACACCTCTTTAAAGTCACGTAAAAATAAAACAACGAAACACACAACACACACCACCTAACACCTAACACAACGAAATATAAAAAGGATTCAAAGAATTTCGCCGCATCAATCATGTATCCAGTTTACAATCGCATTAATTTAGATGTCTTAACTTACCCATGTTGTTCATTGACTGTATAATCTAATCTGGCCCACTAACCGCACTATCTATTAGACGAAGCTCGTTAGTTGTTCGCTAGAGCGCTTTACTTGTAGTATCACATCGGCCGTCTATCTACCTTGTCGTACTTCGAACTACCTGTAATAACCGTCTCTACGGCTACTTGTTCCTTCTCATAGTTTCGATAGTTATTGCCAACTACGACCACGTTTCCGCACGATATACACAGTTACCAAATTAACACCCATATCTTTTGAAAATATCAAATTTCTAATTTAGATAGTTCGAGTAAGGATCGAGTCATTAGCAACGGAGGTTTACGCAATCCCAAGATAATTCATTGCCATAAATTATTATCGATTGAACGACCTGTTTTCACTGCATATGTATTAAGAGAGTGTAAGTTGCCAACAAAAATCCTGGAAACTGGAAAGTTTTATCCTCGTGTCAGTCTTCGTAAAGATTAGCGGATCATTAATTACAAAGTTTTTGGGTAACATTAATTCAGTTAACCTTTCCTTTTTGGGTCATAAAGTTTGTGAATAAATGCATTTTATATATTAGTTCTCTTTTGTAATTAATGTGAAGCTAGGTTTTTTTCTGAATAATTATATAATTCTTTGTATAGTTTAATGTCATTAGAACATTTATATCTGAGTGATAGAGGCGTAATTTTACCATCTGAGGCCCGTAGTAAATTCACTTGATTGACCCTAAGAAAAATCGTCGCATTGTAATTTAATTTTAATAAATCACTGAGATGATTACCCAACAGGAGTATTGTGTCTATTTTAGTTAAATATCTAATTTTCTAAAGCATGGGTATTACATATTTGTAACAAAATAATAGCTGCATTTTAACAAAATTTTTATTAATAACATTCTTTTCTTTGAGCTGTCTGTGCCCCAAAAGTATTAATAACATCATTAGAATTTGAAGATCGGGTTATAGAGTTTTCAATAGACAAACAGCCAAGTAACGTAGCCGATTTTGTCCCATAGAGTTTCTCAAATGGGTTTTATTAATTTTAGTTTCGAAAATGATCTTTTGGCACTAGCTGTTGTCGTAAGTGTAGTAATAAATAACACTAATGCAGCACATACTTCAAGAAAGCTGATTGGCGTAAAATAATTATTTATTTATATGTAAATCAGCAAGTTCTTTAATACATACATGGTGCCTTTTCTATTTCATATCTTCAAATTTATTTTTTATATTTTAATAAAGTCCGGTGAAACTATTTCATTCATTGAAAAGAAATGCGATTTTAGTTGGTTAATAATGATGTTCAATACTCGATAAAATATGTTGAATTTGAACAAACTTGCCGGATCTTGAAGATGCTCATCATCACAAAGTACGTCAAATGACGTTTCACCTTCCTCTGACGAATTTTAAAAAAAAATCAGGTTTGATGGACCACTTTTCTGCTACACTACTTGCTTCCTATTTTAAATTTTTAAATTTATGTGGATACCTTTTTTAATTTTTTCAAATATTTGAAGTCATTTTAAAGATGGTGGCTTTTGACTGAAGTGCTTTAAAGGTTGCATCGATAGATTAAAAAACATACAGTGAAAAACTAAAACTATGGTAAACTTGTAGTGCTCAATCTGATTTGAAATTTAAAAGAATCGGTTTCGTTAACGCTTTTTGCACTTGACAATCCAAACTTTTAAAGCAAAAATAACATCATAATGTCTTTCTCATCTAGTAGGTTTTAATGTTTTTAATGTTGTCAACATTGAAGACTTTTAATCGTTATCAGACATATAACTTGCTAAAATTTAATATTTTAGCTAGACATTGCTAAGGCTAAAATGATTCTTGAATGACGAGCACCTTTGAAATTCTGTTTTCAGGTTTCTCAATCAAAATAACAGTAAAGTTCGCACATTTGACCTGTTTCTGAAATATCTTGAATCGTATTGAAATGGGAAAGAGTAAAATGATGCAGCGTTTTTTTTTAACTTAAATCATTGCTATCTGCCTTATCTTTGTTGCCACGAAGGAGTTTAGGGAATACTTGGTGCCAAAAAGATTTTTTTCCACTTGATCATGGGCTCTTGCTCTTCATCTAGTGTATTGTATTTTCCGTTGTTCCATGTTTTTTTTATATTTTTTTTGTTGCAATCTGATTCACAATACACTTTCTGAAGTGTATTAAGGAATAGGATAGTCATGTATGTTCAAGTTTCACACCAGACTTGGAATCAATATAGTAATATTTTTTTAGAAAAATCGATAGTCACTGTCTTCCAAGAACAGACCTTTAGGTTAACAATGCCCATTTTCGATCACGAACCATTTCACTTGATCTCTTAGCTCTTTAAAACTGCCATTGTCAGTAATTTGTATATAGTGGAGATATAATATTGTACATACTAAAATATGGGAGTTGCATCTGCCATTCTGTTCCATTTAGTTAAGTTTAATTCTTCACTTTCAGAGCACTGTTCACTTTTTTTTACACATTAATAAACTCATCATTCTTAAAGCACTGAGTTATTTACGGGTTACTTGTTTTTCGATTCCCTTTTTCTCTTTCGTTTTTCGTTCACACTCAAATATTTTCTGGAGCTAGACATCTTGATATTAAACTTTCACATTTAACTTTATTATGGCTTTCTTTATAGGTTGAATAAAAATAAAACAACGAAAAATGAAAGACATAAATGGCACATGGTCACAAAAGTCAAACAAAGACGGCATAGCACAGCCCTCCATACTTAAAAAAAAACAAATTTGGGAATTCTTAAGCAAACTAGGGGAGGTGGCCTTCACTCTTGGCTGTCTCCGTAGGCCCTGGCCAAGGAGATCGACTCAGGGGCTGGTCACTTTTGTGATGTGATCACGTAAGTTTGCGATACGATCATGCCCCGCCTCCGATGTCGTCGACCTCCACGGAAGTAGGTCTACTGGTGGTCCCAGGAGTTGGCAGAACTTCGTGTGGCCAGTACTCGTGCCAACAGGTCCCACATCTGCAATCGACGGCATCACCGCGAAGATGGTGAGGAGGACCAGCTTCATGCGGAGTACTGAAAGACGCGGAAAACTCTGAAGCTGGCCATTAGCCACGCCAAAGAAGTGGAGAGAAAGGAGATGCTAGAGGATCTCCATCGTGACCCCTGGGGTCATCCTTATCGTGCGGTGCGGGAAAAGCTCCGCGCGTCCCCCCCAACTAAGACGCTCCAGCCCAGCTTCCTACAGAAAGTGGTCGAGGGCCTTTTCCCGTAGCGGGCGGAATACATACTCCCGTCGATGACTTTCACGGTTGGAGACGACGGGGCCAAATATGACAATGTTCTGCCCGTCAGGGTATTGGAGGTAGGGTGGTTGTTCTACAGATCCGCTCCAAGAACACAGACCCCGGGCCAGATGTGATACCTGCCCGTGTTTAGCCTCGAACCTTCGACCACATGCCGTTTCACCTCAGGGAGGTGTTGTACGCTAGTTTGGTGTTCAGACGCTTTCCTGAGAGCTGAGTGGGAGAAGTGAGAGAAGTGAGAAGAAGAGTGGGAAGCTGGCCCTATTGAGAAAGCCGGGACAGCCCATCGATTCGGTCACGGCCTATAGACCCATCGTGTTGCTGGACGAGGCGTGTAAACTGTTTGAGAGGATACTCTATGCCCGCATCGTCCGGCTCCTCTGCGAGGTGAGCCTCGATCTGTTGGACGCCCAATTCGGTTTTTGAGCAGGACGTTCGACAATCTATGCCATGGCACGCCTGAGGGTCGTGACCGAAGAGGCAGTGAGCTGTAGTGGTGTGCTGTTGGTAGTGTCGTTGGACATCGCCAACACATTCAATAGTCTACCATTTAGATACATCAAGGAAGCACTCTACTACCACAAGGTGCTAGAGTACCTGAGGAGGCTTATGGCAGACTATTTAGAGGAGCGTACCCTCGTGTACCAGGACCGAGAAGGTATTCTGAGGCGGTGGCTCATGTCATGCAGTGTTCCGCAGACGTCTGTCCTCGGACCACTTCTGTGGAACATGGGATACAACTGGGCCTTTCGAGGTCGTTTTCCCCCCGGGCTGGGTGTAATCTGGGTGTAATTTGCTTTACGCCGATGACACATTGGTCGCAACCTGAGGAGTAAACTTTCAAGAGGCAGTGCGCCTGGCTATCATGGGAGTTTCTTTGGCAGAGGCGCCTCATGCTGGCCCGTGTGTGGCCGCGGGTGGACGGGACGGGTTTTCACCTTCATCCGTTACAGAGGCCAGCCGCGAGGAGGTGACGTCCGCGTGTACCATACGTCTCCTAAATAGAGAGTTTTACCCGACGATGGTGCCCGCAGTAGCAGGCAGGGATCCGGATGTCGTAATAACAGCTGTTTCTAGGTCCCTCCTATCTCAGGCACAGAGTTGCACTCCGTGCTGTAAGTATGTACGGTAAGTCCATGCACTTCCGGGAGCTAAAGAAGCTACTTGGACACACACCAAATGGGCGCCCATTTGGGAAGGGAGTCCGTTTCATCCCGAAGTCGGAACAGGAATATCGCACCATACAACGGTACCTTTACTCACTGGAGACAAAGGAGAAGATTTCCTGGTTTTCATACTCCCTTCCCGCGGAACGCAGCCTCAAGGTGACCATCCGTGGACTCCCGGTGAATACACCACCAGAAGAGATCGAGGCAGAGCTCTCAGTACTCGGGTTTACACCAGAATTCGTGCGCCCCATACGAGCCCGACAGGGCCGTCCCGGGTGTTTGTACTTTGCGCAGCTTGCGCGTACCGCAAATCTTACGCCAGGTATTTATGAAGTATCAGAACTTCTATGCATGCCTGGCGTGCACATAAAAGCATGGCGCGGTAAAAAGGGACCCGCGCAATGCTATAGATGTCAACAATTCCGGCATTCGTCTCATAACTGCCACAGACCACTTTCCTGTGTGCGTTGCGGTGGAGCCCATACCGCCCGGGACTGCCCACGCCCCCTTGATGAACCGCCCACGTGTGCGAACTGCGGAGGAGTGCATACTGCAAACAGCGCCGCCTGCCCTGTGTTCAAGCAGGAAACCCGGAACCGGAAGGCTGGCACTGTTGCACGCACATCAACAGCCAGACCACACACAGAGAAGACCATCACTGTCGAGGATGGTAATGCTCCCGCCTCGCTCATGGCAGCAGCAAACCCAGCACAGAAGAAGCACTCGCGTCGCCAAAGACGACGCAAGAATTCGAAGACGCGAGCTGAACAGGCAACCGCGCCTCGCAACGAGGTCCAGGAGGACGCCGTGGTCGCTGCCCCACCAGAGGGGACGAAGGCGAAGCGTACAGTCAAACCAAAGCCTGCCCCCAAGCCGGTTACGGTAGACCTAGACCCCAGACTAACCAGCATTATCGGTACTTTGCAGAAGGTACTGGTAGCGCTACTGGAGAAGCGGGACCCTGTCCCACTGATCCTTGACTGCTTAGCTGAACTGTGCAAGTCTGGATCTGCGTAGGCTGCATATACTATTTTGGAACGCCGACGGGATGTCAGCAGAGAAGACCAGGCTCTTGAAACTGCTGTTAGCAAAGCAGCAAGTGGATATAGCCCTACTCAGCGAGACTCACCTAAGATCAGTAGACAAATTTAAAATGAGCGGATACCATGTCTACCGGGAGGAGCAACGCTCACCGAGAGGGACTGCTTACAGGGGATTAGCAGTCCTGGTCAAGAGGAAGGTCATCCACCAAATGCTACCAGTACCCACGTTGCAGTCTGCGTACGCCTTGGGCGTAGAGGTTTGCATCGGCAGCCAGCTCACCCGTGTGTTCGCGTTCTACAGGCCACCGGGGCAACGCCTCGCAGTGGCTGACATGCACACCTTGCTGGAGTCACCGCTGCCCACTATAATCGCCGGTGACTTCAACGCGAAACACACGGCGTGGAATTCCAACGTCACATGCCCAGAAGGCCGCCGCCTTCTAGATGATGCAGACCGACACGAGTACCAGGTGCTAGGACCGGAGGTTCCAACGCATTACCCGTACTGCGTAGCCCACACACCGGACGTCATAGATTTAGCAGTCATCCGCGGCATTGATGCGACTGTATATCTTGACGTCCTGGACGACCACCTCATCTCAGACCACCACCCGGTGTGTTTGACTCTGGATGACATCCCGGAAGTGTTCCAATCACCCTCTCGATCGCGCCAAGACTGGCGGGCTTTCGCCGGCTACATGGCAGAGCACTCACCCTCCTTTCCCGCAGAGACACCCAATGAAGTCGACAAACTTACAACGGATCTCAATGTGGCCTTACAGACCGCACTTCGAGTGTCAAAACTTGACGCCACCACCGTAAGGAAGCCCTTCCAGCTCCCCGCCTACATCTCGACGATGATCTAGAGGAAGAGGAAACTGCGCCGGCAATGGCAGCGCTCCCGATGCCCAACCATGAAGTCCCAGCTCAATACTCTGGCTGCGGAGATCTCTGCCGCACTGGCAACGAGCGCAGCAGAGTCCTGGCACCGCACCATCGAGCGAGCTAGTGAAGACTGGTCAGGCATACACCGCCTGTGCCGCCAGCTTTCCGGGAAACCTGCTCCGATTAGGCCCCTGCTGGCTGGTGACGGAACCCCACGTTACCGTGCCGAGGACCGAGTGAAAATATTTGCCGACTTCCTGGAATCGCAGTTCCGCCCGAATCCTGCCCACAATGTGCAGCACATAGCAGAGGTTGAGAGGAAGCTCCAACTATACTTTGAGCAGCCGATAACCCCGACCAAGGACCCCATTATCTTCTCCCCTGGTCAAATCCAGCAGATGATTCGCCGAACACGTCTCCGTAAAGCACCCGGCCCCGACTGCATGACCAATGAAGCCTTGCGTCACCTACCTCCGCGAGCGATCGCGACGCTGACGCGCCTCTTCAACAGCATCCTTCGCACCGGCCACTTTCCAACCGCATGGCGACTTGGCAGAGTCATCATGTTGCCCAAGCCGGGGAAGAATATCCTCTTCCCGGGAAGCTATCGTCCCATCACGCTCCTCTCGACAACGTCGAAGTTGTTCGAGAAGCTGCTACTGCTGCACATGACGCTACACCTTCAGCCACGCGACGAACAGTTCGGATTCCGTGCCGGACACTCCACGACACACCAGCTCGCGAGGGTACTGCACGACATCGCGGTTGCGCGTAACAAGCGCGAGCGGGTCGTTGCAGTCTTTCTCGATATGGAGAAGGCGTTCGATCGCGTCTGGCACGCCGGCCTGCTGTACAAGCTGTCCACATCTACTACTCCTCGTCGAATAGTTAAGATTGTGGCCACCTTCCTGCAAGACAGACGTTTTCAAGTGGTGGTTGAAAGCGCCCTGTCCACAGAGCGGGTCATCTGTGCCGGTGTACCACAGGGAAGTTGCTTATCTCCAGTGTGCTACTCTTGGTACACAGATGACATTCCCGTCACCGACGGCGTGAAGCTTGCGCTGTATGCCGACGACGCGGCTTACATCATGACGTCGAAAAATGGTGCCAACGCTGCTACCAAGATGCAGAGCACTCTAAATGCACTTCCCAATTGGCTGAAGGACTGGAGACTGACGGTCAACGTGGCGAAGACTCAGGCGATCTCCATAGGAAGTGTGACCCTACCACAGCTGAAGCTTATGGGGGAGAACGTCGAGTGGTCCGCGACGGTGAAATACCTCGGCGTGACCATCGACCGCAGCCTCTCCATGAAGCCTCACGTCAACAACATCATTACCCAGGTTCGTGCTGCGCGTTCCCTTTTGTGGCTAGTAGTACGGACTATCGTCCCGACTGCCACTCCGTGCGAAGGTCGGTGTATACAAGGCGTACATCCGCACGCGACTTACTTATGGTGCCCCGGCCTGGTTTGCGCTTGTTTCCGAGACAAACCGCCGCCGTCTGCGTGCGCAGCAGTCGCTCGCACTACGTACCCTTGTCAACGCCCCTCGCTTTGTGTGGAGCAGGACGATCTCCAGGGATCTGCGCATAGAGAGCCTGGATGATTTCGTGAGACGCCTGAGTTCAAACCTATTCGTGCGTGCCGATGGCTCGCAAGACTGCCACCGAGCTCGCGCCTTACCATCGGCGACCGCCGGACAGGCATGGCCTACCGCGAGATCTCGTCTCCGTAGCAATCCCTACCGGACTATCCCCAACACCCTAACATCCCGCCTGGTGCTGGCTGACGGGCGCTCCTCGGGGTCTCCATCCCCTGGAACTCGACCTCGCTAAGCACAGGAGGGAACACAGAACGAGGCGCAGCTAACATGCTGGTCACAGGGACTGACACCCGGATATACCAACAGGCCCAAGGGCCCAACCAAGTGACCCGCCTGTAGTCGCAGGCGGCGCGGACGACCACTTCGACAGGCAGTAGACCTGGTAAAGTCACCCCGAGACTCCTCCCAAAGGGGTCTACGAAAAGAACCACAAGAGAGGGTTCCGTCAGACCAAGGCCTCGTGGTATTTTGCCAGTCCTGCCACAGTATACTTGCACCACTGGTGACTTAGTAGGATATCACATACAGCAAAAGGCTTGTATATTTTACTTCGATGTGTGTTCAAATTTAGCAATTTAACATATTCTATACAATTTATATAATCATTATTTTTAAAGTTTAATATAGTGATATTAATTAATGCTCATGTTGAGAGTTTAGGTTTTAATGATCTTGAATCACGTCGTAGTTGAATTAGTATTTTGTCTCGTATTTTTATTACATTTGGAGACAAAGGCAAAACAAACTTAAGCTTAATCCATCAATTAGAGACGCACTGGATCCAAATTAAATGGTTTGGGGCGTAAGTTAGTAAAATAATTTGTTTCAAGATCTAATTTTTAAAAGCATTTATTTATGTAAATATTCATTCGAGACAAATTACGTTTCTAGTACATATTGTGTACTTGGATAATAGAACGGCTAATAAAAGTTTATCACTGTAATAATATCACTGATATTAAGGTAGGTTAAAGTTACAGTTGATATATCATCACTTGTCTCGTATAGGCAACTGTAATTATAAAAATGCTGTAAAAATTAATTCGCATAGTTGCTAGTAAGAAGTTTGGTAAGAAGTTTGTGTATCACGAATGATATTTCGAAATTTATCTCGAATTTAGTGGATATTTGTAGCTTTTGAAATGGTTGAATATAATTATAGTCGTAACAAGGTTCCTGTGAAGTCTTTTTTACTGTAATAAATAAGTAAATAGCCTTACACATCTCACACACGGCTGTCTGACACCAAATCAAGCTGAGGTTGTGCTATGGTAACCAGACTGTTGGGATGCTTGGCTAGTAAACCTCCACGTGGTGCACCCTGGTAACGTTGCCGATGGTGTTTTTCATCACTGCCAACGGCGAATATTCCAGCACGAAGAGGAAGCTATTTTCCATTCGAAGAGGCCATTCGTTCGAGGCTTGGTCCAACAGAGCGGGCGTATCTGTCGGATCCTCTGTTGGTTTTTCGCTCTTTGGAGCAGTGAGGAGAAAAACCTCGGTAAAAAATCACGATGGTGGGACCCTTTCTAGGGTCGGAGTTCCTCTGCTCAGCGGTGGAAAAGGTAGGACGGGCTCGGTTGTACTTACACTGCCACCGAGCAGGCATTAGGAGACGTTGTCTCCCTGCCACCGCCGGCATATCGTAGTCCCGAAAGGATTATCGTTGTTATCGGTGAGGACTCGGTTCAGCACACGCTAGCGGTTTGTTCCACCTGGGCGGCGTAGCGTGGGGTCTCACTGCAGATATTGGGGATCTCTCGCTACCGGCCGTCATATGCTTCATGGTCGGTAGCGACAGTTGTTTTACCGCGGTCACCACCTTCTGCGAAGACGTGATTTCGCGGAAGGAAGCGGCGGAGAAGGCCCGGGAAGACGACCTCCACTCGGACCCAATTCGCCGCCGGCGAACCGGGTGGCGGAGGCGCGCGTTCCAGCGCCTCATGCCGCCTTGAGTGTGGCCGCGGTTGGACGGGACCGGTTTTCCCCTCCATCCGCTACAATGGCTAGCCGCGAGGAGGCGACGTTCCCGTGTGCCGTACGTCGTCTAAAATAGAGAGTTTACCTGCAGATGGTGCTCGCGGGAGCGGACAGGCACTAGGAGTGATCTGAATGTCGTAATAGCAGCTGTTCCTGGATCCCTCCTATGTCAGGCACAGAGTGGCACACCGTGTGGTTTCAGTCGGTCCGATTCCGACATACTACCTCGCCGTAAACCCCGGTGGGGTGACGGCCCGAGGGGGTTTCAACACGTTAAAAAAAAATGGTAACCAGACTGTTGATAAATATACTTATATATTTTTAAATACATACGATATACATATATAGATAAATTACACTTAAAGAGAACAAATAATCATGCCCATCATACAAATTTTTGTCCTGGGTAGACCTCGAAAGCTCGACCTCTCCAACTCAGCCCTCAGAACCACTAGTCGTAGACCAATAGACCTGTCGAAACTGTGTTACAATTAAACATTTTTCAAAGATATTACTATAGATCTTACAGTACTAGAATAGTATAAAATTAGTTTTATCAAACAAGCTTTGCTACACTTATTTATTGTTAAATACGTCATTCAAAATAAGTGCATCCCTAGGTGACCGAGAAATATAAGTCTAGGTCACAGTTCAATAGAATAAATAAATAAATAGTCCAGACATTTGACACACAACGTTATCTATTATAATTTCAAACTAAGCAAAACTTGTGCTATGATAACAAGATTGACTGATAGAATATTTATATACTTTTTTTTTGTAAATACATAAATATTATACATAAAAAACCCCTAAATTTCAAAACAAATATTTGTAGACCATACAAACATTTAGTCCGACCCGGAAATCGAATCCGAGACCTAAAACAGAGCAGTCGCATTCACTACCGCTACGCCACCGAGGCAGTTGAAATCGAACTGTTGTTTCAATTATTAAATAAGTGTTTAACCCAGTAATTTTAGCTATCTAGGTTAAGCCTTCGTTAATCTTTGATATGATAAAACGTCAACGTCCCACGTCCATCATATATTACAAATGTCAAATTGTTCAATTTAAATTGATGACAGCCACGACTGTCACATTAATTTAAGAAAAGTCGCCCTTGGATTTTTTATTATTATCTTCAAAATGGTCATGTTAATTTGTTCTTTCCCTTTTATAAGAAAAAAACAATTTTATAAGCTTGAGCTTAAAAAGAGCGAAATTAACAACGCTTATTTTTCGTCGTATTTTTAAATGTTTATTTATGTTCGATTTATTTACTTGTGCCCTAAAAGTTCAAAGTTTAAACCCGACTAGATAAAAGTTAGAAAATATAACTACTTAATTTTTATAGTTTTTCTTTTAGCGTGTTATAAACATTTTTCTAATGCTTAAATTTATATAGTTATTTAATGATATTATTACGAGAATACAAAATCGCCAGAACCACAGTTTTAAACCTGACAACTGAATTACGTGTCGAAAGTGGTGGCTTTTAATTATTATCTTAAATAATACTGGTTACTAAGTACAACAAATTTAAGTCACAAGTTACACTTAATCCTAGGGTAGGTTAAAGTTCATCTGAGGAACATTAAAGAGGCTTCTAACCTGTTAATAATTCAGCTTGGAAGTATCTGTACACTCACAGACGCTTTGTACTTCACACACCATTATTTTTTTTATTTCAAAAGATTTAGTATAATTCTTTAAGTACTTTAAAATAGGCAAGTCATTAATCTGCAATTATCCTGCACGACTTCTATTACATACCGGTGATATAAACTGAAGACAATTGAGTCAATACTCATCATTTTCTTACCTTTTTTAAACCTTATTAAGATCGGTGCAATGAGTTCTTTTCTTCAATCCTCCTCAAGTCGTCAGAAATGCTTACCCGCAAAAATTTTCACTGAATTTAATGAATCAATTTCTCGATGGCAATTTGGCTACTGCTTAACACAATTGACATAATGGAAACGATATTTATCCATTGGACTGTTTGCTTACCTGCCTACCCGATTATCTATTTCAAATAGTTTTATTGTTTTCCTAAATAAATTCATTACGTCGATGAGTTAAAGTTTCTCCGATAAAATTAGTAAAATACAGACTTCCGTAATTTTTTTTTTTTTTAAAAAGACAACGCCCTCTCTTGGAATAAATCCTGTGTCGCGGTGGACTTTACAAACATACAAAAAACGGACATAAAGAACACCCAGACTCACAACAACAATTTATGAAGGAGTTGTCCTATGTGGGATTTTGAACCCACAACATTTAGCGCAGTAGTGAGCGGCGTGGTGACCGCTTAAACCACTAGGCCAATCGTGCTGTCGCACACGTAATTATCACTCGTACGTCGATTCTCAGCCATTAGATTTCGTCTTCATCTCAACAGTTGAAATAGAAGTTTAAAACATAAGGCATGTTGGCCGCAATGGTATTTCTGGTGGTGGTAGTATGGTATAGGGGTGATATATAGGCTATGTTTATAACTACAGACCTATTTCTTTACTTTCTACCATTGCGTGGGATGTTAAATTCAAATGTTAACGAACTCTTATATATTACGTTAAGTGGGATCACCTTTTTTGACTAAACGTTAGTTGTCTAAAAATAATCTGCTACCCTATTTTAGATTAAAGTTTTTTATTGATAATGAAAATATAACAAAGAATTTCCAAGGATATGCAGAATATAAATGGAAAAAATATTGAATTTAATCGGGAGCATATATGGATAGTGTCGCTGAAAGCTTGAAGATGAAGTTGAGATTTGGCCTTAAAATATTCCACTCATTTTCCAATACTCGTACATGTATATCAAACCAAAAAAAAATTTTTACCAGTATACGATTACAAAGTTAAAATTTTGCTATGATCACTCTTTCCAATGCAGAGCTTTCCAGATGCACTTAGATTTGATAGTAGTTCATAAAGTCATAAATATTGATTTATAATACATATTTCATTGTTTTAATAAACCCCTCATTTCCAGATTGACATTGATGTCAATTTGGCAATTAGGGGTGTAAGTAAATATTTTAAGTAAAATTAAATCAATGGGTATCTGCATATCTTCTATATATTCGAAACGACGTTAGTATTATCAATTTCTAGTCTTCACAATAATTGAACTTTGAATTTTATAAAATATTATCAATTTTATCATTGTCTAAACGTGTAATATTAAAAGCTTCTAACAGTAAACTAAACCTCTCAGTAAAATGTAATAACCTGTAATGTACCTACTCTTTCGTTTTGGTGCAATCAACAACCGACCTAACCATCATGCCCATTATAGCCTAAGCCGTCCCTCGAGAAAGACCCGTGTCCAGAAATTGACTGTAACGGACTGTTGCAATCAAAAATGTATTCAATCAATTTCACGTGTGATAAAAAGGCTATTATTTTAGTTCTAAATGCCAGAAGTAGCTTATTAACTTATCAAATTCACGCCATAGATGTAAGGCTTTATAGGCTTCATACCTGACTGAGTCTGTCTTGTGACACAACAACACATACACTTAGAAATTTATGTGGATGAAGATATTTATTTTCGCAAAAGAGAAGATTACAATACTAAATAGAAATATGATACCTAATTAGCATCGTTAGTAGTGTAATTGTAATTGAAGTGAAAACTTCTTTAGGCGCGTTGAGCGTTTTGGTAGAGGGTAAAATCCTCGGTTCGCGTCACCGACATGCTAATGATAATATAATAGTATATCTATAGCTATGGAGAATATGATATTATATATTATATATGAAATTTATTATTATTATATATTATATATGATATTATATATTATATATAGCTATATATGAAACATAAAAAAATTCATATAATTTTTGCATATAGTTTTAATTACTCTCAACTTAATAGTGCCGTTTTCACTTCTATCGGCAGTCCCACGACTGCTACTGTTTTTTTTTGATGAGTCGGGTAGTACAGATATCTTCTATAGAGGTGTGAATCTAAAATGTTAGTGGAGAAATTATTTATGTGTAAATTATCCACAGTTTAGTGTTGTTATACATTTAGACTATACATTTTCGTTTTTTATTTTTCTAATACATATGATTGTATTGTATTTATGGTTTTGATCGACACTCGTTGTTACCATTGTTCCGTTATAAATTTTAATAGTAGGTGTTAAATAAGCATATCAAAAAAAAATTTTAACAGTTTTTGAGAAGTTTGTAATTGTTTTAGATTTGAATTTCCTAAAATTCACATTAGATTAAATTTTCGAATTGAATTAAATTAGATTTCAATCAGGTAGTGTGTGAGATTTTACCAAAAACTAATACATAGTATATGTTATATTTCTAGATAAACAATGAGCTAAGACTTGAAGAACGCTTGATGGTTTCTGGCTTCCATGTAAGTCTATAATCCAATATTAGGCCCAAGTACGTCTCTTTACTTGCTTAACCAATGATTCTTTCACTGTCATTGATTAATGAGTTTGTAGTTACCAATTCTTTTATTTTTAGCATAAAATGTAATGTAGTGAGTTTTTAAGGCATTGATAACCAATAAATTTAAGTTTAACCAGGCATTTAATACTAAATATACATTTAGATCATTTTGTGCTAGGCCATCTACTACATCTAATAAACGACCGAAATAAAATAGACTAGAATCGTCAGCGTACAGAGTGATATTTCCTTTAAATCCTATCGTTTATGTACTATTAATATAAACCAAGAAAATCAGGGAACGCAGTATTGTGCCACTGAAGCACGCTACGTGTAATGGGTCTTGGTTCATTTTGATTGTTATCAATTTATATAGCTCCTAATTTTGTTATGCCTAGAGACACATAGTTCTTCTAGGTAGTAGAGCCACGCTGATTGCAGCACGAGCGGGCCGGCTCCACCGGGTACTGCCCTCCCACAGAAGACCAACCTAAAGCGCCAGCATCTGTGTTGTCATGTTTCGTTGGTGAGTGTGAGACCGGAGGCCCATTGATGCAGGGGTGACAGTTATCGTGGTAACTGTGTAAGCCTTACACTGTCACAATGACTGTCAAGCCTTTTACGTCCCCAAGCGGGGTGTGAAAAAGCATCTCACAAGGCCGCCATAGTGTGGGTCATTATACTACGTTGTCAGTATTTGTAATGAGTATGGTGACCACAACTCTAGGATTCTATTCATGCTTTCCATCAGGCAGAGTAGAGTCACTTTGGCAGGTTCTTAAGATAGAAAAAAAAAGTTTCTATTTTGTTATTACATTCTGTTTCTTACAGTTTATAAGGGCATCCTTATAATATCGATTCTTCAAACTTTAAGTCAACGTGTACGTAACAATGTTTCTTTTTAACTTAATATTCAATTAAGTATAACCTGGTTTTTGTTTTAGTTATTGACATAGCTGATTTCTTTCATCAATTTAGACAATAACTTTATTATTCATTCATACCTTGTATGGAGGACTCAGTATTTTCATTTTCTGTATATTATTTCAAGTAATTTGACAACAAACAGATATATGACAACAAAGTTTTCAAATATCCGTTTTTTCTGTACCAATAACATTTTTTTAGACTCGTACTATATTCACTAGTTACGAATAGATATACATAGGTTTATTTCTCTCCAGTCATATTTGCTAGAAGTCTGAGAGAGCTGGATCGATTACAGACATCTATAGTCTGATGATCGAGATTGTAGCCTTATGATTTAAGATAGTTTTTGTTTTAGCTATTTCACGTGTGAAGTATTCTAAACTAGTTTTATTTAATATTTTGATTTATTCTCCATAGTTCTATGAGACGAGTTTTAAATGAAACTCATATAACATAAAATACGATTTTTGCACCATTTGCTATTTTGTACTACTTTACTGCTGACATTGATAAATTCTATTGTTTGTTTAATTCTAAGTAATTAAACAAGTTAAAGTTATTAACAAAACTGTAATTGTTGTACATATTTAACCGTGATCTTAATATTTCACAAGAACTCTTCAGTTACTAATTTTTATACTTTTTGCACATAATAGTGATAAAGATGGACTCAATGCCGTAGGTATTTTCTACCACTTTCCATTTTGGATCTAAGTCCCTACAGAGCTGAAACAAGGTAGATGCACAAAATTTTTCAATAAATTTAAAGATTTAGTTTCACACCAAAATAGCTAAAAAAAGACAGAACTACAATTAGTCTAAATTCAAAGTTTAACTCAAATCCATCTAACTGCTTTTACAAAAATTACACTCAACGCACAGACAAACAAGGTTTCAAATAAAAATGAAATATTATTTTTGGCATCTATTACATAACTCTACAATGGGCCCCAGTGGCATTTTTTTCTACATTTAAGTTTGTTTTGTGAAAAAAGTGGAATATTTGTATATATGGAATAATATCAGTTGTAAAAACAGTATGTAATTACATGAAATTAACGGGAATAAATTGAATATTTAAAGATGGAAAAGTTCTATGTGGAACTGGTTACATAGCATTACACAAATATTTCCAAGTTTTCTCGTAACACTGCAATGTACTGTTTTACAGAAATTTACTTATTTTAAAGTTAAGGTCGCTAAAAATTAAGAAATTTATTAGTATTTGATGTTAATTGTTTGTATATAGCTCCAATATCCATAGAAAGGGTGCTCAAGTATCATCATCATAATCATAATCTCAGTCAAGAGACGTCCACTGCTAGACATAGGCTTTTCTCTTTTTTTAATGAGTGGAAACTCCCGCGGGCCATCACCCACCAGGGTTTACGGTGGGGTGATGTCGGAATCGGACTGACTAAAACCACACGATGTGCTACTCTATGACTGCAATAGGAGAGTTACGGGAACTGCTGTTATATTACCGGTGATCAATCGGATTGCACCGCTGGGTCATAAATCGGCTCTCCACACAGCAGAGACCTATAAAGGGTTCTTACTTATGATCTCTGCCACAGGTACAAACCAAAGTAATGCATAGAAAAAATAACACGGAGACTACTTCCAATTACTTAAAAATTATTAAGATGTTCAATAGTCTGATTATTAAGATACTCAGACTGGAACAGAAATACAAATAAAATATTATTCTACAAATTTAATAGACAACAAAGAGTCAACTAGTTACCTTCAGTGTGATATATTTTAGCTTACTCAATGTAATTCTAACTTATAAGAACGAACACGCCCAGCTTCCACGAACGTCCTCCCTTCACCTAAACCTAAGACTGACTATCCCGACTCAACCATCTGACTCCTCATCTCTTCAGTTCGTGCCCTTAGGTCCCTGGGTCTTGAATCAATTACGTAATGTTTAACAGATGTCCCAGGAATTAATATGTGAATCCTCTTAAAAGCCCTTTTTAAGAAAATCGTGCGAAATAAGTATTTTGTTTTCGAGTAGTTGTTGTACGAGGCTCACTTGAAAAATCTGTTTATTAAGTCGAGCCTTGTTTTATCGTCTAGGCATTGACATCACATGCACGTGTAACCGAAGTATAAAATATATTATTACAATTCTATAAATAATACAACAATTGTAAGTTTTCATTGCGCGATGGTAATACTATAACAACGTTAGAATCAACTTCAGAAGCTAGTCATTTATTTCATTTCATTAATTTGCTGTTTGAGTTCATGAAACATTAGTAACAACAAACTCTGCCGTGATTTAATACACCAGCACATAATTGTCTGTGATGGTAACACTGTTCAACACTGCTCTTGAAATTTAACGAACATTAATAACATTGACTAAATTTAATTTAACATTAAAATTTTGCTTTACACATTGCAAAGATATACGGTAACAAATTTAAGTCAAACACAATTGCATCTGGGACCTAAGACAATAATCAAGCACACAAGTTGGTCCTATAGTCATGTCCGGGACCCGGTAAACTGCCCGCTTCGGCTATCCGCAATAAATATTCATGGACAAACAAAATTAATATTTTCTTACTCGAACCGCACCGGACCCATTGAAAACCCAAATCGTTTTAGAGTCCCTACCTTAACTGCTGTTCCAGATATGCATATGTACAAGAAATGAAATTTACTGTTGAAGCAAACGTGAATTATTACCATTGTTGCCTTTGAATAATTCCAGCGCTCGGTGACACCGCGAGGGTGTGGGTCATATTCTCGATATGAATTTCATACTAACCGCGAATATTACGTTCAATGAGCTCTGAGGCGGTGCGATTTTCGGTACCATTTCTTATCTCCCGATACGTATAGGGGCTCTTACTGCTCTCCACGGTTGAATGTAAAACGTTATTGAGCCTTTATGATGCTGATATTGGACTTCGAATGTTGATATTCTGTATGAAATCGGAGGTCCTCTGAAACAAAGCACTAATTTAATAGTCACATCTAGATGTCACTATGGACTGAAATACGTAATACTTGGACGAGGTCTAAATAATGACGGTAATTAGGTGAACTTTATGCTTTCTAAAGTGGATCCTATAGACTGGCTAGTTTCATTTATATAAATATGGTTTATTGAAAGTTTATTAGATTAAATATTATTAAGTGTATAAATCAGTAACCATAAAAGTTCTTTATGTAACATAATAGGCAACTTAATAAATTAAGAGTACAAATATTTTCAATTAAATTTGCAACAAACATTCTACAGGGAAGCTGTACCCGATGTTCTGTGTTGATTAAAATCTTATAAAGTAGTTCATCCAAAAACAGAAAAAGTAAATTCTCGCCACAAAAAAAGAACGAGCCTACGTTAGCATAGGCTATGCAAAAACACCACTTTAACTATTAATATTATAAATTATATTTGAAGTGCGGGATAATTTCGATGCAATGTCGTTAACGAAACCGAACGATTAATCTAAACGGAGGCATTACCCGTGCAAACTAACTCGCTACACTAACCGTAACTTCTTAAAGAAACACTTTGAATTTTATAAATTTACCTAATGCAACGCAAATACAATTTCTCGAAGTTTGAAATACAACAAAAGCCACGTAGCGTAAACTATCTTAAATTAGCTCATAAATCCTGTTTGAATTAGTACATACGTTTTACACACACACGTTCATACTTGTGATGCGACATAGATTTCAATAGTGTCACGTTACTTGTTCCAAACCTGGACGACTGCCACAAAGCAATGACGGTAGACGAACTCAAAACATTCCATACGTATTCTATAGCTTTTGTATGCACACTTGCACGGAATCAATTGCATGTAGTATTTTTTGGAGTTAAGTTATTAATACTTTGTTGAAGATCTTAGATCTATTTCAGATATGTATTCGTACACTTTAGAAAGATTATAGCAGAGTAAAAATTTGTCCCGGATTTAAGCAAAACTTTGCATTATGTGACATCGTTTTATTAGCTTTTGAACGCCGAGAGCCTCTGGGAGTTCGGAGGAAGTCATAAATATCTCGCGCGTCCCCGATTTCTACTAAAGTTTGCTTGCAATGTACCCTCTCTTCGTTTTCACTGTACTTATACGTTTATTGTCATAGCAGAGCACAATAGCGAAGTTTCAAATACCAACCGTTCTACGGACTTATAAAAATTCTGTTTAGCAATGAGCCGTACAACTTAAATAAAAAATTACACGAATATTTTTTCAATGAAAGCCTTAAATTGAAATTATTTTCCGCTAAGGGAAGGAAGTGAGAACGACAGTGAAGTCACTCAGACGGGGGTGGGCGCAAGAATAATGGTAGTCGGCCCGCGAGTGCGACCTGTGTTACTTACCTACCCTCGCGGAGATTATTTCAACTTATTTGTCTCCGAATGAACATTCTAAAGAGACATTAGGCGTAATTCCGACTTTTTTATTTTCTTTCCTGGAACAAAATTTTACTTTACTTGTGAAGGTAAAAAGCCACAGGTACCTCATAACATAAAGATCAGGCTTAAAGACACCACTGGGAATCGCCTCATGCAGTCACCAAACAAAGTTCACGATCGTGTAAAAATCTTCGGCTCTTTTCTATCTTAATTGTCCCTTTGAAATGTACTAAACATATTTTAAGAACTGTATCTGACTTTTGAACTCTGAATTGTAAATTTGAATTCAAATTATATATTTTACTCCCAAGGAAATATTCACCTAGTAAGTACATGAAGTAAAATGAGGGTGGGGTGATGAAGAGAATCGGATTGCTTCGATAGCATTACATAAATGCAATTTTTTAAACTATCCTTGCACTTTGTATTAATAGAATATTCACGTACCGGGCTACTAATATGTACAATGAAACATCTTTTATTTCACACCTAAAACTGTACTGTAAACTATAGTGTTTTTTTAAGAGATGAGGTTTGTAAGAGGTGCACTGGGGAATATTTAATTAATTATTTAAAAATGAATAGGGTGGTAAAATCAAAACAATGAAAAGGGAGGTTACAGAAAAGTCACACAAAAAAATTACTGATGAAAATATTTTAACTATAGATCAATATTTAATCAAACAGACCAAGACCAAGTGTATGTCAAAACTACTATACATAGAAACTTTCTTTGTAGTTTAATAAGGTGTTAGCTACAGTTCCAGGGATTTCCTTCCTAGGGACCACCTGGTTCCTCAGCTACTGGTATCTGAGATGGCGTACGGTTTTTGGTCGATTCGAGTCCGACATAATCACATTTCGGTGGTATCCGTGGGGATTTCCGCATAGTAAAAAAAAGGATGTTGGCTACAAAAGAGTGACCGAGTCATATTTTTATGAAAACATTGTCAAAAAGTTGGTATAGGTGTATTAAAATACTATTTATGAGAAAATGGTTATGCCTCTGATCAAGGATGGTCCTTACAACAATACGAACCAATTTATACGCCTCAGTTTACCAAACCGTTTTTGTAAAAAAGATTCTGACTACATCAGAGTTAAAGACTGGCCGTCATCTAGTCCCCTATTTTTAAGGTAGGTAACATAATAACTTTTATTTACCTACCTTAAAAATAAACCCAAAAAGTATATAAATTCAAATAGAAGAATATTTTCCTCCTCTGACCTATCACGATGCAATAATGAAGTTTCCAACATCAGTTCAAGTTACTATCATATATACATACTTCATATGTCGAAGTTCTTAAAGACAATTAAATGCATTACAAGACATTTCAATCATTCAAAATTCGACCGTCAGGAGATCTCTAGCCTAAGTAGTTAAGTATTCGTTTGTTACCCACAAGATTTAGTTGAACTCACACTTCAATTTATGTACTAATCACTTGTTTTGAAGGAATGTACTTCTTCACGATATTGTAGTATACACAAGGAATTAGTTCTTATAAAAAAACTCATACATCAAAGAAGACAACATTTAGTATACATATTATACCATTCCTCCAGACACGTTTAGTTTACGAATAGCTGGTTAGTGATCATGTCGCACACTTAGGTGAAACATATATTACCGCACCACAGCCATTAGTCACAGGAGCTCGACGAGGGCTCGAACCCGTACTAGGACCTAAGTAACGACCGAACCTAATGTGAACACATTCCTCTCGTATTTTTCATGGCAAGCTACTGAGAGAAATAAGACGTTTCTACTAGCTTTCGACTGGTGAAATGGTGCGATTATTTAGCTTTGAGTAATTTTTTCTTAGTAACACACGCTTTGCTTAGTGAAGTATTACTTGAAACTAAACTCATAGTAAATGCGCTCACTTTATATCAAGAAACGGAGTTGATGAACATTTGTTTTCTAAAACATTCGTTATTTTTGAAAAAGTCTCTTACTGCAAACTACAAACTATAAATTGGTTTATTTACATTTCAAAAATACAAAAAAGAAGTTTTGTGTTGCACTGATTGAGCTCAAATATTTACACGATACACGACACCCTTGAAAGATGGTTTTTATCTGGTTTTTGCAACCACTATATGTTACAGATAGAAGAAAGAGAAGAAACTTTTTAAAACTTAGTAGTAAATAGTAGAAAAAAATTATCTATAGCAAAACAAAAAAAAAACTGCCCTTAAAGATAAACAGATATGGTAAGTTTGTACTCGGTACCGAAACGTTTTTTTTTCTATATTTTGTATTGCATCATTATTTCTTGACACGTGTTAAAATTTTTAAATTGATTGAATTCGTAACTATATTTAAACAATTTATTGGATTATTTTTTTTTTTTGTAAATTGCCTAATCATTAACCTTTTGTAACTGTTTTTTTATCAGATTACTTCGACAATACAGAATATATTATACATAAAATGTTTAGGAACTTGTCCAAAACTCAAACTAATCCTCAACATTACGTTTTTATTACTCTAACAAGAGAAAACTGAAACTTATTTTATCTAGAATATCTTTTAATGCTATCCATATAAGGCTTGGTGGACGAAGATCTCCGTTACAGATAAACAGATAAGGCCACCGGGATGGTTAACTATTGTCTCTTTAGAACACTGAACTGAAAGAGATAAAATAATCGGACAATGAATAGGGAACTAAACTAACTAACCAAGAAGTGGCTGTGGGATGATGACAAAATCGACGTTTAAGTGTTTCCAAGACAAATTTACACATCTACCATCGTCTATTCTTAACTTTGTACTTTATCCTTGTAAAAATAAGGTAGTTATTTCAAAAACTGAATAAAATATCAATATAAAAATGAAAGTATAAACTATTTAAATAGATTGTTAAGGCTTTCCCATGTAGGTGCGTTATTATAGGTCGATAATAAAGGATGCCTTTTTGTAATATCTGCTTTAGTGTATTATGTATTAGGACGGCTATGAAGTTACATACTGCTGCAATAATAACGACGCAACACAAGTATGTTGTTTGTGTTCCTTTGTCCATCGATATTCCGATATAAGTTCTTAGACCATTTGTATTGGGGTGCATGCAATCTCACTCACAGCTGCGGTAATCATTACATCTGACACCGATAATCGTTAGTACAAATTGTATGGCAATGACGAAATTTGTTTTTGTTGACAACTACGAGTTTTCCTGAAATCTACACACTTATTGATTTATTTTCACATAAAGATTTTTTCTCACGAATCGACCGATAACAGCGCTCTTATGCGGAAGAAGCTTAATTCTTTAATAACGTTAATTGATGCTGGTGGAACAAAACACGGTTAGGTATTAATTTAGATGTAGACAAATAATATACAGTGTACACTAGTACTAAAGCTATTATTCTAGGAGTAATAAATATGGATTTTAAACTATAATACTTCAATCGAAAGAGATTCTCAGTATTTTTTGAATATGTAACGATATTTAACAAGAGAATTTCGTTACACATTTTGACGTGACAACGTCTTATAATTCAATGGAACCGACTGCACGCACCAAAAAACATGACTCATGCGGCGTTACCGCGCTCTGAGGCGTTCCATTTAAGGCTTGAAGTGCAAGCGAGAGCGCGGAACAAGCGACATAGAGGCACAATCGGCCTCCGCGTTTGGCAGCGTTCGACATCTGTCTCTCTTCTACTTGTGTTTTATGTATGTTAGTGTTTATATTTTTTGAATCTTTTAATTATAAATCAAAAAATATGCACACAAATGCTTGAAATATTGATGAGTCTTTTAAAAATTTCTTTGTAGAGATATGTAGACACTTTAGTCTCCTTTATTGCATGCAAATATCCCACTTATATACACTACACATACGAGTACTATACACTAGGTACACCCAGTGAAGAAGTAGCTAATGCGTTCCTGGAACTTCTCCCGACTGCCGAGGTAGGCCGCCGCATGATTTAATGGGTAGACCGGTTCTTCAGAAGTCCCATATACACCCTTTGTCCCCCTACGGAGGGTATGAGGTAAAAGAAAAGCTACACCTACTGGTGGTTATGATAGACTCGACCAAAACCCGCACGTCGTGTCAGATACTAGTAGAGAGGAACGAGGTGTACCCTCGAAAGGAAATCCCTGAAACTCCAACGCAACTTGGGCCACCTAGAGCTTGCAAAAGGCCCTCTCCTGAATGGGAATCCCGATGGTCCCGTTCTGGTCCCAAAAGGGCACACGCGCTCCGTAGCATTCGGACCCTCACTCTTAAGATTATGCTTATGGAGGACAGAGATAGTCTTGTGAACTTCGAAACCTAAGTCGACTGTGGCACCTGGCCCATCCCGGGCATGGCGGACTGGGAATAACGTTACTCTCCTTAACTTTTACTTCTTAAATCAAACAGGGTAGAATATACCCAACCAGTCCAGTGAACGTTTTGGTGGAAAAATAAAATAAAAAAGTTTCGTCGCTAAAGCCAAAAAGGACATTAGGAGGAAAATGTTACCGCAATATAGTAATTGAGGTGCATTTATCCGCCAATTGGCCATGTCCCCCGCGTTTCCGTTCGTTAGCCCGCTCGGAAATGTTCCGGAAAATTGTTGCGATTCTCACAGACAGTTGTTCGGCACTATGTAAAGCAGAACTAAGACGCACCTAGCTGCCTATCTCCATAGGAAGACATCCATTAACTACAAACATTCTGTAATAAAGTTCATCTCAACAGATCAAAATTGTTATAAATTAATTTAGATGACATAAAAAAACTTAAGCAAATTTACATGGTATCACCACAGATAGGTTTTATATATATATTTACTATCCAAGAATCTCTTAACTTTCAGATTTAGAAGTTCATATCTAAATATTAAAATAAATGTCTAACTGAACGTAATCTAAAATAAACGTTTTTATAGTACTATCCACCAATACGATAATCTGAACAATGTAAGCAAATACGAACTATCGTTTGGCATATAATGTGCTTGTGTTCTCGTAACAATAATTGTCGTGTCAGTAACGAGTCTCACAGATGTTGCTATTTAATTAAAACTTTGAGCCACCGTTATCCAACCCTTCGACGTTATTTGACCTTCTCATAGCTCTTCTCTTGCGAGCTGCCTATAAAGTTTTCGAATAACTTCGATTTCATGGTTAGAATTTACGATTTTCAATAACACAGGTCGTATCCCGTTTAGATGGATCGTAACTCGATATAGTGTTCAATTAACAAGAATCTGTGAATTTTCATGGTACATCCTGAATGGTTTACAACTCACCTCAATTCCTCTGTTTGTTGGTGAATGTTTACGTCAGTGGCAGAGTCTAAGTGGGCGGAGGAAGCGACCCAACTATCATGGATAACAATTACATAGGGATCTGCCGACCCTCGTTACAGAGATCACTTGAAAACGACCGCGATTCCTTTCTCATTGTGGTCACACCAAACTCTCTAATTTGAATACATTTATTGTGTTTTGCGTAAAAAAACACTAAAAGTGACCCTCGTAACGTTTGCCTCTCCCAAAGTGTAAATATTTGCATTTACTCAATATCTTTTTGTAACAAAAATATAAATAAATGCTTTCTAATCTACAGTGTCTCTTATGCAGTATATATACCCTCTAATATCGAATGGAATGTTAGTACACCTAAGAGTTTTATTTTAAAACTTAACCATTATCCATGTGTGCTAACTCTACACTTTGTTTAGGCAAAACTCTCGTGTTTTTTTTACTTTACAACATGTTTGCATAACTTAAGTGGTGAATACTCACAAGGCTCTTTCTTGTCTTGTTTGTCGATACTTTGAAGTGAATCTATTGTTATTTAATGAAACAACTAACACCGCGTTGCATATAGCGTTGTGAAGTGGGTTCAATATTTTTGAGCTATTTGACATTACATTTTTCCATTATATGATTGCTTACGGTTCAACATATTTGATGATAAGGAATTAGACCGGCGCTCTGTCAGCACCGGCCTACGTATTTAGTTGCTACAGAGCTCCCGGGTTGCGTTTGTGTATTGAATATAACATAGAATTTGCGCGGAGATCTGCAATAACAATAATATTTAAGTAGTTTGTTCTTATACAAAAGATTTTGTATTCATGCTAGCGTTAGTAAGTGTAACCATGGGCTCACATAATGTGGCTACATATTTATTTATTAGGGTTGTTCACAAAACTAGAGTAATAACAACAAATTATATATTACAGGGCCTCTGGGAACTTTGTTCCCGTGAATCTCAAATGTACGACTATGATCGCAGTCGTAAGGGTATGGGATTTACGACGAATAACCACATTATTTGAGTCGCTGTTCTATGCTTCTTGTGGTAGCTGATAGATATTTTTATTTGCTTTTGAAAGAGAACTCCCACATTACAAATATATCCTGTGTCGCAGGCAACTTCATACATACGTGAAACGACTACAATGAACACCTACAACCAGAATAACAGTTTGTGGATCGCATAAAGTGTTGTCTCTTGTGGCAATCAAACCCACACCGAGTATAATGGTACAGCACAGTAAGAAACAGTGAGGTGATTGCTTAAATGACTAGTCTAATGACATTCATGGAGCTAGTTCAACCAATGTGTTTTTTACACGGGTAATGCTTTTCGCACTATACCCTCCAAAGGGATACAGGGCGTGTGTGGGACTCCCGGAGAACCGGTCTACCCACTAAACCACACGGCGATCAACCACGGTAGTCGGAAAAAGCTTCAAGAACGCACTAGCGGCTTTTGGAGTCCTCCTTCTGGATCTTGGATCTGGACTTGCCCGATCTCGCTCTGCAGTCTTCTTCTGGAGCATCATATCTTCACAGAAGAAGACCGCGACTTCCCATCCCTCACCACTCGTCAACATTGCTGACAGTGACAGGTTTCGTCCGATCCGTTCGACTAGAACTCGACTCGGGCTCCCATGCAGGGCAGTCCTACAAGGTGTGCTGGACAGAGTTCTGCTTCGACCCGAAGTAGTAGCATTGTGCCGTAACCTCCCATCCTATTCGATTTAGATACTCACCGAAACGCCCGTGCTCTCTACCCACCCTTCGAAGTTCGGCAGAACGGCTCTGACAGCGCGTTGACTGGCACAGTCCTGAATTTCGAGCCGTGCCTGTCAACTCACCAGAGCTTGCTTATGCACGTTATGCCACAGCATTCTAGACTCATGATCTGGAGCAGCATCATCATCATTTCGACCGACCAATATCGGCCAGAATATCGAAGGGCAGAGATCGCACCAGGATCGTCGGCGCCTTATAGGAGATTATGCCGTAGCCTCGCACGATCCGTATGGTTATCAACCGCTGCAAGCTTCTGAGTAGAACCCGGCAACGGGTGGCACTCGCCAGGTCATTAAACCAGACGGATACCCCATAGAGGATCATGGATCTAACAACCCTCCTGTAAAGACGGTGAACTTCTTCCCGTGGTCCCCCGAGATTGGGCAGGAGATGATGCAGTGCACCTGCTACCCCTCGTACTAGGGGGACTAACCGCCCGAAATGCTCTTCGAAGTTCCACCGACTGTCCAGGATGAAGCCTAGGTACTTCAAGCCTGCCACTGGCCCACCTGGATTTCAGCGTCATCTACCCGGAGGCATGAGCTGGGTGGTTATTGGCACTTACCTTACCTTACTTACCATATCGCCTCAGTATGTAGCTATTGTTAGCAGCAGAAAACAAACACAAAATAAATTAATTGGTACATCACAGATCTGTTTTAGATAATAAGAACATATTAAGATTTTAAAATTTATCAGATATTAACAATAAAACTAAAACAAAGTCATCATCATCTCAGCCAAAAGACGTCCACTACTGGATATAGGCCTCCCCGAAGGTTTTCCACAACAGCTGGTTTTGTGCCGCCCGCATCCAGCAGCTTCCCGCAACCTTCACCAGGTCGTCGGACCACCTTATGCAGGGCCTACCAACGCTGCGTTTTCAGTACGCGGTCACCATTCTAGAACTTTATGGCTCCATCGGCCATCATTTCTGTGTGCAATGTGCCCCGCCCAGTGCCACTTAAGTTTAGCAAGTTGTTGATGACTACGTGCATCTAGTACAAACTATCCAGTTAGGTAAGTCCCACTTCGCTAAAGCTACGTAACGTTGTCTCGTGACAAATACCACAGAGTCTCAAGACAAAAGTCTTTGACTAGTGTGTGTTGCCAGTGATGACTTACGGCACAGAGACGTGGCCGCTCACTATGGGCTTGATAGGAAGGCTTAAAGTCACTCAAAGAGCAATAGAGAGGGCAATGCTCGGAGTTTCTTTGCGTGATCGAATCAAGAATCAAGAGATCCGTAGAAGAACCAAGGTTACCGGTAGTGCCAGTAAAATTGTTAAACATAAAATTGCTAAACACAAAGTAAGCAGAATTTATTGCAGCTTAAGCAACAATGTTTAAAGAAGAGCAAAAAGTATAAGTACTCATATACTTATTAAAGAAAGTCTTTATAAATTATCTGTTATACATTCATCCAACTAAAATTTCACGCTTGAAGCTTCCATTATAAAGTAATTCGGCCTAGTAAATAGTGCAAACTAAGTCAAAGTTTAATATGTCTTAATACATATTCCATAGTTAAATTCAGTTGTTTCTATAATTTAGGAGGAGCAAGATTATAAAATTGAGGGATTAAAATGCCGTGGGCTGTCATTAAAAACTTTTATGAGTTCTGGTAAGTTTCTTTAGTATTCCGAACAGATTGATGTCCGAATTTTAATGACTTATTTTATGAACGTTATTAAAGAATGAGAATATCATTGATGTAAATCTACAATCTCTCTAGAATTATAGTAAAAATATTAGATATAATGCTTGCAATGAAAATTATTGACTGTTACTGCATTATTTGACATCTCATTGGAAATATTAGAATTATGCCCTAAAAATTATTGACTTAAGTACTATTTATTCATTTAAATTTATTTTTCGTAACGAGACACAATTATTTACAGTCATGAACCTTTAAAATAACAAAATTCTTCTACCCAGAAACAATATTACTAATTGAGATATATTTGAAAAATTTATTCGAAGGTACTAAAACACGTTTTAGCTATTTTATAATTTAAGGACAAACATGTTTACATATATGTACTCGTATATCAGTAGTGTTCCATTACATAGATAATAATGGAATCTTTGTGGTGCTATTGCATTGCGTTGCAAGCATTTTTATTAAAATATTTTTCAAATTGTTATTGTATGTACAAATGCTTGTACATACAATAATAATTTAATAATTAAATAAGTTAATTTAATAACAATAACATCTTATGAAATTATTATTACACAATCTTTTTAGTGTAATATAAAATAGAATGTAAATTAAAATAAAAAAGTTTTATTAATAATATTTACACTAAAACGTTCTTTCATTACTCAAATTAAATTAAAGAATATAATTGAAATTATAAAACCTAATATTTAAATTAAAAGTTGACTACCAGAAGAGAGAAACACTTTTAAACCAACACTACGCCATCCCTCGACTGCAAGAAGAGAAACTTTGACTAACATCTTGCTTCTATACGAGTCTTCCACGAGTTTTTGCAGCAAAGAAACCTTTTTCTAACGAAGATTTTTCGACAGATGAAAATCCCTAAATTTATTCGAAGGTACTAAAACACGTTTTAGCTATTTTATAATTTAAGGACAAACATGTTTACATATATGTACTCGTATATCAGTAGTGTTCCATTACATAGATAATAATGGAATCTTTGTGGTGCTATTGCATTGCGTTGCAAGCATTTTTATTAAAATATTTTTCAAATTGTTATTGTATGTACAAATGCTTGCTATGCGTTTAAAGAAAGATATTAGCTCAGTTGTGTCACTTTTTAGATTCAACTAAAAATGAAAAAGTCTGAAATGAGATTAACAAAGAAAAATCATTAAAATTATTGTGTAACAAACATTTAACTAAATTTATTATAGAAGCGAAAAATCTATTAAATTTAGACGGGTTTTAAAAGGCGACTCAAGTATCCGTTGAACTCTGATTACCTGCAATCAGTTTTAAGTTCACATCAAAACTTAAACGTCATTCTTATTATAGAATGTGAACTTAACGTCATTCTTTTAGCGTATTTTAAACTGTATCTCAGTCGTGAATTTAATCTTAAAACTAGTTTTAAGTAGAGATTTTATTATTGAAGGTCACTTAAAACGAAATTTACTGATTCATACTCGAGTGAAAGCTTCTTTTAGAATAATGTTTATGACAAAATCTTCTCTCAGGAATAGATTTTGAGAGGTGTAATCTTTGTTTACGTGAGATAATCTGAAACTAGTTTCAAGCGGTGATTTTTAAGGCGTTCCAGGAGAAACGAACGTATCTTACGATGATTTGTTCCTGAATAATTACGAAAAATTGGCATTACCTTACTTTATTTGCGAAAGAATTACTAATCATACACATTTCGTTTAATTAACTTTCATTGAAATTTAACTCACTTAAATATACATTCCAAAATTTTTTTAAATAAATCACCATACCCTTTTCCTTTATGACAAAAGAATAACTTTATTATAATGATATATGTAAAACAAAAACATAATTGGACAATTCAACATCATAAGTATTTCTAACAATTTGACATTTTCGTTACATCTAATAGGTAGTCACTTTTATTTCAATTTTTACTATATTTAATTTTGAAGGATCTGGTTTTATTAGTGTTTACGTTACTGCACTAGCCAATAGTGTATTATAAATCAATTCGTAGAAATTGCTTGTAAAATATATACGTTGATATAATTTGCTACATACAGAATAATAATGGATATAAAGTGGAAACGTAATTGAGAACAAACTGTTATTTAAAATCAATAACTGAGACGAGTTTCAGCTGAGTAAGTCATTTAAAGCACATTCTATAATAAGAATGACGTTTAAGTTTTGATGTGAACTTAAAACTGATTGCAGGTAATCAGAGTTCAACGGATACTTGAGTCGCCTTTTAAAACCCGTCTAAATTTAATAGATTTTTCGCTTCTATAATAAATTTAGTTAAATGTTTGTTACACAATAATTTTAATGATTTTTCTTTGTTAATCTCATTTCAGACTTTTTCATTTTTAGTTGAATCTAAAAAGTGACACAACTGAGCTAATATCTTTCTTTCTAAAATAAAATTCTATGATTTCTAAAGCAGATTTTTAATATAATGAAGATAATATTCCCGTGTAAGGTTTTGAAAATTCAAGAGTAACATTCATTCTGAGATTTTTAGAAACAGAAATATATTTACAATATAGGATACTCTGCATTATAAAAATCTACACTGCATATGCTTCCTTATTAAGTAGATTAAAAATAGGTTAGTTACATAAGTAGTAGTCATGATATGACCTGTATAATTTTCTAACTGTCAATAGCTTGGAGCAAATGTATTGACGACTTTCTTTGTGGATTATTTATTGAGCTAGAAGTATACATATCCCATTTTGTACCTAATTTCATCATTCTTTCAAACTAAGAATTTTAAAAAAGTGTCTATGAAAAACTGTGTAAATACAGATTCAGAAAATTTTCATAGTTATTTGTTTTATAGAATGCCGAATCGCTATACGCCCACAGGTACAAGACGTGTCAAGATTAATGCCTGCATGTATAAAAGCACCACTTTTTGTCAGTTATGGACTTCTATTCTGAAGTCTTTTACTAAACTTCTTTTTAAGGTTTTTTCATTCTTATTGAAGACAACATTACTACGAAACAGTACTTATTTCTTTATATGCTTAATAGGCTGTGACATTCCGTTTTCTTTATCACTACTATGCTTTTCACTTTGTTAATTATCGAATCTTACCCGTATTAAGTATTTTTATTTTTGTCTTAGGGCAGAAACCATAAACAGCGTGATCCGTTTATATATGGTTTTGTTACTAATACATTACCAATTACCAACATAAACAATTCTAAATAATCAACAAAAAGCATTCCTAAGCTTACAGCATCAATAAACCTCGATTTTCTATGGAATTTTGATATTTGCTTATTCATTGGTTTTCAGTTCTAGTAAAAAAGGAGATTTACTAAAAATCTAGGTTTCAGATTGAGTTTTTAAAACACTTGTTTTAATTGGTTGCTTAGTGTTAAACGCATCAATCCGCGTGAGCATTGTCATTACAACTTCAGCTAAACTATTTTAATATTAGGCGTACAGAAACCAATAGGGGCAATAGGTAAAGCTTTATGACATCAAGTTTTACATGTATAATGTAAACATGACAATGGAAAATACAATTGTAAGTTTGAAAAGGTTTTTATCTCAAAACGACATTAAAATAATTACGGCTCGCATGGAATATTAAGCGGTAAGTCATATTACACAAAATATTTTCTTTTTTCTTCAGCCATCAGCCAATACCTAATGAATCGTGTAATTTTATTTAATTTTAATTTTTTTTTAAATATTTTTTTTTTTACATAAATGAAGAATTAAACAAATTTAAAAATATGCAAGGGTTTTTGTCAATATTTTTGAAGTGAAACTTCTTTATCGGGGTTGGAAAAAAATTTTGTGTAACATTTTTTCGTTACGCGTCACATTTTTTCGTTACGCGCCATCTTTTTCTTATCCCTACCACGCGTGATACTAAGTATACTTTCTCCAGCGGAGTAGGGATTGGTAAATGTCTTCAATGTATTTTGCGGCCCGTTTTGAGTAGTTACATTTTTGAAATTCAGGTGGCGATTGCATCGACTTCGGACGGGTTTAAATTATTTTTTTGAAAAATAACGTCATAAAGAAGTTTCACTTCTTACGAGTGTACGCTAGTTTGTAAGGTCTGTTCTGTCAGTGATGTCTGTTTCACTTAGAATCAGACAGTATAATGTCAATACCTAAGTCCCGATTCAAGTAAATCCAATTTATCTTTACAATGTCTTCATTGAAAGGGATCCTGATCCGAGATCAAAGAGTGTAATTGAACTACGAGTACCTACGTAATAAAGCGTTTCGTTTTACGATTTCCGAAGCCATAAAATTCATGAATTTAATTTATCCGATAGATTATCACGTATAAATGTTTGTAATAAAAGATATGAATGATCCAAAAAAGCAATAAAGGCAATTAGGTAATATATACGTTTATCCATTCAAAATACAAAATGCAGCCAGGACGTCTCAAACAATAATAGTGATTAGTGTTCCAAGCGGTTACCCTACCATTTCAAATTTCAAACTGGAAGAACCCGTAAGATTTGGACGTGAAAGTGGTTATGAAGTAACATTTATAGAGGGGAAAAGCCTTTTAATTACTGTTTTAACCACTTACCACACGAAACACTTTCTAGTCATGAGATCACTTATAAATATTACGTTTTTCTTCACAAGTCACAGTTTTATCTCCTCCTTGTAACAAATTTTATGCAAAAGATAGTGCGAGTGCACTCAAGTGACAACATGTATTTCCACTTTATAAAAAAGTAAAGTGATCTACCGATTTTAATTACTTTTTACCCGACTACTGTGGAAGAGTAATATTTTTGATTGATAAATCATGCAAACTACGACACCACGTGTAATTTCTCAAATAAAAACGTTATTTTGACATAATGTTTAAATGTCATGTCAGAATAATACATATTTGTATTTGGATTACACTAAGAATGAGAACAAAAGCTAGATCCAGAGCACGTTTAAGATCTTCGGACTCATCGTTCCGCTCCGCCTTCATCCTCCCCGGATGCCACAACCAAAAACTTCGTAAAAACTTTTAACATCTATTCTGAGACTCACACTACACACATCAATAATTCGATACTTATCCTTTCTCAGAATAGATGTAGAAGTGGGACCCTAGGCATTAAAGAGCTCTTTGTCATACACATGGCTATTAGCCAATAGGTACATCGTAACTGTAAGAGTCTGGCAATATGTTGGATAGCTTATGAGAAGGTTTATGACTCGGTTCCACATATATAGCTTTTGAAAGTGCTAGAGTTGTATGCAGTTGTATAAAACTGTTACAACTCTGTGTACTTTCCTGAAGTCGTGTATGGGTTAATAAAGACCAATACTTCACTATCCAGAATGCCGGCAGACTACGATAAATATTTCCAATCAGGCCCAGCTGAAGTATGTGGGCCTGATCCTTGACGGGAGGTGGCTCTTCGACGAGCACTTTCGACAGCTTGCTCCAAAGCTGATCGGCGCTGCTTCTGTCCTCCGGCGACTTTTTCCCAATTTATCCGGTCCGGGTTATCCGTTCAATGGCACTATATAGTGCACCGGTGTAGGCAGTAGTTTTGACTGCCCAGAATAGGGTTCGTCTCTGGCGCCCTCAGAGGATATCGGTGGTTAGAGCCGTACGCGGTAACTGCAACGTGTCGACGGAGGTGGTGTGCACCTTGGCCGGAACTTTTCTGTGGGACTTGGAGGCGAAAGTGCTCGTCGAAGTTTATCAGCGGACGGCTGACTGCCAGAAGGGTAGTGGCATTCGGCCACCGCCCGAAGAGGTACGCAAGCGGCGTGAGGCGCACGTCGAATCACGAAGAGGGAGTGCGGGAAGGTGCCTGTACTAGTGGGCAGATCGCTAGGAGGGATCTAGATGTCGTAATTAAAACTGAACCCGGATCCCTCCTACCTCAGGTGCAGAGTTACACATCGTGTGGTTTTGGTCTGTCCGATAGGTCGCTCTGAAACCCGGCCCTGTCGCTCAGGGTGTTCCTTCTGGGCCCGAAAGTGAGCAAATTGAGTGCTCAGCTCAGCCACCTGGCCCGTCAGGCGGCCGTTAGCTGCCTGCAGGCGAGCTACATCCCCAATGAGGGTAGTAACAACCCCTGCAATCGTAGAGGAGGAGTCCTTAAGGGCCCTAACAAATGAACCCTTAAGGTTTGTAGATTTCATGGCCACCTTGTTAATGATGGCCACAGCTACATTCGCCCTCTCCTGCAAAGACACCGGTGCCTGGGCTACCAATTCTTCCACTGCCGGCGTCCGAATTTTTTGCAGGAGATCAGCGATTTCCTCCTCCACAACATATTCGCCCTCCACTCTGACGCGTCTGTAGGCTGCCGCCTTAATGAATACGGACCCTGAGGGAACCGAAACTGGAGTGCGTGATCTCCCTCTGCGGCTACTAGCCACTTTGGGAGGCAGCCACTCCTGAGAAGTATCTCCTTCGTCGTCTGTGGAGCGTCTGCGTTTTCGGTTGTCCTGAATCTCCACCTCCATTGCTCCCAGCGTCTCAGTTGTTGCGCTAGAGTCACCTCTGTCTGTCGGAATAGCGGATCTCGAACGTAGTCGATCCGATCTTCTACGGCTCTCTGAAGCGAGATTAACTTCTGAGAGCGAGACAGGCGTCACTCGTTCCGTCTCATTGGTCGAGAAGTCGTCCATATTCCTGGACTTTCCCATTTTATGTATGTCTTTCTTTTCTTCGTCTTTTTTATTAAAATTTTTTTTGTTTATTTGCATATTCATAACTATTCCCACGCGTGGGGGAGAAATAAAAGTCGACCCGGGCAGAGATCCCCCAATACCCGGGCAAGCGTAAGTTTGTACCCAACCGAGGGGTCCGCAGGTGCCTCGGCTGGGAGTGCGCTTGCGACTGAACTACCCATCAGCCATGCATCCCCTGGTCACGCACCAGAACACGGGATTCGGGGTAATTTTTTAAAGAGGTTTTCTTTCTCGCAGTCCGGGCGACTAAGCCAAGACCCTCGCCCCCGATTGGAGTCGCGAGACGCCAACTCGGGACTACGATATGTCGACGGCGGCAGGGAGACTACGTGTCCTGATGCCTCCTCGGTGGCAGTGTAAGTGCACACCGAGCCCGTCCTACCTTTTCCACCGCTGAGCGGAGGAACTCCGACCCCAAATCGGGTCCCACCATCGTGATTTTTTACCGCGGTTTTCCTCCTCAATGCTCCGAAGAGCGAAAAATCAACAGAGGATTCGACAGACACGCCCGCTCTGTTGGACCAAGTCTCGGCCGAATTGCCGACGAAAATGGCTTCCTCTTCGTGCTAGAATATTAGCCGTTGGCAGTGATGAACAGCACCATCGCCAACCTTTCCAGGGTGCACCACGTGGAGGTTTTCTAGCCCAGCACCCCCCCATACGCCGCCCTGCCGCAAGCCCCGGTGGGGTGATGGCCCGAGGAGATTTCCACATTTAAAAAAGAAAAGTATATTTCAAGGTGACTGAGTCTCTATTTGTTTTGTCTGGCTTTGACTCATCTTAGCACTCTGGTAGAGGATTCAGGGTAAGGCTTGCAGAAAAATGATTAAGTTACATCTCATTTATTTATATGCGTGAACTGAAATTACTGGCTCGCACAAAATTACAATGGACATAGATAGAATTATATCAGAAGGTCACTGAAGATTTGAATAATTCTAGATGTAGATTAGTATGCAGTAATTTATGTCAAGTGCAACTTTTAGATTCAATAAAATTCTGATCTACCACCGAAACTTACAAGTATCTAGTTATTTCGTAGAGCTTAGGAATTCCAAAATCTTGCATGAAACAAATGCTTGGAATACTTCTTTAGCCGCTTGAGAAAAGTAGTTAAAAGTTTTTTGTCAAGGGGTAACAAGGTGCGAGCCCATAAAAATAAAAATTATTTGTCCTGGGTAAAAATTGAGGCCACAACCAGTAGCTTAGTAGACAGAATCATTTACTACTAAATCAACAGGCCCGTCAAAAAAATGTTACGAGCGACCCAGCAACAATAGAAGAGAATAAGTATTATATAATATCACTTCCCATTTTCGTCGACATCCAGCACGATCAGCCCCTCATACCTTTTAAAAACAACCGCTCTATTAATGAAGTCAGGGGAGCATAATATTGGTAAGATAATGAGTTCTGCGGCAATATGAAAACATCTTCAATGAAAAAAGTTAATTTATTTATGCAAATAAAATCAAACGCGACGCGACGAAACACCGTGAGATAGCTCCTTAGAGAAATTTGTTATAATATGAATTATCCAGATATTAGATATTATAGATAAGTTATGTGAAACCAGTACTTAACAACAATATAATTCAAATAAACTACTAAGATAATTAAAACCAATATGATTATTGTCTTAACTAAAACTATTTTCGCATTAGAATATTAAATACTGAGTACTCTTAGATTCTATCTACCACGTTATTTACTTTCTATTCAAATCATTTAGAGAGGTCATAGTTCGTTTTTCGCTTTTAAAAACTAATTATATGTTTCATTTAATTCTTCTACAAATAACATAATAGATAATAATAAATTTAGTATAGCGTACAATAATTGTGATATGCCGAGTATTTATTGTATACAAGTAAGTATCATCCGATGATTATTCTCCACGTGTTAGTCCATACCAGTGTGTGTTATAATCAAACTACCAAAGCCATACAATTTTCTGTTTTGATTAATTATCATGGTTTTATACCTTCGTTGTTGTTATTAATTTTATTCGAAAGACCAAACCGCCTAAATCCCTGTTACTAAACTAACAAATATATTGTAGTTTCGTTTACATAATTAACATAGAGCAGATTATGAACAAGGTTACATACGGGTCCTAATGAATATTCAGTCTAATCACAAAACTTTTTAGAATGTGATATGTGGTAATCGTGCAGTAAAATATTAAAAAGCTGTAATATTGGTATTTTCTTGCTTAAAACAATCTCGATACCCCTATAGATTTGAAACACGTGTCACACGCGTTTAGCGTAATAGAGAAATTTTTACTGTAGCGACATATCTAAACTATTTAAAATTTGGATTTTGTAAAGAAAAAAATCATTGCTTACAGGTTTATTATGTAGGCTTTAAAAAATGAATAAATAAACACTAATATCATTATAAACACTGTTATGCTTATGAAGGTAGTAAAAAGTAGCTTAGATATAGAAGAAACGAGGTGGAGCATGCGCACACGCAAATACCCGCGCATGGTTGCGACTCAGGAATCCTGGCTTGTTTACCGAACTATTATATTTTCTTTACGATTAACCTTAGCAAGTTGAAGGACTTAGATTTTAGAGGATCGGTTTAGTACAACAAATATTGGAAACAGGGGATCAATGGGTTGTGTCCGCGTTCGGTTGTGAGACAGAGATGACACATTTTACAAAATAACTTGCCCCGAAGTTACCCGACAATGGCTCATTTTATTTTACAACATGAGATAACAAGTAAATTTGTCATTTCGTTTTTTTTTGCTTTTTTCGTTTTATTTAACGGTGATTATGATAAGGTACCATAACCACCAAAATGATTTTTAAATTAAAAGGATTAAAGTAAACTTTTCAATACTAGTGGAATTTTAAATGAAACGTCATTCAATTTTACTCAAACTATAAAATAATTCATAATGTATATTTACATATAAATCCAAAAAAAAAGGATTGAAACTTACGCAAAACACAGGATAACTTTGAATTAAATTTTTTTGGGGATTTTTCTGGTTATTTTCTTATATTTTCCATAAACTGACAATGTGTTAAAATTAGTTTACTATCAAGTGTCTAGTTTTTGTTGAACTATGCACGAGCTAAAGGATTTTGTTGATGATTCTATTCTATTCTGATTTCTAAATATTCAAAAATTATTAACTGTTAAGGCACTAGAACGTCACAATACGAAACGACATAAGAGTCACTATCTTAACACTGAATGTTTATAATAGACGTATTAAATTAATCTCCTGTAATATTATAAGTGCAAAGAATTCAGTTTTATTTGTTTATTTATTTGTGGCGCTTTCACGCTTTAACTGTTGAAACTATTTTAAAAATTCTTTCGCCAATTAAAACTATATTGTTAGTAGGCTAATTTTTACTGCTACTGCTGATATTAAGCCACGATTAAAACGAAAAAAATTAGTGACACGCTAATGTGTAGCTTTATTATCTATGTAGTGAACAATTATATTTAGCGCAGTGGTCCAGTATGAGTTACAGAATACACAGATATCAATATCAAGAATACGTTTATGAAGTTATGTTAAAAAAACGAATCAAAGTAAGTGTTAAACATGAGTTTAAAACTTCACATATTTTGAAGAGCACTCTCTCCATCGAATGTATCAGGGTGTCAATATCATGATGAAAAGCTGCAATAATCACATGGTAAGACCATCCAAACCAACTAGTCTGACCTTATCTGCCGCTGCAATCATTAATTTGAAATGTTCATAGCATGAAATAATAAAACGCATCATTGTGATAGCTAGCTATGAAACCCTGCATTGGGCGTGGCTCGATTCACTTTTTCTTTAATTAAAAGACAAAAGATGCATATGTATTAGTACATTTTTACACACAAATATAACATTATCTTTGGTGTTAATGTACCCGTGAGGTAATAAAGTATTAGTGATTCTCCTTCAACTTGATGGAAGGTACCTTCTGCAAGAAAAAATGCTGTGTAACCCTTAAAAATTCTTAAATGGTAAAACAATTAATTATATTAATAACTACTTATAAAAGTACTTACAATCTCTAGTGTGGCCAGTCAGACAACCCCAGAACAGTCAAATGAAAATAAACGGTGGCAAGTATTTTTTTCCATAAACCATTTTACGCATACGCACTACAGTAAATATTACGGTTTTAATATAATATTTGATATTCATAGTCCGTTTTCGATGCGGTCCAATATTTTATCGGAAGCCAGGCAACGAATTAAGAGCAATCACATCGGCCGATTTTCCGTCGTCGGTCTCGGTACGTGGTACGACAATCCAATTAATAAGCAAACCTTTCGTATTCACAGTGAATATCAAATGTTTGCTCGACAGAGTAGCCAATTGGCCGTTCAAATAATATATTCATATTTGGACATTGGTAGGATATAATTGCAACACGTCCATGAGAAACATACCAGTACTTTATGACAGTGAACCGTAATCAACGTGAAAACTTTGCTCTATGTATATTTCTACCAACCCGTCTGGCCAGCGTGATATACTTGACCATCACCTCCTGTGCATTATTAAAGGCTGTTTATGTCATGTGTTTTTTTTTATTATATAATATATGCAATACATTTTAATAAAAACATCCATAAAACCGTTTTTTTTTATCTTTTCAATTCACCTTCAGCAGGGGCAAAAATTCCATTTTGTGAAAACACAGAAATATTTGTTCATATTCGCCCATTTAACGTTGAATTTTCATCTTAACCTAAAGCATAATATATAATATACATCAATATTCCGACCACAGCTCGTTGAGCTTTGGCCTAAGACAAATTCTAAGAGCAATCGTGACAATAGTAGAGTTCTCATTACGTCGGTTTTCCAGAGAAATAACAGATTGCTCGGTCGCGGTTGGCTTGATTTCCCACAAGATTACCTCAATGAGGGTAAGAAGTCAACCGCAGTCTCGGTATGTTTCTGCTTCTGTGTTTATAATTTTGTCTGGTCTCATCAATTTCGTAATGCATAGTTTTGATATTTTATTAAATTCTGCTTTATCTCGTACTCAAACTCAAACATTGTTATATACTTATTGTAATTATAATTATAAAAAATACATCATTTGTAATATTGGTAGTGAATGCCACTACTGTGCTTGAGGTCTCACATTCTATTCCCGGGTAGGACCAAATGTTTGATGATCTGTAAATATTTGTTTCGAAGTTTGGGTGTTTTCTATGAATAATATGTATATATTTACAATAAAGTATATAAGCATTCTATCAGTCAGTCTAGCTATCATACTACAAGTTCTGCCTAGTTTGAAACTAGATGACGTTGTGTGTCTAGTGTCTGAAATATTCATTTATTTATTTAATGAAATGCAAAAAAATCTTAAATGAAGCATCAAAATAAGCACAGGTTTGGTAGTGTGCGTCCAGTATTTTTAGATGCATTTACACATACTTGGGGAGCTATGCTTTGATGTGAATGGTAGCACGGGCTCACAGAAAATCGTTGGTAAACAATTATTTGGTCGTTTACAAAAAGCGATAAACATTTAGCGTTAGGAGACTCGCCTGTTCTTTTACCCATTTTATAAGTTACGTGTTGTACATCACAAAAGAAAACGAGTTATTAAAACTCGTAAATATAATTATGTTGATTTTGAAAACTATTACAAATCGGCGCATGATTATGTAGTGTTTTATTTCTTCATCAATAACTTCTACGCACATGAATTATACATGACAGGAAATATAACATAAAGTAAAACATGAGAAATTCATTGTTTTTTGTTTTCTAAATCATGAAAAAGTAAATAGACAGAGATATTGTTTAATGAGTTATCAAAGATCATTTTTCAATTTACTTGACTATTAATGCAGCCTGAATATTATATTTTTTCCACCTCAAAGAATAAATATTTTTGTCATTCGAAACTCATAGTACAGACTCAGAAACACGTTACATCGTTACAGTTATAGACTCGTTTCTAGCTGACTGCTATCAAGATACAGAATTCTTATCAGAATGTAATGTTTTGCCTCGTTGAAACAAAAGCTCTCCTACATATAAAATATTTTCGGTTAATATGATGCATGGAATTGTATTATTCGTTAAAGATAGCCACTGAACTCAAAACTGTGTACTTATGTTTTGTAAATGTTCGAATTGGTACAAAATTCAGGGCGAAAGAGATTAATCACTTGGGATTTATGCCTTTTACAGATTTAAAAACCACAGATAATTTTTCTATTCTTATGAAAAAAGGTAGTTCCTGATAGACAAACAGAAAAGTAGGCAGATAAACTCAAGATGAGGTGATTCTACAAGGGTTCCTTGGCGCAATATAGTAAAGCAGATGTACAGTCGAAAAGTTGATCATTTCAAAATTAAATAAATAACAATCCAATTATATTACAGAATTCTCCTAATTTCTGAGGATTTACCTATTTTCTACACTAAAGCTACATTTTTGATGATATCTTTACCTTGACCGCCGTTAGAGATTATCCTTTGAAATTAAAAAAAAATAATAAGATAGGTCTGTAGACAGCAAAAATATTGCTGCCCATGATACGAAAGTAATTTTTGATGTTGATTAATAGTTACAGCCGAGTGAGACTTACCACATATCTTCAGTGACCCGTTCCAAGGACTTACCGTACTCAGCGCTCTCTTTAACCCATGTTCATATAGTCTTATTTGTGGAAGTATGTTAGATATTACATTAGTATGTCTGGTGTGTTGGGAGAAGTCCGTAGGTTTTTTTAATGTATATACATAGTTAATAACCTAGTTTTAATGTAGTAATGTGAAATGTAGACTTTGTTTTTTTTTAATTTACCGTGTGTGAAGACCTGGAGGCCTAACCTCCTAACTCCGCTATCTAATTCTGGTTTGGAAACGTAGAAAGAGTGGAGCGCACTTGTATCCTACTTGTGATCGATCTGTGTTATCCTTAACTATAAAAAAAAAATATCATTACCATAAACTATATTTCCTAGCGCAATCGAACAATTTAGAAAGAAACATGCCACATAATAAAATAAAATTCAAAAAACCATTGTCAAATTTGTTATTAATAATAAAGTCTTGTAAAGTTACCGTACAATGAATGTAAATTGAATTGAACTCTATCACAAGAATTGTTCAAAGTGGTCTGATCTAGTTCTGGTATAAATAAAATTTAATATCTACACATTTTTTGAATAAATAATAAAGAAGTTCATAAAAAATGTATAGTCTACCAACTTACCATCAAAAGTACCTTCGTCTGCTTGTCAATAGGCTAGATGACAGCTTAGCTAAATTAGTTACTTTTTATCATCTGTCAAAATGACAATTTTGTATGAAAAATGTACTAAATACCAAATTGTGACGTCACTATTTTAGACTACTCAATTGAACAATATACGAGTATTTCACTGTATATTTGATTGAAATTCGTAATAATAGTAAAAAGTTATGTTAATTGTATCTTCCGAGATGTTTTGCGATATTAGTTTTAATTAAGTGGATATTGGTGTTTTTTATGATACAGTCCTCTACCCAATTGTCTAGATTTGTTAGATTTAAAACGATTGATTTAATTTAATATAGTACCATGCAAAAAACGCGTCTAAAAATATTATTATTCAAGTTATTAATTGGGGACTTTTAAAAATAGTTGGCAGAGTAATTATCCACAGCCTTTAATAGTCCACCGCTGGACATATACCTCTCCTTAGAAAGGAGTTTATGGCCTTCGTTACCACGCAGGCCAGACGGGTTACTATATTTTAAGTTTACCTTGTCCTGCGTACTATTATATATTGTGTGATGTTGTCCTGCACAGCTTGCTCCTTATGTCGATTCTTGGAATGACGCCTCTTAACATCCACACGATGAATGAGGCTGTTGGCACTCCGTATTCTTAGTTTTTCTCAAGTCTGGAAATTTTAAAGTATGTAACAATTCAACCAATTCAATTTATTATGTTTCCCGAGCAAAGTATAAAAAAAATATTGGTTCAAATGTTGGTAACTTAAAAATAATAGATAATTAAAAAAAAATTACAATAAATGTTTTCAAGTCGTTCGTTTGGTTACCTAAATTAAAAAGCTGTTTTTTGAAGTGAAAACTTCTTTAGGCGCGTTGAGCGTTTTGGTAGAGGGTAAAATCCTCGGTTCGCGTCACCGACATGATAATAGTATATCTATAGCTATGGAGAATATGATATTATATATTATATATGAAATTTATTATTATTATATATTATATATGATATTATATATTATATATAGCTATATATGAAACATAAAAAATTTCATATAATTTTTGCATATAGTTTTAATTACTCTCAACTTAATAGTTCCGTTTTCACTTCTATCGGCAGTTCCACGACTGCTACTGTTTTTTTTTTTTTATTCTTGGTCTACCAAAGTGACTCTACTCTGCCTGATGAAAGCATGAATAGAATACAAGAGGTGGTTGCCATACTCATTGCGAATGCAGATAATTCAGTATGGCGACCCACACTACGGCAGCCTAGAAAGATAATGTGATAACTGTGAATCTATACTGACATTATAAATGTAAAAGTATGTCTGTCTATTACCTCTTCACGCTTAAACTACCTAACTGATTTACGGATAATATACATCATTTCATCCCAATTCTTTTACAATCCACAACTTAAAGAGAGACTAAGCAATAATATAATACGCTTAGTCCCTTTCTAATAATCCCGTATGCCGTCGTCACCATTACCGCAGTGAAATGGCTGGCACCGTAGTGTACCAAAATTCGACAGCAGTTTTTGTTGAGCACTCCAGAAACCAAGATCCATTCTAAAACATCAGTCCAATAAATATATCACAAAATTTTCTAAGTATAAAGGTATATTATCTATTATATTTTAGGGAACAAAGAAATATGTTCTAATTTATTAAGTTTTCAGCTAAAAACAAATGCTAAGGTACTTAACGTAATTGTTTTTAGTCCAAAATCAAGACCAATGTTGGTATCATTTTAAGGGTAGGCCAGCCAGCAGGCTGGGAATAATATATCTTCATCTGTTAGTCCAGAGAGGAACGCTTACGCAATAAAAATTCCTTGTTGACGTGTCTCCCTAGTAAATTACTTTTATTAAAGTCTACAAGCCTTCATTTCGACCCTTTTCGATGTTGCCATTATTATTTGAAATTAGTTTATACATATATATGTAGGTATTTTATACTTAAAACCCTATCCCTGAATACATGTTAACTAATGGCTTTATTTGATAAAAGAAGTGCAAAAACAATCAGCTCTAAAATGAAACTTATAATATAGACTACCTAATATTATTTTTTATGAGACTCCTGAGCTACAGATGTTTACTTATGGGCGACAGTAATCAGTTTTAATCGATTGATCCGTCTGCTCGTTTGCCCCTTAAATGCCTAAAATAAACAATTCATCAAATAATCATCGATCACTTTAAATGCAAATACCAACTTAATAAAATAGCCACTACTTTGTTGTGAATATCGCTTACATTAACTCGAGATATTCGAATATGAGAAACATCGAACGTACAGAAAGTACCGTGGAGAGAAGCGTGATAAATTGCTATTACGACACTTATTTTTCGCCTCGCACGCGTGGAAAAGTTGCCTAGAATGATGATGCAATACTGAATGCCTTACAGCGCTTTACAAGGTTTAATAAGTAACTTATGAATTTTTATTTGCTTTCTTTATACATAAAATTAGCGAAATAAAGTTATAAATCAATATTATTATACTGACATATACACTAATGAACTAATGAATGTAAATAGCGTTTAGTTAGAGGTATTATTTAGAGATAGGTTAATTGTCGGGGTAATTTACCGGACAACTGGGAAAAAAATTTTCACAGATGATTTTAACTTTAATTTTATACATTACAATATGCAGTTGTTATTTTAAAAGATTCCACTTAGATATATAGGAGACTCAGACTTACTGTTGTATATTCGTAAAAACATTACATAACAGTAAAATATTAAAAAGAAATGCCCTGGACATATTTAAGATAATAATAAAATTGAGCATAAAATAATAACAGCAAGCTTTACGTTGTATTGTAGGTAGATTTTCATTTATTGAGTATTAGAATAGCTTGCTAACGAATCACACACAAAGTTTCGGGCACTAATCCCAATTTATATATTGAATAATTCACTGACCGACATCATTCAAATATGAAATTACCCTGGAAATGTTAAGGATTACCCTGATTTATTTACATCATATTGCTCATTTATATTAATTCAAATATACACCTGAGACTCAGCATCATCATCTCAGCCAAAAAACTTCCGCTGTTGGAGACCTTTTCTTTTATTTTTTTTTAACGTGTGGAATCCCCCTCGGGCCGTCACCCCACCGGGGTTTACGGCGGGGTGGTGTGTCGGAATCGGACCGACTAAAACCACACGGTGTGCCACTCTGCGCCTAACATAGAAGGGATCCGGGAACAGCTGTTATTACGACATCCAGATCCCTCCTAGCACCTGCCCGCTACCGCGGGCACCTTCTGCGGATAACCTCTCCATTTAGGCGACGTACTGCACACGCGGACGTCGCCTCCTCGCGGTTGGCCACTATAGCGGATGGAGAGGAAAACCCGTCCCGTCCCGTCCACCCGCGGCTACACTCAAGGCGGCATGAGGCGCTGGTACGCGCGCCTCCGCCGCCCGGTTCGCCGGCGGCGGACTGGGTCCGAGTGAAGGTCGTCCTCCCGGGCCTTCTCCGCCGCCTCTTTCCGCGAAATTACGTCTTCGCAGAAGGTTGCGACCGCGGTAAAACAACTGTCGCTACCGACCATGGAGCGTATGACGGCCGGTAGTGAGAGATCTCCTCCAATAACTGCAGTGAGGACACCACGTTGCGCCGCCCAGGCGTGGAGCCTCCAGCCGGGACGACCAACGAGCCATCGTGGCTCGACGAGCGGCCTCTCACCACTCGCGTATCTCTTCGGGCGGGGGCCGGATGCCGCTACTCAAGGTTCTCCACAATAGCCGCTCCCGTGCCGCCTGCATTCAATGGTTGCCCGCAACCCTCACTAGGTCGTTGGACCACCTTGTGGATGGCCTACCAACACTGCTTTTCCCAGTACCCAGTCAGCACTCAAGAACTTTGTCCCTATCGGCCACCGTTTCTGCACGCCATGTGCCCCGCCACTTAAGTTTAGCAATTTTACGGGCAATGTCGGTAGCCTTGGTTTGTCTACAGATTTACTCATTTTTGATTCGATCACGCGAAGAAACTTTGAGCATTGCCTTCTCCATTGCTATGTGGTGCCGGTTAAGAATAGCACCACCTTTCCGTGAGTGTCATAAAAGTCTACACAGTACACTAGTACATCATCTCACTGCGATCGCCAACCCGCAAGCCAAGCGTGGTGATTATGGTAAAACCCTCCTGATGGCAAAAATGAGAAAAAAAAAGAAAGCATTAACATATAATACCATCAGTATATTAAAAAGTATAAATTTCTTTCGACAGTTTTTTTTAATATAAGCATGTTAATAAAACTATTGCGCAAAAGTTAATCCAAAGCTAATGTAACTACAATTTGCTATTCAATATATAAAACAGGACAAAACTCATATTTCCAAGTAAGAAAGTTTTCTTTGAACTTGTAATAAATTCGATAATATTAATCAACCAATCACAACATGTTATATTTAAGGTCAGGACTGTAGTTGGGTCTCTAATAAAGACCACTCAAGATTGTATGAAGAATAAATATATGATCTTAACTAGAAGCGGTCTGTTTCAGAGATAGTTGATTGCTAAATACATTAGGTGGGTAAACAAAATAAACTGATTAGAGTCTCATTATTAGACCAGACTCACAAATAACAGTTAGAACATAATGATAATTTACTTATCTAATTGAAGCGCGATCCATTAGGTCAGTGTTCGACAAAAGCACGTTATTTTCTTAATTCATTACCAAAACTTTTGCATTAGTGATTAGACATTATTTGTGAATCAGAGCACAATTGATACATGTTCTATTTACTGCTAAGTCGGTCACAATAGTCTTGTCGCAACAGTCACCAAATAACCCACGGCATCTAAATAGGACATCTCTTTGTGAGGCCAGACTATAAATCAAAAACAATTGCCCCGCTCTTTGCAGTTTGTTTTCTTTTTTGCAGAATGCTGGTTCATATGATGAGCTGTGACTCATAAAATTTGATTTCTACTTACACATAATTCAGCCATAAATTGCAGATAGCGCAGTTACGAGTAATCACTTACTATGCGCGAAATATGGGATTTAGGATAATTTGTGATAACAAATTTATATTTTTTAATCGGAACTTAATATTTTGTAAGTAATTGATTATTTTGGAACTTAAGTCATAACATGTAGTTAGTCTCCATTGAATTTATAAATTTAACGGGAAGTCCTAATCTTTAAATATTTTAATAAAAAAAGACACACCTTTAATTGTTCTCAGTGCTTTTTCTCTCATAGTTGAAAGTATAGGTTTGTTGGTTTATTATCAGTTATAAAAATTTGTTTTTATGGTTATTCTTCTCAAAGTTTTCGAACTTTCTGTAATTCACGTTACTTATTTTACGACTCCTAATATTAATTTTGAGTAAGAAAAAATATTCTTGAACGTCACTAAAAATGAGATTCACTGGTGCATATTCCAGTGAGTGATAGCTTATTTAAGAACGATATTGATGTCAAAATCTTTTCTTATTTATAGATATTGACAGATCTGATCTTTGTTCAAGTAAGACGAGCTAAACTAATCTCAAGCAGTGATGGCTAGAGTGTTTTAGAGTAAATCAACCCGTATTACATACAATGATTTGTTTCTAAATATTTATTTATAATAGCTATTTTTATAAAGAATTACTTGTCATACACATTCTATTCAGTTTACCACTATTAATATTCAATACACTTAAAGTTACATTAAATTACTTGTTTAACTTACAAAATGTGAATGATAATATTGCAATAAACGATATGGTACACTCTCTGGTAAACTAATACTTTCTCAACTAACCTTTAAAAGATACAATAAAATAAAGTTATTCTTACTCCATCAACCATTACCTTTTATGAAAATATTGATCTTCGTTCATCTCTATCTACAAACTCGCTGCAAAGAACATTCATAAAAATATTCGTGACCTTAATAACTTTGTTTACCTTCCTAGAAAATAGTTATAACCTCCCTTTAAATATTAAACAGGAAGAGTCTTCTGAAATCTACACTAAAAGGTAAGCGAAGTATTAACATTGTACACAGTATAACTAAATAGGACCATTTCGAAATTCTTCTTAACAGACAAACAGCTTAACGTTTGGGAAACAGTTCTATAAATATTTAAAAATTGTTTCCTCTCCATAGCGGTTCGTGAGATGATTTAGTAACTCACGTCAGATCTTCCGACTTACTAGCCACGCCTCTTACTGAGTACGTTGGTATTCAAATTACAATAATTTGTAGGCTGAATTATAAAAACGTTATGATTGCCCTAAGCAAATTAATTTTGAATGAAATCTGATTAATTATATCAGTTTAGATGGAATAAAGTAACATTTTTAACTAGTCCTAGTTAGAGTGTCCTCATCATATTTTTGTTTTAAATCGATATTCATAATTTCGGCTTTCGGTATAATTTAATCAGTCTACTTCAGTTGTCGCTAACTCGCTATCCTACAGTTACAAGTCTCAACTTTTAATTGGCCAGCCTTACAGATTGAAAAAAGTCAAGAGCTCTTTAGACTTAATTAAATTTACTTTTTAGCCAGTGAAACAAAATGGACTCCGTTTCATTCAATGTTGTATATTTGAGAGTGGACGTAAACAAAGACTTAATTAGGCGAATGAGTTTGACAACCGACTCACTTTGCCATTATGGAGACTCGCTGTTTGTTTCCCCTGTTGAAAGTCACCCTTTTTTTTGAGTCTCTGCTAATTATTCTAATAGTCAAAGACCTCTTCTTTCTCTGTCTGATACATGAGTATCTCATACGTTTTGATTGTAGAAACTGACAGACAAAACTCCAGTGTATTTGATTAAATAGTGTCTGAATATTTTATTGTAATGCCTATTTTTTAACATCTCACGGCACAAACACAATATTTTGTATTTAGTTAAATTTATAGTATAGACATTAGAGATTATCCGAAATTTTTATAAATTTATATAAACACAAATGGAGCATCGATAACTGACTTAAATTTAGTAAGATAGTAAGAGCAAATTACCTAGTTTCTAACTCATTTTGTTAAAAGCTGTCTATAGACTATTCTATTTCATTTTATTCAAATTCTATTCAGAACCACTTAAACTAAAATTTGGTTAAGTTAAATATGACGAATTTAACCCGCGGTGAGGTACTCTCTCGGGGGTTCATAAAATGTTGAAATGAAAAGCTTATTTGAATTAAATCCTTTTGATACAAGCTTCCGATTCAGACAGTAATGAACTTTGACGAGAAATGCGGTTCGGTATGATAACGGTTATTATTATATTGATCGTTAAATCAACGTCTGTGATATTAGTAAAGGACGTAGAAATTTAGTTTAATATGTTTTAAAATTACTGATTCGTTTAAGATTAAGTCTTTCTTGGTTCTTACCTTTAGTTAAGATCCTAAAGGCGATTTTTCGCTGAACTTGATATATTTATGTTCACGCAAGTGATAAGCCAGCGTGAACTCCACAATGCTGAATGGAATTTCATTTTTGAATTTGAAAAAGAAACTATGCTTTTTTCTAATTATACGTTACATGTCTATTTATGGATTCGCTGATAAAATGAGAAACATTTATAATAATATGACAACATATAACTAACTAAGTATGGGGATAATATAAATGTATGCGCATATTAACAGAAAATCAACTGGACTACAGGGTTTCACTATGCTGCAATCTCTATATCAAAAACCCTATCCAGGCATTCATTGTCAAGTGACAAGCCCCATTGCCGATGGGTTGGACTTGTTACTTTTCAATGACATATACCTGTATCATTTTATCAATTCCTTGTTGGTGACTGATCTGATGGATAGCATTTCAACCCACCAATGGAGCTGGTAAAAAGATAATTAATATTTTTGAAAAATTACAAAATACAAATAAAACTATTATATCATAAATTAATTAACCTAGTGATGTTTTAAAATTTATTTTAATATATATTATTTTAATCCCAATAACGTTTATATTCTATAGCGAATGCCGAATAGCTACGAATATTCAGTAATTATTCGGCTCTTTGGCCTATTCATGTTCATCGACGGCGGCAATAACTTTCCATTACAGTATTAGTAATATTATTTAATTAAAATACGTAAACCTAATATCCGATATTCGGCCAAATATTTATTTACTTATTATCTGATACTAAATCTAATATCAAAATCAGAAAATTTGGTAAACTAATTTAGTTAAGTATTAGGTATTACTGGTTCGTTCACACTAAACAGATTTAGTAGTTAGTCAATACAATAAAGAAGTTAAATTCAGCTAATAATAATGTTTCTTCTAAAATGAATCCTATAATTTTTAGTTTTTATTTTTGATCTCAGAAAAAGATAATTTTGGAGATTAATTCGTCACAAAATAAAGCTGGGCTCCGGATTTTTTTTTGACAGAGCGGGCAAACGAGCACTCTTATGCTAAATAATGAAATAATGTTAAGAATATAATTGCCAAATTATTTAGTGTGATAGATTACTATACGTCATATAAATTCTAAAACACTTAACTAAGAATTTTAAGAACACTCAGTTTCATAAGAAACCGTGTTCATGTATGTGTTAACATTGATTTTTGTTCTGTTATTTTAATTTCATTCAATATTAAAACAGTCTTAGATCGTACCGTAAGCTTTGCCATAAACCTAAATCTATCTCCTCATTTAATATTGGAAACACTCGATGAACTCTTGTGCTAAATAACTGACTGAAATGAATATCCTGTATTATATGGTTGGTTCAGTAGTCTACTAAATTATTAACACCAAATATATGTATTACATTCACCTACAACTATTGACATCTGCAACCTAAAGGTCACATTGGTGGCCATCCTTCGAATTCTTCCAGAATTAGGTCTTTGCTTAGTACTGCTTCTTAGTACGGTCGTGTCATCACTCCGACCCATATGTAGCAAAATATGTCACTATATGCTAAACACAACTATACAAAAGATAATTAAAATAAGCGCAAACGTTAGTGTTATTTACAATATAGTTTAGGTTTTTAACTCACCATGGGGTCTAGTAAATTGCCACCCTTACACAACGTGTATTAAAGTAAATACCTTCCGTATATTACTAAATTAACATATTTAATAGCATACTCGGGCTTCACTGTTTACAATAATCAAAGTATACACATACAGTACTATACAAATCGCTAAACATTAGGTCGTTACCTATGAAATTGGCATTTGAGTGAAATAAATTATAGTAGTTTTTTTATTTTTTACATCGATTAATCAAAGTTATCAAGACAGTTTATTGATTGACGAGAGACAATAAATTTTTCAAATACATTTTGTAGCGTCTTTCGAGTATCGAATTTTTTTACCACAATAAGTTATCCAAATTCTGGAAAAAAGTGAAGGAAGTCTATAGGTGTACGGTATAGTGAGTACTGCGGATGACGGAGGGCTGCCAACGTGGAGCAGCTGAGACAAGTAATTGACCAAAGCTAATTGGAGACATGCAAGCGTCTTTATCGTTGTATTCAGTTCTTCTCAGTATGGTACCCCATTTGACAAATAGTTATGATAAATCACACTATCCTACCCTTATAAAATTCTTACACCCAATTCCCATACTTCCCTTTTTATCCAAAATACTCGAGATGTATGTACCCTAGGCCTGGATACAGCACAACTTCCGTTCTCGTGAAAGTGACTGGTGACATCTGGATAAGAATTGAAAACCCCTAGGTTTACGGATGGCCCTAAATAAGATGGAAGCCCTATCGTTTCATGAGCCCCGTCGTGGTTTTTCCCCCAGTGCCTCCTTCGTAGTCAATTCGGTCCTCATATCGGTTCAAGGCCAGATGAAGTATCTGGTCTTGATCCTCGACGGGAGGTAGCTCTTAAACGACCACTTCCGGTAGCTTTCTCCAAAGCTGGTCGGTACTACTTCTGCCCTTGGGCGACTTTTGTCCAACTTGGATGGAGCCAGCATCGTGACAAGACGGCTGTACGCAAGGGTTGTCTGGTCAATGATACTGTATGGTGCAGTGGTGTGGGCGACGGCTCTGATTGCCGTGAATAGGGTTCGCCTCTGGCGAGGTCTATTCATCAGATCATTAATTCAAAGCCTCTGGCCCTCAAAGGATATTCTTGGTTAGAACCATACTCAGTTACCGTGCCGTATCAACGGCAGCGGAGTGCGCCTTAGACGGAACTCCCTGTGGGATTTAGAGGTGGAAGTGGTCGCCGAAGTTTATCGCCGGTTGGCTGACTTCCGGACGAGTAGTGGCATTCGGTCCCCGCCCAAAGGGGTACGCGTATAGCGTGAGGCTGCTCGTCGTTCCATGTGCTGACTTTGTCGTCGAGGAGGCTCTCCAACTGATCATCATAGAGTGGTCAGAGCGGCAGCCCGAGATCTTTTTCTTCCGATTAACACAGGTCCTTTCCGAGCACGGTTGCTTCGAGAAGTATCTACGCTCGGGCTACAGTAGAAAATTGAGTACCGTCTGTCATCACTGCAACTGCAGTGAGGACTCGGCTCAGCAAGTGCTGGTGGAATGTTCCACCTAGGCCGCGCAGCGTGGGTTACTGCAGTTATTGGAGGAGAGCTCTCGCTAACGGCCGTCAGGTCGTCATACGCTCCATGGCTGGCAGCGATAGTTGTTTTACCGCGGTGACGGTCCGAGGGAGTTTCCACGCGTTAAAAAACAGAAAGAGGCTGATCACTTTTTTGATGCGATTACACAGACTTACGCTGTGGCCATGTGCCGCATCCGGGGAGTGGAGTTCAAATGCCTTTGACCCTGTACCACCACTTCATAACACCTAATTTGTACAAGGTAGCTGCTACGGAATACATCATCAGATCATTCGGGATAAATTATAATAATCAATTCGTGTTGGTCTACGATAATATACTGGCACGTCGAGGTTAATAAGTGGGCGCTTCTGTCCGGCAACACTAATTCACGCGATTAGACATGCCTGGCAGATCCTCATACTTAAACTCAATCAAGCACATATGGAATGATCACAAACGAGCTGTTTGGTGTCATCCAAGACCTATGTCATCGATCGAGAAAACTATCATTCGAGAATGGAACAGGTTATCACAAATATTATTGGGGAACTTGCTCTACAGCATGCCCAAGAGAATTCCTGCACGTTTTTAGCCAGGGAAGGAACCATTTTGTATTGAATTTGTAAATTAAGCACATAAATTAAATTATTTACTTTAATTAAGTCTTAGCATTTATACAAATAACGAATTTCACAGAGACTGATTTTTTTTTTTAAAAAATCAACATATGTGAAATAAAGAGAATTTTATATTAAATTTATTTATTATATATTATTGAATATTAAAGCAAGAAATAATGCATATGTTAAACATATTTTTTAACGTGACAAATTTTTCATCTTTTCCAACTGAGAAGGAACTTTTTTAATATGTGTTGCTTAACTTTAGTATGATTTCCAGGCATCAATGAATCAAACGCTCGGCACTATTCAGAAGTAACTTTTTTCTTATACTCATACACCACATTCCAAGTTTTGACTTTTCCAAATACAAAATCTGTCAGTCGTCAAAAATTGGCATAATTTTAATTAAATCAGCTAAAAATAACCATAGAAAATAATATACTATATGTATTTTAAAAAAGACTCATAAATAATAAATATGTAAATAGTTTCTAATGTAAGTATACCATCATGACGACATAAATGATCTACAAAGTAGAATCGGACCTGCGATAATACTTAACCCTAAATTAAGCAATAAACAGAGAAATACACTTTTACAATGTAAATTTTGTTAAGAATCATAATTTATTTAACTGCGACGCGACGGCTCGTAGCCATTCCGGTAACATTTTTGTTGAGGTGTATAAAACAGCGAAGTTCTCGACGGAAAAGCTAAGTGAAAGAATATGAAAATCATATTCTTTTATGAATTATTTATGTATGCTATGAGATAGTATTATAAGGGAATAAAGGGCACATCTTATTCAAGAAATATTAAGTCTCCGTAGCTAGACCTTGTAACTCTGAATAAATACAGTCATCGTTAATATTTTAAAAGAGAATTGTGTTAATATTATATTGCACTTTTTAATTAAATTTAATTTTTCCTTTAAAGGGATTAATTAAACCGTTGAAATATATTGTTTTGCAGTTAAAAAACGTATTTTACTATTGGTGAATTTCGTTTGCAACGTTAACTACTGCTCTTTTATTTATTATATTATATTATATTATATTATATTATATTATATTATATTAAATTATATTATATTATATTATATTAAATTATATTACATTATATCATATTATATTATATTAAATTATATTACATTATATTATATTATATTAAATTATATTATATTATATTATATTATATTATATTATATTATATTATATTATAATGTATTATATTATATTATATTTATAGTACATTATATATGTTGAGGACGTCTTTTGGCGGAGATGCTGATTATGATGATTTATATATTTAACTTTTCAGTGTACTACAAATAATTTAAGCTTCGTATGAAGTAATAGAACGGAGTGCTATCGCTTAGAAATGTTCAGTACAGCGTTTGATATCAGACGAGCATTTAAATACTGCATATTTTTGGTTACATGTCGTCTTCTGAATTAATCATAACTGCCAAGCGGAATTGGCTTCTTTTTTCTACATTATTAGCCTGCCAAAGTGACTCTGCCTGATGGAAAGCATAAATAGTATTCAAGAGTTGTGGTCACCATACTCATTGCAAATGCAAATAATACAGTGTGGTAACCCACACTATGGCGGCCTAGTGAGATGGTTTTTCAAGCCCCGCTTGAGGACTAAAAGGCATGACAGCCATCGTGGCAGTGTAAGGATATCCTGAGACATTAGCTGTAACTGTCAGTTATGCCACTGCGTCACCGTGGCAATCAAAGTATTAGAAATACAAGTATTTTCCTGCACGGTTCACACAATAAGGTGATTATACGATTGAAGGTATGAGCACCACTCGAGCAGTAGCACATAATGTATTTCACTAGCTACCAACAAAGATAACCCTTTTATTCTTTTCTATTCTCAGCACCGGCGCTTATAATTCTCGTCTTTTAATAAATGGAAGACATTATGGCTGTGTTGGCTTTTGTGTAAATTCATGTATAAATAAAAGTTAGTAAAAAAGTTAAGGCGCTTATGAGGCGTTCTTATTTCAAACGTAACAGATATTCTCAAAGAGAAAAAACTTTCCGTGAGATGGTTAATGTTTTTCATTTTTTTGCTAGACTTTACATGTGTATAAGTGTTCGGACAACCCTGATTCTAAATCGAGGGACAGCCCTGTTTTGAAATTACAAATATGGCGTTAAATATAACCGAGACTGGCCACCGTGGCCAAAATCGGCTAGGAGAACATCCTATGTGCCTAGTATTTGAGGGTTTAACAAAAATTGTAATTGTGTTTTCTTTGTAGCTAACTTAGACAATTATCTAATTAATTTATAAGCTACAAACCTTTCCTACTATCTTAACCAATTTTTTTTTACATTGGGTATAGATTAGATATAAATAATGATATATAAAATACTAAAATTTATAAAAATTACTTAAGTTGAGATGTAAATCTAGAAAAACTAAATAACTAAAAAGTCTCAGCGACCATTGGAACCTATTCATTCCCGTATAATACGTGAAATTTAATAATATATATTATTATAGAAAAAAATTAGTAATATACACCATAAAAGTGAATAAATCATAAGTAGATAAAACTGATTAAATAAAGAACAGCCGACGTGATCATGCAAACATCCTCCATACGGTAAGGTTTTGTAGTAACTTAACAATCGAGATTCATTGCTCTCGTGTGGTTAATTAATAAACAACGTGTTGCTCTCTAGAAAAACAAGTAAATATAGAAAAATAAGATCTATCCAGAAACCTCCAGCCCGTTTTACTAAACATATTGATATATATTTTGCCCTCTCGGTATCGTCTAGTGACAGTGCCTGCCTACAGTCAATCAAGCATAGTGCTAATCTTCATGCTAGAACTCAGTGTATAAGTGTAGGGTATGGGTGGTTCGCTCTTATTAACAGATAAAGTCCAAATCATTTCTGAATAGATAAGTCAAAGCCCATCTGTCACGAACTGTAAGTTAGAAAAAAAACAATATAGAAAAAGTAAAACGAGTAAAAGAAGGACAAAATATGTATGGATAGATTGACTATTTCAAACGAAAGCATAACACAAGTTTCTTTTTAACTTGAATGTCAGTATAAACTTGTGCTGTTGTCTGTTCTGTCTTGATGATGAATGATTCTTATGTGGTAGATCATGGTTCCAAATCTATTAGAAACTGTGTCTATCCTCCTCAAATATTTTAATATATCTAATTACGGTTTGTTAGTAAATATTATAGTACTGTAGTAGAGCTTAGTAGTTACAGCCCCATTTAGAGTATCGACTTTCATCAAATACAGTAGATATCAAAAACATAAATTGATGCGTTCATAATCAACGTTTCAAAGTAATTATATAAAAACCACGCTTTGTTATCAGATAATGTATGGTATTTAGTTTACGTTAGTTATTTGCTTGATTATCATTGTCGCAGACCGACGATTTGATAATGTTAGTGCTAATTGAATGTATGCAAGTGTTTGGAAGGGTGAATACACGACGATTGAACCAGAGTGAATTTCCGGGACGCCGACTTTACTCGAACAGTCGAAAACGTCTTGACATAACAAGCTGACAATATCCGAGCTGCTGTAACCATACTACCAACAAGCAGATCTCGGCATAGTAAGGAAGTAGAAGTTGTTCGCTATACCGACGCCCAATGTAAAAACTACGCACGTTTGCGGGTTGATTGTACGAGCTACTTGGCCCGCGGTGGGCCACTGTCACGACACCAGAAAATAAGATAGCCACTATATCGATGGCGCGATCCTAAACTAAGTAGGCAAGTTGTTCGGTACTACTGCATATGCCAACTGACACTGTCCACACTCCGGACGGCTGATATTCAGTTCGAGATTACCGAATACTAGTTAGACAATAAATATATTTACTCAGTCATAGACTATATATTATGTAATATTTGCCCTTGTAAGAAAATAATTTGTACAAATAAGAAACGCTGTGTCATTATTAATATTAACGTAATATTAACGTGAATACCAAACTTATTTATAAAGGACGGGAAGTTTACTATTGAACCAATTTCTAGCAGCTTTAGACTATAATTTCTGTTAAATTTGGAGAAGATCTAAACCTTTGATGATGTACCTGATAGAATGAATATTTTTTATTACACCAATAACATGACAAATACTATAAATTTCGAAGAAATAAATACTTTTGTAAATATTTATATACTTTCAGTTTTCTGCAAAATTGCTTAATAGTGAAAGGTCAGCGTTATTAACACTTGCATACAGGTAGCAAAATTCCATTGGAGATTGGCAAAATGAGGACATCATAATAGGTGGTAAGAACTTGCCCCTCGAGAATAAACCTGCTCTATCGACATCTCCGTTGCGAGCGTTCAATAACGGCCACTTCTGGAGTCATCGGCGCCTCTTAATACGGAGCTCTTGAATCAGCTAATAGTTCACAGGCTCCTCATTAAAATCACTGGAGTATCTGGCACAATATTATACTAGCTGAGAGCATATTGCATACATTTTCAACCCTAAGATTCATTAATGGGTAAGTTTAAATGATACTTCTATGAACTTATTATTCCCTGAATTTAGCATTCATATTTATCAGAGTTTCAAATGTAGCAAGTGATTTCTAACAAACAAGGTTAAGAGGAATCATAATAATAATTAATTATACAAGATTATTAGGTATCATTAGTATAATACAATAGAATTATTTAATATATGTTGTTTTTAAATATTACCTATATATTTTAATAACAAAAAGTGTAAACAAACGAATATTTTGATGAATAATTATTCTAGGCCACAAGATCTATAGCAGATTCTGGGATCTCCTTTATCAAGTTACTTTCCTTCTTGCCTATCAGATAATGTTTAAAATCTATTCTGCAGTATAGAATGAAAATTACTTAACTGATTTTTTGTAGCAATAATAGATACATATTAAAAAAAAAGACTACCATATGAGAGGCCCTTGAAATTTTGAGTTGATTATTAAATTAGATATGTGAAAAATAAGTTATTATAAATTACCTTTGCGATCGGACAACGCTTTTTTTACAATATGTATAACCTGTCAAAGTAACTCTACCCTGCCTAGTGGAAAATTTCACCTATTCGTAATTCCACTATTTGCGAACTATCCTGTTGTATAACTAACGTTTTGCAGCACCTTAGCAGTAGAATTATCGCCAGCATTCCGATAATCTAGGAATCCAGCAGATCTATCGAATGTACTGGAATCTGTATTAATTATTGGACTGTAGGTTCTTACGAAGACTATGATTATGTTATGACTTTATGTTTTTGATGGAATTGAACTCTGTAAAAACTCACTTTTATGGAACAAACAACATAGTGTAACAAACCTATATCAATATGTTCCTTCAATGAAATACCATCGGTTGAAAATTGCATAGCAATTTTTTATCATAGCAAATCTATGCGACAAAATGAAGGATAAAATACGTATATTCCATCCACCATGTATGTATAACAATCATAAGCGTTAAAAAGTCAAAACAATACAAAGTGAAAGTTTGATGTTTCAGTACACAGCCCTCATTCATTATTTCCTGTAAGATTACGGCATAAACAAGGGCACAGATTATACATAATACTTTTAGATGAGTAAAATTTCACGCTTTGCTCAATTCTATGAGAGATGAAAAGTGTACAGAGAGATGTTTGGTAGTAAAAAAATATATATTATGGGTTATAAAAGTACGGGTGAATAAGGTAGGTTAGAATTTTATAGGGGTTTGCTAATAGCACTGAGATAAGTACATATAAAATTTTACTAAACCTGTTCCTGGAAGTGTTCTTTTAGTGTTTGGCCCAGTAAATAATTTTAAACAGACACTAGAAGTTAGTAAGCAATACGGAAACTTTGTAATAGTCATAAACTGTTAAATGACAGTGAGGAACTTGGTTTTCAAGTCCGAACAGGGCCACTAGAAGATGATTGTTTGACTAGGTGAGAAATTCCCGATATTAAATGTTACATTTAAATACCCAAAATGGCTTTATAATGTTTTTTAAAATAAAATAAATCATTGTTTTCCTAGTTAAAAAAACACACTACATGTCATAATTATTCTGTTAACTTATAATACGATATCATTATATTTTTCCTCACGATTTAGTATCTAAAACTTCATCATGTTAGTTTCTCGATTATCTTTTACAAACATTTCATAAGAAAACTACCGTAGAATGTTTTAGGAATAAATATACTGGCTTTACCTTCATATAAAAAGAAACTATGTCAAGTGCTGTACAATAACTTTGGTGTGTTCCTCCGTAATGTTATTGTATGATCAAAGTGGCGGTAAATCAAAGGAAGTAGGGACTCCTGACACATGAACGTAGCGACTGAGGAACAGGGAAACGGAACTGTGCGCGGATGTCGTAACATCACTGCCGAGCTGAATTAATCGTCCTATGAGAAGGCCTTCACTTCCCTAACCGTAATTGTATATCATAGTAACAATGCGCAAGTTAAGTTAGAGTAATTTTTAATGTAATATTTTGAGAAAAACATGAATATATCTGCAACACTTACAATGTACTACCATTGTATTGTTCACAAAATGTTTGTAATTAGGTTAATGTACCATATATTATATGAGATATCCTAAAGAAATCTGTAAATGGTAAGTGCTGGTAAAAAATGAGACTGTGCAGAATATTGTTTCAGAATGCGAAAAGCTAATCGCACTAACTTACGTAGTCAAATATGTTTGGTGGGTCTTAAAAAAACATAAAGGATTTTATTAATTATTAACAAAAAATAATTTTGGTTCAAAATTAGTCAACCTCTTCATGTTTTTTGCATAATACCGCAACAACCGTGAATCTGATACCAAATGAGTTTCAGGTACACTTTTTTTAAATTAGGACGACGAAGATAAAATTTAATACGTACATGGTGTTTTGATAGCTTTTCCAAACTTAAAAATATGAAATGTTAGTCCAGGAACTGTAACTGTTATTGTATGTGTTGCTACTGACTTCTTCACAATGTACTGACCACGGTCCATTCTAATTGATTTCGATGGTACCTACGTACAAGTGACTATTTCGTTTCTACTTGGACACGATCTTAGCAAGCGCTCTTGATGAATTTTGATATGTTATTAGTGTAATAGCAGACACACAATGCGTGTTGTTTCGTTCGCGAGTTTTACAAAGAAGACGTCATGTTTTGGGAACTGATATTCTACAAACTTGACCTCAGTTTTTAGAATATGTGCAACAGGACGCCTTGATCGAGGTATGTGTGGACTTGTTTACATATGTGATTTTTATTTGACATTACTGACATAAAAGATGGCAATATAATCAATTTTATATTGCCATATAGCGAATTCTTTTCAAAATTTTAAAATCTATTAGATATCTCTTTACACAACCTTTGTGATCAATTATAACACCTTTCTACTTGTATTTTTGATTAAACAAAAGTAATTCCACACTAACTGTTCTGACAATAATGTATTCCTTTGCAGGTTGTGTATAATAGTGTATATCATCGTTGCTGGCTTATGTAACAATGCAATATACAGAAGAAAAGAAAAAGGTGGTGGATGTAGAACCTATGGTAGTGAACGTGGAACCTGAGGTAGTGGGCCTGGAACCTGTGGTAGTGGACGTGGCACCTTAATTAGAGGACGTGAAACTTGCGGTGGTGAAATTGGAACCTGCGACGGAGAACGTTTATATTCAACTAATGTTTCACTCACCCGGGAATATCCACACACAGCTAATCATTGCATATTTAACTATTGTCACAACGTTGAACGAGAAATAGTACAAACAAACATTATAGTAAGTCAAAAGTTTGTCAAGAGCATCTGGAATGAACATATGTTAAAATTAGCGCATAATCAAGGTGCTAACATCGAATTTGATTTATTGAGATCGCTATGTGACAGTGATATGACTTTTTAGACTGGATTCGCTATTGTTTGATGTGCTTTTACAAGGAATTTCTTCCCTGTCACCAGTAATTAACAATCTTTGTATTGTAATTGGAGTATATTTATCAAAACAGGTGCCACTAATGAAAGATATTAGCACTTGTTTAGGCATGGACAATACTCGTATTTCAAGACAGAATATGTTGGACAGGAACTTAATTTTACCGAGAAATATTTATGATAACGACAATAATACGAAAGCCATTGTCATTTATGATAGAACTACGTCCACATTAAAAAGAGACTACTTTCTTTTTCAAAGATTGACATTGCAACCGTTCTTACTTGTTTACATTGACGATTACATAATAGATGTCCTTGGTCCATACCCTGCAACAATTATTAACAATTTGTGTGCATACAAATCTACTCGTGCATTCATGAGTTCGAAGAGATTATATCCATTAGCCAATTCCTGACAGAGCAGCCTGCTCTATATATTTAACACATCGTTCAATAAGTCCCGGGACTAACTATGAAAAAAACATTTTATCGGCAAAATGCCTTATTATTCATTAACATAATCTCCTTCCAGTATAATACAATCATTCTAACGCTTCTCTAACTTTTCAATGCCATGTTTGTAGAACGATTTGTCTTTTGACTTAAAGTGAACCTCATTAGCAGCGATCACCTCCTCATTTGAGCCAAATCTTTTTCCCTGGAGCATCTTTTTGAGATCCACAAAGAGCCGGTAGTCGCTGGGGGGCCAGATCCGGCGAGTACGGAGGATGAGGAAATAGTTGGAAGCCTAATTTGTTGAATTTGCTCATCGTTTTGATTGACTTGTGGCACGGTGCATTGTCTTGATGAAAGATGACTTTCTTCTTCTTCATGTGTGGGCGTTTTTTCGCTATTTCGGCCTTCAAACAATCCAATAGCACCATGTGGTAGTCGCTATTGATGGTTTTTCCTTTTTCGAGGTAGTCAATGAAAATGATACCATTCGCATCCCAGAATACGGACACCATCACTTGGCCGGCCGACCGTCGTATTTTTGAATGATTCGGGTGGCTTTCACCGGTCGCACGCCATTCAGCTGACTGCCGACTTGTCTCCGCAGTGAAATAGTGAATCCACTATCATATATCGACGCAAAAAAATCTGTTTATTGCGAGTAAACATTGCCAAACAGCTCTTCAAATCATTGATACGTTGTTGCTTTTGTTCCACTGTGAGCAAACGCGGCACCCATTTAGAAAAAACCTTTTTCATAGCCAATTTTTAGTGCAAAATAGTAAATACACTACCAGTTGATATGTTCACCATCGTAGTTATCTCACGCACTTTTATTTTGCGGTCACCCATCACGATTTTCAATACTTGCTTGGTGTTAGTTACTGCCTCATTTGGCCAACTCAAACGTTCCACATCATTTGTACCAGCACGATCGCGTTTGATCTCAGCATACCACCGACAAATGGTTGTTTTTGACGGAGTAAAGTCCGGATAATGTTTTTCAAGCCATTGCTGAGCTTGAATAGTATTTTTGCCTATTAGAAAACAATGTTTTGTCAACACACGAAACTCGTTTTGGTACATTTTCTCACGATTGCAAAGGTAGTGTCACTTTAAACACTATAGCTTTCTTCATTATGTTTCGAATTACATCAAATTTCGACACATCTTATCTGAAGATTGGTACTTCTGAACTTTGGTATATAAATGGCATTATTAGCGCCATCTCTACGCTAGTCCCGGGACTTATCTAACGATGTGCTATAATAAGTATTTAATATGTTAGAGATCATCATTCCATCATTGTTGGGTGCTGTAGGTAGTAAACGACAAGTTTAAGATTAGATTATTTTAATAGAGCACTATTTCACATGCTCGTAGATTTTAAATTGCAGCAGGAGGTCTAGAGAGACACAAATGTTTAAATCATCCCCAAAAAAGGTGACCCTTCCAATCCGGACTATTAACAACCTATAGACGTCCTTTTCGTTCTCTGTAAAGTGCTCGAACGGATCATTCTACCACCTCCAGTCTCTACAACCTCCGCTTTCCTGCACCAGCACCACATCAGGATACTGTGCAATGGCGTGGCTTCTGATTCTCAGCAAGTAAACGTTGGTGTACTTCAGGGTTTCGTTCTGTCGCCTGCACTGTTTCTTCTGCATATCAATGACATGTTAGCCTTTGGTAACATGTATTGTTATGCTGTTTTATTCAAAAGAAATCTGCTGCAAGAGTACAGAGAATTCTTGTTGAAACATATGGTGATAACACTATCAAATACGACATGCAGAGACTGATTTAGACGCTTTAAAAGTAATAACTTTGACCTGGAAGATAAAGAACATTCTGGAGCACTGACAAACTTTGAAGACGAAAAATCGGAGGCATTGCTTGGTCGAGAACCATCTCAAAAGCTAGAAGAGCTCGTGAAAACATTGCAAGTAGATGCTTCAACACTTTCAAAACGTTTAAAAGCGTAAGGAACGATCCAAAAGCAAGAACATTGGGTGCCGTATGAGTTGAAGTCAAGAGCTGTTGAACGACATTTTGTCACGTATGAATTGCTACTACAACGGTTAAAAAGAAAAGGTTTTCTGTACCGTATTATCACTTGAGATGAAAATTAACCACGACAATCCAAATCCAATCCAAGCCATTCCTTAAAAAATCGTTGGTCCAGGTCACGCCTCAACACCGTCCCCAAAACCAAATATCGACGGTTCGAAGCTTCCACTCTGCATTTGGTGAGATTAGTACGGCGTAAATTACTTTCATTTCAAAGTATTTTTTTAAGCAAAAATACAGAGAGAACTTATTCCAGGTCCTAATACATTTATATTAAGTATCCAAATTGCAATAGCAGATCACGGCCACACATTTATACTTGCTTTCGTACTGTTATAAATAAATTTTCAGTTTATACTTGAGGTTAAAATAACATTAATTAAAAAAGAAACCACTACCAAAATTAAATACGCTGATTCAGATTGTACATCAATTTTGTCATCAACAATTTACTCTATGTAAAATTCAAGTTTAGTCGTAGTAATAAAAAAGCATTAAAAATTATGTTGCAATGCCATTGGTAACTGCGGTCGACTAGAGATCGTACTTATATTGGTGTTGGTGCTACCACAAACCTCCGGTCCGAGAGCTGTGTCTTTTGCGCAATCGTAGACAACCGACAACCAGTATTAAGCTAACATTTCTGATACACTACATAAACGCAGCAGCCACATCAACGTTAATTGGCAATAAAGTAATCTTAATAAGTCTTTTATTTTAATATAAAAGTTTTTATCAATTAGTGAAATTCTGCTTCAATACAAACTAGCAGAAGTAATATACAAATACACTTCCATACTAATTATAAGATCGTCGTGTGAAATTGTTAAAACTCTCTAACAACATTTATCCAAAAACAATTTAAATATTACTGACTTTTATACACAAACATAAAGCATTTTGTACAAATTAAAGTATAATACGTTCAATATGTTCAAGTAAACTAAACATTTATAAGCAAGGTTTTATAAGCGTAAAATTTTCCTCGTTCACACACTTAAACTATAAGCCAGCAATTTTCACACAACATACCAATTTTTTTTTCAAACAAAAACTTTCTGAACGTGACATACGTTCAATTCTGAGTAATTTCAATATTAATGTTAATGCTCTTAAACATAAATTAAAAATATTTGAAGATAGTTAACACAGGTTAAGTGCCTTATTGATTTTCATATAAGTCCTGATACACGTAAAGTAACTAATTGAGGGTGTATGTCTTATAGCGGGGCCAGTGACCTAACTCCAAATATGTAACTCGGCCCTCTGATGTTAGTTAAATCATAAATAGGTCAATATTTACTCAGATGCCCACATCTATTGGTTCAGGATAAATAGTTAAGTTAATAATAAGAAAAGTCTTGCATATTTTTCCTTTAATCAAAGAACATCGACCATTTTAATTACACAACTTATTATTGAAATAACAATATTACTTTTCACTAATCTATACACAACAGGTAACGTAATTTTATGAAGTTTAGTTCCAAATCAATTATAAAACAAAATAGATCGTAATACAAAACAAACACAAGTCCCATCAACATTATGCATGAAAGAGCGCGTGCAACGCGAATGACAGGTGACACAGGCAGGAAACGTAGGTTAACATTAGGCAAGTGTTGCTAAGATAGAAAAAAACCTTACACACGTAATTATTTTATTTTACAATCAACACTGCATTTGATTATCTATTTACGTGACATCACGAACAATTATTACAACCCGTAAATGAAATAAATTTCTTGTGAAATTCTTTTCTGATATGTGATTTTGATACTGTTAAATTATAATCACAATTTATTAAATATTTATAAACAACTATTTAACAAAAAAACTGAACACTTTCAGGCCAGGATTGGCCGATGTCCTTTAAATATCAATTTTCTGAAATTTGAGATCAGATAAACTGAAAGGAAGTAAGAAAGAAAAGAGAAAAGAAGAAAGAAAAAGTACTGTTAATCTTAAATATATTAGACGCAAATGGAGAATGTTAAGGGAATTTTGGAGGGAATTATTTACTTTAAGGTATAAACAACTGAAAACAATACTCGTGTGTCCCTTGTCTCAAGAGAGGTTTGCTCTCCTCCAGCACGAACAGTCAAAAGTGATATGCGCTTGTGAGTTTTGTAGCATCAAATTATGTAAAACTATTTCTTTCCAATAGTGAACACACGATGAGTTATAAATTTTTTTGAGACTGACCTTTTCACTTTGTCATTAAAAAAAAGAAAAGCATCTATACGACACCAGTATATTAGTAATACAATATGTAAAATGATACCACTCTACAGCGCACAGTTTTAATGACTTTGAGTTTAAAATAAACATTCATTGTAAAACAAATATATGTCAAGTTATTTTCATGAATAGCATGTGTCGTGCGACCGCATGTTTCAGATTTAATCGCTGCGGTCTATTGCGGCCATAAACAAAAGTCCCGCTGAAACGATAACTCGTTAAACTTTTAAACGACTCTTAACTTCTCTGTTATAATTGCGCACTGAATTGTTGCAGACAACCATTCCATTATATTGCGTAAGACATTTCAAGAAATCCACAACATACTGAATAAAGTGCGCAAACATTTATGATAAAGTTTTAGTAATACTGGTTTATGCCCGGGGCTCTGCCCGCATGGATATCGATTATCAAAGTATCGGCATATACCTATGTCCTTCTTAAACGATCACGATATCTCCATGTCAAACTTCATTAAAATTGGTGCAGTGAGTTACCCTCGTATCCATACTCATATTACAAGTACTGCATGAACTGCCCTTCACCCGCCGCGCTCCCCCATAGTATGCTTTTAGTGACATTTCATTCAGGTCAATCTTATCGTGATAACTTTAAAAATTACCTACTGTAAAAAACAAAGTACATTTAAATGAAATACTGAAAGCGGCAAATGTATATTTTCGATAAATATTCTATAAATACTCTAAATCTAAAATGTGCATTGTAAAAATATCCACTTTCACGGTTTAGGCGGCACACGTCAAGATAGTTTACAGACACCAGGATTTTTTTCGACTTACTTGATGTGTATCGAAATAGCACAAAATGTGAATAAATAGCCTATGTGTTATATATGTGTGTATAAACTGTATTACAGTACAGATTTATCTAAATCCATTCAGTAGTTGCGTGAAAGAATAACAAACATTCATACAGCCACCCTCACAAAATTTCATTTTTATAATATAAACAGGATATGTAGACAAAAAATATTTTATTGATAGGTTTAGTAGGCCTACGCTGCACAATTATTATTGCAGTGGACCCGCGATAATCCGGACCCCCTCGTAATGCGACATCAATCAAACAATTTTCGCTAATGTAGATCGTGCATGATTGAACAGGTTACAACTTGTGCTCGACGCGTAGGTATTGTTTCAATTCCGATTGCTTAGTTTAAATTTGGCTACGTGTGATAGCGTTTATTCATTGTGCATTACGTATACATACCTAGTAATGTCATCACAAGCCCTAAAGACAACATATAGAGTTTTATCACTTGTCTGTAATTTGTAGGATTACAAGGTACTATTTTGTAAAAAAATCTGGTCTATAGGGGGTCTTAGGCAGTACTCTATAATCCGACAAATTCGATAGTCCGACACTGCCCTGCAAAACGTTTGTCGAATAACCGGGGGTCCACTGTATATATATGTGTATACAAAATGAAAGAATCATTAGTTACAATTGGTATATACAACGCAAAAGTTACTACAAAAATTGAATATTAAAAATAATTTAAAATAAAAAGTACAATTCCCAAACTTCTAACATAAAGTTAGGAAGTTGTGTAAAGTTATCAGTTGTAAATAAAGATTGTTATTTCTTATTACGTAGGCCCACGCAGTGGGGCTTACTTAATAAAATACATACAATTTCCACGCTCCTGACATAGAGCTAGGATCTCTTTACTTTTTATGCATACTCGCCAGTTACAAGAGCTTTTTACATTTATGTTTCAGAAACTTACGTTTTTCTATAATATTTATTGTTACTTGTAATTTCTTGATATCAGATCATATTCTAAAGTGAAACTTAATCATACAGGGAAATGTTTAATTTTGGCATGTTTAATGTGAAATTTTGATGAAAAATATTCTTATGATTATTTATACTTTATTTTAATATAAAAGTAGGTGTTATTGGTTAATATACTTTTATTACTTAAAAGTTATTTAACAGACATCATGCTTGTAAACTTAGGTGTTAAAAAGGAAGGAATACAATAAACATTATTGATCTAGAAAAACTTTTAGTTACTTGCAAATAGTTTTCAGCGATGTTATTAAATATGTTTGTAGACTCAGATTACCATTTTCTTGAAGACCGATTGACATGACAACCTAACGATAGTCTATAGTTCAGACTAATACCTTTTTCTTTTAATGTATTTTTCAATACCGGTCATATATGCTTAAACTTCAAGATGGTTGCCATAGTATTTTTGGGCGTAAAAGATTCTCTACTACGTACTATAGATGTATTATGTATGTTATTGTGTGCTTAAAATATTTAGGATGTTCGTTCAGAATTATGTGTTTGTTGCAAAAGTTGCATAAAAACCTAAATTAAGAGAATTCCTGTGTCTATTCCACCATATAATAATATAATAATATAGTTATTCAGAAATGCTGTAGTAGAGAGGCAGAAACCTAAAGGTCAAGAATGTTGGGCGTTCAATTATTTTGGCCGAATTATCGGTAGAATTTCATTTGGTTGTGTTTACCTTCGTATTGTATATGTACACGAGGAGGGCTGAACTTCAAGCTGTGTATTTTATTACAAAGTGAATAAGTATTTCGTGTTTTTTATAAATTTACAATGAGTACTACATGCCTAAATAGACATGTTGCCATAATATATTCGTGTTTTTATTGTAACTGATATAGTAATTTTGAAAGAATACTTATTTCTTTGTCATTTTTTCTCACTTTAACTCTTGGATTGCCCGATAATGACGGATAAATTCTTTTTTTATTTAAAAGACTTATATATGTCATAAAGTGTTAAATATGTCTTCGTTCAAATGTCCACCTCAGCTTGTATTAGTAGGACGGATCCAAATGTTCCAAATTTCAATCACTCTGCCACATAGATCCGTCTATACTTTTATATACTACTAGGTACTTCGTTCTCAAATAAGTACTGACCAATGACGTCACCGACCCAATAACTTTGTGGGAATGCATGATCACCTGGTGAACTCCACGTGGTTTGATATCGTCCCATACATGGCAATTTTGCTCGTTTACACAACCATGCATTCTAAAATATAACTCGTCGTTTTGAAGGCCCATCAACGAAGAAACTACATTGTCTATGATCATCTTAGAGAGAATGAAATAGTTGATAAGTGAATAGTAACACACAAACGAAGTCACAGGTAAAATTATTGAGTTAATAAAACTAAAACACAAACAAACAGTTATTAATTCTTGTAACGAGCATTTAATGAAAATACTGTTTTACGTAACAATTGGTTTTGTGACTATAATACTCAAGATATATTTTTATATACATATATACATACGAGTACGTATGTATAAACGTATATGTATAAAGAATAGAATATATCTTAGTAAGGGAATAAACATTTACTTGTGATTAAACTGAGTTCTACATTTTTTTATGAAAAGATACCGGTTTTAAATCATTGATATGTTGGAACATTTTTTGATAAAAGCGTTATGAGGTCGTGACATGAACACCCGTTTCATGTGTTTCATAGAACCTATCTAAAGAAGGTATTGGTCACATGCTAAAATTTTAATTTCACTGTGATATGTTAAGTAGTCCGTCTGTCCGTGTCGTGTCGGATTAAGAATACGGAATGTCACCATCTTTATTCATCCCATGGCTGTCGTAAAGGGCAACCAAGGGAGCAAACGCCGCTGAAAACCATCACTACACAGACGAGAAAAACTTGAAACACACCGCATATCACGCGTTGGTAAAGTTGGCTATCGTGCTATGGTAGAACAAAACCTCCTTTTTAAAGGAGAGCCCTATATTTAGCAGTGGACTATTAAAGGCTGTTGATGATGATGATGTCAAGAAGTATACTTTACGAATTACGAAGTAAAGTTGTATCTACAAAACAAAACGTAGCCGAGGTTAATAATAGGAAGAAAATATCCACTAGAAAGTCTTGACTTCTTAGTTTAAATAAATATACAAAACAAATGAAAATAATGTAACATTCTAATATAAACTGGCTTTCTAAATATCAGATAGCCTTCAAACTTAATTTCATGCCTTCTAAGCCCCGGTAGAGAAATTTTCAACAAAAATATTTTAATTAAAGAATCATTTTCCGCTGTTTGTCCATTGTCTATAGTAGGATATTCTAAAACTTGTGGACTATTTGTAGAACATTCTAATTTTTGATGTTGATTATTATTCAATTACCAAACAAACTATTCAAATATAAGAGAAAACAACATTAATATGTATCACCATGTTTCCGCTTTCTAAAAATATTAACAAAGTGTCATTTTTGCTCACGATTAAATCTTACTACAGTGTATGTATGTTACAGTCACTTTACTTGCTTGCAAAATAGTGTTACATCGTTACGGATATGTTACAGCCACATTCATGGGCCTTAAAACGCATCTCGAAACTCTCCGCAAATGTGTTGTCTTATACGGTGGCGTTGTCCTTGAGCTTACCAAGAAACAACGCATTCATGGAACTTTATTACGTTATATTTGTCGTGATATTATCTTTCATTCCCGTGGTAAACGTTTCGACACCAAATGACAACAATTAAATTGGTTTTAGGTTAGAACCCGTATAATGAAATATGATTGATTTATAATATATATATTATATGCAATTTTAATATCTATATTAACTAGTCTCTAAATTTGTATCATTTTTTAGGAGTTGAAACTATATTTAAGCCCGATATGAAAGCTGATATTTGTAGTGTTTACCTCATTTGTGGTAATAAGAAATCGAACCATCATACTACGTATACTGATATGATATAAGTTACTCAGACGAACGTGTTCCACTATTACTACAAGGGATAAATATTGCATAAATTGTTTTAATTTTACCATCACCACCGAAAGTTGATTATGTCGGACTCGAACCGATCAAAAACCGCACGCTGTCTCAGGTGCCAATAACCGAGGGACCAAGTCCACCGTAGTAAATAAATCTCTGGAACCCCAACGTACCTCGGGCCACCTACGGCTTATAGATGCTCCCTCCCCTCCCTGTGTGGAAGCCTCCATATCTCCTTTTCTGCCTGCCCCCAAAAATACGAGCGCGGTCAATAGCGCTCGCATCGCCACCCCGGTCTGCTTATAAAATACATCATCACCATAAAATTTTCAATTCCATTACGCAAACTTTAACAAATACTTAAACCCTAACAATGTTCGATGAGTGCTATATTTAATCAAAAACCACGCTCCATAAATAATATATTATATATGTAAGTATATCTGCAGATGACTAGTATGAAATTCAGCAGTTTGCTGAAAGGCCACGTCAAAATAAACCTGAGGCAAAACGGATATTGATGGAGGCCGGCCGCCCACTGGCCTGGGCTCGATATTATAACATCTGTACTTGTTAAAAAATCTACACAATATGTTTAAAGGGTCCACTCTGGCAATCCTCTGGATTGTGAACGGTTTATCTAAATTATATGAGAAGATTTCATATTTGATTATTGGGTTGTCATACTAATGAGGTTAAAGCGGAAAAGAACACGTATCTTTGATAATCCCAAGTAAAATAACCTTTCCTTTCTTGCACTTCAGGATTTAGTTACTCAAATACTACACAAACGTCTTTTAAAGTATTTGCTTATGAGTATATCGTCTATGAGACAGAGGCTACGCTCGATGTCTATTTAAAATTGAGAATTCACTTGAAATGTTCTTTGTAGCCATATGAAGCACATTTATTGATGCGTATTACATCAAAACGGACTCAATTCTATTGTATCTTCAAATATTTTACAATTTTAGTTTAAAATTTCTGTGGATGGTACTGTTAAAACTCCAATGAAACTTGTTGTATTGAACTGGTTTGTAATCATTTTTGAAGAATTACATTACTTACTTATCTATAACCATATTCAATTTCTTACAAACATGTAGGTGAAACAAATAACAGTGTGTACTTAGTTAAAACCTTATATTTCATTTCAACATATTATAAGTAAGGAATAATAATCATATTCAATTATAGCAAAGTACTGTTTGCAGATAACTCCGTTTTACAACTTAAGGGACCCCTATCAATCTTGGTCTGAACGTGGACACCCGATTTATGATTACAGTAAATTATAAATAGTAACTTTCGAAATCCAATAGTAACCAAATAACCTATATTAAAATTATTTACATAAGATCTTAATTTGATTTACTGTAGTGCTAATCGTTTATGTTGTCACGTAAATAAATAATCAGATAGGAGTACAATAAGACAAGCTATTCAAGAGCAAAACATGAAACAACGTATGAAAATGATTTGAAAAACTGTTATAGAGTTTATTATGAAATAATAAAACATATTTTTTTTTTAAATAGTTATTTTTTTACCTAAGAAACGTAAAAAGATACTGGTTGTAAAATAAAATAAAATGACTTTCTTTATAAAGTACATATATTTTTATATATAACACTTAACTCATGTCAACCAACGTTTCCCGCTTGCGCCAGCTTCAATTCGATTTGCGTGGCTCGCTCGTAATGTGGATGTGACTTTGTGTTTGCTTTCCTGTTTCGATTATTTTATTATATAAGTGACTTGATACTTCTTAAAATTATATTTTCTCTATAGGCCACTGAAAAATAATATTGTTAGTTGTCCTTTAGTTGTTACTTCTAAGACGCTTTAAACTTCCGAAGCAAGTTATGGCGCAGTCCTTTAATATGCCAGAAGCTAAGTATCTTAATTTGCACTTTGCTACGGTCTTAATATTAGAAAAACTATCTTGAAACCAAGTCACTTTTCACATATGTTATAGGTATAAATTATACTATGGTCATAAGTATTACTGTCTATATTTGTAAACATATCGTCATGTTTATTTTTATAATCTTTACATATTAAACAGTTGTCTGTTTATATGATTTGATGAAGTGAGATATGAATGAAACATATAGAATATTGATAAGAATGAAACATAAGTTCAAAACAAAACGTATAAACTAAATGATATCACACAATGACACCCAGTAAAAAATGCTTGTTTTTTAAATTTTAAAGGCACGGATGGTGAAGCTGAAACGAGGCTATAATTAATACATCCATATTTGGTAAGTACATTTTTCTTTTCTAAACATGATAGTATATAAAAATCGTAGTGTAGTCAGTCGCGAATATTGAAAGCCTTGATCAGAAATATTCCCCACTAACAACGTATAACTAATAGTCTAATTGGGTTGCGGAACTCAGATGGTAGTGTGCAAATATTAGTAGGTACGAGCTGGAAGCTGAGTCAAATATTCTCGTTAAAAGATTTAACGATGATGTACAGAAACTATACGTGTTTCTTATTACTTCTTGTTCTGTAAGCCTTGTGAATAGAATGTGTGTAGTAGAGCTTTATTATCACTTAGAAGAGGAATAGTTTATTATTAAAATTTGATATTAAATAACAGATGAGAGTGTATAGCATTTTTCTGATAAATTACAGTTTCTAGATGATACTAAAAAATAATAATAAAATTAGTATGCATATTTGAATCCCAGATAAATAAAGGTGTAAGTCCTAATATGTCATTTTTATTGTAATTTTGAATAGTACAAGTAAATGTGTATGTGTAATATTTGCTATGTCAAAGAATGTAAATATTTTTTGAATTAAAGAAGTTAATAAACCAATATAAGTACATAACATTGCATAAAAATTTACCCAATCGTATTTAACTTTTGAGTCGTGTCCTCAAATAGTGTGAACATTTACAAATGTATTTTCAAGTATGCCTTTTAATATTTAACAAAAAAAACCATCACACTTACAAATAATCAAACAAAAGAGCAACAGTCCTTGTTTATGGATACGCCCGTATCAGTTTAAAAATAATCATACTTACTCCCTTTTTGTATTCATAATTTCATTTAGTTTGCCGAAGTAATCGCAAAATCGTCACACAAACAAGTTGAAACGTGTGTGTACTCATACATTCAACGCGTGCAAACGTGCAGATTCTTTGTTTACCCTTTCATAACTCACGCACCTCTTAATGATAACAGCGTATAATTGTTGGTACCTAGAGTTTATTTATTGCAGTTTGCCTATTATATATTCTATTTCTTTATGACAGAGCGGGAAAATGAGCAGACGTGTCACCTGATTTAAAGTGACCAGCGCCACCCACGTAGATAAAATATTATGGATTTCTATAATATATAAGGCAGAATCCCCCAAACGCACGGAAATTCACCCTAGTTGATACAAGGTCCTCATAATATACAGGCGTCATTTGCAAGTTATGCACCATCAAATTACGTTTAATGTGCCAAAGAAGTCTAGTTAAATAGACATCAGGCTGCCATCAAAACAATCTTATGATTTTATTGAGGTCTAGTGCGCCAAAAAATTACCTGCAATAATTTTTAAAGTGTATAACCAACACTGGTAAAACCTCAGTGCTAACCATACTCTTGCACGAGAATATCTATGCAAGTCATTATCTTTGTTACTGTTTCCAACGGGCAGCGCCTACAGTTACCCTATGTGCCCATAAAGATATACCATATCACATAGAATGTATTAAATGATACATCTCACAACTTTTTTCAGACTTTTCATTTACCTAAGTCACGTCTACACTTTGTTTACCAGGGTTATCACAAATAGGCTGACGCGACGCGACACTGACTGTACTACTAACCATCAGCTTAAAATCGCTCAACGTGCAATGTAAAGGGGTATGCATCTCGATATTGAAGAGTTATCGTAAGGAAACTATCGAAGCTCGTATTACCGTCAGCAAGTATAACCCTAGTAGTGACCACTGAGGACACAGCCTTGTGAGCGACTTCGACATGATATCCAAGTTTTAGTTATCCAAAGTACGAGGAAATATATCATATATTATCAGAAAGATTATATTATGATTCACTTACACTAGAATCTGTTATCTCTAATATTACAGTAAAGTGCAAATTTCTAAAAATCTGTTTTATGACACTACTAAAATGTATTTTACCTGCAGTCTTAACATTCCTTACAGTAATAAATTAACTGGAAATATTATTAAATCTATATTCAGACTTAACATTACATTTTCTTTTTAATATTTAACAAATGAAACTGTAAATACGTCGTACGCTTTGATATGTAAAACATAATAACAATAACATTTGCAAAAAAGGCATTAAGCGAGACTTACGTTATGTTTTTATCACACTACCACAAAAGAGAATACCATGAGTAGTTACAGTATAATAAGTATTTGGAAAACGATGATTGGAATAAAAATCTTTACATTTGAGAATGAGTCGTAAATAAATAAGAAAAACGTTTGTAAACATTTTAAGCATCTTCAACGTTCATTATCGAGATTAGTCCTCTTACTCCGTTGTTTCTGTAGGTGTGCGAATTATTTATATTCGAAAAAGGACTAAAGTTTCGGTCAGATCTATTACCTACAATAAACCCAGACCATGACGTCTTACCACTTCGCCTTACCTGCTGTCTGCCTAAACTTTAACGTTGTACAAGTATCGATGACAAAATATTTACACAACTAGGGGTGGTAAGTTTGAGGTGCGGGCCCTATTGCGGCGGCCCAAAAGATCGCTGACAGGCGTACTCTCCTAGTTGGTGATTTTCTGAGGGCACAGGCACGGCTCCTGCAGACCCGACCGGCAAGATGCTTTCGATGCCTGTCGGTGGGACATGTGGGGGTAAAATGTACAGCAGAGGTCACCGTAGGTGACCTCTGTTTCCGTTGTGGCCAGCCTGGTCACAAGGCGAGTGGCTGTAACGCTCCATTGCGCTGCTTTAGGTGTGCAGCGGGGAGCAAATCTGCCGACCACCGGGTTGGCAGTAAGGCCTGCGTCTTGTCGGATCCGAAGCTGGGAGGTCGACCTCCTGGCCCCCGTCCGAAGAGCCCGGAGAGTACTGCCGGAGGGCAGCAAGATTTGCGGCGGGGGGCGGAGATGGAAATCCAATAATGGATTCGAATCTCCGCATCCTCCAGGCAAACGTGGGCCACGGTGCCGTTGCTCAGGATCTTCTGCTCCAGAGCATGGCACAGTGGTCTATCCACATTGCCGCCGTGGCTGAGCCATACGTCCACCGGTTTCTCGGGGCTGCCTGGGAGACCGACTTGGATGGCTCAGCGGCTTTGGTACACGGCACTGCCGCTGGCACTCCTCCCCTCACCGTGGTTGCAAGGGAACGGGGTTGCATAGCGGCGTTGTTTGGGGATATAGCGGTCGTGGCTGCTTATTTCACGCCGAATCGAGACATAACTGAGTATGAGCAATGGCTCGCTCAGCTGGCGGTCGTCGTCGACGCCTGTCGCCCCCACCCGGTTCTTGTGCTCGGTGACTTCAATGCCTGGTCAGAGGCCTGGGGTTCCCGACGCACGAACCCGAGGGGCAGGGCACTGGAGAACTGAGCCGAAAGATTCGGCCTAGTTACCCTAAACCAGGGGTCCGTTCCCACGTTCGTGACAGCGAGGGGTAGTTCGATCGTGGACATTTCGTTCGCGTGCCCCTTGCTGGCACGCCGTGTTGAGAACTGGCGGGTCATTGTGGGGGAGGAGACGGGTTCGGATCACCGATACATTCGGTTTGAAGTCTCCGCTCCCACAGATGGCGTGCCGGTTGGACGAAATCCACCTGAGCCGCGTTGGGCGCTCAAGCGCTTAGATCGAGAGGTCCTCCTGGAAGCCGCCATCGTACAGGCCTGGACCCCTGCACCGGACAGGCCTATTGATGTGAATGCCGAGGCATTATGGTTCCGGGAGGCCATGACCCGCGTCTGCGATGCGGCGATGCCCAGGGTTCAGCCCAACACTGCGAGACGCCAGGTCTATTGGTGGTCGCCGGAGATCGCAAGGCTGAGACAAGCCTGCGTGACCGCGCGCCGTCAATGGTCTAGGTTCCGCAGAAGGCGTCGCCGCCCCGAGGATGCGGCAGCTCGAGAGGCGGAGCTTTTGGTGGAATACAGGGTCGCCAAGAGGACTCTTCAGGCAGCGATAAAACGGGCCAAGAGCGAGGCCCGCCGCGAGTTGCTGGAGACACTGGAGCGGGATCCATGGGGACGCCCTTACCGTATGGTTAGAAGCAAAATGCGGCCATGGGCCCTGCCGTTAACCCGATGTTTTCAGCCAGAGCTGCTTGAAAGGGTTATCGGCTCCCTGTTTCCATCGCATGTGATGGAGCACATACCACCACCGATGGCTCCGCCTGCAGCGCCTGAGGCGCCTAACGTGGACGACGACGACGTGCCTGAGGTCACTTGGGCAGAACTAGCGCTGGCGGTGCGACGGCTTAAAGCCAAAAACACCGCCCCAGGACCCGATGGCATCCCAGGACGAGCATGGGTCCTGGCTCTGGATGATGAGGCGCCGACTCTCGAACCCCGACTGAGAGAGTTTCTCAGCGCATGCCTCGAGCAGGGCCAGTTTCCGAAAATATGGAAGACGGGAAAACTGGTCCTCATCCGAAAGGAGGGGCGCCCAGCGGACTCACCATCCGCTTACCGGCCCATAGTGTTGCTTGACGAGGTATGCAAACTCTATGAAAGAGTGATTGCATGGCGCCTCGTCAAGCACTTCTTCAGAGTAGGGCCGGATTTGGCGGATAACCAGTACGGTTTCCGTCAGGGGCGCTCCACCGTGGATGCGATCATGCGCGTGAGGACTCTAGCGGAGGAAGCCGTTTCTCGGGGTGAAGTGGTGTTGGCGGTGTCGTTAGATATCGCCAACGCGTTCAACACTTTGCCCTGGAGTTGTATCAGAGAGGCGCTAGTATATCATAAAGTGCCTCTCTACCTCCGCCGCGTTGTCGGGGCGTATTTGTCGGAAAGAGCCGTTATCTACCCAAGTAGAACCGGTCTCGGTCGACGTGAAATGTCGTGTGGTGTTCCGCAGGGGTCGGTCTTAGGGCCTCTCCTGTGGAACATTGGCTACGACTGGGTGCTTCGCGGTGCATACCTAGATGGTGTAGCCGTCACATGTTACGCGGACGACACGCTTGTGACGGCGTGCGGCAAGACACACCGTGAGGCAACCCTGAGGGCCACGGCCGGTGTTGCCCAAGTCGTGCAGCGAATCCGGCGACTGGGTCTCGAGGTGGCTTTGCACAAATCCGAGGCCTTGTTTTTTCATGGGCCTCGGAGGAAGCCACCTGATAGACTCAGCCTCACAGTAGGAGGTACTCGCATCGGCATCGAGCCCTCTATGAAGTATCTGGGGTTAGTACTCGATGGCCGATGGGACTTCGGACATCACTTCCGAAGTCTGGTCCCCAAGTTAGTTGGTGCAGCGCGTGCATTGGCACGTTTGCTGCCGAACATGAGGGGACCCGATGACTCATGCAGGAGACGTTGGAGTTGTGCGGTCCATGGCCCTTTATGGGGCCCCAGTATGGGCGGAAGTCCTGAAGGCCAGCAATATTGCGTTACTGCGACGACCACAGCGTATGCTGGCCATTAGGATTATAAGGGGGTACCGCACGATCTCCTTTGAGGCGGCGAGTCTCCTGGCCGGAACTCCACCATGGGACCTGGAGGCGAGAGCCCTTGCAGCTCTCTATCAGTGGCACAAGCACGCGTGGGAGTTGGGTCGGAGTCCTGAAACCCGAGACATCGAAAATCAGAAATCCCAACTCCGCCAGGCCCTCGTAGAGGAGTGGAAGGAACGACTTGGGCAGCCAAGCGCTGGACATGCCGTTGTTACGGCGATAAGACCCCTTATGGAGGATTGGCTTGAGAGGCATCATGGGACCCTCTCATACCGACTGACGCAGGTGATCACTGGAAAAGGATGTTTCGGAGATTACCTGTGTCTGATCCGTAAGGAGCCAACGCCTGAGTGCCATCACTGCGATGGCCAGACCGTGGACACAGCGCTCCACACGCTGGCAGAATGCCCGGCATGGGTGGAGCAGAGGCGTGACCTCATGGCGGCCATCGAAGTGGGGACTCTCTCGCTCGGTAACATGGTTGCGGCCATGATACGGAGCGAGGGTGCGTGGAACTCCGCCGTCTCTTTCTGCGAGCAGGTTATGCTTGCGAAGGAGATGGCGGAGCGGGACCCAGAGAGGTTTAGAACTCTCCCGGTCCGCCAGGCCCGGGAAAGGGCCAGGTACCGCAGAAGGCTCAGGCGCCGGAGATCACTAGAAGTTCTCCGTCCTCCATAAGTGCAGGCCTGGGGGTGACAAATGAGGCCATCTGTCACCCTAGCAGAAGCAGGTTTCCAAGAAACCATGAGTTTTCCACACAGGAGGGGGCCACTGCAGCCGTAGTTGGTCCGAGGTACGTCGGGGTTCCAGGGATTTCCTTACTAGGGTGCACCTGGTCCCCTGGCTATTGGTACCTGAGACGGCGTGCGGTTTTTGGTCGGTTCGAGTCCGACATAACCACCCTGCGGTGGTATCCGTGGGGATTTCCGCACAGTACAAAAAAAAAAAAAAAAAAAAAAAAAGTGGTGGTAAGTTTATTATGTGTAAACCCCCTCAGTCTAGGAAGTTATACTAGAAACTGCAATTTCAAGTTGAATAAGAGTAAAACATTTGTATCGCGTTATAGTATAGCGTATATTTATATATATATTTTATATATATATATATATATATATATATATAGTATATTGTATAATAAGGAGAAGTATTAGGGTTTTGAGATAGAAAAGATTTTCAACAAAAATTTACTTTCAATAAGTTTAAGCTTTAAATGTCTGGAGAAAAACGTAAGAAAATTTAATATCTGAAATTGAATAAGGCAAAAAAATTCTATCTACGAAAATTTGTAAGAATATCAAGCCAAGTGATTTTCAAGCCTCTCCTATTATAACAGTACATACTTAATATTTTTACCGAATTATTTATCTACTTTTTGTATTCATAGTCTTCATTTCATGAACAGAAGGATGGATTGGAATGGATACCATGGAGTCGATAAGTACAGGATGGGCCACAAATTAGTTAACATTTGAAAAGTCGTATAAAATAATCATTTAATACTCGTATTTTACAAAAATTGTTTATTCACAAGAAAACTAATTAGTTGGAATTTATTTTTTTACCACCGTTTGGACGTTTGCACTCTTCTAAGCGAGCACCGAAATTTTCGAATATTCGTCTACAAAGATACATCGCTTCACTGACTTTTTGTTGACGTAGTGTATTTGTTTTATTGATGTAAACACGATTCTTTAAATAATGCCTTAAAAAGTCTGCTGGAAATAGATGTCAACTTCAGGGTGAACATGGAATGTCGCCTCGTCTGAAAATCAGTTTTTCTAGAAACATGTCTTTAAATATCAGCAGGGACTCATTGGATGTGTGACAAGTGGCTTCATTTTGTTGAAACCATGAATTACGATTGTAGCCAGCAAATTCCAGGAGTATCGGTACCAAGAACTCCCGTAACATTTTCACATATTCAGCAGAATTAACAGTAACTGAACAGTCGCAAGAATTTTCGAAAAAGGATCCTAGGCTTGGGAGAATAAAGTGATCTCTCGTGCTTAGCTTTGAGATTTTCACTGCTCCAATACATGCAATTCTTCTCGTTTACATGTCCCTTGAGGTGAAAATGGGCAGAAAAATCGTCAGAAAATAATATGATGTCAAAATTACTGAATCGTTCTAACATTGTTTCGACATACGACTTGCACAAATTTAAATCAGGTTAAATTAGGTTTTAATTCCTGCACTATCTGGATCTTATATGGACGAAATTTCAAATGTAATTTTAAAATATGGCATAATGATGTGATAACCTAATTCAGGTGAACTTTTGCACGTTGATAAATCTGGGTTATGTCGAAAAGAAGCGGAAACTTGCTGCACGTTTTCTGCGGTCCGAGAAGTCCGTGGGCCTCCAGTTTACTTCCCATTTACCGTAGATCCCGTCTCTTCGAACTTCTTCACCCATTTCTTTATTTAAGAAGTACTCGGACACTGATTTAAGTCGTGTAAATCGTATTCAACGCGAAATAAGCGTCTAACAGTAATAAGCAAACTGTTGTTTAAATAATATTGTTTCACATTGTGACAAAATTGCCGAGAAACGAGCTAGTGGTCAGATCCCTCCCCGCGCTCCACGCAGTGTTTGTTTGCGCAGGATGTTAAATTCAAATGTTAACGTATTCTTCGTCTACCCTATAATAATTAATAGAACTTTAAAGCTATCGTCAAAACTATAGTGTATTAAACCTAGTCTTACAGGGATAAAAACGCTGCGTATTGTATAATTATAATTTATTTGATCCTTGCATTGCATTTAATTTTGTGCAATAATTGATTTAAAAACTGCTAAAGTGCGGTCGTCTGTAAAACTCTATTTTGAAATTGATTTTAATTAAAATGAAAAATTATTGGTTATAGTGACAATTTGAAACAAAGACAAATTGATATCTTTGTTTTACATAAAGTTAGAAATAACACAAACATGCTACATGAAAAGCTTTGTACATTATATTTATTGTTTATTATTATAAAAGCTTTACAAGTAATACACTTATAATAAATTTTATAAAGTGGTAGGTCATCGTTTATGTTCTTACCCTTACGCTCTACTATTAATAAATCAATTACTCTACTATTATTCATTAATAAATCAACAGCGACCGATTCATTTTATAATTTGTGCACGTTAAATGCTCGTTTACTTTACAGTCCGTGTATGACACAAATTGTACTAGACGACTGCATACGAACGATATTCTGAAAATAACTGAATAAATCTCACTTATAGTGCAGCATGTAACAAAATTCAAAGCATCTGTTTTATTAGTGGTTGGGTCATGATCGCACTCACATGGAGAGGTGGTCTGTCATGTCCTTTTCACACGTCTGTCACAGTGACACAACAAATTGCCGTCCAGTAATTGGCGGCGCCTGTCACAATGTTAAGCTGCAGTATAGGGTTATATTACTTTTATACTAAAAATATCACACGCTATGGAGTGTAGTTATTATTCAAAAATGCTTTCAACAACAATAAGAACAATTTATTCTAAATATAATTGAATTAACAATTAAATGGATTTCGATATTAACTTATAATTATGTTTAAATTTCCTGTTTGTCTTTTTGAGGATATATGTATAAATATTTATTTATTCGGTTGTAGGCAGTTTTATATATTATTGCTTTAAATAAACAGTTATTCATCGTAGTGAGGATAGCATTAATTAATACATAAAATTACACGGTAGCTCTTTACAGCTACAGTACAGCTACAGTAGGTACAGTATTATACGTGTTTAACGTTTATTGTGATTAAAAATTATATATTATAGATGTATTCAATTTACACCATACAAATTTTATTTGACACACAAATCACGGAAAAGACGACACTAAGAAATTGGAACCACATTGAAAATCTGCAGCAAGCATCTGCGCTCCAAGTGTTTCGGCCATATTATGTAGAAGTGAGCGGAATAAGCCGTACTTTGTAACAAATCCGGGACTTGGGTTGGATTTGCCGGTGTCCGTTTTGTGCTTGTTATTCCAACGCTGCCAGACCGGGCCAGCTTAAGTGTAGCTCATACACTCGATATCAACTCTCTCCCTACTAAGTGAACTAAAACGACTACGTTGGGATACGTCATATGTCACACAAATACGGATCATCCTCACAAATACACAGATAGAAAAAATGTTTTGTCAGCAATTTGAAGAAAATTTAATAAAGTCTCTCCAAGACCGTATTGGTTACAGTTACACTTATGGTATAAAGTATTTCTATATAGCAAGACTGCCTCTTCTATATACTAATAGAGATGCAATTATATTCTAGCTCACATATTGGTCTTCTACATAATTTAAATCGACGACGCCTGAGAAAACCTCTTTTGTTAAATACCTATAGCCATTCGCACCAGTAAATTCTCAATAACAGTTTTGAGCCAATCTGATATATGTAATTTATTAATAATGTACATAACACAACATGTAAATGTATCTATTTATTATTAATTTTTGACTTATTTTTTCGATTAACGTACAATTACTGCTTTACTACCTTAAACTATTATTATTTATGAAGCTTTTCATAGGTATGTCTTTCACTAATAGATATATTTCAAAAGTTTTTGGACTTTTAGCGTTTACTCATAGATGCGCTCGTTTCAAAATAATGGCTTTTCTTGGGTGTATATCTAACAATGTGTTAAACAACGGTACAATGGAAAACACGAACAAGTGAACGTCTTTTATATTTGTATTTATTTATTATTTTGTTATTGATATTTAACTTAATTCTACTCAGTTTAACATTTATATCTTTTATTAGTTATCTCTTGTCATTTAGTATACTTACGTAATAATGAATAACGATTTCCTCGACTGTATATTTTTTCATAAAATACTTTTATAGGAGTAGTTTTTCAAGAGAATCTAGTAAAATCGTTCGACCTGAAAATCAAAGTTCAGGCGCACTATTGTAGCCGACCTTGCGAACGGCTTTAAGTCCTAGTTTAGAAAAAAGGCACGGATAAGTTTATGTCAAAAACCTCTACACAACGAAATTTCAATCATTACAGTGCTTACATGGAAAATGTAACGCGAATTTTTGAAGTTTAACAGTATATTTTATAACTCATTTTATGCAAGAAAAGTATTATTCACAAGAAAACACACTATTAAAGTAATTTTTTACATCGAGATTGTATGTATAAAGGTTATAACCGATATGTTCTAAGACGTCTTTGTACACGTATTGTAGCTGCAATACACGTGTCTGTACTCGGTTCACGTACACACGTAATAGTCGTTTAAGTCAGGCACCTAATAGTCTCTCTAATTCCCTCTCCAAATATCGTTCAATATGTAGTACATAAATAAAGTTAGAATTACAGAAATTAGGTTATAATCCATCAGTAAAGCTACTTTTTATAGAGTTACAGGCGACAATATCTTACTGCTCTCGAGGGGACAGGCACATCAAATTTTAATTAAACAGGCCTGGTGTCTTGGTTTAATGACTTTTCGTATTTAGTACCACTTCTCGTCTAAGCTGGGTAAGCTTAGACAAGAAACAAAACAAAAACTAATCTAAATAAGGTAAAGAGGATTGTATGTCACGCTTAACATGCTTTACTGAATAATTTTTATCAATTCCCTCAAGGTCCAGCACAAATTTTTCACTAGTTTCATAAAAACAAGACTGTTGAAAAGGGAAACTCGCTGACTGAGTCACTCGGGGGAAAAAATAAAACGAGCAGCCTGCCCTAACGACCGTCAAGGGATGTCATTAGCTGATGTCCATTGCCTCATGATTCGAATTATGCTCGTCTCAAGTATAAGTAAGTAAACGTCATAGTCACGACACCAGAGTTAGTATATCCTAATATACAAAATTTTAAAGTACCATTCCTTACTAACCAGAGAAGGTTCTGCTACAATTTATGCCCAAGTGATTTAATTATTTAAAATATGTAGTAGGAATGGGTTTTGAATAATTCATTACATATTCTTTTAAGGTAAGGAATTCATTGCTTTGTACAATCGAAAGTTTTTCATGGTCGAACACTATGAGGGAAAGAATTATATTGTTAGCGCATTCTTATCACGGACAGCAATTTATTACAGAAGTATTTGGCTCAATTCCAATTGCGGCAGCCCTTGGAAACTTTTAATTGGCTACTCTAACAAACAATTAGTACGGACAGTGTAATTCTCCCACATTGCATTTTTTCTAATTTGTGGTCGTGGATTAATTTTTTAATCCGTTACACATCAAACACAAATAAAGAGAATATGATATGGACTGACATTATAACACTGTACAACAACAAACAATTAAAAATTTGAAAGCGAAAAGAGTGATTTCAAGTGACATTTTTATATTATAATGTAAAAGGACTACGAGCACATACGCCTCGCAAAATTCACCCCGTATGAGGATTTAGGGTACGAAATCTTAACAATGGATACATTCGCCCCGTGAAAATTAGATATACCTGTATGCCCCGTATTAAAAGTACATTTAAAACACTCTCAGCAGAAAAACCTGTAGGATATTTACATTTTTTGTTAGATAAATAAGATACAATGGTATTTGAGAAGACAGCAAACTATATTACCTTATTATGGTAATTTTTATACAACACAGTTGTATGCAACAATCATAGTTATGTTAATTATTTAAGATATATAATGTCTTTAATCTACATCAATTAACAGTACCAGTATAATTAGCAATCACAGTGTAATTATGTGTTAAAATTATATTATATATTATTATTGATCTCGAAAAATTACAACTGTTGTACTTATGAATCACTGTTTCAGTATTTACCTTTAATTAAGCCTTCGTTATACATATATTACAATTTTGCCTTGAATTTTTACTATTTAAATAATAAATATTTATAAAATTAAGAAAATGTTTAGTATTTACTTTGTATTTTTCTAAACATTATTTATATTATTATATTAACAACGTGACTTCATTTTGGCATTATTATAAAATCAATAGAAATCTAAATCGCGTTAACAATATTATATTTATATTAATCTGTAACTGTAACAATTACTGTCTTGCATGTTTTGTCTGTCCCTACTTTTTTGCTTCCAAACTAAAATAAAAAATCTAAAATATATATGGTCAACTCAAAATAAATCATATTAACTTAAAAAATAAAACGTTTATAGAGGGGCGCATTTTACAGTGCGTATGGACTCGTAGCCTGTAAAATAATGCATACGAATGTATGTTTAATCATCATATTTTCATATTTTATTGATAAATCTGAAATTTTAAATACACGTCGACAATTTATTCCATGCAAAGAGTAATGTTTGCGAGAAATATCGGAATTGATTGACAATATATAGGTACACTAAGCCGACTAAGCAAACATGAGTAATTATACTATACGAGTATGTATTATGTTACAACTTAAGGGTACAAAGACAGTAGAAAGAAACGTATTTAGCTGACAAGCTGAGGATGAAACACACGAGTAAATAAATACAGTTGCCAGCATCACAATATACTTTAAATTACAATAAACCTAACTAAACAAATGTATGCACATATGAGTATATGTCAAATTTACATGTTTGGTACACTGCATATTTAACTTAAATTAAAAGTGTATTTCTTACGAGGTTAACAAGGGGCACGATAGACTATTTGGAATTCTAATGAAACTGTTATTTATTTGTAGTACCTTATTAACATACTCTGTAATATAAAAAGATAAAAATTTTAAAAGCGTTTACTTTGATAAAATATTATAAAAATGAACCGTCGACTTCAAAAATATTTCGTTAAAAAACAGGGCTGGCATAACTAAAGCTCTTAATAATAATAATGAAATGTTTGAATTTGTTTCAAAATAAACCTTTAAAAAAAGAAGTAAAGTCAACTATCAAACCTATAAAATACATATACTCGTATATATGTAGATAAAAGTAATGTTGAGATTCAGTAACTTTGATAACATCTTATTTTCTGACGAAGCCCACTTTTATCTTAACGGAAATGGAAACAAACAGAATTGCGGGTATTAAAGCAGTGAAAATTCCAAGGCTAAACACGAGAAACCAGTTCATTCTCCCAAGGTAACTGTATGAGCTGCAATTTCAGCAAAAGGAATCATTGGATCCACTTTTTCGAAGATTATCGCGGCCGTTCAGTTAGTGTTAATTTTGTTGAACATGTGAAGATGTTTGGAGTTCTTGGGACTGATGCTACTGGAATAGCATACAACCGAAACTAAAGGTTTCAACAAGATGGAGCCACTTGTCACACATCCAATAAGTCCCTGCCGATGGTCGAAAACATGTTTCCGGAAAAGCTGATTTCCAGACGAGGTGACATTCTTTGGCCACCCAGAAATCCAAATCCATCCCTAGCAGATTTCTTTTCATGGAGTTATTTGAAGAATCGTGTCTACATCAATAAACCAAATACACTACGTCAACTAAAAGAAAAATCAGCGAAGAAATGTCGGTGATCTCGCGGTTTCAGTCTCGCTTAGAAGAGTGCAAACGTCGAAACGGTGGTCATTTAGACAAGGTAATTTTTTAAAAATAAATTCTAAGTATTTAGTTTTCTTGTAAATATACAACTTTTAAAATATATCAAAGGTTTTTAAACAATTTTTAAAATGTTTACTAGTTCGTCGCCCAACCTATAGGTACAACATTTTTTTTTTTTTTTAACGTGTGGAAACCCCCTCGGGTTGTCACCCCACCAGGGTTTACGGCGGGGTGGTGTGTCGGAATCGGACCGACTAAAACCACACGGTGTGCCACTCTGCGCCTGAGATGGGAGGGATCCGGGAACCGCTGCTATTACGACATCCAGATCCCTCCTAGCGCCTGCCCGCTACAGCGGGCACCATCTATGGGTAAACTCTCTATTTTAGGCGACGTACGGCACACGTGGACGTGGCCTCCTCGCGGCTGGCCATTGTAGCGGATGGAGGGGAACACCCGTCCCGTCCACCCGCGGCCACACTCAAGGCGGCATGAGGCGCTGGTATGCGCGCCTCCGCCGCGCGGCTCGCCGGCGGCGAATTGGGTCCGAGTGGATATTATCCTCCCGGGCCTTCTACGCCGCCTCCTTCCGCGAAATTACATCTTCGCAGAAGGTTGCGACCGCGGTAAAACAACTGTCGCTACCGGCCATGGAGCGTATGACGGCCGGTAGCGAGAGCTCACCTGCAATAGCTGCAGCGAGGACCCCACGCTGCGCCGCCCAGGCAGAACAAACTGCTAGCGTGTGCTGAGCCGAGTCCTCACTGCAGTCGCAGTGGTGACAGGCGGGACTCAATTCCCTCCTGGCGACCGAGTGCAGGTACTTCCCGAAGCAAACGTGCCCGGAAAGGACCTATGTCAGTCGGAAGGAAAGGGTCCCGTGCTGCTGCCCTGCCTACTCGGCGATGACCGGCTGGAGAACCTCCACGAGGGCAAAGCCAGCACGTGGAGTCTCCAACCGGAGCAACCAACGAGCCATCGTGGGTAGACGAGCGGCCTCACGCCACTCGCGTATCTTTTCCGGTGGGTGCCGTATGCCGCCACCCGCCCGGAAGTTAGCCGTCCACCGATAAACTTCGGCGAGCAATTCCGCTTCCAATTCCCACGGGGGAGGTCCAGCCAAGGCGCACGCCGCCTCCGTCGATACGGTGCGGTAACCGCGTATGGCTCTAACCGCCAATATCCTCTGAGGGCGCCACACCGGTGCACCATACACCACCATTGACCGGCCAACCCCCGTGTATAGCCGTCTCGTCGCAACGCTGGCTCCACCTAAATTGGGCAAAGGTCGCTCAAGGGCAGAGGCAGCGCCGACCAACTTTGGAGAAAGCTGTCGGAAGTGTTCGTCGAAGAGCCACCTGCCGTCGAGGATCAGGCCCAGATACTTCATCTGGGCCTGAACCGGTACGAGGACCGAATTGACCACAATGGAGGCGCCAGAGGGTGGACCACGACGGGGCCCATGGAACAAAAGGGCCTCCGTCTTGTCCAGGGCCACCTGCAGACCCAGCGCCTCTATACGCCCGACCACCAGAGAGACACCCACGGTGGCCAGGCGTGCCGCCTCTTGAAAGTTCATTCCCCGGGCTGTGACCAATGTGTCATCTGCGTAACAAATTACGCCCAGCCCGGAGGGCAGACGACCTCGAAGGGCCCAGTCGTATCCCATGTTCCACAGGAGTGGTCCGAGGACAGAGCCCTGTGGAACACCGCACGACATGAGTCGCCGCTTCAGAATACCGTCTCGGTCCTCGTACATGACGGTACGCTCCTCAAGATGGTCTGCCACAAGCCGCCTCAGGTAGTCTGGCACTCCATGGTAGCGGAGTGCTTCCCTGATGCAGCTAAATGGCAGACTATTAAATGCGTTGGCGATGTCCAACGACACCGCCAACAGCACGCCCCCACAGCTCACTGCCTCTTCGGTAACGGTCCTCAGGCGCAGCACGGCATCGACCGTCGAACGCCCCGCCCGAAAACCAAATTGGGCGTCCGACAGACCGGGGCCCACCTCGCAGAGGTTCCGGACGATGCGGGCCGAGAGTATCCTCTCAAAAAGTTTACACACCTCGTCCAGCAACACGATAGGCCTATAGGCCGCTACCGATTCGGCTGGCCGTCCCGGCTTCCTTAATAGGACCAGCTTCCCGCTTTTCCAGCACTCACGGAAGCGTCCGGACGCCAAGCTAGCGTCCAGGACCTCCCTGAGGCGGTCCGACATGTGTTCGAGAGTTCGGGCTAGCACTCGGGCAGGTATTCCGTCCAGCCCGGGGGCGGTGTTCTTAGAGCGGATCCGTAGAACAACCGCCCCCATCTCCGATTCCCTGACGGGTGGAACATTGTCTTCGTTCACCCCGTCGTCTTCGACCATGAAGGCCATCGACGGGGGTGTGTGCTCCGCCCGCTGCGGGAATAGGCCTTCGACCACTTCCCGCAGGAAGCTGGGCTTGAGTGTCTCTGTAAGGGGGGACCCGATGTGCGGAGCTTTTGTTGCGCCGCACGATAGGGGCGACCCCAGGTGTCACGATCGAGACCCTCCAGCATTTCCTTTCTCTTAATTTCTTTGGCGCGGCTGATGGCCAGCTTCAGAGTTTACCGCGCCTCTCGATACTCCTCATGAAGCTGGTCCTCCCCGCCTTCTTCGCGGTGTCGCCGCCGACTACGTGTGTAGGACCTCCGGGCACGAGTACAGGCCGCGCGGAGGTCCGCCAACTCCTGGGACCACCAGTAAACCTCCTTCCGTGGATGCCGGCAACCTCGGATGCGGGGCATGGCCGCATCACAGATCTGCGCAATGGCATCGCGGAAGCGGCCAGCCCCCATGTCGACCTCCTCGGTCGGGGCCTGCGGAGACACCCAAGAGTGAACGATGGCCGCCTCCTCTAGTAGGTCCCTATTTAATTTGGCTACAGCCCACCACGGAAAGCGAGAAGAACGCCGCGCCGCGTGACCCCTACTGGGGTCCTGGGTCCGGGAGAGCTCAAATCGGATGTAGAGGTGATCCGAGAGCGTCTCAACCTCTTCCAGGACGCGCCAGTAACCTATAGGTACAACCCGCTTTAAGGACTATGTTTGACTATTTGCAACCAGTTTTGTTTTCATTATCATTAATGCAACACAATTAAAATATCCGTTACAACGCAAATAATCCGACCAAAATGTAATACACTACCTAGTCTAAAAAGATATCAGTGGAAAAGATATTTACATATTACTGATTAGTCTCTTTTTTGTTCTTCTGTGCGAATTTTCCCGGGTACCGCCTATTAATGGTAATGTCGAATTTGAACCACTGCACGCCGTGTCCAACCAACCAGGTATACCTAGGAAAGATATCCCTGGAACCCCGACGTACCTCGGGTCATCTACAACTTGCAGATAACCCTCTCCTGAGTGAGAACCCCGATGTTCCCTTTTGCCCCCAAGAGGGCACAAGCGTTCTATCACGTGCTGTCACCCTGGCCTGTTTCTGCTAGGATGACAGATGGCCTCACCAGTTAACCCTAGGCTTATTAGGATACTGAATAGTAGCTATTACCTACCGAGATAGTTTGAAAAGATTTCAAGCAAAGATTTCCATTCAACAAAAATGTTTTTGAAATATTTTAAATATTTTTCCAGTTTAATTGTGTTTCTGTACGTTGCATACCTAGATTGTATTTGAATTATACCTATGAAAATTTCACTCAGCTATCTGTTGGAAATCAACGTAATTAATAACATAAGTTAAATACTAATACTTTTTTTACGAAACCTAGTGTGCTATTAAATGATATGATAGATAATAATGATGACAAACCACATTTATTTCTGCAAGTACATTTTGTACAGATGTTTGTCGGACTTAATATTATAACTGCTAGTATTTTCTAAGATTCACTATGGGGAGAAATGACGAAACAGACCACAGAGAAGTCCTTTTTTTCTTAAGTGAACATTGATTAAATAGAAACTAAGTGAGCACAGTTTTGAGTCTGCCTGTCCATACAGAAGGCATACGAGCCCCAGCCATCGTGCCACCTAACCAAATAGTCAAGAGCACCGACCCGAAACGCGACACCCTTGCGAGCAGGACACAAAGTAATAACATAAAAGAAAATTTAAAAAACTAAATACGAAATACAACAATAAATTAAATGTCTATTTCCTTGACACATAACAAACTTAAATGTAGGAGTAAGTAGCACCAATCTCAAGCAAACTTGCCATTTAAATAATCTTAAACTGTGTAATAAGCCTTTTCATATAGTTTCTGTTTTGTTAAGAGCTTAAACTTGTTAATACTTAATTCTGGAAATTTGTTTGGAATTTAATTGTAGAATCGTATTATGTACCTACTTACTGTACATGCACATTTTCATCAAAGGGTAGTTGTATGCTATTCGCAGTTCTGTCATATGAATAGTCATAACCACCCAAATTCCATTAAAACTATAAATAAGAATATTAAAATATTATTCAAATTAAGCGTATAAGATGATTAGCAGTCAATGAATTGTCAGTTTCTCAGCCCCGTATAAACATGCACCAAGTGAATATTCTAAGTCTTACTTTAAGGTTCTATGCTTTTAATGCTAAATGGTCCCAAAAATCCTGAACAACGATTTTTTTCATTAAATATAACTTATCTGTATAATAATCTGAGGGACACCGAAGTTTTTTAAAAATACAGGTTCGTATAAGTATAGTAATAGATATATATGTATGTATTTACTTGAAAAAGTATATTCTTAAGTATACTATCTGATTTTATAAGTCTATCTAGCTTTCACAAGCCTAAGTAGAAACTAGATGACGTTGTGTCAAATATCCGAATTATTATTATTGCTTATTTTTCACCACGGCGGCAGGTTAACATACATAATATTACATACCGGTTGTTTGTGACTTTTTTCTCATTTTAACATCATTTAAAAATTAATTACATTCTATATGTGGGTCACAAATTTCAGCTTTCAAGGCATCTGCCACATAAGTATTAATTAATACAAACTAAACATTTCCAGCAGTTTTTTTTTTAGATGCGTAGCAACCCAAATAATTAATAAATTAATTGTAAGTATAAAACCGTTTGAACTTTTTGCAAAATAAATTACGAAATGAAACTGATGAATTAAAGTTACTACTTAAATAACTTTTACCCAAGAAACTTTCAGAAAGTCACGTAGCGACCTCTAGTGCCAAACATTTTAATCCATAACAGTGACATCTATCGAACACAATTCCAATCATCATAAGAGCTTGACAACTGCCGTACCAAACCGCAACGTTTGTAAACAAAAAGCTAACCTTCATTTGAACTTATCGTAGGACTTATTAAAATAAGAGATTCTTTCTATGTTTATGATTTTACTAACAAATCACATGCTTTATGAAAATTATGTACTAAAATTCCTACAAAATAATTTCCTTATGACACGTGTTTCCCGCTCACACAAACGCGCCAGATTCGTGGCTGGGTAGCCTTATTGGGTCACCGCCTGCCGATTATGTAATGATACCGAGCACTTTATAGGAATAAGTTACCTAACCACTCGACGCTATACTTAGTTACATAAACGACCTCGCCCATTATAATTTATGTAACTCCGAATCTTAACAAGACTGTGAATGAGAGGACATAAAAAACAAATGATACTTCACATTTATATTTTAATAAGTGTTTGTAATAATTTATGAAAAAATTTAGGTATAGTCAAATTTTGGTATAAGAGTTGGTATCGAAGTTCTAAGTACTGCTTAGAAGTACGACTACAAATACATTAAAATAGAGTAAAAATACAAGAGATGACTTATCACTACTGGTCAGCTTACTAATACTCATATTTAATGTTTATTAATAGGATTGGAATAAAATAAATCACATCAAATTTAAGAAGTTAAACATTATTTTCTTCAGCTTGTGTGGTCACATTACTCTTGAATTTCTTCGCTTGGGTTCCCTCAGAATCATTGATCGGCTCCTCTTTACATATTTCATTAAGATTATATTTTTTATACGTAAAGTAATTGTCAACAATGCTAAGCAAGCACATCCCCTTGATGATTTCAACTATGATGCAAAGGCCAGGATTCTTTAAATCAGCTTTGTTACCTCCATTCTTCAAGACTATAAGATCTGCAAGTTCTTTAATAATCAACTCCCGAGAAACACAGTTGTTGAATCGTTTGTTAAAAATCACTGCAAATGTTGATGGCTCCTTCAAGAAAAATTTATCAAAGAGCTTGCCAGCAGCCTCCATGATGTCGGGTAGATTTGCTCTACATGTAGCCATGATCGGAAGTAAACGCAACACATGTCGAGTTTTCTGTAGCCTCGTCGTAAATAAATCTTTTATGATAGCTGCTGTCAACTCCTCTGGACTAGGTAGATTCGTTTTGACAAAAATGCAGTTTGAAGCTCCAGTCTCTACTACTTGAAACCTTTTATCTCGTAGTGATTTTTGGGACTCCTTTTTTATGGACTCGACCTCTCGCCTCAGAATATCTCCAATATCAGTCTCATCCTCGGACTCACTCTCCGACCTGTCATCTTCCGGCGCGGCAGATTCAGGTACAGCAGATGTTTGTTCAATTCCTAGATCAGGATATAATTTCCCGGCATATTCATTTAACAGATTGTACATTTCTTTGACACAGTCTTTTTCCCTGAAGTTACACGTGCAGAAAAAGCCCCGAAAGCCGGGTTCCAAGAAATATTTGTTCCTACGTTTGCGAAAGTAAAACTTTTTCTTCTTTCTGGTGTCACCCATACCGTAAACTGATAAGCTGAACTAGAGAGTTACAATATGGTTATGATGGCGGACTGTGATGATATAACGAAATATTATATGTTACGTATTGAGTCGAATTATATGATTATGAATTCAATAGGTAACACAACAGCATCAACATTCGTAACATACGTCAATTAAATGTCAAAAAAGTTAGTGATGCGTAATTCAACTTACTAACTCGAGTTTTGTTTAGATCGATTTGGATTGTCTACAAGTTTTTATTTATTTTGAAAAACGTAATATGAATATTTTTTAAGCAAATGGGCCATTAATGTTATAAAGTTTTTGTTAATCAAATCATAGAAGATATAATATATATAATATATATAGAAGATATATATATATAAGAATCTAGTTAATGAGGTAAATTAGAATCCACTAATTAGTAGGTCTTATTGTGACGTATTGAGAATGACAACGAATCGGAAACAAGGGAGCTACATAAAAACATGTGTAACTGGGATGTACTGTTACTACTTTATTTTGAAAATTAATAATTTGTTGATTAAGTAACGAAGTTTTAGATTAGAGTAAGCAGCAGCTAAATATATATATATTATAACTTCTTGTAAATATACCCAGTTATACATCACAAAGGTTATTTCAAGTCATTTCTAATTAGTTTTTGATTTAATATTTGAAACACAACAACCGTCTTATTAAATTTATTATTGGATAATATTTTAAAAATGAGATTATTTATTGTGTAAATTTGTAACTTACTAAATTAAGTAATTTCAATTTGATAAAAAGTCTACAGATCACGAGAAATGTAACAAATTGGTGAGATGGAAGAATATTTTAAAACATCAATAATTTAATATCTTACAAATTCAACCGTGTGTTAGCTTCAACTGGAACTTACTACTAATGCTGTGCAAATTGGTAGAACAAAGATTGAATTACTGATATTTTGAAGGTACGTGAATGTCTACTCATGGTAAATTGAATCTTCCCTTTATCCGTGTTGCCACATTAAAATTAATCCAACACAAATCAGTGCTGCCAGATTATACTAAGACTTAATCCGACTCAATATCTCATACATTCACAAAATACAATAATAATTATCACAGTAGGCAATACAAAATAATATTATAGCAACTTTTTACTGTAGCACTTTCAAATTCTGCAATTTTTGTCAATTTGAAGTTACACAGTACAGTAAACTACAACAAATAAATCTGAAGTTGAATGGTAATGATGACTCTTTATGCGAAGTAATTTCTGAAATTTCTTAAGGAACTGTTGTTAGTTTTCTCCTTTATTTTCAGTGGCGCTGAGTTGTGAGGGCCCGTCTTTTTCTACTATTTCAACGTGTCATGTTGTTCCTGTCTTTTACCGGTCTTAATTAAGACAGCAGAAGTGTACAAAACTTCTGCTGTCAGCCACATGTCACAGCTTCTTTGACAGCCCAGGCTGGGTTTTGATCCAATTCGATTGTGTGGGCTGTATTCGACTACGCCTAATGACAAAATGTAAATGTATAGTAGTTCCCTATTTTAAGATTTTAATAATGAATGAACCCAGTCTAAATCTAATACAGATACAAACTAAGCCCTATTGGAGTTTATTTCTAGTCTGGGCATGGCATCATTCCTTGTGCTGGTCACTATTCACGAGGCATTCATTTTTTTGCCTTGACGATTTTATATACAAATTGCTACGTGCTGCATCTAATTTGCTACATTTGAATTGTAAGTAGGTAGTGTTAATGTGACCTGACACTTCTTCGACGAACCTAATCTAGAAAACTGTTCCGAAATGGGCCAGAAACTACGCCATGAGTGAATAGACCTAGGTGGCATCACAACAAAAGTGGGAGACACGTAGTATTCATCCGTTCATCTGGGATCCGATCAACTTAATAATTTGGATCTCGACAGATACAGGATCTTTTGGCGTTGCAAAGGGTGTACTTGTAGTTCTTTTTCTTTCTTTGAATAAGTTTATTGCTGTTTTATGTTGGAATAAATGTTTCCCTTTTTTTTCTTTCAGGCGCAGGCCGCAGAAAAGTGTCAACGCTATACCTAATACCTACTTAATTTTAGTTGCAGTAATTGCACATATCCACTACGACCACGGTACGGAACGAAATGCCGCATATACATAATATAATTTTAATTAATTGACTGCACGGAAGGAAATGGATGGTTTAAGCGGTCGCCACGCTACTTTCTACTGCGCTGAGTGATGTGGGTTCAAACCCCACATTGGAAAACACGTTGTGCGACTCACAAATTGTTGTCCTCTGTGTCGCTTTATGTATGTTTATAAAGTCCCCCGCACAGACACAGGCTTCATTCCTAAAGCGGAAGTAGTCTTTTAAAAGAAGGAAATAAAATAAAAATTTAATACCCAAACAGTTTGTCAGTTATATGAGAAAATGCAACACTTCAATTACTGTATTTATTATTATTTTATACAAAACAAAATATATTCCAATATAAATCTAGTATAAAACTTACATAATTACATTATTTCAACTTAAGCCTAAATCTAAATATACAATACTATTAAAATACTTTTAGTAGACATTATGTAGGCACTGTCCAAAGTGAGTTTTAATTGTTCATATTAATTAAAACGACAAAAAAAACGAACTTATTTCCTAAACTTGCAGTATTTTGTCTTCATTATCGCAGGCAGGTTGGCTACAATTGGTTTGTTTTGTTTTGGACACACAGTAATGCTGCAAGAAAAAAATCTGTTATTATCTCGTCAAATACAAATACTATCTGCTTGGCGAGGTGGTAGTAGATTAATTTAAAACTACAGAGTTCCATCCGCCGTTTTTATTCTGTGGGTGTCGTGAGAGCCAACTAAGAGAGCAAACTGCACAGGACAACATCACTGCAAAACTCGAGGAAAACTTGAAACAAACCGTATACTAACCGTCAGTTCAGCGTATTTAGTGTAAGTAAAAATCTCCTTTCGAAGGAGAACTCTATGTCCAACCAGTGCACTGCTAAAGGTTGATGATGATAATGATCATAAAATATACTACAAAACAGTTTTGAAACTACCATATTACCAAGCTTCTCACTACATTAACGATTAGCCTTGGTTAGATGATATTGGGTGCAAAAATTAATCTATTCTTCACTTTACTGCTATTTTTCACTTTGATAATTCTTGCATTTCTATAATAACTACCTAGACAACATATTTACGATAATACATTGTTTTAAACTTCTAAAAGCAGAGGAAAAGACAAAAAAATTATCTCAGCAATAACAATATACTTAAGTCTACACTTACTCTGTGTTGTATTCAATGGAAGATAATTTGATATGGTCTACATAAATGCTAGAACTCTTCAACAGGCGCCACGTCATTGGGTTAAACAGATTGGTCTCGTACTTCCACTCCACGACCAGTAGTATTGGAGGATGGCCTGTGTCTTTAACAGCAATCATTTTCGTTTCTACGTCACCAGGTTTATAGAACTTTCTACAAAGAAAGAAATGAACAATATTAAGTAGGGTTTTTGAAAGTTAATATAATATACATATATAATATATAAAACAATTATTTTAGTTACACTACCACCATACAGTTTTTTCTGTTCTCTCTTTACTTCAGGTTTTATATTAAGAAGCATTTTTGAAGATGCTTACTGTCTCTACACAACGTACAATATTATTATGTTACACACGTACATACGTATTTAGAAGTATTTTAGTATGTTTATCGGCATTCTGGTTACCGTAATATTATTTATTTATTTATTATTTTACAGTTACACAAGATCAATTACGTCTATAACCACAAAAAAAAATTAGGTAACTACACTACGAAGTCATTAGGTATAAGTAACGTTATCGTAATAAGTTAACGTTAACTAGTAATCTCGTGTCAAGCCTTGAACTTGACCCGTAGAAACCAAGTCATTCTGGAAATTAGGCTATCCAAAGTATAAAGTTCATGTAAATAGGATATGTATAATACACTAGCTTTTGCCCGCGGCTTCGCTCGCGGGGAATTTGGTCTGCCACATTAAGTTTCGTAACAGATCATTTTAATTTTTTTTTTAACACACAGGCAATCCTATGGTACATCATTTTTGTGTAACTTCACTCGTTTAGGCAGTGTACGCCAAAATAACTCTCAGGGCCCAGATTATTTGCCGACTTAATTGACACGTATCGTTGTATTACGACCAAAATTAAATAAAATCATTACAAATTGTAGCCTATGTCTTATTCCAATGTATAACCCATATTACTCTAAAGTTTCTTCCAAATCCGTCCAGTAGTTTTTCACGAAAGAGTAACAAACATCCATACTCACAAACTTTCTCATTTATAGTATTAGTAGGATTATTATGCCACAGTTCTTTCATGTCAAAAACTCAAATACACTAAATTCTAAGTATACATATAAACTTAATTTTTTAAACTTCTAAATAAAAAGGTACTTGATGCACGATGGATAACAGAAATAATGAAAACTCTTTCTTGAGATAAATCCGAACTAATTCCAGCCAATCTCCTTCCATACCTAGAAGGAGATTTTGAGAAGTGTCTACTGTGTTTTTACAGCCTTAAACCAATTTCAGTTCAGTGTGACAATGAATCTCTGCCTACGCGGTTAGAGTATGCGTAGGGACGCGTGTCTATATCAATGATATGATAAAAATACCCATGAAGGGCTTGTGAGAGCCTATTTAGCAGTGACTAGCAACGGGATCGTTATTAGACTGCCGCGTCGGGGTCGGTTTTAATGTGTATAACCGTTAATTTGCTAGGTTAATGTGTATTCATATCAAGAAAACTGAGTCAGTAGCCAAATCAACGCTGAACTATACTGGGTAACTGAAAGAAATCTTTAAAAATGCTAGGAGGGGATTTCTTGAACAAACTAAGATACTAGTCATGAAGGTAAGAGCGACCGTCAATAGAACTAACTGCCGCGGAAACTTCTTGGACTCACCACAACATAAACGACTTGATAGGCTGTTGACACGATCCTACCGAGGGCCTTATATACTTATTCTTCTATTTTAATTTAGAAATTCCTAATGAAATATACTTACTGTGTGTCAGTGAGAGACATGTGCTCGCTCTTATTGTAGTTTTTGTCAACTAAAGTAATCATCAACTTGCCAGATTCGGGTCCGTGAGTTCTACTTTCTGTTGAGTTTGCCACTTTTACGACTACTTCATAATGTACTCCTAAAAGTAGAAATATTGCATTAGACAAATGAATACCTCATTCTATAAAAACAAAACTAAAGTAATAAAACAACATATTTAAGGTAAACAGCAAAACATAATAAGTTTTGTAAAATTTTATTAATTTCACGGCAGATTTGAAGGTATTGTGTAGAATTTTGTCAGTCGATGCGTTTTTTTTGCGAGCAGTGGTCAACAAGCGCTCAAATGGAACAACGTGTTTATTTGATTATGTTCGGTTGAGTATTTGGGACACGAAAGCTGAATAAACAACAACACGTAAGCATATTTAAATAGGATTGCAATCGAAGTTGTCTCGTGTTTTAATCGTAAACAATGTACTGCTTAGTTTAATCAACCTCAATAATCAAAATCGAACCAGCCGTCGAATAATTCTACTTCCATTACGAAACTCATTTAAGTTTGAAGTTGGTTGAACTACCGATTGCGTTGCATAACATTACACGTTGGCCGTTTATTGCAATACCAGGCCATATATGTACATGTTTTTAAACATTCAAGTTTTAAGTTATATCCGAAGTATAGATTGAGTACTTACTACAATAAGGTTTAGTGTTCCCAGTTATAGCGTACAGAGCAATATTCGAGTTGGTGTCTACTAGACCGCCGACCTGCAAGCGTTTGTATATGTCGTACGAGTAATAGCCCATCGGTATGCAATAATGATGATTATCACAGCTTGTACAGTTGCCAGCTAAGAAAGCCTAAAACAAAACACATGTTTATATCAGTTATGCTATTATAAACTACCTAGTTACGAGGTACTTTTTAAAAGACCTTTTTAAAAGAGGCTGCACATAGGCCTCTCCGTAAAAAAGAGGTCTAGGTCTACTATGCTACGCTTGCCAGAAGGAACCGTATAGAGATTGTGTTAAGTTTTCCTTTTACTTGCAGTGCTCTTGTCCTGCATATTTTCTGCCGATAGTCGGCTCTTACAACACCTACTAGATGAATAGGGGAAGTGACATTGTACTTATATAAGCGTCACTAAGGCGGCCTCGCGGAAGCTGGGTATACTGAACAGAGTGAGACGGTTCTTTGCCCCTGAACATCTGTGTCTTCTTTATAAGACCCAGGTACGCTCCTGCGTGGAGTACTGTTCTCATCTTTACGATTTATCCACGCAGTATTTGCTGGACGCTTTGGATCGGTTACAGCGGCGAGCAGTCCGGATTATCAATAACCCGAAAGTCACTGAATCCCTTGAGTGTCTGCAGTTGCGAAGAGATATCGCCTCTATGGCAGTCCTCTATCGCCTTTATCATGGAGAGTGTTCTGAGGAACTCTTCCAACTGATCCCATCCTCTCCGTTCCTGTACAGGACAACCCGTGCTGGCCTTGGAAGTCACCGTTTCAGAATGGTAGACATACGCTCCCGAACTAAGCGGTTCGGCTCTTTCTTCCTGTGCAAATCGGTTAACGCCTGAAATTCATTACCAGCACACGTTTTTCCCGACCACTACGATCCTGGGTCCTTTAAGTGGGGCGTGAAAAAGCATCTCACTAGGCCGCCATAGCGTGGCTCGCATTACTGCACTGTCTTCATTTGCAGGGAGTACGGCGATCACCGCTCTTGGATTCTACTCATGCTTTCCATCAGGCAGAATAGAGTCACTTTGGTAGGTTTCTCATTTAAAAGAAAAAAAAATCCGTCACCACACATCATGATGATTTAAACTAAAAAAAAATGTCAATTTAAATGTCAATCAAACATTAATAACACAAACAAAAACGAAAAAACGACGCTATCTGAGTGCATAAAACATAGAAAACCAGTCAGCCGAGACATAAAGTTGTGATATGTACAGATTGTGTTTAGTTTCTAGTTTCGAGATATACTATATACTTCATATATAACTGTTAGAACTTGTAATTTGAGTTGAGGTGTATATAAAAAATATTGTAAGGACTTACTTAATCATTTATTATGAAATATTAGGGTCTGTTGATTTGTTCTTTTACTACTCCAAAGAAATTTTAACTTTTTTTTTAATATCCTTTTCTACAATAGGTAATCCTCTTCTTAGAAAAGAGCTTTCCAAATATAATTAATATAATTTCAGATCATGAAAATATTTTATTCATGTATAATTTTTATAAAACATTTTATAAATTTGGTTAAGTAAAACGATAATTGCTCACTGTCGATGAAATCAGGTGTGAATCATATTGACCTCACATTATGCTGTGAGGGGTGCTAAATAACGTTATATTTTGAATTATATTTAACTCGTGCTTGAAATAGAATCTGATAAACTATACAATGTCAGAGTTGAGGGCTTTTTAGCCTACGATAGTCAATCAAACACCATTTATAGTAATTTAACACTACCATCGGAATGTTGTAAAACATACTATAATAGATAAAACTTAATCTATATCGCAAGCGAAACTTGCCTAATAAATTCTGTGTTGTTTTTATTTTACGCTGTTTTAATGAAAACAAATACCTACTTGATACCAGATGTTTTGCACCGTATATGCTGCATGCGTCATATAAAATTTGACAATCAATTATAAAAACATGTATAACAGTTAACCTATGTAATCATATATAATTGAGCTTGTGTGTTTGCTGTAATCGAAACTCTTAACCTGTTATACTATTGACAAACAACATCAGTAACAAATATGTATTTCGACCGCTGCTGACTGCGCGTTACGATTAAAACATAATATTGTCTATATTTATTTTATAACTGGATCGAACTCATTACAACCTTTCATTTTATTACTTCTTCGCATCTACATTTTTAATTCTGCATCACTTTTTATCAAATTTATCAACAGAGAATGCCTTAAGTAGCCGCGTAAGGATTAATGAACTAAATAAATAATATATGTATTACTTACTTCATAAGATTCGCACTGTACAGCCATAAACGGACAGGATGGTGAAATAGTCTCAGTAAAATACTCGTAACTCCTCTCGTGGTTGCATCCAAGCAGCTTCACAAAATTCTGGTAAGACAGGTCGTTCGACAGGCCGCTAGGCGAGTTGTACTGCTTGCACCCCGGCTGTACTGACCCACCGTTAGGATAAAAATCCACGTGGCCGATCGGCTCTGTTATGCCAAATCCTGGTAATAAAATAAAGTCGGGGAATGAAATGTTAACATTTTCATTTCAGGCATAATTATAATAATGTAAGCATGTGTGTAGTCTGTCTATTTATGTTCAAGTGCTGCTGTGTGTGAGACGTGTCAAGTATAAGGGCCAGTTTCAACATTTGGTGATAAAATCTCTGATAGACTATTGTGATCTTATCTGCCAGTTAACTACAGGTTTCGTCTTGTCTCAGAGACAAATATGTCAGATTACCGTATATGTACATCTAATGGAGCAAAGATACTCTTTCAGATGATTAAGCCCGCAATTTACAATGGGATTGTCATATCCGACTGAATAAAAACGTTTAAATAGTCAAAGAAAAAAAACATATTCGTCTGTTAAATAGTGAAACTTTCCTTAAAACCTCCTCAAATAATTATATAATTATGTCTTTTTTTAAATAAAAAAAGATGAAGTCCTGTTATTAATATTAAGTGTTGTCCTTATTATAGCAAGGATTTTCATATTCATTTACCTGAGAAATACAGAGGTACAGCGTTGCTATGGATGATGTCCACGTATTTGGCGTCAGATCTGTCCAAACGCACTAATGAGACAGTCTTACTGAAGTATGGAGCCGCAGGATCCAATCCTGTAATTCTTCCCAATTTCAGATAAAATTTCTGAAAACCAAGAAAATACTTGTCATGACTTTTACTTTTTCAGTCACGAATGCGAAGCTAGAAGATTTAACTGTTTCATTGTATAAGAGTGTTAAAAAAGCCACATGGCTTTATACACTTCTGGATTTAGGTCATTCATTTCTAGATCACCTGATAGACAAAATGAACTGTCAACAAGGGACAGAGACAGTTTAGTTAGTTAGTGAGTAGTTTAGGAGCCTCCATCACGTAAGTAGTTTCAATTTTCATAGATTCTGCATTTAGCAAAATGTTCTAACCAATTCTTCTTATATTGTGTTGGACTTAGAACAGAATTAGTTACAATGACAATAACAGTTACAACTATAGCTTAAACTATCGTTCAAGATTTAATTAAACTTTCGGTTAAGATTTAATTAAACTTTCGTTTAATATCTTTGTTAAGTGTTACCTTTTGCAGAGCATGTCCGCAGTAACCTCCTAAATGTGCCCCCAAAGAATGACCGATGTAGTGAAAGTTGTCCAAATTGGATAGTCCCAATACTTCCTGTAACAAAAAAACGCTCATCGTTTAATATTTTACGGCAAAGATATAGAAGAAGTTCTAGGCTGCTTATGATACTGGAATGCTTTCTCAGTCCGAATAGAATGCATACATAAAAGTAACATATAGAAACTAATAAGTATCCACGATTAATTGTATTTTTGTGTGAGCTTAATTACGCAAAAAAAAAAAAACAGTTATGATGGTAATTAAAATCAAGTCTAAAGTTTATGTGGACCTCATTTAAATTGAACGATTTGTAAATTTCCTAATATTTAATAAACCTGTAATAATACAGCAGCTCTCAGCTACTTGAACTTATTTGATAAATTAATGATTGACTTACATAAATATTGTGTATAAGATGTGCAGTCATAGCACCCACGAGTCTAATATTGGCCACTGCTTGTCCGTACGGAGGTTGAGATCCACCTCGCCAGTCTACCACTATCACAGTTGCTGCCGAATTACCTTGTAAGTTTAGAAGAGCATCTGCCATATTCTGGATCTGTAAGAAATCCAGTTTAGTTTAGAATTAGTAGTTCATTGTCATTTTAGTGGAAAGATGCCTATTGCTGGACATAGGTCTCCTTCAAGGTCCGTCATAAAACCGGCCCTCTACTGTCCGCATCCAACGATTTTCCAGGACCACTGTTTTCGATGACTGCTGTTATGATGTAAAATCTGCTCTAATGTCATAAAGCTGAAGAGTATGTTTGTTTCATTGAACGCGTTAATCTCAGGAACTACGAGCCCGAATTAAAAAAAAATCTTTTGGCAACAAACAGTCTGTTCAACAAAATTGATACAGTGAAAAACCAGTAAATGCAAAGAAAATAGATAAGTTGCCGTTTTACAATCCTCACATACAGTAAAGTTTTGAAGAATTCTTTGCTAATAATACGCAATAGACACGCGTCATTAGCAGCGCAGAGCCACAATAGGTCTCCATCGGAATACAACTACGATTATATAGATATATTATATCACAGCATGAATAGCAATCGAAAATTAATGTCTAAAAACAAAACGATAACTCGTTAGCATGTTCGTAACTGAACCAGAGGTTAAATTTATGTTATACAGAATATTGGGCAATCTATATTTAGAAACAATGATATGCTACTAGTTGCTATGTACATCGATAAACATATTTTTGACCGATTGCCCTATTTTTACACTTACACGTCTTTATACCTACAGTGGTAAGCAAAGGCCGATCAAATGCCCACGTTCTTGTGAATGTAATTTTATTCCAACTTACGCAGTAACGGGCAAGCGTATTGGTGTTTAGGAGTTAGATGGCAAAATGGGTAGGTCAATATGAAAGGGCACGTTTTACAGATGGGAAGGCAATGGAAGGAAATAGATTTTGCTTATAAGGATTTATTGCAAATTGCTAGCAATAATCCGTGTGGATCAGATTCGCGTTCCTGTAACTGATTTACTGGAAAAAACTTAACTCACGATCCAAATTCTCGTCGTATCTCCTAGTTTTTCATGATAGAAAAAATAAAGGAAATGCGAGAAGAAATCTTAATTTTTACTCTAATCTATTTTTCGCTCTTTTGAAAGAAAAAGAGATTATAAAGTTTAAAGTATAATATACATTGGAGACATGTTAAAAGAAAAACAATATATACCTACCCAAATTTTATGGCCGCCTTCTAAAAATCCATGAGATATGAAATAAAATGGACCTCTTGAATCAAGGTTTGCATTTTGTATCTTTTCTTTATTGTCTGCATCAAAGAGGACCGGTATCTTTCTGTTTCGTCTGGTAAAAGCAGCATATCTAGAATAAACAATAATATTTCGATATTCAATAATTAAAAGAAAAGGATAAGATCCAATTGGCTAATCTAATATCGTTACAGTTAGTTTCTTATTTTAAATATTGGTGTATGGTCATCAGATAAATGTATTATATTTTTATACTACTACTTGTAAGCATTTTAAATGGAGAAAAATTAGACAATATAAAAGTAAATCTCCGTTTTCGCAAATGTGAAGTCGCAAAATTTTTAAATTATTTACATAATTTATTTTAAACCTATCGCTACACAAATTAAAAATATATCTAGTTCAGCAGTGGTGATTTTCTATCGATGTGACAGGAACTATAACAATCGCTTTATTGTGCCTACTGCAGCATAGGTACCTGTCGAGCGAGGGATCTCTTTCTGATCGGAGCAGTTGGAAATTTTACAACAAATCATTCTACGATCTACACTGATAATGGACCTCGTATAACAAACACTAATTAGTTACCAACGTAAACAGAAAGCTAAAATTAAATATCAGACTCTGGTAATGAGAGATATGCCTTTATCAATGTACCAAGTCCAAATCTTTACCAGTGTATTACGTCTAGAAAATTCAAGTCACAACATCATATAAACTGCGACTCAAGAAAACGGACACAGATGCAACATAATAAATTACATAGTCTGTTTATAAGTAACACGTCACTATGCAATTATGAGACGTAACATTTGTTTGGTCTCGCTTATGATTGATAAATGTCATGGACGAGCCCCCGCGCGCTTATCATTCAGACGAACGACGTTCGGACAAGATAAAGGGAAGCGGATCTTTACTAATGAGGGCTTTGATTCAGCTGTTATAAATAAGCATTTATCAGAAAGTTAAACAACTTTTACCAGAGGCCTAATTTGTGTTAGGGAGATTTGTAGCGTCACGCCTACAATGTTAATTTTATGACAGCTAACCGAAGCAATTCCCTACTGCTAATGCTTTTTTATCCGAATACGGTGACGCCAGAAGGAAGGCTAATGATATTATTTTCATACCAAAATTGTTTTCTTTTTGTGTCTTTAGTAGATTTTGATTTATTTTAATTAAATAGTAAATTGAAGATTATGTGAATAGGCTACATAAACGATTTACGTATATTTACGTTTACGTTACAGATTATACGTTACTTTAGGCGTAAGTGGCCAAGTTTCAACACGGACTTTCTACCTGTTATAACATACAGTACGTTGATGATTTAAAACTTTAAGGAGGTCTTGTCTACAAGTTCTGAGTTTTACTTGGTATTTCTTTGTCAGGTAAAATTAAATAACATGAAATTCGTAATAAGGTCATCCCACAAAGAATACAAATTACAGTCAGCTTGCAGATGAAACATTTTGGATCAGCCTCGTTATTCTGCAGAATATTATGAGATTGGGTCAGCATTTCTTGAGGGCGTGTCCAAGAGCTAAGATCACGAAATCGGTAAACAAAACGTAGGACGCCTTCAGAGAGACAAAATCGAATGACAACCTGAGGAATATTAAATGATATGTCTTCAAGAATATAAGTGTCTAAAATGTAAAAGAAAGTGAGATCTGAGGTCTGAACTCTTTTGAATATGAATATAAGTATTTGAGGTTGACTTTTGATAACAATTTCCTTTGAAAATGCACATAACATATTTATGTGAGGCTGCATAGGGTTCCCATCAAGAACTAGGGCCCCAAGTCAAGCTCACCTGCATGTGGTGCACCTGCTTGCTGGTCAATGGACGAGGTTTTGGTAAATAAAACATCCCGATCAGCCGCGCCACAATAGGCTCACCACCCACTTGTAACCAAAACACTGTCGAAAAGTGGGCGTTTAATATACCACTGCCTACATCTTCGAAAACTGGCGTGATTTTATGAATGTATGTACATTTATGTAACCGATTTGGGATCAGTTTTAGTAAATTTTCTTGTTGAATAGGGCTACTTTATACACAGTGTACTACACACTAGTAGATTTACTTATCTTTTATGGGTTGGTATGCTACGGTAACACATTTAAAACCTATCTAGATAAATAAAACTGTTACAAATCAGATTCCTCAAACTACTAGTTCAAAAAAGACAAAAAAACGTTGTAAAATTATTATAAGAATTATGAAGACTTGTTTTTGGAATGTAAGATGTTTCAGTCCATGAAACAGCGGCCTAATTGCTGGCGTCAGAACAGTTCTGCAGCAATGACTTTAAAATCAACTCGATATACTGTAGACTTTATAAGAAACAGGTATACCAAAAGTTTTATTGTACTCACTTTAACAATTATAATGGACAAAGATATAGAACGTATTTAATTCCACTTATATTATAGTTTACCGTTAGAAATAGAAAATACTTGCATTACAAATAGGGTTTTAAAAATAAACTGAGTTAATGTCTACTAAAACATGTACAATGAATCCTATAAAGTTAAATATTCAATTATTATAAAGTATGTATGTACTTTATATACGACAATTTATGATATAGTTCTCTAGGATTAAGTGCAGTATACATATAAACATTCATTCGACCGATCCACAATTTCTTCGAGCTAATGACTTCGGCAAATTAGCCATTGCGCTCATAATATTTGAAATAATAAATAATAGTAAACCCTTAACGAACACGAGTTAAGTTAAGTTTTATTATTTAAATTAAAATTGTTTACATGCCAGTAGTAGTTGATCACGTTAGGTATTTTTGACTAATCTACCTATCATGAAGGATATTGTTGGCACTCACCGAACTGCCATAGCTTCAGGTGGAACAGGAAAATAATTGTCCGGTCGATTTTCTGTCCATGGGTATGCCTTCGAAAAGCACCCGTAATCGCCATAACAACGTTCCAACTCGACATCGTCTTAAAAAAAACAAAACTTTAATTTTTATTCTTTATTAAAAGCTATTTACTAAATAATACAGATATAATATAATACATGGGTGTACCATGTAAAGGAAGCAATGAGTGTCAAATATCAATAGTTACGAGAGTTTATCAACAGAATTGCAGACATTTTGTGCAGACACATGCCCGTGTCAATTTCACATGGTAACTAGCTTTGTAATCGATACTGATCCTAACAAGATTTTTTTACATATCACCACAATTGTAGTTTTTCAAAATCTAGGCAAAATATCTAACTTTTTTTCCAAAATTTTTACGAATATGACATTTAATAATTAGATTTTTTGAAGCTGTTAAACTTATTTTTGCATCAAAGTTATAAATCACTAACTATTCTATTTTAACTATGACTTTTTCCTTCCTCTCATTACATGGACAGAATCAATTTAAACACATACATAAAATATTCAGTTAAGGCTTTTAAACATATAATATATTTAACAAATTAAACAGAGATATAAATTAAATTTTACTTAACCTACAGGCATTACTAGCCTTTTTTAAAAAAGTAGACAATGAAACTAACCATTAAAAGTTGAGGGAAAATTTGTCACATCAGTAGAATTCTGCTTATCCATTAACACCATAATCGTCTGCAGCATCAACGTAGCACTCGTCTTGTTATACATCTTTCTTATAAGATGTATAATATTAACCGAATAAAAAATTAAATGTGAATATCTATAACCGCGCACGTGCTGACATTACAACAGAAGTTATCGAATATATACGACCGCAGTGAAATACGATCAGACGCTGACAATAATACTCTTTGCTAATTGTTCTGTTTAAAGTATAGTATCAAATGAAACGGTTCGACTTGCTCGTTCTTTATATAGACACTAGTGAATGCACCGCACTCAAACTCCAGCAGCCCGCCGTCATTACCTAACGTTTGTAGTTCGCAGACGTTCCGGGATACGGCGATAACAGGGGTTACAACGTTATCAATATAGTTATTTGTTAAAAACGATTGACGCACGAACAGTCGCGACGCCCATGTATGTATATGCGTGTGGCAATAGCTACCGTTGTGTACTACTCATCATAATGTGCACAATATCATAAATAATTGTTAATTTAAAAAAAAAAAACAATGTTAATTAATCGAACTTTTTGCATTATCTGCGCTGCTGTTGCTCAAGAGAATAACTGTTTACTAGGTAATAATATTTGACTACATCTCCTCGTATTGTAGATTAAAGTATATAAATACTGAGGACAACTAGATCATATAAAATTTTTTTAGTTCGGGATGGAATCTACATCACTCGTAATGGTTTGTGGTTTGGGTTCGAAATATCTCTGCAGCATGAAAAAATGCCAGTCTGATGAAAAATATTGGCAAAATAGTAGTACCTCGTAATATGTTTCTAGATATAAGTGTAAGTCGTTGTATGAAAAACCTCTTACACAGTTTTAACCATACTTAATCATTTTAAAGTTATATGCTAGATATGGTTAATTAAATCTTTACTTTATCAAAACTTTACTTGATATTAGATGCCGGAGTTTCATAGAGGTACCGTGCAATAAATTTAAAAGTGGTTGTTTTTATTACGATTATAATTTTACCGCCGAGATGGAATAAAGAGCATGATTCGCAATGAATATGTTTAATAAACTACTTTGTTCAAAGACTTTGTTTCTATAGAAAGACTTTGTTTGAAGGGCCAAATTTTCAATCGAACCTCGTATTTTCGATACATGGTACTCGATTATTTTATTCAGTATCTCATTTGAAGTATATATGGAAAGCATAAAACGTAAAAGCTAACTAATTATATCTGAAACTATTGATCCGACTTTAAATGAATACTTATTTATTTAAAGTCGATTCAAAAGCTAAGTAACCGATCTATGCACTTTTACACGCGTTTATAGTGCTTTACCCGAAGATCATATAATGATATTATTGATATCATTTCCCCAACAGTACGATTTCAAGAGTAAGGCAAAAGTTATTTTTGATATACGACCACTGTAGATTTAACGATTGCGCTTTTCAACGAAAATAAATCTTTAATATTTTTTTAAATACTCTTTTTTTACTTTACTTGAGTAAAACAAGTGTTATACCGTAAGTAAGGTGGTACTCTATAACTTATAAGACCAAAAGATTTTACTTTCACCTTTGTAAGTATATGAGCCAGTCTTTTACAGGTGTCGATTTGTTCATGTAAAATATCTGTTAACAAAGCGTATGTACATTATCTGTAAACGTGTCAAATAGTGTGTAAAAATGAGCTAATAGACTTCTGTATGTATCAAGTCAGTTGAAAACCTCATATGAATTAAAATACATTATGTGTACCATGGGCAAAAGAAACTTGCGCACGCGCATGATACATCCATATGATTATGAAAAAAAGTTGAATCTTAGACACAATCAAATCAATATATTTATCAATAAATATACGCCGCTTTAACTATAATTTAACTAAAGAGTCTAATGTGTGTCTATATAACAAAACTTAAGATTCAGACAAATGAAATCCTTTGTTCTAAAAGCATATACGTGCTGTATCGAACGAAGTAGTACTTATTTTTAGTACGAATAAATAGGCAACCCAACTACGTCTAGAAAGATATGAAAATTTAAAAGTAGTATTTACGTAGAAAAAAAATTAATTGGCATCACACTTTTTATGTTAAACAACATAATTAGCTTATGACAATATCGCCAAAATACCTTCTACAAAAATAACAGTAAACAAAACTCGGACTTTGGAATCGTCTTGATAATAACTGTCCTCTAATTAACAGCAATGATTGATTGTGTAAACATTTAAATTAACAGTCATATAGACACTAAAACTTTTATGGACACTTATGTTAAATATAGTCATAGTGTGCAAATAGTACAATTTAAAAACGTACTTCATTTTAGATATATCTATATACGTGTTTATTAATGAAAAAGATCATATGACGAATGGCATCTTGTGACGAACAATATGCACACAATAGATTATAATCAGAATTGTCACTCATAATTAAACAATTTGAAGGGAAACGTTCACATCATTTCAGTCTTGAAACTTTATTTACTTACTTGACCCAAGTAAACATATAATTGTCAAAATCACAAAAATAATTAAAACGTGCAAAAATATTCTTAGTCGTAACACTCATCGCTTTCTTTAGAAACATTAATTCATCATAATTATATAAATCATCCACAATAATAGATTTAAGTCATAAAAAACCTGCTATTTGTATATTTAGCCTTGTAAATGCATATAAAATTCATATTGTCTTACGAAAACAACACAATAAGCTAACTTAAGAATGAACCTTGCGTCCTTTGCTCTTGGATGGTGTCGAAGAGAAGTTACAATTGAATGTCATTTCATCAGTAAAAATATCAGACATAGACATTGTCTCATTTTTATTCGTCTGAACCAGGAACTTATTGAATTCCTCTGCCCCAATGTTCTCTTTGTCAGCTGATTTAGTTTCAGAAAAATTGAAATCAGTAAATTTCTCAGTGGATACTCCTTCATTTTCAGGATAAAATTGCGTAACATCTGAAGAGCATTCGTCTTTAAATCCGCTGTCAACGCGCATCCATTGAACGTTGGAAATTTCTTTCAAGGCATTCTTACTATTGCTTTTAGGTACATTTGTTACAGTCAGTTCTGATGGCTTTATGGCACTTTCGTAATAACTAGAAGCGTTTGCATAGAATGTATTTTCATTAAATCCACTATCTACTTTCTTAAAACTAGTTGAGCTATCACCACCCACTTTGGTCATGTTACTGGCGGTATAATCCAATTGAGATACATTTTCAGTCAAAAACTTAAGATCAACCCTGTTAAAGTCTATCTTTTTATCCTCCAAAGAGAGTGGGTTTTCTATATTATCTAAACTATTATCTAATGACATATTCAGTGGACTCAAAGGCTGTGGAGCCCTAATTTTACTAATTTCGTGAGAGCGTATATTATTTCTAGATTTGCCTTTGATTGGCGTGTCATCAATAGTCACAACACTGTCTATTTGAGTGGAGGACTGTATATTGCACGAGTCCCGCTTTGCTGTTTCTACTTTAACTAAATGATGAATGCTGGATTCTTCCACCAACGACCACGCCGCTTCCTGTTCTTCTAAAGGTGATTTTGATTCATAGCCTGCTGCAAAGTAATTGAAAGATTTATTGATATAACAATGTAAAAACATAAGCATACCCCAAACCATAACCCAAAGAAGGATTTTAAATAATTATCTGTATTGTATCACAAAAGTCATGTTTTACAGTTAACGGTGTTTAGGGATTCAGTATTGAAAATAAAAGAATATAATAAATATTTTAAAAGGGGCAAAGATAATCAAACTAATTATTCCACCATAACCAGGAAAACAGTTAAGCTTTCTTTAACAGGTATAGTCGTATTCTAACACTCATCTCCGTGTCTAATACTCTGAAATTTTAACAGAATATAATATGGCATCAACTTTTCAAAATGCCTATTCCAAAGATATGAATTACGGTTATTACAAAAAGTGTAAAACTAACCATGTGAATGATTATGTGAAGAGCTGTCTATGCTCATATCCATGCTGAAATCCAACTTTTGAACTGATCGACTTCTATGCAGACTGGACATACTTAGACTGCGTTTTTCAGAAAATGAAAAGGAGCCCTTCCGTCTTGTGGGTGGGGATTCCTTAAGCGAAGTACTCCTTTTTATTTTATTCGGTGTCAGTTTACAGAAACACTTTTTCTTTTCTGTTTGTGCTTGAGATTGCACGCAGTCAAGACATCTAGCCATTGTTTCCGATTCAGGTGACGTGAAGTTATTCTTCTAAAAACAAAAATAAGAGATATAAATTATTAGATTTTCAAACTGTTACTGATATAACAAAAAATTATGAGCATGGACTTAACATTCAATAAACAAGATTCGATATTGTGTAACTTATCTATTTAAATTTCCTTTTCAAAAGAAATAAAGTTTTGCTTCAAAAGTAAACTGAGTTAGATCTGACGTAACTTAACCGTAACCTCTTATAAGCAGTAACATAACATAAGGAAAAGGGGCTCAGTAACATAGCATACTACTACAGTACTACTGCACACACAAAACACTATCATCAGTGTTAGGAGTAGTAATTACCAGGCGTAACCAGGTGTGACCACCCAGAACAGGGCTCGCTTCTGGCGCCCTCAGAGGCCGGAACTCCGCCGTGAGATTTGGAGGTGGAAGTGCTCGCCTAAGTTTATCGGCGGACGGCTTATTTTCGGGCGGGTAGCGGCATACGGCCCCCGTCCGGGGATACGTGAGTAGCGTGAGGTCGCTCGTCGAGCGACGATTACTCGTTGGTTAGCCGAGTCATTGGTCATCGCCGAGTGGGCAGGGCGACAGCACGGGACCCTTTCCTTCCGACTGACGCAGGTCCTCTCCGGGCACTGCTGGTCGGGAAGTATCTGCACTCGGTCGCTAGGAGGGAATTGAGTCCCGCCTGTCGCCACTGTGACTGCTGTGAGGACTCGGCTCAGCACACGTTAGCAGTTTGTTCCGCCGGAGGTTTCCGCAGGTTTGAGCGGCACAGTGTGGGGTCCTCACTGCAGTTATTGGATTAGACCGGCTACGGAGTTGTTGGAGAGAGGGGGACAGTTGTTTTACCGCGGTCGCAACTTTCTGCGAAGAGGTAATTTCGCGGAAGGAGGGGGGCGAGAAGGTCCGGGAGGACAGTTTCCAGTCGGACCCAATTCGTCGCCGGTGAACCGGACGGCAGAAGCGCGCGTACCAGCGCCTAATGCCACCTTGAGTGTGGCCGTGGATGGACGGGATGAGTTTTACCCTCCATCCACTACAATGGCCAGCTGCGAGGAAGCGACGTCCGCGTGTGCCGTACGTCCTAAAATAGAGTTTACCCGCAGATGGTGCTCGCGGTAGTGGGAAGGCGCTAGGAGGGATCTTGATGTCGTAATAGCAACTGTTCCGGATCCCTCCTATGTAAGACGCAGAGTGGCACACCGTGTGGTTTTAGTCGGTCTGCTTCCGATACACCACTCCACCGTAAACCCCGGTGGGATGACGGCCAGAGGGGGTTTCCACACGTTAAAAAAAGGCTTGTTTCAAGTTTTCCTTCTTTTCGCAGTGATGTTCTAATATCTGATGATAATATATAATGATAAATACGGATGCTGCTACTTTGTATTCTTAATCCATCACCACCCTGAAAGGCGTTACCGATATAAAAAAAAACAGTAGCAGTCGTGGGACTGCCGATAGAAGTGAAAACGGAACTATTAAGTTGAGAGTAATTAAAACTATATGCAAATATTATATGAAATTTTTTATGTTTCATATATAGCTATATAATATATAATATCATATATAATATATAATAATAATAAATTTCATAATATATAATATTATATTCTCCATAGCTATAGATATACTATTATCATTAGCATGTCGGTGACGCGAACCGAGGATTTTACCCTCTACCAAAACGCTCAACGCGCCTAAAGAAGTTTTCACTTCAAAAATATTTACGAGCGAGTTCAAATTCCATTGTCATTTTTACCATAACAGAAGTTACACGGCATTCCAATGTTTGCCGAACATCTGCTAGTTTAAGATGCGGAAATAAAAACCATAAATATACCAAATAATAAAAATATTAAAACAGGCACATATAAATACTAACCTCTTCATCGCTAGACGCGACTTTTGTGACGGGAGATATGGAAGCCGATGCTAAGGATGACGATGCCACAGAACTTTGGTCAGTGCGCTTTGGGGTTTGGAACCCTATTGGACTAAAGCATGGCTCCCCAAATTCAACAACATCTAATATTTTGTTCCGGTAGCAAGGCTTCCCACTACTCGAAGAACCTTTCTTCAGCGGCGTACCAAATGTACGTTTCATTCCTTTCGAAACTAGATCTTGACTCTAAAACAATATATTTAGTTACCGTACAAATTACTACTATTTAATTATAAGTAAAACACTCAAAATAAATACCAAATAATATAATACCAAGGTGTCCAGAAAGGGTATCGGGTATTTGTAAGTTCAATGAAACAAAAATTATTTGTACGCAATAAAAAAGTTTATTGTTTATTATTAGCATATGAATTGGAGAATTATTTGGAAAAGATGATGTTATCCAAATGATGACCGTTACGTTGCTGGCACTCTTCTCAAGTTTCTCTTCTTCAAGAGTGCCAGTAACGTAACGGTAATCATTTGGATAGCATCATCTTTTCCAAATAATTCTCCAATTCATATACTAATAATAAACAATAAACTTTTTTATTGCGTACAAATAATTTTTGTTTCATTGAACTTACAAATACCCGATACCCTTTCTGGACACCTTGTACTACGATTAGTCTATGGCCAATGAAATGCGTATTCCTTTCAACAGCATTCATCAGGAAAAAGATATGTTATTAGTTTTTTTTACAAATAATAATAATATTTTTTTTTCAATAAATGAGATACAAATATAATATGCACTAAAGATCACACGTTAACATCACCGTGCAATAAGTTAAAAAAATGGGCAGGCACTGGCACTCGTGGTGAAAATTAACCTTGTTATGAGCATCAGTACTGCCACTTCTGGTAGTAAATATAGTACAAACAAAAACAGTCCTGAATATTAAGGGTAATAACAAGTTGTGCAATTAAATAATTTAATAGTTCATTTTCTTTACAAGTATAACATCTGAATTTAATGGTTACTATTTTAATACCATCATTAACGTCCGATTAATAACAAACTCATTTTTTGTAAACCTATATTCCTGTAATTTTTTTTACATTTAGCTTGGTCATAAAATTTGCATACAGGGAAATGAATATTCAACAGTTTGTTGCGGAAGAAGTCATAATTTTTTTCAATATGACATCACACAGTGGGGACCCGTTAAGTAATCTATTCTAAAGTCATTCAATCCAATATGAGTGGTCGCGACCCTTGCAGTCTCATGACTGCAAGGGTCGCGACTATTCCATATTAGAATTTATTATATGTTTTATTTTATGTTTCGATTATAAAATTATTTCCAAGTTGTAGTAACAATTTTTCCTACACATACATCTGGACTAAACCTGTTTTTGTTTAAACATACGGGTTATTTTATTTTTTAAGCCCTGTTTTGTTAATACTTTTTTTTTGCATAATGAAGTATAAGCGAAGTATAAAAGGCCAGATAAAACAATATTACAAAACAGTTCCTAACCTAGGCCGCTAACGAGATAGTGTATGTTCATCAACAGTTATATACTTACATGTACGTGTTTGTATGAACATTTAAGTTCATGAAAATAAGAGTAAAATCCGTCAGCAAAATAAAGAAATGACAACGTTTTATTAATATTACTACTTTAGCCGAAGTCAAGACTTTGTATTATTAATATGTAATATTTATTCCATATTTTGTGAATATAGACTAATATCACAATTTTTGATTTCTATTAAGGCAGTAAGGCACATAGCAGAGACAATAGGTCTTCTTTTTTTTAAACGACAGTAATGTTTTTAGATCGTCAATGTATCGGAATCTAAACAAATATTCTCAGTCATTTCCTGAGAATTTTTACGTTTAGAAACCTTGAAAATCAATTTGAAAAATAACCTTTAAAAATTGCATGAATTGAGTATGTTTTAAGTATAATAACGAATAATATGTGTAACTTAAATTATATAAGTTATAAATCCAATAAAATGTACCAATCAGTTTTTTTTCATAGTAAAAGTACCATACATGTATCCTTAAAGCACTAAAACACGTTTAAATAAAAGTAAATGCTTACAAGATCTGGACTGAATACAACAGGTGTATGAGCTTCGTAACTGGAAGGTGGGCGTGACTCCATGTGTACCTCCTCATCTGTTTGCTCTGAATCGTAATGTTCCATATCACTGTGCTCTTCAAAAAAGAGTTTTCTGCGCAGCGAGCCGTTGGCAGTGATTTCATATTCACCAGATATGTTTTGATCCTGAAATAGGACATAGACGACAATTAAAAATTAGGTAGTCAAAAATACAGAATATGCAATAATAGTCAAGTGATATTATTATTTAATATTAGATTAATTAGATTGTAGATTACAATTCGAACTATGGAGAGTTACATCTTTCGTGATCGTATAATAGTTTCTGCATTACGTACTCTCTGCTAGCAAGGTGTAGTTAATTGGACTTCTTTTATTGATACGAAATGACATCCACAATTTGGTTTAAGATACTGGAATTTTGGTTTAACCAAAATTAAAGAGGTGAATGACTGAAAACTTGCAGACACAAAATTATTAAAAACTGGAACTGCAACCGGAAAACCCATGGCCCACCCAAAAAGATTGAGACCCATTGGGGCTTTCTCTTTAAGTCGAATTACTTTCACTACTGATGTTGAATAAAGCCTGGATGAATGGTCGGACCATACTAGTGACTCTTTAACTTGATCTTAACTATGGTGAGTCGCGAAACACCGATATTGCGGTACAAAAGGCGAACCGATTGAGATTGCATATCTGCCAAGTATTTAGTATGGTATAGAAAAACAAACTTGCATTTAATATTATCTGATTAAAAAGAATGTAAAAATTAAGAATACGAGTGTCGCCGCTCCTATTCATCCCATAGTTGTCTAAGCCAACTAAGGAAGCAAATTATGCAAGACAACGAGAAAGAAAACTTGAAAAAGCCCTATATCAACCCGTCTGGCCAGTATCGTATAGTAGGCTAAAATCTAGCCTTAACAGATTGTTACAGGCTGTTGATATGATGTGATAGATTTCAGCACAAGCGGGCCGGCTCGACCGGGGCAGTACTTCCCTCCCACAGAAAACCAACCTAAAGCGTCAGCATCTGTGTTGTCGTGTTTCGTTGGTGAGTGTGAGACCGGAGGTCCATTGATGCAGGGGTGACAGTTATAGTGGTAACTGTGTAAGCCTCACACTGTCACGATGACTGTCATGTCTTTTACGTCTCCAAGTGCGGTGTGAAAAAGCATCTCACTAGGCCGCCATAGTGTGGGTCACCATACTGCATTGTCTGCATTTGCAACGAGTATGGTGACCACAACTCTTGGATTCTATTCATGCTTTCTATGGGGCAGAGTAGAGTCACTTTGGCAGGCTCTTAATAAAGAATAGTCTGAAAAAGAATGTTGAGGTTCTTTTGCTTGTATTGTATATTTTTTCAAAACGTAACTTCCGCTCTAGTAATATATCTTGTGGCGGAGTCTTTACACATGTGTTAAGTTTTAAAGCTTTCTGATTGTAGACTGTAAGGCCGTTGATGTGATGGTGTGATTAAAAGGGTGTTGAGCTTCTTTGTTTTTGTTTACATTTAACGTATTCTGATAAAAAAAAAACAACTATTAGTACTATCATGAAATATCAACTTGCAATGCGGCCATTTTGTACATTTTTGTTTGCAATTTTGGATTTTAGTGAAGTCAACATGAATGTTAATGTTACCGTCACACTTTCAGTTTACGACTTTGAAATCAATTGTGTCATCATCAATATTATCAGCCCGTTGCATGCACCATATGGCCATCTTACGCAAGTCGTCCCGCCATCTGGCTAGAGGTTTTTTTTTACCTTTATTTGCCAAAACACGGTCTTCACTCACATCAGAACACAAATTAACAATAAATTGTATAATTGCATGATTTACCACATTTAATTAAAATATCATTCCTTTCACATTGACTATGTCAAACGACCAGAAAAAAAAATATATACGAATGATTACCTGTGTATAAGTGCAGAATGGCTTTAGAAGATTTTCAAGTTCAGGAGGTAGCTCTGGAGGTAATGTGAGAATGGTTTGTGCTGAAACTATAAACATTGTACACATGTGAAATAATGAACATTTAGTTGGTGGAATGATTTATATAACCAACAATTTGTTTATTTTGTGTTTTTAAACCTCTAATAGAGTATGAATAAAAAAGTTTCCCGAAAGAACCCAAATAGCATAAAGTCGAAGTTGAACGTTATTAAAGAGAACTATTCGCGACAGAGGGTGCGACATATCAACAGCATGTGTTGTCCACCGGAATCAGTAAATAAACAAATTAAAACAAAACAAGGTCTTCAGCGCATGTGCTCTATGATGTTTTAATTAAGTCGCTTTTTGATAACTCCATTTTGCTATTATTACGTATTTTTTGCCCAAAGCAATTAATGTGGTTTATTGGCCTCTCATATAGCAGGTCTTGAGAAGTACAAACATTTGATAATTTCGATAGTGTTGTTACATGTCAGATAAGCAATTATTACCTGTTTATCTGTTTAATTGTACGTTTTTTTTTTTAGTACTATAAAGACTTCAGGTTACTAAACTTAAGCATCGTTGCTCAGTTAATATCAATAATTACATTGTAATAAGTCATTATCTGTCAGGGATAACTTCATATCTCGAATGATTGAAAATGAAGACAGTTGCATAAAAAAATTGTAGTACAGCAACATATTCGTTACATAAACTATTAATTTGTGAGGATAGACATATAGATGATAGAATAGATGAAAACTGCTGGACATACTTTGGGCATAATATATAAGTATCAAATAAGTCGAAAAATCTAAAGAATAATAATAATAAATACATCGAAAAAAGTAATTTAAAGAAATATTTGAAAAGTTACCATGATAAGATTGTTCTGAAATAAGGGTCAATAAGTGCCATTTTTACAAAGCACTTACTACACCGATTCTAATGAACTTTGGCACGGAGATTCTTTAATTCTTGAGGAAGGACATAGGTTTCAATTTACTACAATAACTGACTTACACACGGCTGGAGCTGCGGGTTCTAGTTAGTTTCTACAATAACTTTTGGATAAGCAGAGCTTCTCAGACTAAGAAGGCCTCCAAGACATATTTTTTTTCTGTTAGAGCATTTATTAAAGTGGGTGCTTCAGAACATACCTGTTTCTTATAACTGTCTTTTTTGATTTGTCTGTTTTTTGTATCACAGCCTAACATTATTCTGTATATTTTACAGTTTCAATACCCTAATCCTCTAAGAAGGCTCTTTTGTAAAGAGAGGTCTATATCCAGCAGTGGACTGTTTAAGGTTGTAGATGATAAGCAAACAAAAAAACATTAAAACTTACCTTCTTTGGTGACTATAAGCTTTTCTTGGATGAAACTGTCTATCTGTATACTTGCATCACAGGATGTCTGTAGCAAAGGTTTTGCTTTTTTAGATGATTCTATTACAGGGCTAGGCATTACCATCTCTTGGGAGAAAAACCTGAAAGGATTAACCATTATTACATCAATTTGGTTATTACAAATGCTTTGGTAGCTGTACATTAAACAATTAGTTTAATAAACAGTTATCCTTAATTAGATGTCTCTGTTTGTTCATGTGGTAACAAATATAAATACAAAGTGTCACTACCCCTATTTATCTCAAAGGTGTCAACCATAAGTGCAAACTAAGCAAGACAAGACACCCTGCAAATAGGGGGAAAACTTGAAACGAACCCAATACCAACTTGTCTGACCATAGTGATATAGTAAATGGATCTCTTTTATAAAAAAAGCCCTTTTATTGAAATGAAGACTAATAAATACTGCTGTTAATTTAGATGTGTCATCTTTAACTAATCCTATTTTAAAATTAGTTATATCACATTCATAATTGTATGATGAGCTTGACCATTTGTTGTGCCTGGATATAATTTACCTACATGTTAGAAATATATAACTACTGTCATTGTGTTTAAATAACACAGGCTCTTCCTAGTTTGAGATCAACTGTGATATGTGAAATAAAAAAGTCATTCTCTATGATCTACATATAATGGAAGTCTATGGTTGTGACTAGAAGCATTTGTTTTTTTATATAATTTAACATGAGTTTTCAGTGGTACGACTTTTATTTATTACACAAAACATACATCTAACAATAGATTACTGAATGAGTATATATACTATAGTTAATTTGCCTTCTTTAATCATCATGTACATTATCCAAAAACTCAATTTTTTATGTAAGGATTTACTTAGTAATAGGTGTTATTCATTTAAGTAATATAAGCACAAAGCCTCAAGACTGTTGAACTTGACTGTCAGTAATTAGAGATTGTAAATTAATTTAGAGATTAAAGGTTACAAATATTGAGTTTTTAAATAACATTTTGTATAAGGGATAACACATGCTATTAATTTGTGTATTATGTTGTACAAATACATAAATAGTTATATGTATAAATTAACTTAGACTATCAGGAATTCAACAATGATTGTTTATTTCATTAGTGATTCAATTTGAAATATTAGATATTTGAAATATCAGATATTTCATTTATTACCTGTCCGTGGCTTCTTCGGCTATCTTTTCCAAAGCAGGGTCGGGTGAAGGTTCAAACTGGCTGTTGCAGACGACGATGTCCGCGGGCACAAGTGTGCATGCTTGATCAATATCCCACCGAAATGATCCATTACTCTTCTTCTTGTATATTTTACACATTCCCGGACTAAGCAACAAAATAATACGGAACTTATTAATTACAATTACAACAGTTTTAATGTTGTGTTGTATATTAAATTTGTACTAACCTGCATATTGGCTTGTGTAATTTATCAATTAAGACTTTATCAAATGGATTCCGCACTTTTTTATTACTTGGTGGAGGAGTTGATTTGTTAACAATATTTTGATATCCATTTTTATCTCCCATTTTGAAATTAACGTTACTTTTGTTGTTTCCATTCGTGACAGTCGTGGCACAATGACCTTTTTAGCATAGAGTATGCCCAGTTTAATAAAACTACGATTCGATTATTTACTCCGAGTCAAATCGAATATTTATGTTCCATTATTTAAAATACGTAAATTAATCTCTAAGAAAAACAGTTTCTGCTTTGTATGAACTTTTTAAATATATTCTATCAACTTTTCAATGATAAAAAAATGAATATCTTTTAATTGTTTAATTTCATTGATAAATTAATCATCTTCCGTCGATGTAGATGATGTTTGATACGTAGTAGAAACACTTCACTGATCAATTGATTGATAAATCCTGTGTGACGGTGAATTTTAGAAACGTACAACAAACGGACACTAAGAAGCCTTACTACTATTTATGGATCACAGAAAATATTGTCTCATGTGGGAATCAGACCCAAAGCACTTCGGTGCAGCAGGAAGCGGCGAGGTGACAGATTAAACCACTACGTCAACCGTGCAGTCATTAAAAACATAAATATTACTTCACTCTTTTATGTAACTAGGAGTCCTATTGTCTAGATTGCTTAATAAAAGCAGTTCCAGGTGCTTCCTATTCTAGAGGCAGTGGCACCACACCGTGTAGTTTTAGTAGGTACGATACCTCATCACAAACCCAGATGAGGAGACGGCCTGAGGGGATTTCCAAGCGTACAAAAATAGGCAACCTAGTGTTAATCTGGTGCTGAGATTATTGTACAAGTTAGTTCTATGTCACAATATAAACTTTAGTACAAACTGTGATGGCTGAAGTCTAATAAACAATTAATTAACTTTGCTTGCACAGCTGGCAGTCGTGGGTTCCACCCAGGATCAATAATTGTGCAATAAACTTGACGATTTCTCCTGAACTTGGGTGTAATTTATCTGTAATATGTATGTATGTATTTATGTATGTATATTTCGAGACTGCATCGTTGGTCTACCGGTTGGTGTATGCGACTATCGATTGAGAGATCTCAGGTTCAAATCTCGGGTCGGATCAAAAAAGTGTTATTAGATTATTTTGCCTATGCAAATCCTTTATAACAATCCGTAGTTTGGAAGTTAGGGTCTCAATCATAATCTTTCCACAGTCGTGTCTAATAGCCGTTTCGTTAGAGTATGAGAATGAGGAAACAAAGAGTACACCTATGTTTCCGTACACAATTAACTACTAAAGTATCTTCTGTGTAATTAACTAGTCTTCGTTGAGACTGGCTGTCGTAGTCTAAATTGGCTAGGATTACATCATTTCAAGATATTTGAGAATGTTTATCATGTCAGGTAACAGATTCTCTTGCATAAGATATATGAAATTTTTATTTTATTCACAAAATTGTGAAATAAAGTAACTATAACTATTCTGTGATTATATATAATTCGACCCAGTTGTTGCTGTTACTTGATTTGAGAATAAACAAACTATTGAGCTTGCCAATATTAGTATAAATGATTATGCTAGTTTTAAAATATGAAGGTAGGTGGTTAAAGTACTCTTGTAAAGTCTAGTTAGGCAAAGACATTCTGCACTTAGCTAACGGCCCCAGTGTGATCTAAAAGAAATTTAATCCCACCTGTCACGAAATACCGGTGGAGTGACGGCCGGGAGCTACGTTTATCTAATAAGTGAGATAGTATGTTTGTTTGTTTACATGCTTGTCTTTTTTTCATGTCACAATGAAGCGATTTTATGACATGAGTTTTGTATCTGGAGATAGTTGGAAAGCTGAAAAATAGTATAGGCTACTTTTAACCACAGTAAAACATCTCATTCCTGTGAAAAGATCCATCAAAATGTGCATTTTAATCACTTAAATATTATACATTTTGCAAACAGTACAAAATCTGTCTTTGACTTCCTAAAAAATACCTGTGATTTCTGATAGATGGCGTTGTATTGAATAACATACGTAGACTCCTTATCGATAAACTTTTCAATATTTTTTTAACTTTAAGTAGGTATTAACTTACTCTTTCACCCAAAAACCACTGTACGGATCTACATTACATTAATTTACCTTATACATGAAAATAACCCACAGGCTATTATTTACCATGGTCAAAAGCTAGTATTATATACAACAGCAATACAATCAACCGTAGTTGATGATTTTTACTCTTCTTTTTTTTTTCTGATTCTGATTGAATCTCATGTGTTAAATATTCGGTAAAAATTACTATATTATTATATTAAGGGTTCCTTCTTAATTTAGATATTGAATTTTTCCAATTACGTTACTATTTTTTAATCAGTCTATGCGTTTCATGAATTCTGTAACCTAACACTTATTTCAAAACCATATAATAGGGAAAATATATTATATGGTATTTTGACTAGCTTGTACATTTCTAGTTTTATAACCAACAGTAAAAGTAAATACCTAATAAAATGAGCGTTATGTCCGGTAAAAGAAGTGTGGCTAATGCTTTAAAAAGTTTTATGTACGTTGACAAGTTCTTATTCATTGCTGTCTAGATTTGACGTATTCCGAGGTGGTTGAAATTTAAAATTGAAATGTATTGTCTTGGAAAAAATCAGAATATCAAATACAGCATGTAACATATCCACTGTTTGAATCTAGTCATGCTTTGTTAATAAAAGCAACGTTTTAATGACTATGTAAAATAATTGTTTTTGCAAAATGGAAAGTAACGATAAAAGTTGTGAACCAATGGATGTTGATCTAAGTAATCAATCAATACAAGTTATGGACATTTCCAATAATGAAACAATTGGTGATACTACACTGGGCTCCTTAAGAAGCAATGTGTCGCTTTTAGCGAACGAAGAATTTTGCTACAAATCAAACTCTGACCGAGATTCAATAGTCAAAAAATTTCATATAAATATACGAAGGCCACCTAGAAATTTGAAAGCCAAATATCTCAAGATTATAGCAGTTGTTGTCACTATTTTTATTTCATTAATCGCTTATCATGTGCGTAGTATAAAGTGTTGCGATCGGTTGAATCTAGACCTCCTAAGGGAAACACTTTCTAGTAGGTTATATGGACAGGCAGAAGCAGTTAATCTTATAATTAAGACATTAGAGATGAAAGCGAACAGCAAAATTTTATTTTTCAGTGGTGGGACAGGCGTCGGTAAAACGTTAACTTCTTCACTATTATTGGAAACAATGGGAATGGGATCAAATGTTTACCATTACACAATGCCTACTTTTAAAAATAAATTTTCTACAGATTTGATGTTTGGCCTCATTATGTGCAAAACGTCTTTAATTATTGTGGATGATTTAACAATGAATGATATGGATGTTAAGGAAGAAATGAAAACTATAATTGAGAAAAGTAAAAGTCTGGGTAAAGAAATCATTGTAATACTAATATATAATTGTAACGAGGACCAGGCAAATTTTGAAAGGATATGTAACACATCATTAAAAAGTAAACTTGTTGAAAACTTTTCTGACGTAGAAGCATTAAAAAGTTACATTCAATTTAAGCCTCTTTTGGACATACATTTAAAGGAGTGTGTGAAGCATGAACTGGGAGATAGAAAACTAAATAGCTTTGAGTTTAGTAATGTGCTTAAGAATTTTAATGTGTCTGTTGATGGTTGTAAAAGTGTTCACTCGAAAATGAAGTATCTCATCTCTATGTAAGGTATGTGTTCTAAATACTGTAGACTTTTGTAGTTATTGAGTATAGACAATTATTTGTTGTTAGTGTAAATGTTATAATATAATAAATTAGATAAATTAGCAATGTAAGTAATTGATCATGTAAAAAATTTGTATTTTGTATTATTATTTTATTAGACAAATGGGTGAATATAAAAAAATGTTTTATTGTAGATCAAAAGAACTTTATTTTAGAGAATTTTACATGATAATCGGCAATGCAGAAGTCCAAGAAATTATGTTGAATACAATTACTGATAATTCTTTAATACACCTACACTTCCACATTTGAAAATTATTTGACAACAAACTTAGCCTTGTTGACAAAAAGAGCAAACCCTAAATGAAGTTAGTCACACATACAAGTATAACACTTCAGTATGTGCTTTAAACGTAATTAATTTTAACCACATACCTAGTTAAGGGTGCAATTTGGTATTTCTGACTAAACATATTGTTGACATCCTCTTGTAACACCCTAACATGTATTTCAATGTCATGCCTACACAGCCTTACAAATATTTGTTTTGCGAGAAAACATTTAACACAATACTAGTTGAATAGTTAATATATAATTCTATTGATGATTATCAGCAATTTTACTACATGTCATTTTAAATTCAAATGACACAAAAATTATTTTAATTCTAATATACTTTTTAAAAATGTACCCATATTGCAATGCACCCATATTATGTTTATAATTTCACCCCATGAAACCATTTCCAACAGTTTGCTCAATCACAATCAATATGTTAACATAGAGCACTGTTAGGCATGGCAACATGGAGTGTAATGTTTTAAGTACATTTGTGATGTAAAACAATTTATTTATAGGTAAGGAATTGTAAATGTAATAATAAAAAGCAGCCAATAGAAAGAGTTAAATGTCATTTTAAAAGTTCCTCCCCCTTCTTAAATGTGAAAGCCAGTGAGATAAATGCATGCATATAATACAGGTAAATGTGCATCATTAACAATTTGTAGTGAGCCGATAATGTTAATGTAGTTGTAAAAGAACTTAATTGAAGCTGATAGTAGCCATGATTAGGTATCCCTTTAATGTTAGTTTTATTTGGAACACTGTTGAGGGAAGACTAAACATTATTACCTAAAATATATTTGTCCTTGTGAAAGTATTATGGAAGATATAAACATGTAACATTTGTGCATTTCACACTGCATTATATTTTAAGTTTTAACCTTCATTGCATTGTTATATTTGGTTATTGCAAACAAATGCTTTATCAAAAAATATTATTATAAAAGTACTCATCTGGTTCAACTACAGATGAATATTACTATAATAATGTTCTTAAATGTTTGTTTTTAACTTATTTTTTTGAAGGGATTCCAATAGAATGAAAACTTTCAGCTATATATAGACAGCATATAAATTGATAAACAAAGTGACACTAAACATATGTTAGTGGTTAGACTACTATATAACAACAAAAAAATAAAATTCAAAAAAACTATAACTCATATAAAAACTTAATATTAAACCTACATAAATGTGATGTTCATGCTGAGTTGAGAGACCTCACAAGTCCTGTTATGTCTATGTATACTATTGGCCAAGGGCATATTAGAACAACAGATGTTTATAGCTATTAATGCTTTTTGAGTTTGGCTACTCGGCGAGCCAGTTCTAGCCTTTCTATATTACTGGAGAGCACTAGTTGGTACAAGTAAAATATCAAATAAATTCAACATTATCTATACAACAAACCCTCATTAAATATTTTCAGGGAAAATACTTTTTATTCAGCTAATGACAAAGATGACACTTTAAAATATGCAGTGTGCAAATCAATATCTATGTACACAATGTAATTTTATGTACCTATGTTTGTATGTATAGATATACTTATATATTTTCAAAATTAATTTAAAATGTTGATTAAATACTAAATATGCGTAGATAACAATAAAGACTAGAATACATTTTTAGTTATTACAGTTATTGGCACTAATTTATTATAATGGCACAATAATGTACTCTGTATACGGTAGAAGTACCACAATGATTAGCTGATTAAAAATTCTAAGTAGTGATCTCCCTTATTATGCATTTTTGATATTAATACCATTCAACTCCCAAGATGTTGATAAATTAGGTTTTGCTAACTATACTAAAATATATTACAAAATTGTAAAAAACATGGTTAAATGTCATTTATATCTAACTATATTTATAGGAAATACTGAATTTACTGCAGACTTACAGTTATAGATCCAATAGTTAAAGCACATCTCTTAAGTGAAACTGTGCAAAAAACACTTTACCTCATTACATTAATATCACTATTGACAAAGCTCTTCTTAGTTAATACAATTACCGACATGCAGACCATTCTCTTGCACAGTTATCACTTCAAAATTCTAAGCTATATCAAGTATAATTTGATTCGACAATCAGATACAGAACAAATATTGCAAATAATCAGTCCAGCTTAATGAAACAGTAAGCAAGCAAAGGAAATTAATTCTCAAAGACTAAGGGCTTGATAAAAAAGCCAAAGCAGAATAATGTTACTAATATTAAAATCTAAAATTGACGAAATTGATATAATCCACTTAAAGTATAGCGTAAGTACACTGATCCTGCTCATTAATACATATAGAAGAAGAAAACCTAACTCAATATAATCTACTACTAGATGAAAGATAACTTTATTAAACTTCTAAAGACTGACAATGTTTGATAAATACATAATTTCTAAGTGTATAGTGCCAATAACTGTAGATTTTATTAGTTACTTAAATCTTACTATCTAGGTATTTGATAACAAATAGAACACCATTTTTAAGCACGACAAAACATTCATAGTTAAAAATGTAGAGAGACTTACTGAGAAATGTGCTAATAATTCTAAATCTTGAAAATGTTTGCTGATTCACTTATAATATTAGATTCATTAGTATCAGATCTGTTTGTATGATGAGATTTCAATTGAAATTTTAAGCAACTTTGCCTGGATATTCGTTGACTTGTCTTCGATTTCGTCAGAGATCAGAATTTTGTACACTCTACTATAAACTAGCACAAAGCATTAAATGTATTGGTATCACATGTATGCCACATAGTAAATTTTATTTTGTGACTTAACCAGACAAGAATTCACTTCAAATTGCTTATATTGGTGTAGATAACATTTGCCTATGCGTAAATTAACTTAAGTTTTGGGATTACAAAGAATCTAATAAAATTCGTGTAAGTTTTATAGCAGAATGGGATAATAAATTTTTTATCGTACGACACAGAGGATCTATTGTGTCTCTTTGATGTAGTTTAATACTTTGAAAATGTTATAAGAGCCGCAACAGCATCGCCATTGTAGTCACTCTGATTTGTGAGACTTATCCTCTGGCGTACGGAAGAGTCGTAAGAGGGGACTAGTTAGGAGCGATGGAAATGTATTGCTGTCCACTTGTTGTGGCGTTTGTGCCAGATACGTGTCTCTTGTGACTGATGGGTAGCTCGTCGTCCCTCGGCATCCACACTTTGCGTTACGCATACATATGCTATAACGGCTACATCGTCTCCGAGGAGATGCACTCTAGGGTTAAGAATCGTCGTATTGGTTTTTACGTGAGTTGGAGTGTTATAAATGAAGAATTTATGAAATTCAACCCCTTCCACTAAATTTCCTAGTGCGTCAGGATCAAATGATGTTACATTCGGATCACATAACTTGGAATAAGTGTCACAGTCCCCGTTATTAATAGCATCTATGAGAACTTCGGTGAGCTTAATTACTTCTGCGCGACGTAACGAGGCGTTACTATCTCCTCGGGCCTTGCCAAATGAGTCTGCTTTTGTTAAAGCTTCTTCGTCATGTTCTTTAGATATTACAGTACATGCCCTATCAACGCCCTTCTTATCTTTATCCAAATCATCATCCTCCAACGTCGTACTACTATCCGTCGACTCTTTGACTTGCGATCCATCTCCTTTCTTATTTACCATAGATTTTCCAGAGAAGTTGCGAGTGGCAAGCATAGTAGTCAATATGGCACCTTTCAGTTTGCGTCGTGCATTGAATTTCTTCAAGCAGTCCACGGTTTCTTGCCTGTGCATAACAGAAGCAACACGTTCGCGGTGGCAGATCCAAGGGTGTTTCAGAGCCTCAGAAGCAGTGATTCTCTTGCTTGGATTAACGGTTAACATTTGATTTATTAGACTTTTAGCTTCGGGTGTAACTGTATCCCATTCTGGAGACGGATAATCATAAGCGCCGGCTTTAATTTGCCCGTAAAGACGATGTTGATCTTCGTCCCAAAATGGAGGGTATCCAACCAGCAAAATATACAGAATTACTCCGCACGCCCAAATATCGACGGGTTTCCCATAGGGTTCCTTTTTAAGTACTTCAGGTGATAAGTAACCTGGAGTTCCAGCAAAGCCAAACCATGCTTGTTGATCGCCTTGTACTTCAATGGCTAATCCGAAGTCGGCCAGTTTAACGGCAGCTCCCTTAGCTTTACTGGCTAACAACAAATTTTCTGGTTTCAAGTCTCTATGTACCACTCCATTGTGATGACAGTGGTGAACAGATTCAAGAATCTGTTGAATACAATGAGATGCATCAGCTTCAGAGTAGAATTCTCTGGCTACAATGTCTTCAAATAATTCACCGCCCGTGACTAAGTCGAACACAAGGTAGTGAAAATGTTCTTCTTGAATGGAATCATGAAGTCTTACAATATTAGGATGCTGGAGCTTACGACAAATTCGCGCTTCTCTTTCCAATTTCTGAAAGTCTCTAGCTGAAAGTTTTTTGGTGTTAATAATTTTAGCCGCAAATTCGTAACCAGTAGACTTTTGTACAGCCCGACGCACAATTGAAAATGCTCCTTTTCCCAGTTCTTCTTTGAGATCATAGTTATCAGAAAATCGAGTACTGACACTTTCACGATTGGGATTGGCCATTTTTAACACAGATCTATTTACTTCACAGATTTATTGGTAACTTACTGGGTAAACTTTGAGCACAATTCTTCAAAATTTTAAGTTCGTAACTGTAACAAAAATAAAAGGAATTAAGTGATGTTTTGTTTAATGATAGCATACAATGTGTCTAATATTTTTAAACCTTCTAAAATGCAAACTGAATTACTTTCGAAATAATCAATGCAAATATATTAAATTCTGGCACCATTTAGTGTTATTATTAAAATACACAAATTTGTTAAAAATCATAATCATTACGAGTTCGTAATATTCAAAACTTAAAAAAATATCTTTTGAAAAAGTAATGTCAACAAATTATTCAACGAACAACATCGTAATATTCTTTATGTACACTAGTAATAATAAGACTTATCACGACAAGTCTGTGATGTAAAGCATTTATTAAATTAAGGAAACTTTATTTCCGAGTACTAATCTAATCAAAAATTATAGTTCAATTCCACTATTTATTTACATAAAAAGAATATGCTATAGGAATGAGCTACTACTATTTTCAGTTATATCTTACTGTTCTTATTCCACTCACGAAATGGTCAGAAAATAGATATTGTCAAGGAGCGAATGAATTTATCCGAATGAAAAACGTCGACACTATTTTGGTCACTCAAGCTAAATTGAAGTTCGTATGCTTAATATAAAACGCGTAGATGCCTAGACAATAGTAATCGTGGTCACAAACATAGACTTCTAATATTAACACTACGGCACCGGGATGACATTTATTCAGCGAAAAATAATCGATACACCATTGTCTCACCACTTTCACCAAAATCCCGAGGACATTATAGTCTGCCGCATTTAAATGTATGTAATTTAATCACAAAATGAAGGCAAAATAACCAACTGTAAATAGTTTAAAAGATCACTGATTTAAAATTTTATACGTATAAAATTATCATTACGCGCAACTCGGTATGGTATTCTTAGCATTACTAACTGGTTCTGATGGCAAGTAATACATTTCTATTGCTATAAATTATGCTCAATTTGGTATCGCAATTGTAAATAAATATGAAATGTATTTCAAAAAATTGTATGTACCTATTATGTGCCCATTTTACACGATATTGAACAAGATGAAGATCAAAAAACGAAGGGCCTGGCCCTACACCACACTCTCCTTCTGCTCCGGACACGAGCTTCGGGGTCAAATTCATAGACATTTAGTGTTGCCCTTTTATTAACTTTTCAACAACAAATAATTCGACACATGAAAATGCCCTTTTTATGATATATAAACTTTAAAACACATAGCTATGACTTTTAGGAGCACTTTAGATATATTTTTTTCTGTGAATGACTTGCGGTTTTACGTGTACGAAAAGTTTTCTTTTAATTTTTTTATATCTGGGAACCCTGACTGTTGTACGCAAAATCGATACACTAGCGCAACGCTAAACCAAAGAGAATTGATGAAACTGGACGATGCGCCATCTTGTGGAATATGGTGTAAAAATATTATTCGTTCGGAAATAAACGAAACCAAAATTAACTGATTAATAATATTTATACCTGTACCACGATTTAGTTTTCTCATCACCAATACTTGTTCGATGTTAACCAATTGTTATACAAAAACGCTTTAAACCGCTACTTTATAAAATATTTGTAAGTATAAAGGTATTGCGTTATTTAATTAATGATAAAAAGTGAACCTAAACAACTGTTATTTAATAACATATTTTTCTCATTCGAATTTGAGACGGTAGACTTAAGATGTCGTCGTTGTGGTATTATCGAATAACAGTTACTACCTACCTATACGAGCGATTAGGTCAACTAAAGAGCTTAACAAAAATATGTGACCTATTGTATTATAATTCTTTAAAAGTATAAGTACTTAAATGCGCGATAAGCATTTGTATGTTTTTTCTGTTTTATCTAGTATTGCATCAAAATAGACGTTTGAGCGTAAAAAAGTGCGAATGAATGACATAAACGTACGAATAATTACGAGTTTTGCAAAATATGGAAATTGCTATATTTGCAAATCAAGTGTTATTTTTTCCATTTCAGTTTAGAAAAACAGTAAATAACTTGAAATAAATGACCCTGTTAACTTAATCGATTTAATTTTTACCCACAACGCCAGAAGGGGGGTTATGTATTTTGGGTGTGAGTGAGGTAACTTTAGATTTGTCTTGATAATTGTAAGAGTGGCAGCTGGATATGTATAATTTATAAATATTTTTTTCTTACTTTCGTGCGTTTACATTTTTAAGCCATTGGGGTTTTGTATTTTTTTTTTGGGATTTGGTAGTTAAAATAGCAAAACTGGAACCATTGAAGTTTCGTTATGTCCGACCATCCGTCAGTCCACACTATTTCTCGTAGACTTTTGTGATTAGAAACCTGTAATTTAGCATGGAAACTGTCATAGCTTAGTACCGAAGACCAGTCATTAGTTATGCAATTATCAATGAGCATAACTGCAAGATCCTAAAATTAATTTATACTGAAGGGATAGAGTAGATAACAAGCCGTAGGTAGCCCGAGGTGCCGGGGGAGCCGTAGGTACCAGCCTGAGACGGCGTGCGGTTTTTTGTTGCAGTTGCAGTCCGACATAACTACCTTTCAGCGGTATCCGTGGGGATTTCTCCACAGAAAAAAAAGAAAGATAACATTAGTACATTGAAAAGTCATATGATAAAGCAATTAATTATAAACTCAAGAGCCGAGTGTATACTTGTATTTTAATTCATTTCTTCAATTATTTTTAGGCATTGCAACAATTATATTTCTTAACTAGATAGTTAACTTTTCTTTTAAAGATTTATACACTTACGAAATGCTAAAAATATATGGATTTAATAACCATGTCTTTGGCGTAAGTGCTGCTTATTGGAAAGCGTGATATTTTTAAAGTTCAACTGTTATTATTTCTAAGAAAAACGCCCTCGTTGTTTAGCAGTCAGACTACAACTACAGTCAGAGAGATCTTATAAAAGGTAATTTTTCCTCTTTTTCACAATTATAAAAAGTATATTCAAATATAAAACAAACAAAACGGAAATGCATCTTCGCCACCGAAAATAAACACAACACCTAGCATTACTAATAATAATTTGTTTAACTCCGAATGGGAAAAGAACTTTTTAATTTGTGTAAAACAAATTTAGTTTTAGTAAATAAAATAATAATAATGTTCTCCTAGGAAACGTCTTAATGCCCCAAGAAGCAAATAACCGATATCGAAAAAATATTAAAGATGTATTGACTAACTATGGAAATAATTTTAATTTGACATTTTTAAATTATATTCACTGTAAACGTAAATTCGATTCTACTTTCGTTCATTTTATATAGTTCTAATACTTCAGTTGCTTCACTATACATTGGGTAGATAAAATAACTGGTTTACGTCGTAACTTACAGGCATATAATGTAATAATCTTATTTTACTACATAAAAGCTCATGTACAATATCGACTAACAAGGAGTCATAGCTCTCGTGATACATACCTCTTGCGAGGCCTACTTAAATGTGATATAATATTATATTACGATTTTATAGATAGTGAGATTATAATTTATTTCAATGTTTTTGGAAGTACTGGAAAGAACGTTAAGAGATATTACTTTGCTGTTAGCGGTAATAAGGAAGATATAGCACTTAAATGCAGCACATTTATTGATATTGATACTGGCACGTGACACTCTCCTGGACAGGGATTCACGGGCTACGATGAAGCTCTGTCCACCACCTACTAGTACTGTACCTATTTCCTTCGTTACCACGTGAAATGCGAAGTTTACTCGTATAATACATAATCATTTATTGATTTTTTTCAAACTCGAAACTACGAGCTCATGTTGAATTTAAGGTTTAAATTTAACCCTTTTTCCATATTTGATCGTCAGTTATAACAGTCAAATCAACAGTTAAAGCAATAAAAATATTATTTGGTTATCTTATTGTTATAGTGAATATGGTTTTGCTTAAGGCGTCTTCTCACTTCAGGCATCCCGAAAATAGGCTATTTTCGCGTTTTTTTTCGAGGATTTTTGCCTAAAATTATAGGATAAAATGGATCTTATGTAATAAACACATCTTTCAAGTATATGAAAAATTTTTACTTTTATTTTTTTGAATAATAATTATAATACAACAGTAGCATTGAAAAACCCGTCTAAAAATGTTATGGGTCATGTGAAACAATAAAATAAAACTGTTTTAGATTCAATATATCAGTGGCTATAGCGCATATCATCAGATTTTCGATATTCACGAAAATAATAAAATAGCGCATGTATTTCGAAAAAGTAAAAAATAATGCGATTTTTTTTGCACATTTTTGTAAAAAAAAAATCTTAAAATCGAAATTTCAAAAATCTGATGATATGCACTATAGCCATAACTAAATTCCGAAATTTCATCAACAAGGCATCGAAAAATCTTGTTTTGAGATAAACGCGTTTAAAGTTTTGGTTGCAGAAAAATCATGAAAAACCTTACCTCGGGTTAATCAGCGATGTCTGCTCCATACAATGGACCTTCCGATTCTTAAAAATTAAATTTAATGAAAAAAAATAAAAGTCGATTTTTTAAATTTCCAAAGTGAGAAGACGCCTTAAGATATAAATAATTTCATTAATCGTTTAGCTGTATTTTCAGATTGAACTGGACCTAATTTCCATCTATACATAATGTACATATAAGTAAAGTAAACTCAAAGTACATAGAATTAGGATCTGATTATCTCGATGTTATTTTAATAGCTCCCGGTCATCAAAGTAATTTTCAAGGTTTACAGAACTAACTAACTAATTAACTTCAGAAAATTATTTAATTAGCTAAATATACTTAACGAATATTACAACTGATGATGGTCGGCTTTAGAAAATATTTTTCCTCTTCATACCTCCATTTCTTCGAAAAGTATATAATACTCTTAGGTATGTATAATTGAGGAGATACACTACTAGACCTTAATATATGGACTAGATATTGGTAGTAGATCAATAGTAGTATAGAAGCTTGATTTGATTTAAGAACAAAAATGTTGAGGATATTCGTTAGATCTGTTTTGCGATTCTGATAGAAGTTTGAATTGTAGTTTTTGATAATTACTGGATGATGTTCTCGATTCTTTTAATCCCTTCGAATAACTTTTGTATTGACTTATTGAAAGGATGTATAAGATCTTAAAATTTAATTTGGGTACAGCCTATTTTATATTGTTATTACCTATGAATGGCATACAGCAGTTGCTTGATACCGGTCTGTGACGATGGGACGAAAGACCCCTTGTGAACGGGCTAACTTTACGAGTTGATTTACAAAAATCAAAACTGGTTCACATCTTGCGCAAGTGCAGGGGGGAACAAACAAGGGCTTTCGGAGCGGGCCCTTCCAAATTTCGCCGGTGCACAATGCACCCTCCGTACCATCCCCACGCAAGCACTCTTATTATTACGCGACTCCAGTTCCTGTCCCCATATTGTTCATATTATTTTGGTATTCGCTAGACGTGTTACCAAGTTCTCGTATCTCCACGCCGGTATTTTTAAAACTTTTAAAGTAATCGTTTCAATGTCAAAAATCATTTCTTAAGTTTTTCCACGGTAACATATTCAAGGGACGTGAACGCTTATGTAATTACAAGTAACTTCAGAACAGTGCAAATTATTTTCTCGTAGATATTCATTCGATCGGCTCAGTCTTCGATTCTGTCACCTTATATTTGCAGAGAAGGGAAGTATTAAGGTTTCGAGCGCTGCGGTCGTCTCAAGTTGCTTTTCTCATGAGTGGACATGCGTGTAAAATAATAACTTGTGATTAATACGTGTGGTAGGAGCGTCGGATGCACGGCGTGCCGCATGCACCGCCCGTACATACGGCTTTGTATTGTACGACTATCGATCGTGGACTACTTTACTATCCGTGAAATGCGTTCTGTGTTTTCGGTGATCGATCCAAATTGGCGGGAGTCGGGTCACGCGCTAATCTGTATGTGGCGTACGTGGTAAGTTCATAAGCCTTATTAAGTTGCCAATTTATTATACATCTATGACTACTTATAATGCATTTATGTTTAAAAATATAATTTTATAATTCTGTAATGTAGTATATACATAAGGATGCATTAAGCGTCAGTGTGACACTGCATTTATTATACTTGCATATATATTTAGCTTTCCATCAATGATTGAATACCACAAAATCTAAAGTCTTTCTAATGTGACAGGTAGAAACGACCATTTTCATTTCTTAAATCGGTCTAATCTAGTTTATTGTAACAATGCACGTAACTCAGTTTGACTCAGAACGTTCATTAATACATTTAACCTTTTCAAAGTTAACATTTAGTACTAGAAAATTCTATTTGAAAAGGTCAATGACACCGCAACTCCCTAAAAGGAAAGTTTTGCGAATCTCTATTGCAAGTTCTTTTTTGTTTAACTATAGGGCTGCTACAAAGTGGTTTAAGTAATAATAATAAGTACATAGTTTTCCCAAGACATTTTTCCTGACAATATTCATACAAAAAAAGTAAAAAGTCAAAATAGTAGAAGTCGTCATGGTCAGATCTGATAATTCATCACTTCAGTACTGACCATCTCATGAAATGGATGTATTTCTACTCGTTAAAACTGATCACTTTGTTTTATTCTCAAAGTTGATTGTAATGTCAATAATCGTTTAGGTCTTATCATTATTAAAATAGCTTTTGCACCACTTAAAACTTAAAAAAATAAAAGAGACTTTTACATCGTTCTTTTAAGCTATCATTCCGCCGCCATGTTGCATCTCATAAACAAAACGATCAGCGCCTCTACCTGTGGATGATGTAACTATTTGACGATGTGATTACCATTGTTTAACCGTATCTTGAGGTACTCTTGCATTAAACTGTTCATATAGTCAAAGTCTGATTGTTTATTGATGAGGTCATATCATTATATCCGGTCTTTTTGCGCAGTCAGAATATATCATGAAATGCCACGACATATGTATTTATTTAACAATTGCATGGCAGTGCCCTTTAATATAATACTTTTTCTTAAAGTGAAATGTTTTAACGTTTAATAGTTTATTTCCAAACTATCAAAATGAGGAAAACATCATGAAACTTTGTAAGGTCGAAGTTAGCAAAATGGGCACTATCAGTATAAATATTATTATCTCTACGCACTACTAAAGACCGTACTTATGGCAGTAGTACTGAATCAATTCTTAACATGTTGAACCCTATTAGCGTACCTTTTAATTTTTATAATAATATCAACATCGTATCGATCCTTGGACCCAATGCTATTCTAGCCCAAGGAGTTAGTAAACTTGTTTTTTTTTATTCGCTTCTGAAAGAGCCAAGCTTTGGAACCAGTTTTGAAAATTATTTCTGAGCTTTTTTAACTACTTGTTGAGGGGTTACAAGTTTACAACCAGTTAGATTGCGGGATTCGGCTATTGATAATGTAAACGAAGGGAGGTTAATGGAATACTTTATGAATGTGGTATTCATGTTACTGAATTATTTACGAAAAGTAAATTACGTAAAAAAATCAATGCCATTAATAACATAATTATTACCATTGACAATAAGAAAATAATATTTTTAACAGTCAGAAACCTACATAGCAAAAAGAGAAAATAAAATGACAAAAAAATTTTATGTATTAAAATGTCATAAAACAAGATACATAAATTTAACAGTTGCTTTAACAAATCAGGAACATTTACTTTTTTAATCTTAGTGTTAGTTATAGATACTATCGTCATCCAGATATTCTTGAAAAAACTTCTTGAGTTTTTTTTTATGCATACGATTTTTCTCTTCGCTGCACGTAACATACCTGTGTGGTGAGATCAAAAGCTCGTCTTTTGATCTCGTCTCCAACAGTGAATTATTTTGTCTTACGAACATGAAACACTCGATGGACATCGATCGACAATGGACTTACCCCAAAATATGATACTGTACCGCAACTTTGATGAGACAAGTTTATAATAGGCTGTTATCAGTGTTAATGTATCCTGGCTACATTTTTTAGCTTATGGAGTCCATATGTTGATTGACTCACCTTAGTACAGACATATTCTATAAGTGCTTTCCAGTTAAATTTACAAATTTTTTTAGTAACTGTGGAATTAGTCTTAGAAACAGTTAGTGAACAGGTGTGACTTCGTGCGGCGAGCTATTCGTATACCAAAAAATTTCTATAATTGAGTCATTATAACAGTCCGCTGCTGCAGATAAACTTCTCCAATTGCACGCCACTTGCTCGATTCGCGTCCAGCTCCTACTAGCCATTTTTCATAAGTCATCACTCTAGCTTGTGAACGTCCTACACTACCTTAGACTTAGCAGAAAAAAAAAATAAGAGTAGACAACACTATTTCAAATTGCGTAACCTACTCACATGTAGATCAAAATTGTACCAAATCAAAATCGCTTTGTCCGGGTAAAATGAAATCCAATTGTCACATTACTCTGTTGAGTTTTGTACTTTCGTATTTTGAAACGCAGCATTTTTCGGATTTTAATCCTTCCTATACATCTTAGTATGTATTGTTTCTTAAATAAGATTGCCAACATTTGATATGTTTTAAAAAGGGTCCTCAAGCCTAAGTAAACCTGTTTGCATAAAAACAAATCACCTGAAATCTTCCTTATTCCGAGCTTTTTCCTGAAATAACTTGGGATCGACTTTAAGTGTTCCGTGTACAATGTGGCTGAACTTATTTTTACACGGAGTGACTGCCATCAACCGCACAAGTACCCAAGGTCAAGTCCAGATCCATAATGTATCTAATGAGATTCTTTTTCTGATTTCTATCAAATTTAGTTCAAATTTAGTTATGATTCAATGCTTTCACTTTATCTCATTTCTTCCATCTCCTCGTTCGTTTCCTCATTTTTTCTTTCTTGCAAAAACACCTTTAACCGACGCCCTTTTATCCTTAATTGAGGCAAGATAGTTTTATAGCTATTTTGTCGCATTTATTTACTTAACAGAGATCTTATTAGATCCATTTTTTAAGTTTTCATGGCAATAGATTTAATAAGAAAAACATCTCATTATATTCAGCATTGATATAGCCAATGGATCCCTTGTGATTAAACCACGGCTCAACGTGCTCCTCCAGGCATGGAGGAGGCTCAATATGTAAAAAATGGTCACCCATCCATAAACTGAGAGGGCTAAGATTACAAATTAACTTTATTTATTGTTAAAAATCGTATAAAATAATGAATTCATTAGGTGCTTAAAGTTGTATGCATGTGCGTGGCCCGACGCACAATTAGTTTCAATATCTTAACAAGAGGAACCTGAACACTTCTGACGGAGTAACATATCTTGTTGGTTCGTTGCTAACTTACCACTTTACTGTTAACTCCGATGGCCTATATGGCAATACTACAGACGTATCTATATGTTGTTATGCCATATAAATTATTTCGAAAATAGGGGTTGGTTGTAGAAGAGTAATAATTAATGGTTGCAAGTATTTTTTTAATGCCAAATCATAAAAATAAATTTGAAAAAAATATTCAAAAAGTAAAACTTCTGGAGAGAGTCACCCTTGTCACCTATGTATACGAGTAGGTATAAAAATAACTTACAACTACTCTCAGACTTATAAAAAACAAAAAAAAATGATCAAGCCGTTTCGGAAGTGTTCGATACCAAGGTATATAATTATGTTTTTATATCATAGATACTATATTTTAATTATTCAGGCAGCATTTCATCTATTTCTAAATTTACAATTGTTTTTCTTAGCCTATTATTATCTTAATTAAGAAAGATGTTTTAGGTAGTAGAGCCACGCTGATTTCAGCACGAACGGGCTGGCTCGACCGGGACAGTACTACCCTCCCACAGAAGACCAATCTAAAGCGCCAGCGTTCGTGCTATCGTGTTTTGTTGGTGAGTGTGAGACCAGAGGCCCATTTATGCAGCTATGACAGTCATCGTGATAACTGTGTGAACCTTACACTGCCACGATGACTGTCATGCCTTTTACGTCCCAAAGCGTGGTGTGAAAAAGCATCTCACTAGGCCGCCATAGTGTGGGTCACTACACTACATTTGCAATGAGTAAGGTGATCACAACTCTTTGAATTCTATTCATGCTTTCTATCAGGTAGAGTAGAGTCACTTAGGCAGGCTCTTCATATAAAAAAATAAAAAAAAAGGTGTGGCTTTTAACTAAATGATAATATCAGAAGTATTTTAAACACTTTTAAAAGTAAACTCAATAGAAAACAATTGCGCTTCGCAACAACGCGTGTTGTTTGCAAATGGCAAGGTTTAGTAGTTAGTGACCCTAAGACCACGGACATGAACCCAGAGGAAGCGTGGCAGTGGTGTGTAGATTTATATGCCTAGCTTTAGATGAAAGTGGCCTCGAAGGGAGCGGCAGCACGATGAACGGTGCGATAATTTAGATCTGGTCCCTTCGAGACCGCGGCCTGACTGTTAAGCACCACACAGATTGCGAATTTGTGAGGCCCTGAGCTAATTCTACCTGGGGATTTTTTTTGTTGACGGTTTTTTTATGGTTAAAGGGGGAAAACAAGCAGATTAGTCACTTAAGCACACCCGCAACTCACTAAGAGTCATAAAGTACATTGCCGCCCGTTGAGTTCCTTAACATTGAGTCAGAGGGAGGTTGAGTTTAGGCTCTAGTTACCAGTATTAATTCGTTGAGAACTAAAGAAAAGAATTAATATCACTTTGTTGGAGTTGGTCCATTACTGCCGGAGCATAGCTCTTCCATGCGGCAAATCTCTTCAGATTTTCCGGGCCTTAGAGACGAAAGGAGTTGGGAATATGTGTTATTTCTACTAAAAAAACCCTAACGACCGGCTTGATGTTCCCTACTTTGAGAAGTTTGTACTCTCCTGACTCTGGGAAGGACCGGAACCATGTGATTTTAGGTCCCTCCTGAATCGACGCCGTAGCTAAATGGTTCATAGACACGATTTGTACAGATGCCAGGTTTGATAGGACTCAAGCAAGCCAACCTTAGAAGGTACTATAATAACGGAACTTAATTTAATATGTTTAGTAGATACGGCACGAATAGCGTTTTTCTTATATATTTATTAATAGCCAAATAACGAATCATTGCTGAATATTCCCGACCTTTAGATTGGTTGCCGCAACTCAAAATAAAAAATTACGCGGTTCAGTCCCATTAGTCCTTTCCTAACGGGAAAGTCAAAAACCCTATTTCTTATAATCTAAGTATTTAACTTTTCATTTCTTCATATAATCATCTATTGTTTTCAATGGACATTAGGGACTCTTATTTCAGTAGAACCCTGGACTAGGGACCTGGGGTAGGTAGATCCGCTTTTGAAGTCATAGGCTTTAGTTTTGACTTCTACCCAGGATCAATATTTGTGTGATAAGTGTAAGATGTATATATAATATATATATTTGTCGGCAATTTGGTTACCATAGTACAAGCTCTACCTATTGTGACATGAGACGACCGAAGGTGAGATATGTGCTATTATTATCATGTTGTTAATATTTATAATAGGAAATGGAATAAAATTTACTTTAGTGTTAATTATATAACTGGATTTTATTCTTATAGTGGTTGTATTACACAATAGGTCTAAAAAACAAAAAGTTCTTCATAAACATGAAGAATATGGGCGATACTTGAACTGTAGGCTATTGATGTCTACTAGCGCTCCACTTTCTCTGTCTGAAGTATACTCCGTAGGTTTCAAGGGCCATACTCATGACATTAACATTAAATCTATTTTCAGCTGGAAACGTAACGAATTAATATTCAATAAAACAATTATCAGTGGACTATAGTTGCACGTTAACATAATGTAATACAAATACGTAATGCACTAGGTATACATAGGATATAGAACCAGCATATCGCTCTTGTCACAGAGATATGGGATGACACACAGTTACGGGACGAGGCTGTTCAATATAAATGCTAATTTCTAGATAAGCATCTTACAATCTCTGATCTGTAAACATGTTACGGGAAGTAATATTTTTGTCGAACGTGCAACATTGTTTTGTTAGCTTAGTTAAATTGGCAGATCATAATATAATATATTGTAATTATATAAAAGAAAATAGAAAGAAAACATTTGTTGATAAATAACAAAAAAGGCAGTTAATGTGTAATTGTTATACTTAGTCTGGCCATAAATACTGTTACACTTAATTATAAAAAAATATTACATTTGAATTTCGAATCTGTCATTTTTATACGATTGTTCATTGTGTTTTCTCATTTTGGCGCCAATACATTGTAAAATATTTTGCGATATTAAAATGGTGTGGGGTGATAAAGAGAACCGAATCGCTGTGATAGCATTACACAAAGTAGGTATGGAGCCAAATGCAATTTTTAAAACTCTCCATACACTTGGTATTAGTAAAATGTTTGTGTACCGGGCTATTAATAGGTACAATGAGACCTCCTCTGTTTGTGACAGAAAAAGATCTGGCCGTCCACGTAGTGTTCGTACGAAAAAGGTGGTCAAAGCAGTAAGGGAAAGAATTCGAAGAAATCCTGTCCGAAAGCAAAAGATTTTATCTCGGGAAATGAAGATAGCACCTAGAACCATGTCGCGTATTTTAAAAGATGACTTAGGACTTGCAGCCTATAAGAGACGCACTGGCCATTTCTTAACTGATAATTTAAAGAAGAATAGGGTGGTAAAATCGAAACAACTACTGAAGCGGTACGCAAAGGGAGGTCACAGAAAAATTTTGTTTACGGATGAGAAAATTTTTACAATTGAGCAACATTTTAACAAACAAAATGACCGTATTTATGCTCAAAGCTCTAAGGAAGCTTCCCAATTAGTCGACAGAGTGCAACGTGGACATTATCCGACTTCAGTGATGGTTTGGTGGGGTGTTAGCTATGAAGGAGTGACTGAGCCATATTTTTGTGAAAAAGGTATCAAAACATCGGCACAAGTGTATCAAGATACCATTCTTGAGAAGGTAGTTAAGCCCCTTAACATCACCATGTTCAATAACCAAGTATGGTCCTTCCAGCAAGACTCGGCGCCGGGTCATAAAGCTCGGTCCACGCAGTCTTGGTTGGAATCGAACGTTTCGGACTTCATCAGAGCTGAAGACTGGCCGTCGTCTAGTCCCGATCTTAATCCGCTGGATTATGATTTGTGGTCAGTTTTAGAGAGTACAGCTTGCTCTAAACGCCATGATAATTTGGAGTCCCTAAAACAATCTATACGATTGGCAGTGAAGAATTTTCCCATGGAAAGAGTGCGTGCTTCTATTGATAACTGGCCTCATCGTTTAAAGGACTGTATTGCAGCCAATGGAGACCACTTCGAATAAGCTTTTTATATTTTTAATTGTTTTATATTTATGTATTAAACTGACACACTGTAAAAGTAATAAATGTTATTTGCAGTTAACAATTTTCTTTTTTCTTTATTACAATATTTATGGCAAGACTAGGTATAGGTGAGTACATTTGTTATCAACAAAAGGTCATCCCATTTAGTGGTTTACTGTACTTTAGCAAGACAAAGTAAAGCAAAGCGCTAGTTTCCAATGTACTTCCTTGAAAGTACATCACTCATCTCTCATCAAGCCTTCTTGTTAGCAAGTTATTTATATTATTTTACCTGCCTTCGTGGCACAGCAGTAGTGAGAACGACTGCTGTGCTTAAGGTCTCGGGTTCGATTTCCGGGTCGGACCAAATATTTGTATGATCTGCAAATGTTTATTTTGAAGTATGGGTGTTTTCTATGTAAAATATGTATATATTTACAAAAAAAGTATATAAGTACTCTATCAGTCAGTCTAGTTATCATAGCACAAGCTCTGCTTAGTTTGAAACTAAATGACGTTGTGTGTCAAACGTCTGAAATATTTATTTATTATGATTATTATTATCTGGCAATCTTAACTGTCAAGAAACAAAGAATATAGAGGAACATAAAAAAAAGTATATAAAGGAATATATAGAAAAGAATAGAATAGAATAAATTTTATTGTACACCAAAATTTTTACAGATTATATACAAGAGCATATCAGTTTGGTGACAATGTACAAATGGCGGCCTTTTCGTCAAAGCAATTTCTTCCAGGAAACCTTTATATATCCCATTTTTTTCCGTGATTCGCACTTGCCTTCATTATAGGTAGAAAATAATTTGAAATTCTAGATTAGTATAGGTTACTTGATATCTGTAGGTAGTTGTGTAAGTACTGGATAGATAGGTTGTATACTTAGGGCGATTGGTCGATATCGGACACCGCAGTAGATCCGGTTACACACAATCTTATACGAATACTATCGAGACTTAGAAATCTCTTTCCTAATAAGACAAAAAGAGGTTATTCTTAGCTAGTATGTCTAGTTCTTTTTTATCATTTCACCTTTACATTTAATATGTAACAAAGTTATCTATTTATGTATTTTTTCCTAATCTGAGACGATTTCATGAAAATATCTTTAAACAGGGTAACGTTACAAACGCTGCTGGAGCTAAACCCGCTTTCTCAAATAACTTTAGACCTACAATTTGAACAAATTTGGTCTAAGTAAACAAATTACTCCTCACGATGAACATTTTGCTGCGGTAACGCACTACGTAGCAATACGTGATGTCGTCGAAAAGTTAAATTGTTTGACGTTTATCAAAATAGTCTGTCAAAGTAAACATGAAACGAGTTTTTCTCTTTGGCACAACAAGTTACATGACACAATTTTAAAACTTAAAGGCACTCAGAACTTTTTATATAAAGATAGAAAAGAACTTACTATCCAGCACACTGAGCGTTATACGATCCCTTTCAGTGATTGCTACGAATGAGGTTTTTGTCACTTAAGTCTGCCAAGGAGTATATACTCGTACACTTCAACGATTCTCAATCAATTGTTCACAGATGTTTTAAGGGTGGTGGCCTATCGCTTTGAGTTTTGAAAGTACATTTTACCCTTTACCTTGAAAAAATAATGTGAATTGCTATCTTTTCCTTATTTCCTCGGTCATACGCATGCGCAGCAAATGCACACGCTACACCACAACGAGTTAAAAGGATTATAATTATTCGATTCCAAGTCACATGGTTTCAAAACTATTTGCAAATGTGTGAAGGAAAATAAAAAACTTTTTTACGTTCTAAACAAAAGCAATACTAACTTCTTTTTTATAAGTATAAAGCAGTCTAAAATATTTGTTGAGATTTAATTTTTATTTAATACTTACAATAAGTTCAGACCGCGTCAGTGACAACTGTTAACCTTATTACTTATTGTTAGTTTTTTACCTTTAAGCTGAACTCTCAACTCATTGTATGACAAATTGTTCCAATTGTGAAATTGTAACAATTGAATTACACCTAAATTATAATAACCTCAGACTTAATTTATATTGCCAAAGAATTTTATTCTTTTTTTTTTGGGACGTAATGCAAATCTGAGCAAAATTAATAAGAGAGGAACAAGACAATTCGCTTTCAGGACGCTACGTTTCAGACTAGCAGCGCAGCGTTTAGATAACCATTTTTTCTTTTGATTATTTCCAAGCATTGCTTCACTGCTTTCAATTTAGAGATAAAAGTTAAATTTAATTTAGACTTCATGTTTTTTAACAAATTCGGGTATTAGGTAAAAATACTAAATTTTCCTTGAAATAAGTCAATACAAATGTTTGACGTTAAGGTTACTTTACATGTCAGGGACGTAGCAAAGTGACTGATTTGGTGGAATCATGTAAATTGACGTAATTTGCGTGGATTGTAACAGATGGCTCGAGAATAGTACCATACACTTGATTTGATAATAATATATATATTGTGCCATCTGCTTTGTTACTGTTATATTTTTAGGTTTGTAAAGTAAAATAAATTATTGAGTGAAGTGAGTTATATAATATAAAAACAATGTTTTAGTCTTAGTTAATCTGTATACCTAACCAAAAAATTATTCTGCAAAATTTATAAATATTTGAATGTAGGTAGACGACAGAACCTTATAAGTAACGAATTTACTAAGGATTACTATAATAAATACAGAAATCTTTGGTAATATCTGAACCTGGGTTATTTTAGAAATTCAGGTTCATTATCATTATCATCATCATCATCATCATCATAATCATAATCATCATTATCAGCAACAGCAGTCTTCTAGTGGAGAAAGACCTCCATTTACTTAGTCTGGCCATAAATACTGTTACACTTAATTATAAAAAAATATTACATTTGAATTTCGAATCTGTCATTTTTATACGATTGTTCATTGTGTTTTCTCATTTTGGCGCCAATACATTGTAAAATATTTTGCGATATTAAAATGGTGTGGGGTGATAAAGAGAACCGAATCGGTGTGATAGCATTACACAAAGTAGGTATGGAGCCAAATGCAATTTTTAAAACTCTCCATACACTTGGTATTAGTAAAATGTTTGTGTACCGGGCTATTAATAGGTACAATGAGACCTCCTCTGTTTGTGACAGAAAAAGATCTGGCCGTCCACGTAGTGTTCGTACGAAAAAGGTGGTCAAAGCAGTAAGGGAAAGAATTCGAAGAAATCCTGTCCGAAAGCAAAAGATTTTATCTCGGGAAATGAAGATAGCACCTAGAACCATGTCGCGTATTTTAAAAGATGACTTAGGACTTGCAGCCTATAAGAGACGCACTGGCCATTTCTTAACTGATAATTTAAAGAAGAATAGGGTGGTAAAATCGAAACAACTACTGAAGCGGTACGCAAAGGGAGGTCACAGAAAAATTTTGTTTACGGATGAGAAAATTTTTACAATTGAGCAACATTTTAACAAACAAAATGACCGTATTTATGCTCAAAGCTCTAAGGAAGCTTCCCAATTAGTCGACAGAGTGCAACGTGGACATTATCCGACTTCAGTGATGGTTTGGTGGGGTGTTAGCTATGAAGGAGTGACTGAGCCATATTTTTGTGAAAAAGGTATCAAAACATCGGCACAAGTGTATCAAGATACCATTCTTGAGAAGGTAGTTAAGCCCCTTAACATCACCATGTTCAATAACCAAGTATGGTCCTTCCAGCAAGACTCGGCGCCGGGTCATAAAGCTCGGTCCACGCAGTCTTGGTTGGAATCGAACGTTTCGGACTTCATCAGAGCTGAAGACTGGCCGTCGTCTAGTCCCGATCTTAATCCGCTGGATTATGATTTGTGGTCAGTTTTAGAGAGTACAGCTTGCTCTAAACGCCATGATAATTTGGAGTCCCTAAAACAATCTATACGATTGGCAGTGAAGAATTTTCCCATGGAAAGAGTGCGTGCTTCTATTGATAACTGGCCTCATCGTTTAAAGGACTGTATTGCAGCCAATGGAGACCACTTCGAATAAGCTTTTTATATTTTTAATTGTTTTATATTTATGTATTAAACTGACACACTGTAAAAGTAATAAATGTTATTTGCAGTTAACAATTTTCTTTTTTCTTTATTACAATATTTATGGCAAGACTAGGTATATTATTGATAATATATCATCAATGTATAGAGAAATATAGGCCTCATTATACATTAAACCGGAAGAGATAAAAGGAAAGTAAGCATGAAGAAAAACGAAATAGGCTTTATTCTAAAAAAACCAACATACTATAAGATACTATATTTCCCTACTAAGTAAATAAAGACGCAAAAAAGGAAGGGTCGTGATGAAATTCACAGTGGCGGCCGTGCGTGCCTAATCTTCCCGTGTGGAGGCTTTTTCCTACACGCCTACCCCTTCTACGTACTTAATACTTAGATGTACGCCCATTTTTTTAAGTTCACAATATAACGTGAATATATAAGTTCAAGACACGTTTTCCAGGTCCCATAACAAGAATCTAAAACCTAAAATTTATATCATAAAGATTTAATCATAAATAAAATGTTAAAAGAAACACTGATAAAGGACGATGACCCTTACAGGGGTGTCCAAAGAGGATAGATGCGGAATAACGTTTAATATCGGAGATTCCGTTTCTTTACGAGATAATGTTCACGTTAGTCTCAAAAGATCGTTCGGATGTTTGAGTTGTAGGTATTTTATTATTTCACTAGTTCTTCCATGATCTCGAAATTTTTACCCTTAACCTATCTTTGTGTATTGAAATATCTAAGTGATCCTGACATGAGTACCCACTTAATAGGTAAGGCTTACATAACTCGATTCTATACGGCTGTGGTAATACATTATATTCATAAACGAACAAACAAAGTGAATGCCTTATAAGTACCTAATATTTCCAAAGTTCTAACTTATTTTACGAATATGGATTTTATCGTAGACGACGTGACGCCGGGAGCTAACATCTTCATTTGCCCGGTCGAAACCACTTTTGCATAGCAACATTATTATTAGAAACGACGTTTTATAGGCATCTGAGACAATGCCATGAAGAAATATACAATGAACATCTTGATGAGATCTGTTACTCTTGAAAGTTAAGTCATTAAAAAATTTTTTGTTTAATTATTTTCGAAGACTAATTTTACTTTAAACTTTATTTTTCAAATTGTTTTAATAGATGAAGAAACATTTAATTAAACCCGGTAAAAGTTTTTGATTGCTGAAAATACTAATTAGCCTCGTAGTTTTGGGAATAAATAGAAACTAGAAAAATATTAAAACTTTTAATAAAAAGGCTGGAGTATTACATAAATACAATAGTCTTATTTAGTCGACTGCTCAGTATTACGTTCAGTGCAATTTGAGAAACAGAATCATTTAGGAAAATAATGACCTTGATTTTTTTGCTCACAATGACTCATTTATTATCATCAATAGCATTTAACAGTTTACTGCTGGACGGAGAGCAGGCAATACGCCTCGGTATGGCTTCTATTTGCAGTGTTGTTTTGCATATTTTGTTCTCTTAGTCGCACCTTACAACACTCATTGGAAGAATAGGGGTGGAGACTGTATGTATTCATAGTCCGTCAGACACTAGGCGTCCGGAGAGACACAATGGCTAAAGTTACACTAACTAAATTTATATAGTTAGTACATAAAAATTATGTTATACCAACACCGCAAAGACCCTGTGAAACATTCACAACCACTGTGTTGAGATTGGTTGTTGGCTTCTGAACCTAAGTTACTAGTTAGATTATAAACAATTCTTACCTTAATGATTTGATAGTAATATTTAATTTAATATACAAAAACAAACTTACATTGCTTCGAACTTATGCGCTGCGCTTTCGCACTGTTCACCCGATCACTGTTACAAGTTATACAGAAAACACATTCTATATCGTCGTCTAAAAAATGGCTATGTCCCGTGTGAATATATTTAATCACGTAAACGAAGCTACGAATAAAAGTAAGTATCTAGCAACAAAACATCGAGATCAATACTTGTACGTCTATAGACGGTCATAAAAACAGAGCAATAATACCTTGTTTATTGTTCTAATATTTTTTTGTTTTGCTTGTTTACAAGATATGTAGCTACATAACTTAAGAAAAAGTTATATCATGTTTACACTACTGTATAACTGTTTTAATCGGATCTAATTGTAATTAGATAATGTAATAGCAAACTCAATACACAAATATACATTTTTGTCGAGTACATACAACTTATCTAAATAAACAGTATATTCAGTAATATTAGAATTTCTTTATGCTTTAATTTTCCTTGGATATGGCTTGTTTGTAGATCTTTCTTGTAATAAGTTTCCCCGCTTGGGGATTGGTCGGTAGCGAGGACGCAAAGCGACACGACGCGCGGCGGGGCGTAGGTCGATAAAAGTTATTTAATATCAAGGAGCACCCAGCTTTAGCAATGTAGTTTACCACCGCGTGATCTGACTAGTTAACGTTCATAATTGTTTTTATATAAGATGAGTCTTTTTTTCATGTATTATAGCTATTTACTATTGTTTCGTTGGGTTAGTATGATGAAAATTTTTAAAAACTACCTTCAAGTTCTGTTTAAACATGTTTAGAGTTAACATACTTGTTTATAATATCCTACATAATATATAATATTATAAATTACAGGATAACACTTAGGTTGTTAAATATGTATGGAAAATATAAATACTGATCCGAATGTCAAAATTTGATAAAACTGGGGTTTCCCCGCTTACAGTTGACGGAGAAAATAAGAGTCTCACTTAATTTCTGAATTGTAATTGAATTGAACGTCGTTTACTTTTTGATAGGTTTCTGTTTTTGAATTTTTGATTATAACCAGAGACCTTCCATTTGAGATCAATATTTACTTCAATTTATTTTAACTTACAAGATTTTCTTATACATCTGCCAGTACTATTCTGATGTAATTCATAACATGATAGAAAGTATTTTTGTCAACATTACCTGAATATGTATGTACACGAGTAACGTAAGAGAATTCTATTATTACGTTTCCCAACTTAGAATACGAGTAACTTATTTCATTATTCTGAACTGCTCGAACAAAATACTGTAATAAGTTATGCTTACTTTTAGTACATAACATTTTCTTTTTTTGCGTGCATATCTTAAATTCTTTGTATAGTAATGCTTTAAACAGAACTAGTAATGTTAAATCCGCATGGCATTGCTTTGAAATAAAAATGCTTTTTGTAAGCCAGGCTGCTGAACAACATTAAAATAGCGCTCTATTATGTATCAATCTAATTCTCTTTCGTTGAGGTCAAAATATAAGCTTAAGCATGTAATAACTGAAAACACACTTAGAGATTCTGTTGTTCTTTGTCCATATTCTTACGGCTCTCATGTACCGATGAAATTTTTATCTTATCATAGCCCTCATATCGGCTAATGCAGATGATCATTGGAAAAGGAGGTTTCGGAGACCACCTGTGTCTGATGCGCAAGTAGCCAACGCTGGCAGAATGCCCGGCATGGGTTGAGCAGAGGCGTAACCTCGTGGCGGCCATTGGAGTTGGACTCAGTAACATGATTGCGGCCATGACACGAGAGCACGTCGAACTCCGCCGTCTCTATTGGGAGATTAGAGAGATCGGAGAGAAAGAGATCGGTAGCGGGAAAGGGAGAGATTTGGCACCCTCCTGGTCCAGAACGGACCAGGTGCCGCAGAGGACTCGGGCACCAGAGATCGATAAACGATCTCCGTTCTCCACAATCGCAGGCATGGGAGTGGCAGGTGAGGCCATCTGTCACCCTAGCAGAAGTTTGCCGGGGCTGTAATATGAACACTACGGATTACGCACTCCCTTTTGTAGGGTGGCAAAGGGAATATCGGGGTTTTACAGGTGGCCCGAGGTACCAGAGATTTCCTTACTAGGGATATTTTGTCGGTTCGAGTCCGACATAACCACTTATCGGATACCGCATAGGTAGAAAAATGGAGTGCCTAAAAGTTGCTGTGTTTCTGGATTTCTGAATTGGATGCGAAAGTACACGATCGGAGGGTGTGCAACCGAAAATGTCCGTCCCGCAGTGGTCTGCGATACGCTGCTGATGATGATGACTTTTTAGTAATTTCGACATGAGAAAAGTAAATTAGCCCGATGTACAATCCATTAAACATGGCACAATTATAATTACATAGCATATTTAACGCCAGACCACGTGATCCGACCACTTAGTCCGATTAATCGAACGATGCGGCATTTTTTTTTGCTAGTCTGACTGAACGCACTATATGGACTTGTTTTTTTGGTCCAATTGGTCGCATAACGCGGTCTTTTTTTTCTGTTACTCCGTCTGATCAGACAACATGTATTTATTATTTCACATTGATTAATGTATCGGTGTATGATAAATGGACCTCTTTTAAAGATAAGCATATTCCAAATCTTCAAAATCTAACTTTTTGAATAGGTACGTATGTGCTAGAGAATAGATACAGACATTCATACTGAAAAATTAGAGAGTTTAAGTTTATTAACTTTTATAGCAGACTAATGAGATAAAGCGCAGGTACTATAAACGGAGTTGTGCAGCGAGCATGAGCGTGGCGTTGTGTCGGCTGATACCGCTTTGTTTGCATAAAGCCATTTACCTTTATTAGTTTAAATTTAGTAAAAGCAAGCTGCAACTCGGCACCTGTCTACCCAACGGAACTGGGTCAATGACAAACCCGCCGAGAATAGAACAACTCTTTAGGGGTGGACGAGCTCTATTGTTGAGCCTGACTCGTAAGACCTAAATATATTTCTTCTTTTATAATTATTTTCATGACATCTCGATATCCTGCAAAATCGTTTCGGAAAAATCTAAATAGTCTTAAAATACTTGACTTCGAATTATAAATTGATTCCAGAGGTGCGCCACAACAGAGTTATCCAAATTACACCGAGTTACGATGATGGAAATGTACATATCTATTCGCACTTTCTCTTTCGGGTAGAATTTACGTAAATTATTTGGACTTAAATTGATTTATTTATTTATTTAAGCTTATTGCACTTGTTGTACAAAGGCGGACTTAATGCCATGAGGCGTTCTCTCCCAGTCGACCTTCAGGCGATGTAGAAATAAGATGTGGTAGGTGCAAAGTTATCGAGCTTATAAATACGAGTACACTTTAAATATAAACAATATACATGAACTTACTACTAAATAAATAATAAATACACAATACAGATAAACATACACGTACTTAAATTTAACATTGTACGATACATTGACATTGTCTGGTACGAGGGTTGTGACTGTTCTGCCAACTGGTGACACGAACGCTGAAGGTATTGGGTTACGAGATTAACGTATATTAAAAATATTAAAGGAGATAATATACTGCCTTAAGGGACGAAAGTGAAAGGTCACACCAACTTTATGACAGTTCATTAATGCGAACACACTGTTTTGGTTTCTAAAGATAGGAGGAGAACCATTCCAGGGCTTCTGAGGAGATCATACGATAGAAAAGGATGGCCAGTAGGACATCATGACAAACGGTGTTAAAGGCATTCGAGAAATCAATTAAAGCTAGCACTGTGACTTTATTTATTTTATTTATTCTCGACATACCTATAACAATTAAAAATTGTGAAAGGACTTTGTGACTAGTGTGGGACTGTGATCGTGAATATTAGTGCCTTAGTTAACACAAGTCGGTAAAAAATGTATTTATTATACAACATGTTGTACAATAAATTTTATTTAATATTGCATATACAGGTGGGCCAAGAATTCATTTGAATCTAACGTCGTGGGGACGGATCTGATCACTAAGTCGTTGCTCGGCAATTTTGTAGCAATGGATCACTTCAAGGGGCCGCAGCGAGCTTACTCTGAGAAACAAGATTTTATTATTATATTTAAAAACAAGAAATTCGAAGAAATGGGATCTACGCTAAATATGAAATGAACTGGCGGCCCACGGACTTCTCGAATCGAAGAGAACGTGTAGCAAGTGTCCGCTTCTGTTCGACGTAATCTAGATTTATCGACGCGCAAACGATCGGCTGAATCAGGGTTATCCCGCACATCATTACGCCGTATCTTGAAATTACACCCATATAAAATCCAGCTAATGCAAGATCTAAAACCTAATGATTTAAATTTACACAAGTCGTATGCCGAAACAATGTTAGAACGATTCAGCAAAATTTACAACATCTTCTTTTATGAGGAAGCCCATTTTCACCTCAACGGACATGTAAACAAACAGAATTGCAGATATTGGAGCTGTGAAAATCTAAAAGCTAAACACAATAGGCCACTTCATTCTCCCAAGATAATCTGTAATTTCAGCTGTGTATGGTCTTGATTTCAGCAAAAGAAACCTTGGAGCCTACTTTTTCGAAGATTCTCGGGGCCGTTCAGTTACTGTTAATTCTGCTGAATATGTTATTAGGAGTGATGCTACTGGAATTTGCTGGCTAAAACTGTAACACATAGTTTCAACAAGATGGGGAAATTTGCCACACGTCCAATGAGTCCCTGCCGGTGATCAAAGATATATTTCCGAAAAAGCTGATTACCAGACGAGGCGACATTCCATGGTCTCCCAGAAGTCCAGATCTATCCCAAACAGACTTCTTTTTATGGGATAATTTGAAGAATCGTGTACATCATTAAAGCAAATACACTACGTCAACTAAACTAAAAACAGTAGCAGTCGTGGAACTGCCGATAGAAGTGAAAACGGAACTATTAAGTTGAGAGTAATTAAAACTATATGCAAAAATTATATGAAATTTTTTGTTTCATATATAGCTATATATAATATATAATATCATATATAATATATAATAATAATAAATTTCATATATAATATATAATATCATATTCTCCATAGCTATAGATATACTATTATCATTAGCATGTCGGTGACGCGAACCGAGGATTTTACCCTCTACCAAAACGCTCAACGCGCCTAAAGAAGTTTTCACTTCAAAAATCAGCGAAGACATGTCGGCGATCTCGCGGTCAATTTGCCGACGAGTACTCGAAAATTTCGATTCTCGCTTAGAAGAGTGCAAACGTCGAAACGGTGGTCATTTAGACGATGTAATTTTTTAAAAAATAAATTCCCTTTAATGAGCTTTCTTGTAAATAATTTATTTATAATACAACATCTTGTAATAAAATATTTTTTTAAAGACCTTATAAATATGTATTATAAACAGTTTTTTTTGGATAATCTACAAAATGTTGGCCAGGACTGTGAGTGCTTTAAATGTATTTTTCAGAGTCTCGGGAACAGGACTTTAGCATAAATAAAGTATAAAGTTCGCCTTATGAATATTTATGCACCATATAAAAGTTAAAATTACCCTTTAATTTTTATGATACCCTTGTTAGGTCATCTCAACATTAAAGAAATGTATTTAAAAAAAAAGATATTATTTTCAAGTACATTTCATACAAGATATAATCAGATACGCGAAAGAACTTATATTATTGTTAATTAATTTCTTAACTCTTGAACCTGTATGTATATAACCACTTGCAGCCGTACGCTCAAATCAATGTTGGAGACGTAGCAACGACAATGGATAAGATTAGCACAGACCTTTAAACTATCGAAAACTGGTCGGTATGGTTTGCGTTATCGGTTAACCCGATAAACTGCCAGGCTACAAGAATCAGTAGTTGCCGTTCGATGCAGTCAGTCTTGATAGGCTACCTAAAAAAAAAATTTTAAATGTAACAATTCGTATAACGGTTAAAGACCTAGGCTTACAACTCGACTCGACTGTACTCGGAACTGACGCGATCAAGTTACATACTCGTACGTATGCCAGAAGGTTACTGGCATCCTGAGAACATTGAAAAATTTCCTTCCCATGAAAACTAAAATATTGTTCGTGCAATCTCTCTAATCTTCGTTTTAGTCGACTATGGTGACGTGTACTAGTATGACCTGAAGGGAGATCTCCACAACAAGCTAGACTATCTTCTCAACAACTACATTCAATTTATCTTTAATCTTCATAAGTATGTATCTCCAGTTCTCGTTCCCAGTTCAGATGGTTACCACCTTTTTCTGCACATTATTTTCAATTTTTTATCCTCTCCTAGTTATTTAACACCACATATTCAATTTTAAGTAATTACCATACACTGTAAACCTACTTGATTACTACAAGCCTCCAAAACGAGTATAACACTATTTGTGTATAAAAATATTTTAAAGAATATTTAAAATCATCTGCTTAAAAGGCTACTAGATGATAGGCTACTTAGATACTCTCAGTTATTTCGCTTTTATAACTCTTCATGAAGCAGGTATAAGTAATTAAAACTTTTCGTCAACTGGGTCAAGTCTAAAACAAAAGAGGCAAGAAGTGTCAAACAACCTTACCAATTAAAAATAATCTTAATTTAAAGTGATGAAAAACAGTGTGCAAGTATAAAAGTGTCCTTGTACTTCAAAGGGACTTGTATACAGGTAAGCCAAGATTCCCTTAGATTAGCTTCTTTACTTCGCGTCAATGCAAAATATTCTTTATGGCTGCAACAAGCATAACCGATTATATATATAAATAAATTTACAAATAAAAACTACCTACTTGCAAGAGATACTTCTAGTGAATATGTATACAGTCTTCTCGCTAAAAGTTAATACTTACGGGAGCATAATAACCATAATGTGGAAGAGGAGACGGGTTCGGATCACCAAGATGCGGTTTAAAGTCTCCACCCCCACAGATAGCGCACCGGCCAGACCGGGGCTCCAGTTGAACCATGTTGGACGTTCAAGCGCTTAGATCGGGAGCTCCTGGAAGTCGTCGTTGAGGCCTAAGCCCCTGCGCCTGACAGGCCTGTCAACGTGGTAGCAGAAGCAGAATAGTTCTGTGAGACCGTGACCCACGACTGCGGTGCGGCGATATCCAATGCTTCAGCCCAATGCTGTCAGACGCCGGATCTACTGGTGGTTGCCCGATATCGCAAGGCTGCAACAAACCTGGGTGACCGTGCTCCACCGGTGGTCCAGGTTTAACAGAAGGCGTCGCCCGAGAGGCAATGCTGTTAACGAGATGCATGGTCGCCGAAAGGACTCTTCAGGCAGCGATAAAGTGGGCCAAGGGCGAGGCCCGACGCGAGTTGCTGGAGACACTGGAGCAGAATCCGTGATCCGTGCACTGATGGCTGGACGCAGTTTGCCGGGGCGATATGATATTGGCGGTGTCATTGGACATCGGCAATGCGTTTAATACTTTGCCCTGGAAGTGCATCGCTTGTATATCACCGAGTGCCTCTCTACTTTCGCCGTTTTCATAGTCGAGGCATATTTGTCAAAAAAAGCTGTCGTCTACCCAAGTCCCGTATCTGATTGACGTAAAATGTGATGCGGTGTGCCGCAGGGCTTATCGGGCTTAGGACTGCTCTGGTGTCAATTTCACTATGATTGGGTGCTTCGTGATGATGCGTGATTCTCAGATGGTGTTGCTATCACATGTTATACGGACTACATGTTTGTGACGGCGTGCGGCAAGATGCATCGTCAAGCAACCCTGAGGTTCACTGGGCTTTCTCAAGTCGTGGAGCGAATCTGGCACAAGTTCGAGACTTTATTTTTTATGGGAACTTGCATCGACATTGAGTCTTCCATTAGGCATCCGGGTCTCGTACTGGATGGCTGGTGGGTCGATTCTGAAATCAGGTCACCAGGTTTGTTGGAGCAGCGCGAGCATTGACGCGACTGCTGTATACCACGAGGGGACCTGGTGACTCCCGCAGTAGACTCTACACGGGAGTTGTGCGGTCAATAGAGCCCCAGTGTGGGCAGAGGTCCTCAAGGTCAGGGATATCGTACTATTGAGTCGATCGCAGCGAGTGGTGGCCATCATACTCATAAGGGGATACCACATGATCTCTTTTGAGGCAGTGGAGGAGTAGAAGGAACAATTCGGGCAGTCAAGCGCCGGACACACCGTAATTGCGGTGGTGAGATGCTTTATGGAGATTGGCTCCAGATATCATCACCACACAATACCTGTGTGCCACTAGTACGGTAGCCGTACCAGCGATACGGTGCTTCTCATGCTGGCAGAATGCTCAGCGTGGACGGTGCAGAGGTATGTTCTCGAAGGCAGCCATCGAAGTGGAAAATCTCCCGCTTGGTAGCATTATTGTAGTCATGTTACAGACCAAGAGTGAGTGAAACTCTGTTGTCTCCTACTGCGAGCAAATTATGCTAGTAAAGGAGAAAAAGGAGAAATCGGACCGGGAGAGGTTTAGAAATCTTCTGGTCCGGGAAAGGTTCGGGAGCCGACCCGGCACCACAGATGCCTTAGGTGCCGGATGTCGCAAAACCCGAATCCGACCGAGATGGCAGCGCGACGCGCTACGGAGCACGCACGTTCTTTTGGGAGCAGAAAAAGGAACATCGGGGTTCTCATTTAGTAGGGGATTATCTGGTAGATGGTCTGACGTACGTCGAGGTACCAAAGGTACTCTTGGTTCCTGGGCTACTTGTACCTAAGATTTCATGCCGGTTTTGGTTAGTTCGAGTCGGACCTAACCACCAATAGATGGTATCCGGGGTAATTATCGTGCAGAGAAAAAATGATACAAACAACAATGAATGAAAAAAAATCGTAAGTATTTTGGTGAAAGTGCTGTTTTAGGGCTGCTGTTGTAGTATTAATGTTAGTGCTGTTTATTTATTTCTATATGTGATAATATTGTAGTAATAATATGAAAACATGTCACTAATATGTGTGCTTGCTTGCAAAACATTTTTTTGCCAGTAATAGAGCCTCATGTACTTAAGGAATATAAACATTTCATATATATATACATTACTCTTTTCCAAAATTACGAAATAAAATAGTCACGTATTTTATTTCTTGTTGTTTTATCAAAAAACATAGATGTCAGAAAATAATGCTAATAAAGTATTGACATCACACCCACAACAAGCGTCATGATATGAAGACGACGGTACGATGTGAAACAGACAAATAATGTTGTCACAATTAACTTGAATTTTCCCTTCTTCTACATTTTCGACCTCCTCCTGGGAAAACAATGTTTTTAGTGTATTGTATAATAATAGTAATTTATAAACACAGACACGACTGATTCTAAGTCAACTCAATTGAATTTAGGAATAGGCTATCGAAACTGTCTGAGCTGTTCTTATTGGCTTTGTTACTGTTAGTATTACGAAAGTAAAGTTTGTAATATGGAATATAGAATTTTAAAACGACCTGTCTTCATTTAAGACCATAAACATGATCTTATTTCTGATAGGCAGCAATTACAGTGTGTCGAGATTTTAATTCATGCTTTTGGTTAGAGAAGCTTCACTGGTGTGCAATTTGCTAAAAGACATAACCTTCTTAACACGATCGATATTACGTAGAAACATGATAATGACAGTCATACTTTTATTTTAATATTCAGCAGGGAGGTAAGTAGTCCGCAAACCTTCCGTTCGCCAAGGACGGGTATGAAGGCCAGTTTCTGCTTTATCAACGACACATAACGGCAGTTTTAGTAGACATAATCCTTTCAATAGTGTAATCACAATGAGTAATAGTATTACGTAATGCAATGTAACTTAATATTCGTTTCTTTCGTAGTTTTTATACATTTAGTCCGCTCACGATGACAGTTTGGTTAGAAATCGCAACAAAATATAAAAAAATATACGTGCTGATCGTGCTCATAGAAGCAAGAAGATAGTTCAGTGCTCACTCATCCCTTCTCCTTCGACGTCATTTTGGTGTGCATAATTTCATCGCACACCGAAGATTTTAAATTTATCGAACGGGCCGGCTCGACCGGTGCAGTACTACCCTCCCACAGAAGACCAACCTCAAGCGACAGCATCTGTGCTGTCGTGTTTCGTTGGTGAGTGCGGGACCGGAGGTCCATTGATGCCGTGGTGACAGTTATCGTGGTAACTGAGCGAGCCTTTCACTCCCACGATGACTGTCATGCCTTTTACGTCCCCAAGCGGGGCGTGAAAAAGCATCTCATTAGACCACCATAGTCTAGGTCACCATACTGCATTGTCTGCATTTGCAATGAGTGTGGTGACCTAAACTCTTAGATTCTATGCATGCTTTCCATCAGGCAGAGTAGAGTCACTTTGGTAGGCTCTTAATATAGAAAAAGAAAAAAAAAACACAGAGGTAATGGCAAAACATCTGAATACATAAGTATTTAAATTATCTACTTATTATAATTATGTACAATGCTATAGAAATTGAAGTATCTGTTAGCTGCAAGGTAGGGTATAGATATTATCTGTGTATAACAATGAATTAAAGTTGTAAACTCATTATTGTAGTGTACAAGTCGTGTCGACGAATGTGTGACCGGGACATCAAAATGTGATTACAATGCAGAGGACATTGACCACTTTAAATAGGCTTCTGACCTAGAAATGAACAATTTAAATAACATTATAATATATATTAATGATAATAGAAAACATAATTCTTTGAAACTCAGTATCAAGTCAATTATATAATAAAATAGATTGAAACCAAAAAGAAACATAAAACCACATCTACGAGCGATGGCGCAAACCGAATTGACAGGTGACCCAGACGGGCTTCGTACGTTGACATTAGTCAAGTGTTACTATTTATTTTATTTTACAATCAATACATTTTATGCGTTTCTTAGATAAAAAGAAAATAAGAATTTTAAAGAAAAATATTTTATACATTATTTTTTTGGAAACATTTTCATAAGTTGTTTCTTTGCAATCAAATGTAGTAGAGAAATGTGTTTAGGGGTATAACCTTGCATAGATTTCCCTCCTGCATTTCATTATTTATTTACTTGACAACACGAACGATTAGTGCTACCATAAATCAAATAAAGATCTTATGCAAATCATTTTTAATATATGTTATTTTGATACTATTGGATCGTGACCATAATTTTTTAAATAACTGAAAACAACTACTTTATTAACAAATTGACAGTCCAAGTTCAGACAAAGATGCGTCAGTAATTTGATGTTTTATATTTGTTGTAATAGTCCAAGAGCCCGTGAGTGCCAGACCTTCGTCATTTTATAAAAGCTGAAAGTTCTTCTATGTGTGTCCCTAGTACAGGTAAGAATGATCCCCAAACATGAAGCTGAGGCAGCGGTGACTTTGGCAGATAACAGGCAACAAAGGTGTGTAAAATTCCATCTCAAATTCGTCATGATATAAAACTTGATTTTTTTATATTTGATTCATAATAATATCAAAACTCGCGTTGCTCATTGCCAGACAGTTAGTATGGTTCCAACCCTCTGCCGGACACCCCTAAACTATTATAATTTATAATTATACTTACGTTATATTATAAAACCTAAGTTTTATATATAATTTTTTGGGAGCCTATTAAACTATGTTTACATAGTAGCCGGACAGTTTCGAAGGTTCTATCATCTTGTCAGACGCATTCAAAGTCAGCAGTAATCAGGAGAGCAAGGAGCGTATACAGTAACTAGTGCGAATGTAACAGAGCGCTTGGTCTATTGCGGGATTTCACTGCGCATCCATTGTTATTAATTTCAAATTGTGCAGTTTATTTTTTTCTTAATCCAGAAATTTCATTAATTAATTTTTACAATTTCAATAACAAATATTTAAAATAATACTGAGTAAAATTTTTCTCATACAATGTCAATCATGTCGAAAATCTAATAATTTAATTGATATTATTTTTCATTTTTAAGAAGTTTATTATTGTCAATGCTATTAAAATTATAAAGCCAATGAAACAAAGTAAATCAAATTTTAGTATTTATTATACCAAAGGACACATTTTTTTTAAGATAAGAAATTTACAGAGAAATTAATTTATTTTAATTAAATCTAAATATTTTCATCATTTTCATCGTTATCGCGCGCTCACTAAATCGGTCCACACGTTAGCAGTTTAAACGTCGTAAGTGCTGTGAGCACAATCCGGACCGCAGCCTTTGAATGCGTCTGGCAAGATGATAGAACCTTCGAAACTGTCCGGCTACTATATAAACATAGTTTAATAGGCTCCCAAAAAATTATATAAAAAATTTAGGTTTTATAATATAACGTTTAGTTACTGTATTTGCTCCTTGCTCTCCCGATTTCTGCTTACTTTGAATGCGTCTGGCAAGATGATAGAACCTTCGAAACTGTCCGGCTACTATGTAAACATAGTTTAATAGGCTCCCAAAAAATTATATATAAAACTTAGGTTTTATAATATAACGTAAGTATAATTATAAATTATAATAGTTTAGGGGTGTCCGGCAGAGGGTTGGAACCATACTAACTGTCTGGCAATGAGCAACGCGAGTTTTGATATTATTATGAATCAAATATAAAAAAATCAAGTTTTATATCATGACGAATTTGAGATGGAATTTTACACACCTTTGTTGTCTGTTATCTGCCAAAGCCACCGCTGCCTCAGCTTCATGTTTGGGGATCATTCTTACCTGTACTAGGGACACACATAGAAGAACTTTCAGCTTTTATAAAATGACGAAGGTCTGGCACTCACGGGCTCTTGCTCTATAAGTAACTGCTACGCAATTAAGTCACTCGTAGTTCTACGGTATGCCGTAGATCGTCCCATCGGTGGTATCTACGAATCGTTCCTAAATAAGTCTTTCGCTTACAACTTAACTGCTACACAGATATGTTTAATCGTTAACGTACTGAAGGTACTTCGTTCTCTACAGCCAACACGCAAAATATTTTTTATAATCAACGTGTTTACTTTCTTTTACTATAAATACTATAAGGCATCATTAAAAAATATAAATCAACTCCTCTCCAGTTTAATTTGATATATCATGTATGCCAATTACCTTCTAGCTAGCAATTAGCAACTCCAATACATATAGGTTCACTACAATTACCTACCCGACATACTGAATTTATGCTGTTTTTAAATATCTCATTACTGACAACTCAAAAGAGAGAGTAACAAATTTAACGTGTGTGGCTGTGTAGTTGTGTGTCTGTATATCGTTGTATTCTATACATAACTTCTAAACGGATGGATAAAATCGATTAGTTCTTTTTTATGTTTTGAAAAGTGACTTGATGTAGTGTTCGCAGCTCATTAATTCATGAAAATCTATTCAGACGTTTCAATACGAGTATATCATCTCTACGTTTCTCATCGTTGTAGACATTTTTATTTAAGATATTTTCATTACGACATTTATTTTGATATCTTTTATTTTTGGTAGCAGTATTTACGTGAGAAAGAAATATTCGGTAAGATTTTGAAAATAACAGAATGAAAATAAGTTAGCGGTATTTGAACATAAAAAAGCCTTACACGCTGAAACATGTTTGACGTTGTAACCCCATTATTTATTACGCCGCATTATTTACAAAGCTGTCAATTGTAGCGGTTTCGGTGACGCTCCCAAGCTGCTTTGATATCTAGCACAGACAATATGGGTTCTTGGAAATAATATAAACGTGGCTATTTGTAACAAAGAAAAACAAACAACGTGTTTTTGGGTATACGGTTGGGTAAACTTCACAGCTTTTGTATCATGATCTTTTGTATCAAATAAAGTAAAAGTACTGAATTTCAGGTACATTGAAGGCTTGTACATCAAGAAGAATGTAAACACACTATAATTTGGAATGATATCTGTCACTATTCTAATACGAATCATATACTTGTAATTGTAAAATTTTCTTAGTAAATATTACGTATTTGTATATGTACTTGCTGTGAAACTTTTGATCATTCCACAAGTTACTTTATGTACTCGTAGGTACATAAAAATTTGCTACCTCGTCTTTACATACAATTCAATAATATTTTATATATTGTATTGTAGCAATTACTGTTATCGATTGTACACACAAAGATATAATTTATAGATAATATGTAGGTTTTTACCAGTATTAAGCCTTCAGACTATAATTTATTTACGTTTTCATGAATATTTATGAACAGTTTCATACCTCGAAGTTGTTAGTATATAAATTGAAAAAAAAAGCTAAAAGGTGAAAAACGTCTATTAGAGTAAAATATCGAATGGAGATAAATGCGCATGTCTCCCTTCAATAGATGTTCATTTTTAAAGCTGTGTTTAATGTTGATCGTGGAACTGTGTAATCGCCTGTGAAATTAGACCTGTACAATTTTACGCAGTGCCTGTACCTTTGCCGGGGTTGGGTTTAATTTTTATTAGACCTATAAAGTGAAAAGCAATTCTTCTTGTGACTGCGATCACACACGTACTTGTATCTAAGGATGTAAAAGGTTTTATCCGCAAGTTTTTTAATTATTGCCATATTCATATTTTACACCTAAACACTTGAAGGTTAAGTTCACTTTTATTTTTTATAGTAGCCTACCAAAGTGACTCTGTTCTGCCTGATGGAAAGCATGAATAAAATCCAAGAGTGGTGGTCGCCATACTGCGAGTGAAGACAATGCAGTATGGCGACCAACGTTATGGCGGCCTAGTGAGATGCTTCTTCACGCACCGCTTAAAGGCGCCGGTATCGTAGTGGGAGAGAAACACATGCGCTGGTAGTGAGTGCCAGACTTTAACTGATTTGCACAGGAAGGAAGAGATGAACCGTTTAGTTCGGGAGCGTATGTCTACCATTTTAAAACGGTGACTTCCAAGGCCAGCACGAGTTGTTCTGTAGAGGAACGGAGAGGATGGAATCAGTTGGAAGATTTCATTAGAACACTCTCCATGGTAACGGCAATAGATTACTGTCATAGAGGCGACATCTCTTCGCAACTTCAGAAATTCAAAGGATTCAATGACTTTGAATTTTGGAGTTTTATTCTTACCTATGAGTATAGAAATTTTAAGAGTGAAAATTATTATTTTTTAAGATACCGTGCTTTTAAGTACAAAATGTTATATTTAAAAACAAAATAATGATACAGTCCTTTAGAGAATTCTTTTTGTACGTGTGTGTGTTTAAAAACTAAACCGCTAAGTCAATAGTTTCTATTATATAGGGCTGCGTATCTTATTATCTACTTAAAGCATTAAGATTTGAATATACTTTAAATTAATCAAAAAACCTAGAAGCTAATTGTTTCTTCATATGGTTCATTTAAGAAACAAGAACCATTGAGTTCAGTGATGTGTGGATAAACGATTCGGCTCAGCGGCTTAATTATATTGTTTACGAAGCCCTATTTAGTTTGCTTACGTCCAATACAAGTCCGTCCTGCGGGTGTGTACCCGTCTGACATATGCCTTCGTCAAATCTGTCATTAACAGAACAAACATGGTTTCAATTTGAAAATTTTTACCTCAATGAATGACCTTAATACTTGGTTCAATGTAGTAAACATTCATATGAGTTTTTTAATATTTTATAGCATTTTATACCAAAACTTCTCTTTGTAAAGGTTGTTAAAAACATTTAAAACATAACTATAATTGTCATTATAATGCTGAAAATATAATAATAGTTAATCTTCGAAAGTTAAATAAATTTTATAACTGTTCCAAAAAATTAAATTTTCTGCATCGTTAGTTACAGAATGATATGAAGGGGAAAAAAGGCATGTCGTCATATAAATAGCTAACTTATTTAGTTAAACGAGGTTAGAAACATCAGAGCTATTTTACTTTCAGATGCTAATAAAACAAAATAGGCAATACGTTTAGTGATCACTACAACAAAATGTTTAAAACAACTAGAAAAATACCATTATTCTCCGGAAACGAAGCACGTCGAGTAAGACATTTCCATGTAAAGGCAACGAAAGTATGTTATTATATAAAATAATTTATCCTCTATTCCTTCAAATACAAAAATTTTTAAAAAACCTTAATAATGAGTGAAGCTTGCACCATTTTACTTAGACATTGAAATATTAGATCATTTTGTAGTCACGCCCGAAGTGAGAACGTGGTTCAAGCGTTAAGTTTAACAAAATCAAATATTTACGAATTGCCGACGTCCAGGTTCACCGACACTTTATTTTACCTTAAACACCGAAATAGGAACCGGTTGCCATATTCAGACTGTATTGTACAATTAAATGTTTCTCAAGGTGCTCTGTTTCAAACAAATATAACAAATAGTCAATCGTGACTAAGGTAAGTTCCATACCTATAAAAAGTTAGTTTGGTTAAGCATAACAACTAAACTTGTGCCATAAACTCTGTAAGAAATAAACTCGAAAATGCACACAAATGTCAATTACTAAGTTTATATTACCTCAAATACTCAAATGTTGTTGTAATGCACTGGCGAAGTTTGTATTGTGCGATGCAAAAGGGATTAACGTATCGTTTCATTGGTGCTATAAAATTATGTTCTAGGTAATAACTACAAAATGCAATCATTACACCTGTACCATACAACATAGACAATCAGTAATAGTGATAAAAGCTAATAATTGTCCTATTTCTAGTCTGACCTACTTTATTAATAAAAATGACTGTCGCTTAAATATTGAAACAGTATATATACAATTCACAAGAAATCGAGAAACTTCCTCTGTTCCTGTGAATTGATGAAAACGTTGAAGCTATTAGCAAGAAAGTTAATGAACAACTGTGTGACTAGATAGAAAGACACATAGTTGTAATTCAAATGCTAATTGGCTTGTACTGGGGGAAAAGCTTTTGTATAATTAATGTTAACGTAAGTGTATTATATTCTGTACAGTCTCGGCAAAAACTTCGTTAGGTGGTGCGGAACGCAAGTAAACATTCCTATTTGTATTTGAGGCTCGTTAAATTCCAAATTTCCAGACTTATGTAACTCAGAAACTAATAGTTTGTCATGTTATTCTCGGATTCTTAGCAACAAAAAGAATATACGAGTAAGTGTGCTTGATTATAATGCGCTGTGCAGTGACAGCTAAGTAGCTTATATCCTTATGTTTAATAGAAAAAAGATCAGTGTAAACTTTCAATACTATTTACTGGTAATAATTAACATTTTCGGCCAGATAAAATTGGTCTCACATTGAGCTGATATTAAACATAGATTCGATGAAAAAATTGAATCTGTGTTGTACATTATGGTTAAGCGGTGGGACATCTAGTACTTTAGCAGTTTTAAGTGGCTATACATAATTATGATTCCTAATCAATTTCGGCCTCGCCGCCAGTCTCAATGGAAACTAGCCTAGTACGCTGACCGAGGCGAGATCAAGTGCCGGATCGACGGCTTTACGTGCTTTCGAGACACGCGGGTTAAGATCCCTACTTGTTAAGGTCAAGCTCTGGGCTGTTATTAAGTATCTCTGTAACTAGAAAAAGCCAATCACACTTTTTGACCCGAACCGATAGCCGAACCTGATATCTCTTGATCGGCAGTCGCATATGCTAACGGCTAGACCAATTTGGTAGTTACGGCTTATATTTATGGTATAATGGCTTTTTTCTGCACTATAATTAAAAGTAAATATGCTGCAAACATGTTTATATAACCCATATTTATTATATAAGTTATATTCTTTCACTTAAATTGCAATTCCGTTAAAATTTAATTTGAAACAAGTTCATTTTCATTGTAATTAATATTACTCTGTTTTTGTTCCACTAAGTTGACAGGGAAGCCGAACATATGCTTGCTAGTGTAATCTAACGTACTAATGTGTAGAACGCTCGTCGGTTGTGAGAACATGACCATATATTTATTGATAATGGCTTATCTACCCTTGCGCAGGTTGTTTGCTAATTTTACGGCAAAATATTGCGTATCACCTTTTATGTTGGCTTTTGGCATATAGGGATTAAGCGAATGAATAACGCCATCGCTAATTATTGGTCGTATACCGACGCTTCATCTGTGTAACTTAGAGCAGTTGTTGGATATATTTTACGACAAGCTGCAATTTCGAATAAAAAAAAAGACTTATTTTAAAAGTTATACATATCAGTATGTAACCTCTCACCATGTAATCTTGACGTTTAAGTCCAGACAAGCTATTTACAGCTCTTGCTTAACTTATTTATGGGACTGCATTGCAGATTGTTAACAAGCATACATGACAAGAAGTTTCGAGGTATATAATGATATAATCTTCTTCTTAACCTTTATTATTTCCAAGATTATTTGATGATAATTAATTTATTTCACCTATTTAACGTATGCAACATAAGGACCGGTTACTAAGTGCAGAAAAACACATAAAGGTCACGTATTGTTTGTAATATACAATAATAAAAAATAGTTCTAATAAATTAGACCTTCAAAGTAACCATAATTCATTCAGAGCTGTAAATTGATATGTTTCTTAATCAATACTCTAGACATGGATCTGATGAAAGAAAGAGAAGTTCATAGCCATATACTTAGAAAATTTAAAAATGTGTACATTAGACGTTAAACACATTAGGTCAACATTATATTCGGAAGCCGGATACGCGATGTGCAAAACAATGACTAAAAATAGTTTGTTGGAAGTACAGGTATTTTATTTTGTTATAACAGCGATGTATCATCTGCCGCGACTAGAAATTGTATCTTTATAAATATGGAAAGTTTGTAGGTATAATATTCTGGATCAAATAAGGTAGCAAAATTACCACATCTTAAAAGAGGATCTGTACTACTGATTTTCTATTGTAATTTAAAAAAGAAAACATGTAAAAAGTTTATACCATACTTCCAATTCTTTTAAACATACGACATCGTTTTCTATAGAAAGTGACGTGATTACACACACCATATACATATGTATTTAGAATATATCTACGTATAGGTAGAAAAAAAAATGTAATACCCCTACACTCGGGTGCCATACATTGCTTTATTACTCAAACGAATTGAAAGCTTGGCATAAACTTTTTTAATATGTTTTCTTTACTAAATTAAAAAAGAAAATCATTTGTACAGGTCCTTTTTAAAGAAGCAACATAAACAAACCTGAAATAATCAAGGAAACCCCTCTAACGCAATATGTACCTTATTAAATTTAGTATTAATAAAAAAATATTTTAAATTATTTATGTATTGTATTCTTTACGTATATTCCATTTTGAAATAGTCCCGTTCTATTCTGGTGATGTTCTGATGAAGTTTTTCAGAGACAAGCAATGGAATTTTTCAATAAATGACAGTACATCTCTTGTGGTTGCTGCAAACATTAGCATATGATTATTAACACAATCACACAATACAACATCGCGCCTGTACCCTTTAAAGAAGAACGCAGATGTGTTGAATACATCGCGGTACACTCTGTAATGAGACAGCGATTTAGAGAACCTTACACACATATTGAAAATGTGCTATAAAAGGAAGAGTAAAAAAAATATTACAGAAATAATACCACTGTAAAACAAATATTCCTTAATGTCTCTCATTTAGTGATGTCCCGACGGCGATCTTCGCTGAAGTACATTTAAGGTTTTGTGCAACTGTAAAACTCAACAAAGGACACAATAACACTTGATCTGACAATAATTAGGCACCAGAATTTCAGAGTGAAACATATCCAAGCTGTATTTTCTAATAAGATCACTTTGTAAAAAGCGTAGTTTAACTCTCTGTAAAATCTTTTGAAATGGGCCTAAAGGAAGATTTCCTTTTTTGAGATAGACGGTACACCCTTTCCCTTTTCGTCTCATTCGAACGGTGCTGACTCATATGAGCAGCGCGTTTAATAGGTCTACCCATGTTCACACAAATAAATAAACTTCAGCTTCTATGGAAAATCGACTTCAAATAAAAAGTATTCCAAAAGAAATAAAGTAAAAGAAAATATAATGCCTTCACTTATTGTAATTTTTAAAAATCAGTATCAGCTAAGGAAATACGGCAATGTACCTAGCAACAATAATAAAATAATACCTTAATTATGAAATCAATGATACAATACACGACTGTACACCCAACCGCCCGCGCAGTTCGACCCACCCACGCCCCGTGCTGCGTCTGTGTACGTAATTGTGTTATACCTATCGTAATGTCAATTTACATTAGATGACGCCGACTCCAATGATAATGATTGTAGACATAGCAATATATGATTATTTTTTACTTCTCAGTGCATTTTTTGCTTAGAAGATTCCCTATTAGAAGTCGTTTATTTTGTTATTTTATTTTTTTTAATTGGTTTATTAACATTGCATTTGGGAATATAATCGCATAATTTAGCCAAATGTGATGAATCACTATAAATTGAGCGTATGTGGCTAATACCTAATACACATGTACTAATGTTTTTAATGCATACAGTAAATATATATATATGTTAATCATGATAACTGTGACAGCACTTATAGTATTCCACTTAGACCTATAGCATTTTAATATAAAAACAATCGGTACATCAATACATCATCGATATATTTAAATAAAATTTAGTTATCTGTGAGATGAAATACTGAGTTTTCTCTAGTGCTTATAGCTCTTTACACGACACTAAAACAAACTACCTATTTAAATTTCATGTCTGTCTGTTTGTTTGTCCGGGCTGATCTCAGGAACCGCTGCAACGATTTTAATGTAACTTTCACTAGGAGATAGAGGAAGTTACTAGCCAACATATAAGCTGCTTTTAATCCCGAATTACCCACGGGATCAGGATTCATGCAGCAAAACTACGTCTCTAGGGTAAAAATTCAGAATTCTAATCCTAAGCGAACGAAGTCGCGAGTACAGCTAGTATAAAATAAATTGGCCGCATATAGCTAAAACGAGAAACGAACACAAACATACAAATACATTATTTTTTGTCGAAAATATTTTAAAAGCGCTCCTTATCTTATGTTGTGACTTTGGTGGCTATAATGACTACTACCAACTAGCTCTTCTAATGAAGTATTCCAACTTTTTATGTATAACCTTGTAGAAGTTTCTTCTCGTAATCACCCGTCCCTAGACAATTGAACGCTGAAGACACTGTAAGCTAATAAAGCTTAGAATGACTCCTTCGTCCATTACGGAACTTAGCTGGAGTTTCTTGTTGCTTATAAAAAAAAAGGTTCCTTATAAAAGGTTTTCGTTTGCAAAATGTATTCGTTTATTCGGTCGAAATTCTACTCCTCACATTTAATGTGAATATATAACAGTCCTTCAGGGGCCAATGCTGACGTACTTTTGAAAAGAACTTTCAAACGTTCCTATTATGACCGCTTAAATTGCACTAAAGTCGCGAACCGTGAAGCGAAAAGTTTCAGTTAAATAGAGTACCGCGTTCTTTTGCAGATATTTTGTAGTCAGAGCTAGAACGTAGATATTCTTTTTATTTAGAAATATGAGCACATGCTTATATTTTCTATGTGTTCAATCACATCTACTATCCATCTATCAAGTCTTACTAATGTTAGAATTATGCATACTTACTAGACTTGCTATGTCGACAACTGTTGAATAAATGCGGGTGAATTAAAATTATCGCGTAGTATAAGTATATTTTCACAAAGGTAAACAAGTCGATAAAGGTAAGCGAACGTCACACGTTTGTAGCTGCCATTATGTGTATTTTGTTTACATTGTAATATTGTTCCTGCTGATGTTTCGTTCACCTGTTTTCGCAATTTTCCGTTAAAAATGTGTCGCTTTGATGTAAAATTTAATTATTACGTGTAGTAGACCCACTGGTGGTGTTTTTATTAGGATGAAAGCGATTTATATTTCTTCCTTGTTAACTGTTTGTGACTATTGAATGTTACATCTCACGGTATTAACAATATTTAAATTTGATCATATTTAAATATCAAAATTCAACATATTGCATAAAAACTCAATTATCACACATCCAAGCGCGGGAGAGCTTTGCTAACTGTGGAAGAGTCATCCTTCGGTACAAACGGACGATTTTGACCAGAATGATAGCACGGCCTTGCAGAAAACCCGTATTATAAAACTCTTCCGTTGCTTTCCCCGAGTAAATGAAGTTACCGGAGCTCAAACACTCCTGCTCCCTTATATAAGTTGACATTCTACAAATGTAAATTTTATTAGAAAACTAACAAATGTATGGAAATGACGTCTCTCAACGCTAAGTCACGCGGTGAAAAGAAAGTATTAGCCAATAATACAGAGAATAGAGGCTGTAGCGATATTAGAAAGAGAGTGGATGCGATATACATACATCTTGGCTAATGTGGCAGATTCTCAGGGGAAATACTCAAAAGGTGGTGATACGCTCCTAACTTTTCAGTTGCAGGTGACCAACCGTCTAACCGTCACCCCTGTCATATCTGATCGTTTGTCCCTTTATTCTATAAAAAATATTGATAGACATTAGGTATGAGATTCTAGTAGAAAAAGATTTTTTAAAGATTGTATAAGATGTAGTATGTGCACGGGGTTATGTCATTTTTATTCTCGATCGCAACAAATAAGTTGGATGTCATACACTCGTAGTACTTTATTACGTCAATTACACGTTGTCGACAGATGATGTCTTTATATTCTTGAGTACAATTCGGTCGTTAGGGAAAAAACAAACATCAAATAGGAGGTTCGCAGTTCGATTATCCTTTATGTATGTATGTGTAGATTCCACCGCCAAATGATCCAACTTCTATATTTTTAGCAAATACCTATTTCTAAAACAAGATTACGTATAAATTTAATAAAGACGAAACTTAAGGCGTCTTTTTTCGTTTCAATATTATAGTCATGTAATAAAAACGTTATATAAGACGCTGAAGCCAAAGAAAATGTCTTAATAGACAATAGGTAGAATAGTTGCATGACGACTATGACGAGTAGGAATAGGTCAACGTACAGTAAGGTATGTCTGTTAAGGAAATGGGTATTGTACTAACTTTTGAATATAAACTTAAATCAAATATTCATGTTGTAGTGTGTCTACTCGGTGTCAAACTTCATGACAGCGTTATGTGTCATCGAAACAGTTGTCATTACGAACAATATATTGACAGTCAAAACACTGTACGTCAACTTAATTGAAATCCAAAGGGGGAACTTTCAGAACACTCAAAATGTCTTTCAACGCAGTCAGATTTAAAAGGATTTAACTACTACACTATAGTAGCAGTAGTATAGGAGCAGAAGCTCAATCTCCTCTCTTTTTCTTCTTCGCCTTCTTCATTAATTTAGTCTTAATTAGTCTTTTATATCGTTTCTTCTAAAACAGCATTTTCGTGAAACGACAAAGAAAATATATCCTTGGGCTGGATCTAACTTTCACAATTTTTAGTGGGTAATCAAATTGAAACTTGTCATAAGTAATAACATAAAAATGACCTCGCACTCTTCAGTGAGGATCAATTTTCATCTCTTATCCAGTAACCACTTTTACTAGGAAGTAAATGTTATATATTTGTTTACGTAAGTAAAATTGGAAACGACAGTACGAGTTTTTAGCTAGGTTTAAATGTTGGTATAAGGTTATCATGTGTCTAGATAACTGTTAGATATGGTACAGCAGTTGTAACGCAAACTTGCATTATCGATGTTGCTCAATCCTTGCTTAATCATTGCTATCAATATATCACTAATATTGCAACATTTTATTGGTATTATATGTTTCTTTATGACCTTAGCTGTCCAAAAAAGAGTATCAAGATAAAAAGTAATTATTTTCCTTCAGCCTAGGTGAATCGATACATTTTTGGCTCATTCTGGTAAACGAATAAGTATGTGGCTCCTAACCTCGATTTCAATATCACTTACAATTATTTTCATTTCTGTGAAATAATAACATTGGTATTTACCTAAAAGGTACCTATATCTCACTTGAGCAGACTATTTGACCTTTTATCCTCTATCGACCACTATTAAGCCCTAATAAGTTAGTGACCTTCAGCGAAAAATAATTATCCCTGACTTATAATAGTAGTACGTAATTCTATCACCGTGAGTATAACCAGCATTCAAGCAATGGAAAGCGCCTTATACAACTGTATAACAATATTGAGACTACTGCAATTTCTGTCATCGGCCAATTAAATGTAGTAAATATAATTATATAAAAGATTTATAAAAAATGCTTTGTACTGATACGAGCCGATGTAATAAAAAACTTTTGTTAGTAAAATTAACTTATTTATAATCAGGTTACTATAAAAGAAAAAACAAGAGTATATTTGTAAGTTAAAGCTAACTAGCCTATTTCGATGGCGACGTTGTGATGTGGTGATGACTGCAAAGCTAACCCGTGTTTATTTCAGTTGTTAATGTTATGGTGATCAGTTATTATTATTATTATTATATAATAATAATAATATATATATATAAATATATATAACGGCAATAGGCTGAAGTATGTATAACATACTTCAGCCTATTGCCGTCCATTGCTGAACGACAGCCTCCACGAAGCAGCACCAACCATATTGATTGTACTTACACCATATGGATCTTGTCTAGATTTAAATTGTTTTTAATTTCGATTATTCCTCTGATTTATTTGAGTCCGTACCTGTATGTAAAAAATAAGCGAAATTAGTTGACACGTCAACAACAGACCCCAATACTAATAGAAAATATGAAATGAAACAGTAGTACAAAAACATAACACGTTGGTAAAAACATACAAGTGTTTAAAACGAGCTAATCGAGCTCTAACCACTATCAAACTAACCGCGTAACAACCGAACCGATGAGGTTACAGCTTTGTACTCACACATCAAATTAAAGACATATTGTGGTGTGTGGTGGCGGATTAAGAATACAATGTGTCACTACCCTTATTCGTCCCGTGGGTGTCGTAAGAGGCGACTAAAGGAGCAAATAACACAGGACTAGATCACTGCGAGGCAAAGGAAAACTCAATTTAAGCCGTAAACCTACTCGTCTGGCCAGCGTAGTACATAGGTCAAAACCTTGTTTTTAAGGAGAGGCCTGTGTCCAGCAGTGGATTATTTAAGGCTGTTGATAACTTAGGGTTATTTCTTTATGACACCCATTAATTGACTTGCTATGTATTTATAAATGTATGTAACGCAATCTTCAAACGCGATTTTGATCGTCTTCAAAACGACAGATCGATTTAGAACTTTGCATACTTATCAAAAACTGATAACTATGCAATGATTTGTATAGTCGGTTCCGTTGTCCTTAGCAGGATCAGAATAGCTTTTTGTTTGATTTTATATAAAAGCCTTTTTTATAAAATAGTTTTTTAAACTATATGCTGACAGACTATGCCTGACAGAGATCGCCATGAACGATAAGACCGGCGATTGTTACATGTATATATTTTGTAACTCATTTCCTCTTTTGTTTTGTTTTATGTATACAATACAGAGAAATAAATAAAAAAATAAGCATATAATTTCTACTATTACACAATTTCTATGAAAGACATGCAGCATTCTGACATTGGCAATATAAAAAAAGGGTAGTGCCGTAGTAAAAAAAAAATTTCTACCTTAAAAAGTAATCTAAGTGACAAAACGTCAAATAACCTAAAATAGTCTCGAGTCTCCCTTTTTATGGCTTTTGAAAAATATGTTCTTTATTCCTGATCTAAATGTCACCAATAAAACATTAAGTATATATAAAAGATGTCCGCTATAAAATATGTTTAGTTGTAAGCCAAAATTGAAGTCGTATATCGTTATATTTTTACCAGATAAATATTGGGACTGCAGTACTCTGAATTTGGATCATCTACGCTTCTGGCACTGGCACGCTCCAGCCATTGATGTGTTCCAATAAATTGTGGTTTAGCGCCTTATTTTGAAATGTAAAACATTTGTACAGGATAATTAATTAGCCACCGAAGTGTTGAGGTAAACATATTATCAATATAATACCCAGGTTCCAAATCTAAATCAAAATAAAGTTTTAAAACAGAGGAACGTGGACTTTGTCGCTTACGGAAAAGTCGGCAAATATTGACGGTAAGTACGTTGAAGATACGGACGCAAGACAGGTAATAAAAGATATTTACAGAGGTTCTCATTGTTCCCGTTCTTTGTCCCCGCTCCGGTTGGATTAATTTATCCGTAAAGGTTTTACAAAGAGTTCCGTAGAATTTATGTGGGTCTCCGCTTGCCTCACTTGAATTACATACACAACCAGTTTAAACTAAAGACGTAAAGTCTAAAAATTTCTCTATTTTCTGTTGTTGATGAACTTTTAAACTGTTTCGAACTTTACTAAACCCTTTTTATCGGTTTGTTGGACTAGTCAGCTTTTGTAAAACAACGTTCTTTGTTTCTTTGCTACGCATCTTCTATGTTATATTGCTTGTTCTACAGAAATTCTGACAACAAGAAAATTATTAATAAATTACATTGTACCTTCACATTTATTACGTGACATTCATGAATTTTAGTATAAATCAAGTTCTCGTAGTAAATTTATAGTTTATCGACCGTAATATAGACTGTGTGTGGTAAAAATTGTGGTTAGTTGTGTTTATTTACGAATCTTACGAACTTATCGTATTACACATACAGTGAATTTTTGTAAGAAAATACTTATACACTCGTAAAATAGGAGGCGATTTGCCTAAGGACTAGATTTGATGATCACTCTACTGAATAGATTTGGATAACCGTTTTCCGCTCACGGAGACATCCTACTTATCTGAAAAATGGCACTTGGATTAAAAAACTGAGTAATTTTGTTAATTAAATTTATATGGTTTGTGCATTAAAATATAGTATTGCTCAAAGCAATTTACGGAAATTTTTTTAGAGGTTTTGTGTTGTTTAAGTATATGAATTTTAATTGTGGGTAACTTTTATATGGCTTACAAAATATTCGGGTTAGTTTCTAAAACGCACTCTTATCACAATGTTTAACTTGTTTCTTTATTTAATGTTGTGTGGCTTTCACGAAAACAGAGCTGTGTAAACTGTCTATGGCACCTTAAAGTTTCTACAACTTGAAAGTAACTTTGTTATTTAAATACCTTTAACAATAGCAAATAACACTGCTTAAACATTTGAAATATTCGTCTTGTTAAAAGAAGCGTGAATATATTATCATTTTAACCTTTTCAAGAATTACATGTATTATTTAAAAAACGGACCGTGGCATAAGCGATCCTATCTAGTGTGAAATTTAGTTTCTACCACAAAGAAGTAAATGCGCTCGTATAAAGTTATGCATTCTAAAATGGCCACATTCTATAACTTAAATGCATTGAGATACAACTTAACATTATACACACAAGCTGACACAGTTTGTATGTGCGTGCGCTTCATTAAATATCCATTCAACTAGATAGTGAAGTTTCAGCGGCCTATATTTCAGTGTGCTTACTGCTTTGAATGTCACTATTTCTACTTCTAGTATGAAGCGAAATTCATCGTGTTTGAACATTCTATTTCTTGTTCTATCTAAGTTGAAATACGTATTTCTGTAAATGCATTAAAGTCTTGGCACCTATTTAGACGCTTAATTTTATTGTCCTCGACCTGCTCTGAAGTTATATTACTTTCGGCAGTAACAATATCCACTTAGGTAAATGAGGCTTTTTAACAATCACTTTATGCTGTTAAGAGCTCATTTAATAGCCAAATTAAAATTTTCTCGCTTTGAAACGAGATCGTCTACATAAACTACTTCACGGAAATGGGAAATCGATGGAGAAGCTGACGCTTGTTGTCGTTTGAAAACCTTATTGAGTTGCTGCAAATATGAATCGAAAGCAAAATCTAATAATAACAAATGAAAAAATATTGTCAACATTTTAAATTAATTCACAAATTTTATAATATGCCATTAAACACACAAACCTATAATCTTCCAGAATGCAGCAAACGAAGAAAAAATAATGCTCAACCATAAATTTTAGTCTTAAAAGACTTCTTGCTTTTGGTTTATATAATAAAGTAATTTTTTAATAGAATAATGGAATAAGCGCTTATCTTCCAACTTACGCGAAAAAGTGACGATGAAGATGAAGACGGTACACGCCTATTCAAGAGGAAGCAATTTACTCTACTCTCCAACGTTTAACTTGTAGAAATAAAGAAAAATTAGATAATTTTATTTTCGTGAGTTTCTTGTTGACTCCGCTCTCGTTATAAAGTTCCATAAAAACATTTTTATCTCACGCAGTTGCCTTCTTTATTTTCTTTCAAATTACTTCCAAAAAGTAGTTATGCTCAATACTTATTCTCAGAAATATTAATTATGTTTGAAAGTAGTAAGAAGTTAGACAGAAACTACATTCGACAGCCGAGAGAAAGTAATTTGCATCTATTTTATTTAGTAAAAGTAATTGAAAAACATGATATATATTTACATTTCAAATACTTCAGAAGCGCAGTGGTAGCGTATGCGACCGCTGTGCTTGAGGGTCTCAAGTTGGATTCTGGGTCGGGCCAAATGTTTATATGATCTGCAAATATTTATTTCAGAGTTTGGGTGTTTTCTATGTATAATCTGTATGTATTTACAAAAAAAAAGGTATATATGTATTTATATCAGTGTTCTAGTAGACATAATACAAGCTCTGTTTAGTTTAGGACTAGATGACATTGTGTGTCAGATGTCGGAAATATTATTATTTGAGTATTTGTTACATTTTTTGAGGTAGTTAAATAACATTGTTAAACAGTCTTTATTTTCATGTTAGTTTGGTATGGTTAGTATAAAATAGGTGTTTCAAAATATAGGCACCTCGATTTCTATTCATAGCGGTAGAACTTGACGTAACTAGAGCTCTAGCGTCGAATGACAAAGCCTGGCGCCTCGACGAAATGCTCAACAATGGGGATTATATTCCTTTACATTTATTTACGTAATACTATTCAAAAGTTAGTACACTAATGCTTTGATAAATCCTTCATTCTATTTTATTTATTGTCTTTTATATTATTTACTTATATTATTTCACTTGCGTATGGTAATACACATACGGTACAAAGGTAACTTATATTTTGTTGAACCATTATTTTCGACAGAGGTAACTATTTGATTAATACAATCAACCAACAAAGAACTTTCCAAGTAAATACACTCACAGAGTCACTATTTTTCGAATTACTAATTTTAACCCTGTGAGCATATTTTATTTAATTAACGTGAAAATGTAAGTCCGAAATATATTATAGGCTTAGAAACATGTAATAATATTAAACAGACCAAGAGAATTTATTAATTATTAGAGGTGGAATATTTCACACTCCTTTAATATACTATTTTATTTATTAACACGAAAACACTATGATTAAGAAAGTAACGCCTTAGTTGTTTGAAAACATCACAAAATACTGTAGCAACTTAAACTTATATTATGCTAAGCCATTAGTATACATTCAATTAATGCCAATAGCTTTTTTTAGTGTTTGTCTAGCAGTCCAATTTTAGTATTTTAAAGCCTTAATAAAAGAGGTACGTTAAGTCTCAATTGTACACTGTTAGTTAGTTTCGTGTTAAAATATTCATGTAACGAATATTGATTAGACAAATGTTGAAGTCCAGCTTAAACTACGATTATAATATTATAAAACTTATGTCCAAATGGAAACTTACTTACGAAGTTATGTAAATTTATACATTTTAATTCGTATTTATTATATCTTTGCTATTGTTTAAATAAATAAGTTGTAAAACGTACACTTAAAATGGTACAGATAGTAGATAATATCACGAACTTGGCGCCGACATAATACGTCCAAATACATACTACGAAATAAGGGTCATTCGCTTGAACTGTTTCAAATTTAATAGATAGAATAAACAGAGATATAATAGTTACTACGCATGTAACATACTTAAAAAAATATATAACTAGATTACTCATAGCTTACAAAACCTAAATAGCTATAATATTTCTCACTGTCTTTTACGGATCGACATGAACGGGTTACGGACCTAGAATTATATCATTGATTTTACCTTTGGGTGAAGTAAAAAAGCGTGTTAAATACATAATTTAAACTCCGTTTTTAAGGGAAAATGTGTAGCAAGCACACTATCTAGTCTCAGTCTCAGATTTCATAAAACTAACTTCCCTCATTTAGTTTTCTAAGAAAATGCGTAGGATTTACAGACATAAGCGATAGACCTGGTATTATCGTTAGTAGTTCTAATTAATGGACCCTGACGTCATTGTTCGGCTTCTATTGAATAACTAGCTAACGGATAACGCTACCATATTAAATTTAGTTACAATTTGTACCAAACATAACGTTTGATATTTGATATCAAGTCACTTACCGTTAGGGGCTTCCTTTTCCTATACCGTCGTAGGTGTTTATTAAAAATAAAACTTGTATAATTTATTGAAGTACTCCTTGCCTTGTATTTTTATGAACAGTTATCAGGGTACAAAATTGAGTAAATGTATATATGAGTTTTTCTATTCCCGTTGGCGTCGGACTAGAACGTCTCTAGAACCGAGTGAAACCTTTGTTAGAGGAAGTATCCCCTTACCGGCTTTGTGTGTAGGCCGGCAGCTCGCAACGGGATGCGCCCGCCTAATTGTCCTGGACCCTTCGCGCGGAACATCTCTATGCTTTAAATAACTATCTCTGGATAACAAGCATCAGTATTCTAACAGCAGTGCAGTGAGATCACTAGTACTTAGTTACAGCCTTCGGCTAGTTCAAACAGTGCAAACACGTAATTTAAATGTCATTTCTCGAAATTTTATATGAGTAGTAACAAAAAACATTACCGTTAGAAGAAAATGATATAGTTATCACAGCAAAGTCTTATTGCGTTTTCCACCAAAGTCTTTTACTGTGTGATTCAAACAAAAATTTTTTACAAGTTGTATTGTACTATCCAAAACTCTTAATTAATACAAAATATAATTAACCTTTATTTACATTATCATATTTATATATTTTTTTTTTTACGTTTTTAAAAGGAAGTAGGAGCCAGCGTTATCCTAAACAAAAATAACAATTTTTAATGTAAGTTTTACAAAGAACAAAATTGTCCTTTACGTTTCAGTCCTGAATACACAAAGGGGATTAAGAGTCATCGTCTAGCGGATCACGTATAGTGAATCCATTTTAGACTCTTGCTTGTGAGTTAAGAACACAATACGCACTATATATATATATATATTGCGCATGTATATATTGCTACCTCAATTTTCTTCGGCTCGTATTCCTTTAACTTTCATGAATAATCAGTTTCCACTTCGTTCCACATCGGGCCCTATTTTAAAAATTCAAGCAAGAGGGCAAACTGATTAAGACATTTTAATGCATACTTAATTTATTATTCTCCTATAAGGAAAACTCGAACGTGATGTTAAGTTACGAATAAGTATCAGAACTGCTAATATTATTAGTAGGATTGTAAGTGTCAAATTTTTCTCGCGTAATAAATTCCCCGTTCAAGAATTACAGGTTCTACTTAATGGCTATTTTAATACGCGTATTTGTATATTACTTAATCGCAACTTAAAAATATCGATTCTAATTTCTTAAGGCTATATAAAGAACATACGTGCAAATTTATTGTCTTAGACTGCTAGACTGTGACTTTAGAAGCCTATCAGAGATTAATTGTGTAAATTACTTTATTCATAAATTTGTAAATGCAGTTTCGAGTATTCAGAATTACGTTCAATATAATGGTTGCGTTTTTACAATCGCTTAAATACGCTTCAGGAATTATTATAAGGTTCAAGTTCAGCGCTACTACCTTGCCGTAATCACATTACGTAATTCAGTCAGTTGTGACGGAATCGCGGTGGCCTGGGCGCGGCGCGGGGTGGCGAAGCACGATCGATACATCGCCGGACAGGTAAACTAGACGTAAATAATGAAAGCGTTCAGCGGCCCTCTGAGGACGGCTCGTGTCGAATGTCAATACCAATCAGATACGATGTGGCACGTGGCCCACGATATGTCTTTTTATAGATTATCAACGGACACGCTATTTCATTTTGGATATAGAATTATGGCTCTATTATACTCCGTTTTGTTATTATTGGTTTCGTAAGACTTAGGTTACATTTACAGTTTTATTTATCAAACTTGTAAGCAAAATTGTAATCAGAATTTTAAAAACACTTACTTTTGTTGAAGAAATTGTCGTCTACGCTCACACATATTGTAGCGCATTAGAGGATGTTACGCCATCTTTTGAACTTAAAGATGAAAATATTGCATACCGCTTCTGTGTAGATAGCTCTCAATTCCGCAATAACGCTACAAGTTCCCTTAAGTTATTTCTTGCCCCCGTCATAAGATTCATATTCCTGAGCTCGCACTGTACTACGTTACGAATATTCAGAAGTATGTAATATTAATCAAGAAATAGTTTCCGTTGCCGGATATTAGGTTTGCGGCATTTTGTTAAATAATGTTAAAGTAATTATCCTTTACGTATACGCCTAAGTGTATTTGATATTTAATTTTATTATTTGATAAGTATTTTGATACTAATAGACTATGCCTTTTATGGTATTTTTTTTATAAAATATTTTGTTTGTGTCTTGCAGGAAACAGACGCTGATTTGAAGTCTAAGAAGAAATCTTTCGGCAGAAATTAGATTTCACGCAAGGGAAATTGTCGTATAAAGTTTCGAACAGCAAGACGCTATGCTTATCGCGAAGTCTGAAGAGAAGGCGAAGATTACATCATAACCCATAATTTGACAACTGTATTCGAGTGTGTGGGTAGAGTGATAAAGTTCTCTAGCACCATTCGAATTCAGTGCTCAAATTTGGCATTTCAACAAAACCGATGTTTCATATTAATTTAATAGACATGTGGAGTAGTTTTATAGTTAAGTTAGAGCACTAACCAGCTTATGTCAGATAGTCCCACGGGAACACTGAAATGATCATTATACCAGTCTAGCATGCCATTTATTAATTATTGTTATTACTGTGTAAAGAGGTAACTGCCGTTACCGAACATCAAAACAAACGTGTATGCTATTTATTACATGACATACATGAAGGGTGACCTATGAAATATGTGTTATTTGTAGGCAACACTTCAAGGTTTAAAGCATCAATAACAAGCCCTTGTTTATATAACGTGACTAGTTCCCAGACTAGTTGCCAGAAATACTTATCTAATAAGTTTTTACCCCTATAAAGAGATGTTATTCTAATTTCTTGTATTACTCATTATAGCCTACATGATATTAAAATATACAACAAAATAAATAAAATTTGGTATCTACATAAATTAACCGCTTTGTTATTTATTAATGGGTTTTCCACTTTTTTATTTGAACTGTTGGACGTTGATACTAATGTAGGTAATGTAGACATATTTACCTAATCTTTATTTTCAACTATTTAGTGTTAAATAGCTCATAAGCACTTTAAAGTGTATTGTCCGCCTAGTAAAGAATATATGGCACCTAGCTTCACTAGAAAATTCAAGTCAGCCATAACCACAAGATAGTGGATTACCTTTTTTATTCATTGTGTGTCATCCCCACCTATGAATCGTATAGGTTTCCCCTCCGTTTTTATCATGTCATGAACAAGGAGATTTAAAACGAGCAAGAGGTCATTCTGCGCTTGTTTCTACCGCAATTAAAATTGAAATGATGGATTACCTACATATTTACTCCAACCCCTCAATACGGGTACCAAATAAAAGGGCTTGACTAGTAAGTACCATATGCCACAATGACAATATTCTAAATCTAAAGTAACGTTTAAAACAAAATATTAGAGTATGTTGTCGAACCATTTGACTTAGTATAAATGGTTATTTTGTTCTTTCTTTATTTTCTAATTTAATAAACTTAATACACATGAAAATACTTAAGAGCGTAGAAACGAATCCTAGATAAACCTGCCATTGCCCTGGTTCATTAATGTTATACAGGGTTAAAGTCAAAGCTGTTGTTGTGTTTTAGTTTTGTACAACAAATGTAGTAACGATTTTTCAGCAATTAGAACAGTCTTCTATAATCCAAGTATTACAATTATATTCTTTAGTTAATATTCTTTTACTGACCAATAATCATTTGAGTACAACAAATATACTCATAATGGCTTTTATTGCGTTTAACATGTTTTAAAAAAACGCTTACATTTATTTTGTTAGACTGCGTACCTTTGTAGTCGTGCGGTAGGATGTATCGATTACTTACAGCGTAGGATTAGGTGAGAGTGGAAAAACGTTTTAACTGCATTGGATATGTTTAATCAAGGCTTATTTAATGTCGGTCGGTCGAATAGGCTTGATTTGAAATGGAACTCCATAAATAATTTTTGACGTGTGTTAAGCTTTGCTAGTTAACTAGTTAAACCAACACCTGTCATCAAATGCATGTAGTAATTAGTCGTACAATATGTATATCTAAACGTCACATGTAAAGGTATTATATATGTAAGTAAGGGTTCAGGAAACACAATAAGTTTAGAGCGATGCCTTTTTTCACTCCAGTAAACCTTGGTTTATTTATAGACCTTCCCTGAGAAATTTCCTCCGACCCAGTTTTAAAATAGGGTTAGTACAAAACTTTATATTTTTAACTATAGTGTTATATAATTCTTTAGGAAGAGAAAAGAGTTTGAAATTCTTTATGCTCTCTTCTATATGCCAGAATAGAAGACACACAGACATGGCCGTCTGTTTCGAAATTATGTAGAACCTGTGTTATGGTAACCAGGCTGCTACTAAACATACTTAAATATTTCTAAATACATATTTATTATGGATAAATTACACCCAGATGCAGAACAAATAATCGTGCTCTTCACACAAATATTTGTCCTGGATGGGAATCGAATCCACAACCTCTGGCTTAGTAGTCAGGGCCACTAACCACTAACAGGCCTGACATTGAGTCAGGCCTATTAGTAAAACCGATTTGTAAAAATATTGTCAAGTTATTCGTAATCTAGTATTGAATTCTTTTTGAAATAAATAAATATTCTTATTATATTATTATATAAAAGATTGGGCTAGATATTTAGATAGGTACTCTTTATTGCATACCATGAAACATTAACAAGAAATCTAGCGAAAGAATGGGCGGTATGGTAATGGGCTTATCGTAGTCTGCGATCTCTTCCAGGCAATTTTTAGACAACTATACTATAAAGTAACCTGCTTTTTGTGGTGCGCATTTACGAGTATACTTACATATAAGCAAGGTTGGGCTTCTGGTGTTGGTTCCTCCTAATTACACAGTTTAATGGAATTTGAATTCAATAAAAAGTTTCTTTAAGAATTCTCCTCACGTTCTACGTTCACTCCCTAAATATTTGTCTCCTGACATGATATGTCGACAAAGGAACGTTTAATAATTTTAGCATCCCAGTACTAATTAATTAGAGATAATTTTTTCTTCAATACATAATATATGAATGCGGACTGCTCAAGGCCGTGATACTTGACGCACTACTGGCTGATGGTGGCATATAGCTTAGTTTTTTGGCAGCTTATGCAAATGTGATTAGTTCGAATTAATTTTGATCAATCAATTACTCAGTTAGAATTATTATTTAGTATATATTGCACTATTATGGAAGAAAATGAGTAGAGGAAACAAGAGTAGAGTAGAGGGACAAATACAAGTTATGTAAGTAAATATCAGTATTAGCTGTTTTAAATGAAGCACTTCCCAATCTGTCTTTCCTTATTCTAAAGCTCTTTTTAACTGAAAGGAAAACAAATGAAAAGACGAAGTCACCTAATTCAGCTAAATTTTCTTTTTTATTACGTTTATTTGTTTTGCGTTATCTTTTTCGTTTATAAATCAATTTCATTGATTAATTTTATTGTTGGAAGTCATTGCATAACTCTGTCAGGAAAAGGTAATAAAGTTTTACAATAACGGTCAAATAAACATGTTATTATTTTATTGTGAGTCAAATAAACAAGGGTTACGAGAACCACAGTTCTTATTTTAATTACATAATAATCGTCTGGATTTCATTCCCGAGGCACATAGGCGGACCTTTGACTAGTAAGATAAATGCTAGTGTGAGTTCATTTATTACAATTTCACACCTTAATTACTGAACAGTCATCATACACTTTTATATATGTGTTGTTAGTGACACAAAAAAAAGTAAACGTATATATTTGTGATACTACGTTTAGTATCTACTCAGTAATGTAAAATTTCGACTTTTAAAGGACCTGAATATTTGAAGTCTGTTTTTTTAAATTGATTTTAATATTTCTTATTTATCTACCCTGCTTAGCACTTCCTTAGACTTAGCAATTCCGTTACCAACCTTTGGAGAGGGATTGGAAAGATTATACTAACCTTTGAGAAAATTATTAAGAGCTGTTAGATTTTCTCACGATGTTTGTGAGTGCGAGTGTTTGCTTTACTCATTTTCCTTGCTTTTTAATAAGTTTCCTGCTGTATATTAAAATATTTTTGATGTATAACTTTGTAATGTAATAGAAAATCGAATCAAAATCAAAATGTTCTCTATGCGCTTGTATTTCCATATATTTACTACCTCCAAAATCTTTTATCTTATATGGTATATAGTGTATAATTTCCTTTTAGTCAAATTCAAATTTGTAGAAAAAATACCCTCAAGAACGGCAAATTACTAAACAAAGACTACCTACAGTTTATTACAATTCATCTTGATTTAGGCGCGTTGAAGTCGTGGATACTTCTTTAAAAGTTGATTATCTCAATCGTAATCATTTGTAAGTGAACAATTTTTACCTGATGATAATATCAGTAGGTATATAAAAAAGACCCAATTACCTAATATTGTTAGGAAGTTCATTATTGGTATCAACTAAAATATTTATAGAAGGTAGTTACATATTCACTTCGATCCTTTCGACCGACACATGTTTTTAATTTATTTAACTTACGTTTATTAGGCCAGTGCCTAAGTAATGTGAAACACAGCCATTATTCACTTTTGTAAAGGCCCATTAGCATGAATTAATTTATACTAGCCCAGTAGATATGATTGATTATATTTTTAGCGTATTCAAAGTTTTGACGATATATTAAATATTTAACGGATTTAAATGGTTTAGGTAATATTTGTGATAGCTTGGTTGAAATGTTTACCTGGTATTTCAAAGAAATTGCAACGAGTGTGCATGGATATATCGTTGATAGCTAAGTTGATGGCTGACATTCTTTGGAGTTGTATTGTTTTTTCTTTTTTCAGTATGTTATGCTTACGCCGTGTAAATGTAGGTATATAGAATTAGATATGCGAAAACAAGGAAATATCACCAATGTATTTCTCAGAGCTCAAAATCACTCTAAGATTTATCATTTGCGATAGAATATGATTATTTAGATGTATTTGATTAATATTTTTTAGCAATGGCTAGGAAGATTATTTATCATTGATTTTTTAATACCTTCACAAGGATTATTTTAGTTGTCCTATGTGATGAACTAATATTATGGATGTAATCAATTATAATGTTATAATCAGACCAAACATAAAAGAAATAAACATGGTTTACTAATTTAAATCAATCAAACAGAATACTGAAGAACGATTGTTCTGGAATAACTTGGAGAAGTCTTATGTCCAGCAGTGAATGTCTTACGGCTGTGAAGAACAAACAGAATACTTAAAAAAAATCAATAAAATGCCTTTTTTGACGTTAGGTTTTTGTAAGAAAAATTTACGTGTAACTCAAACTCAGATATATTGTAATTGTAAATTGTTTCAGTTCCAAGAATTGTAAGAATTTTCGAACTCGGATCAGTGAATTTCAATATTCTTTAGAACAGATTATCAACTTTATAACAAAGTAGATATTACCTACTTTTGACATTCCGGTTATTGTCTCAATAACTTAGTTCTTAACTCAAAAAAATACATTTTTTTATCGCATTGATGTACTCGCTTCGTATTTAGTTATTTACAATAAACCCTAAGTAGTAAGTTATTCTCAAGAAAAATACATCAATATATTTTGTCGTACTTTTCAATATCTCATAGACAACAGGTAATCTAGTATTCTAGCTTCTGTATTCCATATACAGTACCTCAAACATCATGACATGTAACTTTAAGGAACACAAAGAAAATCTTGTATACTTACGTACCGACTATAGTATTATCTTGTTAACTACCTCGTTGGTTCAGCGGTAAGTATATACCACTGCCGATCAACTCTAGGGTTCGATTCCCGGGTCGGTCCAAAGAGTGTTATTAAGTTATTCTAATTATTGAAAAGCATGTTATTAAATCTCGTGCTTCTAAGAGCACGTAAAGCCGTCGGTGTTGTGTTTGATCTCTCCCCGGCCGTGTCGCATAACCGTCTCTTCGGATTATAAGAGTGAAGGAACAGAGAGTGCACCTGTGTTTGCGCACATACTAGTGCACTATAACGTCTCCTGCGTAGTTCGCTGGTCTCTGTGACCGTTCTAAGAGTACAACACCATCATCACAATTTTATCATAAATAAAGATTTTTACTATAAATATCCAGGACGGAATTTAAAGCCAAATCTATTTCTACTCAGATTTAAGTTTTAATCTAACATTTTATGCCTATAAACAGCAGTGTTGAATTTTCGCAAATATTATTTATTTGGATAGCACGACTATGCTAGCTAAAAACGATAGACTCATCATTTTGTCTTGTTAATACCTGGGTTTTAATATCTTCTTGTTAATACGACATAAGTTCGTTGATAGCGCTGCTCTATAAAGTTTCTTAATAAAATAAAATATATTTCATAGACCAATTCTTGAAAAAGGTTTTTACGCTACGGCTCTAAGGTGCAGAGTAGCTACCAAGATACAGTACCTGCGGTATAAATGTAAAAAAAAATAAAACGCATATCTTTTAGGCTATGTGTATTTACTCGTCTTTATCGACAATATACTTAAATTATTGTGCATAAATAGGAAAACGTTATTTACATACATCAAACCGTAGTACATATGTACATAACTCAATCATAGGATGTAACAAAGGCAGCCAGCTGCCGATCGTTTATCAAAATTTGGTAAGAAAAATAATAAACGCAATATTAAGATTTACAAATATTATTGAAAACGTGTTTTAATCATTCCAGACACATGTCAATGTTTTACATTCGTCTATAACATGAATTGCAAGATAATTATATGATACAAGGATAATGGTGCTATTTTTCTCAGCAGACATCTATTAAACAGTTGTTTAAGTTAATACATTCGTTCAAATTATGTTTCTTATCGGAAAAATCAATATAAACCTCAAAATTAATAAAAATACAATTTGTTGACCTAAACTGATATTATTAGATTGTTAACTATTGAGGTGAGTTTTTTTTATTTATATCGAACAAATCCTTTATCGTTCATACCTCTTTGTTACAAATAAAATTTTGAATCTTCTTCTTTTACGAAGACAGTTAAAACGAAAATATTTTGCAATGTTTCATATATTTTTTTATCGGCCGTTGCCTTGCATTCGAAGTTTAACTTGTACACACACGCATTGTTTACAAAAGGAACATTAAAAAAATATATGTCAAAGACATAAAGATTCTTAGTTCGAAGACAATTACTGTTCACTAACTAAACGGCGGTTCTCTAATACAATTTGTACTAATTAAGAGCCGCCTCTTAGTTAGTGACCACAGACTGTAATGTTCAATCTTCGTACAACATTCATACCATGACTATTATTTACAACGCTACAACTTAACCTACTAGTGAATTGTGCAGAAGCGCTCGTAATGAGGTAATAACTTACAATGTGTAACTGGTGACTAATTGACTATTTAAATATCATTTACAATTAAATAACAAAAAAACATTACCCAAAACCTAAGGTAACAGAATTGTCATGGATTTCGACTTGCGTGTTAACTTACGAACGCGTGCACAGATATTAACCAACACCAAACGTATAACATTTTGCTCAGAGTAAGGTATTTATAAAAATAGTACATTTAACTATATATAACACTTTAAATGTTAGTTGTATAAGAGAATATACAAAATGGATTTAGTACTTATACGTATATACGTATTATTATATCTATGAACCCTAAGCAGCTATTTATTTTAACGTTTTGTAAGAAAATAAATATGTTATAAGTAGTAACTTTGCTTTTAATTACGTTGTCATAAAAACATCTCTTTTGGTTTAATCATTAATATCTGTTAACGCGTCCGCAAGAGCGGGCAAGCTATTTGTACCCGTTAAAATATAATAAATTTCTTTTATGTAAAATAAGTGGGAATTAATCGATACTCGAGTTAGTATCATGAAAATGTCTCGTAAATTTTACAAGGCTATAAACTGAATCACTCGGCGGTTTAACTACAGTTATTATATTACCACTCCGCTCCTTGAAATAATTTTCGTTGTTTGATCTTTAGGCTTCTCGTTATCTGTGTCCAAGTTAAGTTTTGACGTCTGTATTTGTTTCCACGTCTCGCCCAGGGCTTTACTGAAGTGGTCATCGACGCCACCCTTGCTTGCCTGTACTTTTTCACTGTCTTTTAACCTCGAAGTTTGTATTTGCCTCCAGGTATCACCGAGAGCTTTCGCAAAGTGATCATCTACAGACATACTGGCGTCGTCAACTTCCATAGCGATGATTTTAGCTGGTTTTGGTGCTTCTTCAGTTTTGAACTGAATAGGGCTACTCGCGCGGTCTTTCATGTTGGGTTTCGGTAACGATTGTGTTACTTCAGGATTATTTCTCTTAAATAAGTTCATGTAATCGTCGCCTAGTGAACGGCGGAAATGTTCGTCGATCACAGGATCGCACATCGACATTGAACCTGATAAATAATAAACGAGTGATATAAACAACTTGCAGACAAGTTTCAGTAAACGGAGAACCGAAATTAACAATGATATCTTACCAGGTGGTGTATCACTTTTAGTAATGACTGAAGGCCTCGTGTACGGAGGTGGTGCTGGCCGTGAGCGCAGTCGCATGTCTATTGGGGCCTCATTCTTGGCTCCTGGATATTCGGGCGGTGCCCCTGTAACAACAAAACCTTTCACTAAGTCTACACCTTTTGCAAACATGTAAACCAATCTTATAAAATGCCCACAAGCCTTGGGTTTCTGCAATAAATACATCAATCACGGTATGACTTGTTTACTGGGGCGGAATGGAATCCTTTTATATAGTTATCACTTAGTGCGAGTAACTACCTATCATTTAGAGTATATTGACAACGGTCCTACCAAACGTTAGTCAAAAGTGATGCCTCGCAGTTTTAGTGAAGTGTTTCGAGTTTTGATCTAAAAGAGAAACTGACACGCTGTTGCCGAAATGCCAATAAAAGACAATCAAAGATAGGTAAGTGAACTGTGATATGATCTTTTTAAGAATTTTAACGATTAACAAAATATTTTAACTATAAATTTACTGAAAGGTCATAATACTATATTCGTTTTGTCTTTTGGCACTATATATTTGCTCATAAAGCTGCTTCAACAAACATATTAAAATGTTTAGGTATTTCAAGATATATGTATATCGTGTAGTCGTCATTAACTTCTCCAACGCCAGCCGAAGTAAGCTTTGCGAATTTAAAATGAATCGTACGTGTTACTTTCTCGAACACTTTGATGTGTTAACTAATGCAAGGATCAAACGAATTGGAACAAAGCAATTTATTGTTTTGTAAGTGAATACAATAACGATTTTTCTCTTAAAATTCTGGTTTCTTTTAGACAGAAACATTGTATTGTATACACTACACGCCAGACTTTTATTATTTACCAAACCGAATTTAGAATAATAGAATAAACTTTGTTGTGCAATTTTTTTTTATAAGAATGTTAATGATGTACATGTGCAAATGACCGCCGTATTGGAACAGAGCAAGTTTTGCATTTATAAATCGAAAGTAACGATTAAGTAGACAAATTTTTGGATAGTTTTAGTGTGAAAAGCCAAAACAATAATTAAATAATTATATAAAATATCTATACGCTGCCTGCAACGTTTGAAATTGACAAAGTAAATAATTAAAACATTTGAAAAATATAAGCAGTCTGTCAATCATAAAACCACATATCTACGTACATAAAAGTACATCTAGTCTCTATGTAAAGATATGCACATAGATAACATAAATAAATTCTTGTTTTTAAAAGACGACTTCCGCATTGGGAATATATTTTGATCTAATGCGGGAGTTGTCTTTTCAAAGTCCTTTACAAACAGACTCAAAAAACACCCACACTGATAACAACAATTTGTGTATCGAAATATTTACATAAAAGCATAACATTTACAAATGAATTACAGTGGACTACAATAACTATAGGTTTTAAGCACAGAATAAATTTAGATCAAAGACTTAATCATTGATCTGAACTTATTCGGATTTTTTTACTTGACAAGTTTCTTAAAGACTAGCAAAGTACATAACACAGGCAATCAAATTTCATCTTCGAACATCATCGAAGATGAAATTTGATTACCAAGAGTTAATATGGAATAAACTTCTTAAAGTTTTATAGAGGTTTCGCTTTCGTGATTTTATTACAGCGCTGGATTAGTTTTGGAACTTTCTTATGTAAGCACTTTGAAGGTCTTCTGATCAAGCCATTAATATTGTTATGTAGATAAGAAAAATCGATTCCGTGAATAAAGTTAAACATGGTTCAGATGATTATATTTTTTTTTAAATTTAGAATCAACAAAAACCATAGTGTAAAATTTATATAAGAGCAGTAAAACATATTTATTATTATTTTTGTTATTATTACTGTTTATTTTTATTAATGTAAGTATAATTCCTTCAAAAATCTGTTGTAATTATTTGTAATGTTCTTATCTTTTCACTCCGCCTTTCTCGTGTGGACTGAATATATAATATCTATCACAAATTTACATAAACATAAGGTACCCAAGTGTATACCAGTATAAATACAAAGTGTAATCATTTGTTTTACTTCTAAAATTTGTAAAATAGCTTGGTGACTAAAACGAGTAACCGAGTAAATATTGTTAGAAACAAACTATATATGTAAATATAACTCTTGACAGATATCTAAATACATACAATATAAAATAACATAACATAAATGCATAATAACCTCTCCCAAAATCTGTGACCCCATTGATAATTTTTTGTGTGATATATATTTAAAAGACAAAAGAGGTTTCTTACGTTTTCCATTAATAGCTAAATTAGCTGGCGCATCATCGGCTTCATCAGAAAGTTCCCCTTCGCTGTGAGGTTGCGCGCGCGCCACTGACGCCACGCTGCGCCGCTCATTGAATGACTGCGACCGCAGCGCCATCTTACCGTTCTCCCTGAAAGGAACATATAATTTATGGTAATTAAATCGGAAGATGCAATCTGTTTTATTTTGTGTTTGGGATGGAATGCCATTCGGATCGGCTACTGTTCTTTAGTATTCGTTCGCGACATTCGAATAATCGTAAACCATAGATAAAAAGAAACTTTAGTATTCAGGCGCAAACGGAAATTTAGATGCTTATTTAAAATAATATTACGCTGACTGCCGATTATAGAGCTTCTTAAGAAGAAACAATTTGTAGATTTAAACCAGGAAATATTTAGAAAAAAAATGTCCTGAGAAAATACTCAGATATTTACCTAGGCCGGTAATCTGGTAAACGAGTTGACCGTCTTTCCCTGCGCCATTTACCAGTCAGCTCTTTCGGCTGCGCTCGCGGTGTTTCAGGAGACAGGGTGCGATCGCCTTCAGACTCACCGCTTGATGCTGTGCTGGGAGTCTCTGAAATGAGTACTAATATAATATATTTTTTTATAATATTAAGAATTCAACTTCGTTTCTCGCTATGTAACAAGAATGCAATATAAAATTCATACAATTACTATTTTGACATTGAAATTCGTCAACAATGAGTGTGAAAGTCACTTTGATTAAGTATTTGTTTGTACAAAAATGTGTTATTAATTCACTGCATTCAACAAGGTATACCTATGGTAAAAAACAAATAGAAATGTGTACAAGAATAATAAAACGATTGTTTTATACCACTTGTTTTATATCTTAAATTTATTTGTCAAGGTTTTTTCCAATGTATTTTATAATTTAATTTGAGATAACATAAAGTAAAAATACGGCTGAAGTTTTAAAGATTTCTTAAAGTAGAATAAGTTGCTTAATTGTAGGTGACTAACAAAATTATTGAACTTTCTTCGTCGCTAATAGGCATTGGATTTCCCGCCTTTGTAGCAAAGTTATAATAGGATAGTTTGATTCCAACGGAACTTAATACTCTAGGCAACCGAACTCAACATAATGACATTCATTTTATGATCCGTGGCATCATCACTCCAATCTTCATGTGATCTTGAAGATCAATAACCGATAAACAAGTCACTGCCAATTTTAAAACAATTGATTAAATCTAAAATTACATTAAAATAATATTTTTACTATGATCCAGAAAAATATTTATATCATAATGAATCAAAATACCTTTTTGGGGGGAAGCAACCCACGGCTGCCAAAGGGGCACATTAAACTTTGGAGACTGCGGAGGATCCATCGAGAGGAAATTTAGATTACTTAACGAAGTCCGCGCTAAGAGAAGTAGATAGTGCGGCAGTTCCATCATCACAGCAAACAGATAAACAAACACTAATAATTAAACGGAGTCATATGTCCACACTATAAATCTCAGAAAAATGTCACCTGAGATAAACAAAATGTCACAACACTTAATCAACAGTTTCAGGACAAACGATTCTTTAGCAAATGCTAAGATGATAGTGTAGACAAGGTTTTGCCGTCCCGGCACAGGTAACACTGAAGGCCGACTGAATAAAAAATGAACTGGAAGAGATTACATTGGAATAAATAAATGAGATGAACAAAAAACAAACCGAAAAGGAAAAAGAGCATCACGCTACATCCACGCGGCCGGACGTTGCGGCGCTTCCTTCGAACCTTCTATGCACAGGATGTTAGTGGAACGACAGGTTTGGCCGCATAGCACAGGCACAGATTAGTGTTGACCCGCACGTTATCTTATAAACCTGAATATAGCCACAACTTTATGGGAACGCAGAATGAGAAACCAAACAAAATAAGTCCGATTGCTGAAGATGAATATTTCAATATTATTCTCTACTACTCCATGACAGTTTGATAAAAGCATTAGAAAATAACATATAATCGAAACATGAAAATGTTCCTATAAATAATGAACTGAAAAAATATGATACAAAAATCTAACAAAAAAGGTGTAAATATTCAATTGTGATTTCGATTGACACAAGTCACCCTATGCAGTATTGGTGGTGGTCTTTATTAGATGAAAAGACGTTAAGACACTGTCAATACCTTATAGGGTTTCTTTTTGTACGTATTTCTTCTAAGAATAATAATATCTAACATGATTCTATATATTCTAATTACAACCGTGCTTTACGTTATATAATGTATATATATTTTTATCATAACATGATCTATTTAAAATCTTAAGGTTACTAGGTAAACAGATATGCGATTGTATTTGTGGTGTACGTGATACACACAAAACGATCACCCAACAACTGATTGCAAAAGGCAAAGGTAAAAGAATTTAGATCAAATTGGGTCATATGTTGCTATAACAAAACAAAAGAATTGATGACATCACTGAATTAAGAAGCCGATGACGACTTTGCTATGTCAAGCAAAACATTTGTTTCGTAAATTTAATCGGTAGCCTTATTATATTCATAGGGAATATGCACGCTTCTATTTAAACGTTACTTCTTGGTAAATATAATACGTCGGAAATGTAAACTGTGACTATAGATTATTTTGTGAGTATGAAACAATTATTATAAATATTATATCTCATATTTCTCTATGCCTAAAGAAGTTGAGTATAAGTATAAAGTGGCGTCAGGTAATGAGAAGATTTAATGGATCGTGTTTGATAAAATGTGCGGTGAAGATAATTTTAGCGTAAGTAAGGACATCAAGAAAGTAATAAAAAACAACAAAATATCATTCGTACTAAGTGACCCTCACATTCTTAATTTGTTTACAGACCTTTACGAAAACATAACCTAGTTTAGGAAAAGTCCGTAAATAAACAACATCTAATACATAATATAGGTATTTATCTATCCACTTATTAAAATATTTAACTTATTAGAAAACAAATAGACATCAAAAACCATACAAACCAACTTGTTGACAGAAAACATCGATTGCAAATTGACGACACGTTTTGACTCACATATTTGACTCACGAATTAAAAAAAAACGTACGCTATCAAATTGTGATAAATTTCAAAAATATCTGTATAGGTATGTTTTTTTTTGACAATTGTTTTTGTAAACTTTTTACAAATAGAAATATTTTGTACATTTTGGTGTCACATATCCCCAATTAATCAACAACCGCAAGGTTTAGGAATATATCCAGTGAAATGAAAGTTATACTAACCATCAGATCTGATTTTCCATTTGATAATAAAATTTTAATGTGAGCAATTTTATGATGATTTTTTTTTCCATAATAAAAATATTAGAAACACCCTATAGTTAAAACACATCAACCTGTTCGGTCCATTCATGAAAGTGCGTGCGCGCAGGGCGCGGGGATTAATGAACCCCCCCACTCCACTCTCTTCCTTCGCGTCTACAGCCTTATCTGCTAAATCTATTTCAAAGCTGTACTGTATTCTTGGGCACTCAAAGTTTAAACTTATTTGTAGAGCAAGATGTGGTTGTTTCTGAATCATTTAAATTGAAAATGAACGCTATATTGTGTGACACAGTGCTTAGTTTCGCTTGCCAATTTTATGTTGATATGTTAAATTTAAAATTACGGTGGTTGTATCCTTGGAAGGTTGTTTTATTTTTGTACGAGGTGTGCGGGGTGGGGCGAGGGTGGGGAGCTGTGAGAAGTTGCCGCATCTCTGCAGGTCTGTATAGGCATTAACTTTTTTATTATTGTCTAATAGACAGCGGTGGGCAAAGGTACACCGACAGGTAGAGTTTGGCGCCGTGCTTTAATTATGTTAGACGATTTCGCCGAATAGAAATGGTAAATTAATATGAGGATTAACACGGCTATTATGGAACATGATAGTTGAAAGTAAACTTACCAATGTCCTTTATAAATCTCACTTGGAGGTTGTACGATACGGTAACGGCAAATTCGATAGGTGAAGAGTAGTATTAGTATGTTAGCAATGAACTGATATGACAATTTTTTTTAATAAGGTGTCTTTATAACGTGATTGTTATATTTATATGCAGTTATATATTTATAACTTACGTAGTGATGATAAGATTGGTAAATAAAAATACTTAATGTAGTAAATCGACAACATTTATCGATCACGGAATGTCTACTATATATCCGTTAAGATCAATAAAAAAATATGCGCACGTTATGTATGCTATTTGTGCCACTGTTTATTGTTACTAATATTGGTTTACAGCGTCACGTCAGGCCAGGCACCAGAAAACGTGTTACGGTAAGAATGTTCTGAATACAAGAACTGTTACAATGGAGATCGATTAAGTCAATATGTTCAAGATATACATTAAAGAGGCAAATTCTATATCCATCAGTAGAGTATGAAAGGCTGTTGATGATGATGATGATGATATATTGTATACATAGTTTGTAGAATTTCGCCCGTCTCCTCAAACGGTGCAAACACACTATCACGAAATGCTATAATGTTCAGGTTCGAGTGAAGATTACCTAACTCAACACTTGCTTTCTTGATTCTTCATGCAACTGCACCTACCTACTAATTTAATATTTACTGCCCTCCATATTTATACGTAATTGTATATGTTTATTGTACATCGGTAAACGAGCCCTAAAGTGAAGACTGCGAATTGATAAACGGTAGTCCCCCAGCTAGAAAGACTCATCCATAAACTATAACTACCTGTATGTCTGTTACTATTAGTGGATTAGAATAGGCTGGTTGACTGGATATGTAGAAACGAAAACGATCACAGTATCCACTTATTTTCATAAAATAAAATTATTCATAATAAATAGTCTTACAGTGCACTATCATAGGCTGTTGGTGATGATGGTAAATAATCGAGTGTAAACAGCTGGAGTAGGGTCGCATGCTGTATGTTAAAATCGTACAAATGGTGTTCTATCGTCGCTGTGTACCTCTGACGAGAATAAGGCTGGACGTAGGTTATGTCAACCCAAGTTCTTTTGTCTAAGATTGTCGGTTTTGGACCGGTGCTTGAGGTCTCTTACTATATTTAACCACCAGGTCATCGGCGGGCGGCCTCTTTTGTCTTCTGGCAGATTTAGTGCGATTTGCACTACATGATCTTCAGTGCGTCTTCTCCTATGTCCATACCAGACGACGGCTTTCTGTAATTTTAGCTTCTACGTATGTATTCGTATCAGACTTTGTTTAATCGTATCACCCTTGTTTTTGTAGAACGGTAATAAAAAGCACTGTCGTCTGTTGATGTCAAATAATTTATTAAGCCAACCTACGCCGATCAGACCTAGAGATTTCCATGAATCTGCTGGGAGTTTAAGATAGTTATATATCAAATAACAGCATTCAACAGATGGTATATATATAGATTGCACTTTTTTTTGACGAGGTTGCAAATACCTTGCTATCTCCTGCTCCTTGGGGTGCAGGAGTCAGGAGTATGAGGTGTTTCCACTAAAAACCGCCCCGAAGGAATATAGATTGCACCTATATATATGTATATGCTAGGTAAACCCTAGCATATACATCTCTATTGAAGACTTAGAAACCGAAATCTGTAGTTATCTGTCATAATAAGTTTACTATCAGGTAATGTATGAGCAAGTGGTGAAAATAGCCCCAAGATTTCAAAGTTGAAAGTTCTACAAACTGAGTGTACAAGTTGCTATAGCTACTAGACGATGTACACCTACCATAATGTAGTAAGAGTTGTAACTCATGCAGGTGTAACAGTAGTAGTTTTTTGTCAACAGCTTTTGTGTCTTGAGTCCAGTGAGGCGTAGCAATTGTCGGTGATTGTGTACAGGCTTAACATTTAGACACCATTTTAAAGTAGAGTTGAAAAAAAATCGATTAAAAACAAAGTTATCAGATGTAATAAATTTAATGAGAAGTAGAAGCAGGTGAAGGTATTTACACAAATAACTAACTAAGCTATGTGACAAAAATCACAAAAGTCTGTTACTACACATATTAAAATATGTAAAAGAATACTAGAAAACAACTATTTATACTGGAAGGACATCTGTTTTAATTCAATTTACTCAATCATATCTGACGTACCTTTCAAAAATTATGCTAAAATAATCTAAATCTATCTAAATAATCTAAATACAAGCCAGCTGCTCTGATTCTCTAAACTATTTTGTCAATAGTATATCTTTTTTCCATAACAATACGTTCATTAGAACATATAAAGAAACTGTTAAAATACAAATAAATGCAACATATAACATTGACTTTGACGGTATACCTTAATGGTATATTCTGACATATCGATTTTATCAGACAACCCTACCTGTGACACCTTTTTGCCCACTCACTATCAAGAGAACAGTGTGTATAATTGCCAATGAGATTGTATATCAAAACGAAAATTTTTAATAATACTGGTTGATCATTTCATATGATATACGGATATTTTAATAATAAAAATAGCTGAGTCGGAAGTTCAACCGCCAGTCATTAACGTATTCCGTACAGTTTCTAAACGAAACGGATATAATGAATCAAATACAAAATTAACATCAATATATGTTGTTTTCAAATGTAAACGAGATATTATTAGTGGGGTGAGATGCTGGAGGCTCGTCTGTGTAATTCGGTGTGCGCATGCGTGGCGCGAGCGCCTGGGGCGTCGGGCGCCCATCCGGCAGTTGCTTATAATATCCTCCTTTGGCCCTCGGCCGTGCTTATTTGCACGCATATCGATCATTTGAACAAGGGTACGCAATACATCTGTGGGATCGGAAAACGTTTGGCGTATAATATTCAAGTATTCACGGTCCCTACAGAGTAGAGCTGAATAGCCTCCTTCGCTTAATCAGTCCAACACTTGTGACTGGTCTGAGATTTAATATTGGCAGTCATATTAAATATGTTGATTTTATATGATCCTTGATTTTGATGATGTAATTTTGTATATAGTATAGACCTAAACCTGGCCGAAGGCATTATGAAAGTGGTAAAGTGAGCTCTATCTTTACACACAACACAAAATGCGTTTTCATGTACCAAGGATAATACTCGTAAAATAATTTTAAAATTGATGATTATGATGAAAGTATAGTAAAATTGGAACAGAAATTGTCCTCAGGCTCAAAATATAAATGTGTCTTCAGCCAACGTGAAAAGTCATGAATAATAAAGTGGCGGCAAACTTTCAAGTCTTAAAGCGAGGGAAGCAATTAATTTGTTTTTTTTTTGTTTTTATTTATTTTCAGTAGCAGCATGAAGTTTTGAAATATATAGAAAAAACACACGACTGGCTACCCTTTTACGAATATAAATTATAAATAATAAAATAATCAGTATTATTTCTTAGAAAACGAAATTCATATAATTTATAGATAGTATACATGGAGGCAAAATTTCATGATGCCGTTCGGTAAAAGTACATTGTTACACAAAGGAATTATAGTTCTAACTAATTATAATATTATGAGTACGAAAGTGAGTTTGTTTCATATTATTCAATTGATCATCATGAAATGTTTCATGTTATCATAAGTAACATGAGAGGATATATGTATGTAGAACAAGCACCATTATTCACATCGGTCACTTATTTGCGGTGTTTTTCTTACGCAAATTCATAATCACGAAAACCTTATTGATTCCGCATTGAATCCGCGCTGCTTCCCAACCACACGTATGCGTAATAAGCATCAAGTTCCGCATTTCTGACTAATTTGTGATTAGATTTACTTATTCATAGCTCGCCACTTGAAAAAAATGAGGAAAATGTTTACCAACTACTCAATTGCTTTGTTTTGATAAGTTTTGCTAAATGTAATATCTAGCTTTAAGGCTAAAATGCGTGGGTATCGGCAGAATTATTTTCAGGGGGTATATCTACATCCACACATATTATATAATTTTATATAATATAATTTACTTCTATATAATATAATACATATAATATAATTTTATATATTAACTAATATAAAATTATACTAGATCCTTGCCTATGAAACCGACTTAATGAAATAAATTAAAAATACGTCTTTTTTTGTTTTTCTTTTCTGTCACCATTTGCACCTTCTTCCCGACGCCCATACTAATATGTGTTATTGCAAATATACCTATCATTTGTAATATTTTATTAAGTAAAGCTTTGAACCGAACTAAACAGTTTTCTGTATAGATAATCTGTATATAATACACTATTGTTTTGAGTCTCTACAAAGGTACAAAGGACAAACTGCTTTTTCTATTCATTGCTTGGCAGTGACTATTTAAACAGAATTTACTTTTCGAATTCAAATGTAATGAAATTTTGGAATATATTTTATTGTATTATGCCTCTATGGTCACAAGAAATACAGGAGTCTAAATTTATCAACAAAGTAGATAAAGGATGTACGACTGTATTTTTGTTTTTTAATGTCTATAATTGTCTAGGAGATTTCTCTCGAGTTTAAGTTATCTGAATTTCATTTGATCTTTAATAGCCGCTTTGACTGTATGTCTAAAGCATAATGAATATAATAGGAATTTATTCCTTTGATAAAATATCAAAGTACTAAATTCATGATGGCGGGCTCAAAGTATCATTTTCGTTTGCATGAATCAGTAGCACCGCCCGACGTATCTCGAGGCGGCACAATAACCAAACGTGCATGCCTTTAGGCATATTTTAAGCATGTTGTTTATAAGAGGTAGGAAGGAGCTCGCGAGCTCCTCGAGGGTACATTTTACTACATGAACACTCGGTGACCAGTAGCTGCTACTAGAAATAATACTATTTGCACAGACAGTTTTTAAACGAGTTCACTTCCATATCTGAACTAAGTAAGAAGGTACGTTGTTTTGGAAAATACACATGTACTTACGAAATATTTTAAGTTTCGACTTTTGCTATTTGCAATATAGCTTATATGTTTCTATTACTGAATGGGATAAACATATATCCCTATCACACAATTCGATTGCACATCTAGTTATATAGTTGGTGAAATTGTGCAGTGTAGAATATCTCTTGAAATGCGCGTCGTTAGGGAGGTGTTTAACTCATTAGAATATAGAAAGGGGATCCATTCATCTTCAGAAAATAAATGAAGGATTTCATCAAAAGTCGTAATATAAAAAACAGTACAAGCTGCAAATGAATTAAGGTAAAGAAATATCACTTCACTTCAGTTTCACTAATTTAGTTCCAACGTTGTTGGGGTTTCTATGGTAAAAGAGACCTTAATTCATACACAATATACCATTACCAATTCTAACTATGTCGTCTGAACTATAAACACATCGGAAATTAACAATACCCGATGACGAATTCAAAAATGCCTTCCAATAATTTAGTTAGCCAAAAGCCAAAACAGATTTGTTTATAGCTGACATAATATTCCAAAAATTATTTATAAAACACAGTAATTGTCTCGGCGGCAGTAAAGATGTGACGAATGATTTGTTTACATAACAAGCGGAGTTAGTGCAGCTAGGTACGGAAGGCGGATGTTTGGAGCGAAAGTGAGGGAAGCGCCACCCAAACATTCCGCATTCCGGGCTTCATATAGACTTGAATGTTGCACTCATTGGTTGAATGGTAGGTGTTTAATAAGTGTATTACCATACCAGTAATCAGTACCAGTTCTAGATTATGTAAAACTAATGTACTTTTTGAAAGCTCCTAGTTCGACTTTGGCACTTATACCTAAGAAATTGACAAATTACTAAAATGAATGAACATCTATCTAGGTACCTTTTGCATCAGGCTTTTAATGTGCATCAGATTCTGGCTGACACTTTCACAAGCAGAGTAAACGATTTTCTGGTATTGAGAACTTTCGAGAAGCTTGTTTGGCTCTCCTAAACTAAGTTATGAAGGTTTTTTTCCTAAATGGTGTTACATACTGGCCAGTTCTTTATTTTGAAATTATTGGGGTTATTAGAGTTAAAAGAAGTAGGGGGTTCCAATCGCTACAAATCACAATTACCCGACTAAACCGAATTCTTTATCTTCATTTAATTCATGTGTCTACAAATAATTAAGACACCTTTTCCTTCAAGCCATTTTGGAAATATATATAGCAAAAGTGAATGACACATTATGAATGAGTGTAGGCTCAAATACGGATAAGAAGTTTACTCACAGTTAGCTATAAATAAGAATATTGATACAAGAAATATTTTATAGTCGTTTACCCTAAATTCCACTTCTGTACTAGTCAAATTAATCGTAGCTGGAGTCATTAATTTGCTACTGCACATTTGAGGAGGTGGAACCAATCTTGCTACTGCTATAGATTATAACAAAAACACATTTGTTTAAACAGCCTGCCACTCAGGCGTGCAAAACGTTTCTGGTCATGGTCAATGAAGTCAGCATTGTATTGTTGTTTAGTACCTGATATTAATTAGGTCCATTGTTCATGATTCGGACGAGTAAAGAGCGTTAGTACGGGATTAGCGTTTGAAGCGTTGCTATACCTACTTCTAATAGGTTGATTTTGTATCAATAGTATAGTACATCATATTGTATAAAGACGTTTAACCCTACATTCAAATAATTTTTAGGTTGTGATGATAGGGACGAACCATCATGAATCACTTACAAGTTTATAACATGCGATAAGAGTCAAAGCTCACAAAATCAATAACTAATTATAACTTTGGGGTAAGACAGCGATAGTAATGACATCTGTTGATAAAAAATGAAACTAAAAGAATCAAACATTTGTAATCAACGCCATCTATCTTCTTTTTCCATAAAACAGGATATCACATGGGGTGCAGGTTAGTAGAGAGAATACTGTTGTAATAAGTTTTTTAAGAGGGCGACACCATAGTTGAGGAACTTGAGGTACTTGGGTACAGTTGTTTACATGAAAGTATAGATCTGTATAAACTTATTATTTAAAAGAGTATATTATTTGGAAGCAAGCAGAAGAACGACATATGGTGTTAAAATGATGTATACAAAAAATTCATTACTGTCATTAATGTTTTTGTAAAAATAAGTTTAAGTACTGTTTGAGATGTAGTTTCCTAATTGTAATGTAAGGATTTAATTTCACATAATCATCATCTGAGTGTTAATCCAAGTTGTGCCTGGTGCCCGTTTTCTGATTATTTTTAATCCATTTGGCACGATCTTCGACATCCCGCGTTGTGAGATCATTGGCAAGCACATCATCCCCTACGACGGAGGTCGTCGTCGTCATCGTCCGGTGGAGGCGGTATGGCCAGCATTTGTTCCCCACGTAACTTCGTGGTTGCCACAAATCGTGACCATACCACTGAATGCGACACTATTGCGACTTCTCCACAATTAATATAATTGGGTTGGATTGCGTAGGGTTTGCAACTTTAAATCAAAAAGCGTTATTCAAATACACCAGTAAAAAATTTTATTTCTTAGAAGAAAAAACTGCAGCACATATGTACAAAGGAACGAAAAACGTGTTACTTAGTGATTGATGTTTTTAAATTTTATTTTAAAGATAGGTGCCCAATCTAGGAAATTAGTTGTATATACAGCGAAAAAAGGTTTTTATTCCGATCATTTATCCGAGGTAAAAACAATTATAAAAATTTGACTTGGCACTTAGTAAAAATTAAAACGACATTTAAAAATCGTGATCATAAAATTCAGTTAAGTACTAATAAGATTCCAATTTTCATCCATAATCGAGGTTAACATTAAAATTCAATAAAGATTACCAACTGTGGATAATTTTTATATGAAAACGTGAGCATTGCCGGTGTACATATGAAGTACAGCGCATACCTAGATCTGATTTGTGAGCACAATGAAACGTCAACTTAACTAATTGTAGAGTGAAAGACTGTGGAAAAAAGTCGACTAACTGCACATCAATTACTGTTACATAGCTTAACTACGCTCTTTGTACAGTTCAACACTGTTCACTTTTTACTCGCCCGAAGTTCATGAATTTGGAAGTTACATAGTTATATCATATTTAATGGCTAAGAGTAGAAGTGAGTTAAAGTTTTCGTAATTATAGAATATGAATATAGAACAATTTATATATAAATATATACATATACATTAGGGTGTCCCTTATATGACAAAAAAAATTTTTTTTTGAATTTCGAAATGCATACCCTCTATAATTTTTACTAATGCTATAAGATACTTAAATATAAAATTTTATCAATCTAGCATAATTGCAACCAGTGCCGACCGAGCTTCAAAGTTTAGTAAAAAACGTGTTTTGTCCTAAAATTTCAGTCTGCTATAATTTCACTATAAATGCAATGAATTAAGTGAATAAAATTAAATAATAAATTAGGTGAACATTAATCTTTAATTAAAAACATAAAGAAATCAGAATCATTCAGGATAACTTCTTTTAGAGTAGTTTTTTTACAGTCTGGATACAATTTTAGATGTTCCTGGACACAGCGCAGCAAGAATGTTTTTGTTCTTCTTCAGCCGAGACAAGTCCGTTAAAATCTTGCATTAATTTAATAGCCCTTTCAGCAGTATCATTTACAACTCTCAAATAACTTATTCTTCTTTTAGCCTCCAGAAAAGCAGCATTGTTATTCCAAGAAGATACATCTTCCTTTAGAAAACTGTTGTCGATCTGCAGTCGTGATAAAAATTGTTTGCTCTTTTCCGATACGAAATCATCCAGTGCTTTGTCTAAAAAAAAGAAAAATAAATTAAATAACAAATAAAAATCAACAACAATTTTGAAAATAAATAAATAAGTATTGGACATTGAAATTGAAATCCAACAAAAAGTCAATTTAACTTACCAAACAACTTTTGAGTCAGTTCTTCCTTCGACGGGTCATAGCGTTTGCTAAAATTCGAGATTTTGTCCCTGTTGAAGTTGGCAATCATCATCTTCTTAGTTTGGTTGTCAACTTCATCATCAAATAGTGATAGAATGACTGTCTCTTCACATAAATACCACAAGTGATGGCTGAACTTGCTTATAGAAGCTTTAGAAATTGTTGCGTCAACTTTTTCATACTCTTTTAACATCTTCAAGAAGCGCAAATCTTGATTAGGTGCTTTGGTCGCCACTGTACATTCGAGCCAAGGTTTAACATACAATATTACGAGAAATAAGCAAACATCTTGTAGAGCCTTTTTGTCCTTCGCAGTTACTCTGCATTGTGACTGAAGTAAACATATTTTTAAAGAATAGATCACTCTCGCCATCCAGCGTGCCTGATGTATAGCTCCGGGGGGCCTTAGTTTTAATTTTTCCTCTGTGTCTCCTCCTAAAAATATTACGCACAGTTCGACCATTTCGCGGTAATCATCTCTTACAAAACCTTTATCTAATTCTGCCTTATAAAATAGTAACAACGCTTGAATGTCTGTCTCGGCAACTCGTGCTTTTACGAAATTAAGAGATGGTTCAATTTTAGTACAATCAATGTTTTTCCAATTTTCTTGGAACTTTTTGAACATCGGAATATCTGGGCTACTAGTAATTTGCTTAATCTTGGTTTCAAAGACAGCTTTTAGGACCTATTCATAAACATGATGACGACAGGCGAAAAGCAACAATTCTCTTCCTAAAGTTTGCTCCAAAATAGCACAAGCTCCATTGAAACGGCCCATATTGGAAGCTGTTGTGTCACAGCACATTATTTGCACTTTATCATAAAGGTTCCAGTCAAAGAGAGCTGCTGATACAGCCTTCGCTTGATGTTTTCCAGAAGAACTTTCTAGTTTCGGCACTGCAAGAAGCTGCTCTCTATCGTCAAATGAAGCTATAACTGGCAAGCGTTCTTCTTTTGAACTCCGTACATCCAACCCCGGTAATAGTTTTCCATCCTAATGGACTGTGACTATGTCGGGTACATTGTTTTGGAAGTTAGATTTTATTGCTTCTGCCCTTGATTTTCTAGTTTCAGTACGAATTCGCTGAATCGAGGATTTGTTAATACAGAAATCATCGCTGCTCAGACCAAGCGCTTCTACCACCGCACTAAGAATGTAAACGGTATCTCTAATGCTTAACTGGCATCGATCTAAAGCTGCAACTAGTTTAGGTGTTATAAGATTCTTTCTACCTCTTTTTGAACTTTGTTCATGGCAGGGAACGTCCGGCAAGCTGAGTTCAGAATTCAAGATCTGTTCTTCGTCTGAATCTTCTACACTGTCTAAGTTATTTGTGGTGGAAGTAGATGCAACAGCTAGTAATTCTCTTTGTCTTACAATCCTTTCCTCTTCTTCCAATCGTTATTGTCTAGATCTTTGTTCTTTTTCCGCCAATTTTTTATCTACACCACCTAAGCATCCCGGTCGACCTGGCTCTCTCTGTTTCATTAAAAATAATTTATCTTCCTCTATTTTCATTCTCTCAAAAGCATCAGCAAGTGCAATATCAAACAAATTATCAAGATTAATTATAAAATTGTTCTCACGACTCTTAAACGTAATCTGAGTTTTCTTACAATTTTTTTGCAACTCTCTCCAAACATGATATAAATCAATAAGTTTCTTCACGCAGTTAGGAAATGCCCTTGTTGGAATTCTTGCTTTTTCCCAATATATGATGCACTCCCTAATCACAAGATTTACACTTTCACTAACAGTCAATTTAACCTCACGAATATTGTAAAATAGGACTGAGAGAACTTGTCGATTAGATGGTAATTTTGCACCATTTATTTGGTAGCTACTCAATCCGATAAGAAAAATATTTTGTTTATCACTCCGTAATTCCACCGACATGTTTACGCACTAAACAATGAAGCACTAATAGTCTCAAAAATCACGTACGAAATGGCAAATAAAACTTGTCGTAACAGGTCACTGGGCAGTACTTAAGCAACTTGTATCGACAAGTTTAAATAGCAAGTCGGCACGGGTTATCGTTTATATATCGAACTAATATTTTTTTCTAGACAATATAGGGTTATTACGAAACTTTTAAGAAGGTATGCGTAAAAAAATATCGAACTTGAAATTTAAGGGACACCCTAATATACATATATAAAAACATATTTTCTGTCATCTGAAGTAGGTGTTCCAAAATATCCGACATAACTCGCACCCTTGCAGACTTGTACCCAAAATAATATTAATTTATTTAAAGTACTTGCTTTTGGAGGTTATGTCCAGCAGAGGACGTCTTTCGACGAGATGACGATGATGACTTATAGAAAAGTTTTTCTTTAAGAAATAGTTGTCTTTTCATATTCAAATACTATAACATCAAGTAATGTATAAGTCCCCTCTACACCCCCTATCTGCAAAATATTTTCATCTTTAATGACTCGTTTTCGATTACAGTAACTCCAAAATTTTCAGCAGTATACGCCTATTTTGAGTACGAGTATATAGGTAAGATTTATAGTAATCCGACTATTGAATTAAGTAACGATGTATTTCTGGCCGCTGCCAAGTTCAAGTATAAGATCTGCTAGTGCTAAGGAGTATGCACAAATTGTGACCACGGTAAGGATAGAATACCGTAAGACAGCCCCCAGTTAGATAAAGTTATACCCGGACTAGGGATACAGTCTGATGAAAGCGATTCTCAATGGAAATCGTTGACTTATTCAGTTGTCGGTTAGACTAATTTATTAGTAGTATATGTGTTATAATTACTGACATAGTTTTTCGGTAGATCTGTTGGTCTAGTGAGTTAGTGTCTCTGGCTGTTAAGGTGAAGGTTGTGAGTTCGATTCTCAACCAAGATAAATTATTCTGTGATGAGCACGATCGTTTACTCCCTGTCTGGTGTAATTTATCTACAACATTATTATGTAATACTTAAATATGTTTATCAGTAATCTGGTTACCGTAACACAGGTTCTGACTAGTGTGTGAGATGTGTGAAGTTATTTGTTTATTATAGTAGCTTCTAACAAACATACAATCATTGTCAGATACCTGATCATGAAACTTTAATAGTGCTATAAAAGATTAAAGCTCTCGCTACTGGATAAGTAAAGAACAAACAAAAATATTATGATGTAAATAATCCGTAATGAATTGTTAGTGTGTGACATTTTCCTTGATTGTTGAATGTTAAACAAAACAAGCGATACTTAGCAACAAATTGATTCCATAATATGATTAGTAACCTGTCGATAACACTTTGCCGAGTTCATTCTCAACATATCTTAGGCGTTAATTTAGAGAACATCACATCGATAACCGTAATATTAGACTTAAAAGTGTCGGAAAATTGAGAAATCCAGCGAGGCAATGAAAAGTAGGTAGCAACCCCGTTAAGTATGCGGCGAACTTAGCTATTACATAACATAACATGCCACCGCGTAGCTGTTTGATCGTGTGTTAGTACGTGGTAACCCTGACATGGTTCGATCACTTCAAACGCAACTATAGGGAGATTCCTTATGTGGACTTAAATGTTGCCCTATGTTTCATACATGACACCCGACCACGCATACGAATGGAATCCGTTTCAAAAATAAATTATCATAACGCCTAATGAGACGGAAAAAACGTCTCAATTCATAAACGTCGCACATAATCGGAAATGCCTCTAGATTTATTATTAAAAACTTTCTACAATTTATTATCATCTTACCTTAGACACTTAAAAATGTGTGATTTATTTAAAAATGACATATTCAGCGATACGACATTGCACATTGCATCACCGCGCCACGGGCGTGGTCTGGAATCCATGTATGTTTAGTGTCTGTCTACTTACTGTTTATTGAGAATTTTATTATCTACAATGTTGAGTACAAGCTATACATTCCTGATGGCGTAAACATTCAACTATTCGAAGACACGATAACACGACTGTAAGAGAGGTCAAGTGAAAAATCAAACGCCTCCGAAGGCTGTTAACATTCCTCACTTATTAATAAGTTCGAGCCAATGTATGCACTACATGTAATACAATATGTATTTGCTAAGTCATGTCGCAGGAATCGCGGAACGAATTGCAAATGTGCGTCAGGGTTAATGGATCTTTTAAATCTGTTACAAGAAAATATCAAGAGAAACTCAAAATTAATCGATCGAATGTACAAACACGGTCAAGGATTTCTGTAAAGTTGCTTGATTTAGCAGTTTTAGAAGTTCACATCGGTGATACTCTAAATTATTTTTACTCATGTTAGCCAAAGCGCAATAAAACATAAATTCCTTTTCAATGTCACATAGACGGTCAATTGCAGTTGAGTTCATATTTTACGCTATATACCTACTATCTAAAATATTAGATGTTTCACGCTTTTGTTCAACCTCTTTACAACATTCACGAATAATTGACGACTATTTAGCAGCTTCTATTAGATCATTGCAACAATATGTGAGACGGGCCGAATAACTGGAATAGTTGCACTCTCGCTTCGCTGCCAACGAAATGGAATCCGTTGCCATTAGAAATTCTGCAGTACAAGATGACTCCATTGCTATTGAGATTCCTTCAGTGCGTTTCGTGTGAGCGCCATCCACAGGTGACATTTCAACACGCAATAGTATTCTTACAAATTAGTGACGCAACAATTTACTAACTACACTTAGTTTCCCAATTTTTATTGAAAATACTTACATCATTCGGCATTTTTTAGATAAGTACTAATTATTTTTGTTCATCATGTTGTCTGTTTATCGATGTAAACATCGGTCCTAATTAATTTAGATTTCGGCAAATAATTGTACTCACAACAATAGTGATCACCGATAGCGTACCTTCCTAAGAATGTTCGTAACTGTAGTCCGCAACGCAACCTACATTCAGCATTCTTTTCGAAACCGTAACACGCCGCCTCTGCGTTCCGGATATATACGTTCATGCTATATTCACCCCAATATCTTTCGCAATAAAACCTATTTCAATTCAATACAAATGATAGAATGTCAGGTATTACATTTCTAGAGAGCTGTAAAACTACATACACAAAGTAACGTGCGATTGATATGAAAAATTGATAACGTTGGCAAGATTTCTAGCTGCAAAAATGAGTGTGTAGCGTGAATATTAGAGGTAATTTTGCAATAACAATTATTATGAATTACTCGAATTTGTAGGTACATATATGTCAGACCATGCATCAGATGTGTAAAGTACCTTGTTGACTTTCAAAAGGCTTTGTTCGGCCCACTATAAAATTATAAAATTCAACTTAAACAACGATAGGATTACATAAGCACTAGACGTTCTAATACTGCAAAGATCTTTTTTTAATCAAGTAAGTACGGTAACCTTGCTGTTAAGCGTCCCGTGAGGCAGTGCGAGGCAGCCCTAAGGCATCAGACGTGGCAATTTATTGCTCGGTAGAGAGCATGGTACGATCAAATTCCTGAACGCTTTCTCTGATGGTAGTCCGCGGACGGGGAGTACGCGCACGCATACGTCGCTTGAAGTCAGAGGCGGCGCGCTTGCAGACACCACACTCTACACGCAGTGCAACGAAAGTGAGCGCCGTGCTGACGCCGCGTGCGCCCGTGCCTGTCTCTGTCATCGAGTTGCATAATTATCCGCGATCCGACTATTGTTTGTAAACACTTAATAAACAAGAACACACCATTTAACGAATTGCGTGACCGTATTTTGATTAGATACCTACGCATATCAGATTTGCATCAGCGTTTACGTTATTTTTTTTATCTGCAAATTTCTTTATTCTAATTGAAGTATCAGTCTAATTGAATTGATAACGTAAATGCAGGCCTCTATCATATCACAAATAAACATAATTAAGTTCTTATGGTCCCGAAATGCTTACATAATGATTAGCTAGTAGACTAGAGTAAAAAACAATACGCTACGTTCATACTATCCTCATAATACGTTTGTACATATACCAACAAATTAGCTGACTTTTTGTGTAATAGTCGCCAAATTTGCCTATAAAGATATTAAAAGAATATGTAACGTGCGCATTGGTATGCGGATATTGATAGAGGGTTGGAAGCCGACTGATTTACCAGATTGTGGGTCAGCGAAATTCACGCGGGACGCGTTTCACGTCGCCAAGGTACTCTCGCTGCTGTTCGTTGAAAGCTTTGCTTTCTTATCAAAGTCCATTGTTTACTTATTCCTAGAGTGAAATTATTGAATCGTTCACGACTTTGAGAATTAAAATTAACGTGTCTCAATGAACTTGTCCACATTTTAATCCGGATGTATCGGTCGAATGCGTTACACCGAAAAAATGGCAAGTCGAGCATATTTGTGGCTATCATCGCCTCGGGGAAGTGAGGTTTAATCGTCAATGAGTCTTTCATCGTGAAACCAGTCCAAGTCTATAAACAATAGTATCCTTTGTGATACGTAACTGTCAGTCCGAGGCCGGTCCGGTACTGTGCAACAATTTGACAAAATTAAATTAGCTACTAACTAGGATTTGGTATAAGTAAACTTCATACGGAAAAGTATGTGCAAAAACTAAGATGCAGTCGTACCGACCGGTTGAACGGTACGAGATTCTAAAAATAAACTAATATAGGTATGTGAAAAGGTATGGATTCTTTTTCTTATATAGCGGCTAGCACGCGACAGTCTCGATGGATGTCTATTAAACAATGTCAGCTGGAATCTGGAATGCGACCCGCCTACAAGGCCGCATGCCACCTCGATTATACTTAGGTAGGTAGTCGAAACTATAATAAGTGAATAGTCTGTCAACTATGTATACACTTCACTGGTACCTTTACAGAACGATGCAATATCACTTAGTAATCCAACAACGACTGAACTGCTGTTTCTTACATAAAATTTTGCAGCTATGTACGTCTCCAGAGGTAGAAGTGTTGTCAATTTTAGTTTGCATTACTATATTTATGTTAAAATACTAAATTACAATTATAAATGCGGGGTCAATAAACAAAAAACTTGTCGCACAAAAACTATACATTATTAATCATCTCGAAAATGTAAAACTTTCTTTAGCATGTAATGTAGGTATGTAGAAGTCTGTGTGTTTAATATTATTAATTTACATGTCTTATACTTAGAGTAAGAATAAAATGTATTTTAATGTAAATATTTACCGAAGCTGTCTGAATCGCTAGCTGGGTACGCAGGACTCGGCTGCACCATCGTTGCAGCGCGTGAAAGAACGTCCAGTGCTGATTCCACCTTCTCCATGTCTACCTGATTTAACAGGATAAACGATTATTAAATATTAACTACATTAAATTTATGGATCGAATCGGATTACGTGATATCACTTTTATTAATGCATATACAGATGTTTGAAATACCATGTCTTTAGACATAGTTAGCATTCCATAAGAACGAAATAAAATGTCAATCAGATATCGTTTATCTGTATGTAGTTACAACGCTAATTAGGTTTAAATATTTGGAAGACTGTGTCTGTTTGCGCAAGTTTGTCTTCGAATTAAATATTGCAGATTACCTAGTCATAAAGGCATCCGAATACCAAAGCGGCGGAAATTCCTACCGGTACGTAAACGGCTAGACGGTGGACAGACGTGCGCCAAGTCGTACGGTCTCCACGTAAGTAAGAGGGAGGAGGAATCAGATGATCAAACAAAGAGTTGTGAAACGTGGCTCGGCCGCATACCGCAACCGCACCGGGAACGAAGCCAATGGACCACTGTATCACAGATTAGACATACGCTCGACCGACGCGCGACACATCGCGAAAATATTATCATACCAATTTTTGATGACCTACTAATATTGCATGCCGATGATGTTTACGAGCGCCAAAAACGTAAAATAAACAGGCGCTTACGAATTGAGCAATTATGTTGCTGTAATGCGTAAGGCGAAAAATGCACTTTTTAAATTCCGATTGTAGTAATTGCATTAATAAGTAGTAGACAATTTATTATTTTTGTGATCACGTCTCTAATAGGTATTTAAAGCCAAACAGAAAAGGGTAGATCTTTCTTTAGAAGCTTATTAAAATTAAGTAAATTTACCATAAAATTGTGTATTTTTAGTGTATACGAACACAAATTCGTATTACTAACATTGGTACTTGGAACTATTACTTTTTAAAGTAAATATATGGGGATCAGAAATTTAAAGCGAGAATGTTTTTAATAGTTTTAGAGACCGCAGAATGTGCCAAAATATTATCACAATTAATTAAACATTAACACAGCTGTGTTGTACTTTACATACCGGGTAAATCAATGAGTATTTATATATAGTATGTCACAACATCAGTAAAAAGAAATATAACAATTTATTTTATTTATAATAGTTTTATTCCAATGTACATTTTACATTATCGTTAGATTACATCTTAATTAATTGCGTGCCGTCGGTATCTCAACGAAACAGGTAGATCGCCGTTAATTAAAATAATAACACCGAAAGATAAAGCATTCTTCACATATCAGTCGAATAATTCACAAACATAGAAAGAGATTTGAGGAATGTGAAATGATATTACATTAAAAAGTAATACTAGACATGGTATTTAGTATGAAAAGTACGGAGGTGTAGAGGAAGGGAAGGGCAAACAAAACGTTCGAATGACGAGTGATGTGATGACTGCTTTAATGATGAGGAATTTAGTACATTAACCACAATAGAATTTTTCTGGCCGGAGGCGGAGTCACGAATACGGACAGTGTTGGTATGTCGGTATTACACACGTCGAATGGATCATTCGACACATAGTCAGATGGTCACGAACCCATTCAATGGAAAAGAAATCTTGGAATGGAATTTGACAGTAAATTACATTTGTATTATATGACTCCAATAATTTAAAGTCAGAATCTATATTATATGTGTATTGCATAAGATGGATAGGTTGCTTATTTGCTTGAAATACAGTAAATTAAAGAAGATCTTTTAATTAGTTTTATGTGTTTTTATATGCCAGTGTGGTATAGTACGTAAAAACCTCCAAAAGGTGAGGCTTACGTTCAACACGTGGACTATTAAAAGCTGATGATGATGCACGAGTACTTGTTTAGTTCTGTGCACTTTCTTTTGTATTTCGACAAAAGCTACGTCTCTAAGGTCGTTATTGGTTCTTACAATATTATTTTTCTTTATCAAGAGTTCTAAATACATTATAACCAACGAAAATGATAATGCAACGGGGCGTAGGGTAATAATTTAATGAATTTGTAAACCTACGTCACGTGTACACCATCTGCTGAAGTTAATAAATACTGTGCATTTGAAAACAACACACACACGCACACAACAACATCTACACACAGTGAGTGGGTTCCTCGTGACATAGACAGGTTCTACAATATTTGTAATTTTTATAATTACCTCGTCCGTGTGGTGACGGATTAAGAATACATAGTGTTACCACCCCTATTCATACCGTGGGTGTCGTAAAAGGCGACTAAGGGAACAAACCCTATTTCAACCCGTCTGCCCAGTGTGGTATACTAGGCCAAAACCGCCTTGCTAAGGAGAGGCCTATGTCCAGCAGTGGACTGTAAAGGCTCAATTAATCTCTCATTCAATTAATTAATTTAAAATTTCCAAAATGATAAAACGAAAAATATAATAGTGTTAATAGCTAAGATGTTATATTACTTGATCGTAAAGATCTATTATGCACATACCACATTTACAATATGCCACTTGTATAGTTAATTATTCATATAGGTTACATTGGTTACTAATTCTTATTGTTTCGATGTTTCACAATACTTTGGTTTCTAAAATAAAAGAAGAAGTATCTAAACAGTAGAATCGATTGCGTAAAATCTTTTTAGATTTCCACGAAATTGATTAATATAGCCACCAGTCATTACTTAAAGTATGACACAAGAATAAAAATTATTCAATTACCTACATTTAATTTTTAAGATATTCGTGGTGTATATACGAATCTCCTTTTTTGGACGTCGTTAAAATGACACGAAAGCGACGAAGATCGCTGCAGTTCAAGCAATATTTGATCAGCTTAATTAGTTCCTTATTTTTTGTGAATTGCCATCAATTCAGATGGATTTAAAGTGATTCCATTAAAAATTAACAGAGGAATTTTATTGGTAAAGTTGAAAGATATCTAATACATAAACAATTTATATTGTTTCTGAAGTAATTTCTCTTTTCAGCCGTTAAATTAAGTCTAATACATCTTCATTGACATTTATCTTTTGCTAAAATAAGTTAATTTGTATAATATGAATGGCACAAGCGCTATTGTTTTTATCACCCCAAAATGAAAACAAATTACTGAGTGTTAAATACGTACGTAAATTACACGTGACACTGTGCTGAAAGCGACGCATCGCAACTCACTGCGCATCAAGGAGGTAATGTCAATTAAATACAACCTAACTAAATTGTTATCACCTGCTAGCTTCAAACGCAAACCACATTATAGTGAAACCTTGACATTCCAAATGTTAAAAATAATACTCTATTTCAGTAAACGTTATTTTCTTTTAAAATTAAGCCTTAAGCCGAAGAGTTAAAGTTTCAAGTGGATGATTGCATGTTTGTTAGTAGCCCGCATTTGGGGTGCGGCGTATTATTTTACGATTGTCGCTACCCCTGCTGTGCGGCTGCGCACGTGGGCGAGGGGATACGGGCAGATGTTACGGTTGTACGGCTGCCGTGGCCCCTCATACCTACCGAATTGTGGGATTTTCAACAAGCAACGCTACTTTTACAATAACAGATTAGAACTTGGCAACGAATTTTAACGGTCATTTTTGTTAAATTATCATGTCAGCGTTGTCTGCAGTGGTAAAAGTTATAAGAACTCATCAGGACGCTTTTTTATCTTTACACAAAAAGATTTAATATTCCGTTTTAAATAAATGTTGTTAACAACATAAAACAAATCACGATATAAATATTTGAACATGAGCCGTCGCATTTTCGTGCCGGAAAATTGATTTGATATACGCAGCAACATTCGTAACGATTACTCACACAGTGTGATAAATTCAAAGTCTACCGAGAAGTCTGGGTGCTTCCGATACAATTGATGGAACCCAACGGGGTCACCGTCAACATTGGCTAATCAGACGTCGTTTTATCGTGCTCTTATCACCGTTGTACTGGCGGCCACATGCGCATGTGTGAGAATACATACATCGTTTGTACGCCGCGTACGGTCGCATTCCACACTATTATGTTCGCGAGATTCCATGCCATGCAGCTTGGCTGAATACCTTGTTGCCTTCGCTCCGCGTAGCGGCGAATTTTTTTGCATGGCGCGCTCGCAAATCAAACCGGTAGGTACATAACTATATAACTAGTCATTAGGTACATTATGTACGTAGCATAACTACGCTATAGTAGTCACTTAGACGATGTAACCGTGATGGGGGATAATAACAATATATTTAAGAATTCAGAGATTTAACTTTCCTAAAACTTGACTCGTTGCTCAATATTATATTCATAGTGGGTTTTAGATACGTTACAATAGTAGTAGTTGTATATAAACTAAATATGTAATAAATTTTTACAATATTTATTTTACCTGTAAAGTTTCTGTATATTCTTAGTTTATAAAAAGCAAGGATTACACACGAAAACAATTTCGTTATTTAGAAGCTAAGACATAAAAAAAATATATAACACTGAGTTTACTTACACAATGTATGTTTTTCCCACGATGTTCTTCAATGAGAGCCAAGAAAAATATTTTTCTCACAATATTAAAAAAAATGAGTCAATGACACGTTGTAATGATTAAGTTTATTATTGTAAGAACCGTCCTATGCAACTGAAAACTTCATGACAATCTTATAAAACCGGCGAAGAACGAAAATCGATAGGTATTGGAATCGCAACAACTATGTGTACATTCGTCAGATTATTAACACGGCACGCTGGCTCGCTATAAGATGCAAATTGTATACTGATTTCTATCGTTATTATTCATTGTCCGTCAAACGCACTGTGTACAAGTATTTGTTGTTATTTCATAAAATCCAACTATCGCGCCACGACTCTGTTGACGAAATAGTCGCGTTTGACATTTGAGCCGAGCCCACTGCGATTGGAATCCATGGAATGTCAAATATTTTCAGTGCCGCCATCTGTGTGATGGTATGTTAAATATCTGAGAGGCGGCACACTGGAGCGTACAATACTTTGTTTTACCAATTTCAATTTCTGACATTTGTGCTAAACACGATAAAACTTTTAGTAGCTGTGGACTTTTCTATTTGTGTCAATGAAACTTGTCAATAGGTGTCATAGGCTGTTCAATAATTTAACAAAGATTTTTTGAGCCTTCGCGAATTTAAAGGAATGCGTCCATATTTGTGACGCCGTTGGGAGACGTCACCGGCAGCGCAGGCGTGATGTTGGTAAGCCGCGTCTACTGCAGGGTTATCGACACATGCCGTGGAGGCGAGGAGTAGGGTCGGCAGTTTACCGGCCTGCGCATGTAGCATAACAGACTGTTTCGGTTCGATACTTTCGTTGGAATTTATAATACAACATTATTGAATTTCTCAACCATGACGTAAGAAAAATTACAATTCTGAAGTTTAATAACTTTAACAGATAAAAAGAAACCGTATCTGTACACGTCGAGGAGCTCGTTGCTTAGATAATTTATACTAATGTAATTTCTGAGACAGATTTGTAATTAACATATATCTTTTACTAATTAAACTTGCCACGTAGGGGTGTCTTATCTCTGAAAAAGAAAATGTAAACGCAAGTTACTTTGCTTTGTCATTTTAATACAGCTGGCGCCATCTGTGAATATGTTAAGCAAGTCGTATGACATGTATGTTTGTTTTTTTTCAATATCGTACACTAGATGACACTACAGGTTTTATCAGTTAAAAAATTGACACAACACAAAGACACAACAAACCTTATACCAGGTATAGGCCTTATGATCTGGATGTCGTAATAGCAGCGGTTCCCGGATCCCTCCTATCTCAGGCGCAGAGTGGCACACCGTGTGGTTTTAGTCGGTCCGATTCCGACACACCACCCCGCCGTAAACCCCGATGGGGTGACGGCCCGAGGGGGTTTCCACACGTTAAAAAAAAAAAAAAAAAAAAAAAAAAAAAGGTATAGGCCTTATAAGGGCTGTTAATCACGATGCTTATTCCTAGAGAACAGAAGATATCTACTACATCTTGGCAATATTGATGGTAGCCTATGGCCTTTTCTGCAATTGATTCAGTAGTTAAGGCGTAAAAAGGTTAACAAACTAGTAAATAAACTTACTTTCACGTTAGTTATGATGATTCTGCATAGTTGATAATTCCATCACATGGCAATTCTGATCATCCCTTGCGACCTTAAGTTCATTCTGGAAACACTCTGGAAACAGAGTGGGAATGGGTTCATTCCGTAACCATGTTGATTCTAGAGTGTTTCCAGAGTGTGTTTGTTACATTTGTCCATAGCGTTTCCAGACTGTAACCAGAGTGAATACATTTTGGAACCAAAATGTATTTAAAGTGGATTAATGCTGGAACCATAGTGGATATATGATGAGAGCAGAGTTTTTCTAGAGTGAATACATATTGCATGCACATTGTATTCAAAGTGGATGCATACTCCAAAAATGATGATAAACTTACCAGCCTCCTTGTTGACGCAGTATGGCTGTCTAGCATTCTTGGACATGGAGACATGAACGCTGTTCACCAGATCAGGCCTGATCGAGGCCTTGAATATAAAGGGGAGAGGGAGTGAGGCTCCGTTGGCGGCCTCATTCTTATCCGTGTACACCGACACGAGCGATCGGGCTACTGACAGACTCTGGAATTAAGAACGATAATTGCTTGATGTAATAAATAAAAATAATTTAGAAGTATAGGTATCAGAATATTATCAACCTACATTAATCACATTAATAAGTTTAACCTCAAACTCCACAGATGGCATTGTACCATTTTTTAAATCACACCACGGTTTTTGTACAGTACATAGTATATAAATCAAATAATATAACTACACCAGTTGTTAATCATCTCGTCCCCCACGAGCAATTCGGTTTCCGAACCGAACACTCGTGGGTTCACCAAGTCCACCGCATCGTTGAATACACCAGCGATCGGCTTCAACGCAACCTGTTCACAGGAATCCTCTTCTTTGACGTGGCGAAAGCTTTCGACAAAGTGTGGCACAACGGCTTATTATTTAAGCTATCCACCATGGGAGTGCCACACAGACTCGTGCTCATCATACGAGACTACTTGTCGAATCGAAGCTTCCGCTACCGAGTAGAAGGGTCACTATCCTCCACTCACCCCATACGAGCCGGTGTCCCACAAGGGTCCGTGCTCTCCCCCCTACTCTTCACGCTGTATACTAGCGACATTCCGAAGCATCGGTATGTGCAGACGGCACTATTCACAGACGACACGGCTATCTACTGCTCAGGAGTGAACCCCTCGACAGTAGCCAAAAAACTCCAGACCGCAGTCAACGCACTGGGCGTTTGGTTCCGGAAATGGAGGATAGAGGTCAACCCCGAGAAAAGCCAGGCGGTGCTGTTTCACAGAAGACAGCTAAGCTTGTATCCTTTGGAGAAGACCCCTCAGATTAGGATGTTCGGCAAGTCTATCCCTTGGGCTAGGCAGGCCAAATACCTAGGCATAACCCTTGACGACCGTCTATCCTTCGGCCTCCACATCAAGGCAGTCCGCAGCCGGGCTGCCTTCGTGCTGGGACGTCTCCACAGTTTAATAAACGCGCGTTCGAAGGTTAGACTTAAAAAACAAAATTAGGTTATACACGGCATGCGCACGACCTATAATGACGTACGGTAGCGTAGTCTTCGCACACGTTAGGCCACACAGGATCCATAGGCTTCAAACATTACAGAACAAATTCATGCGCAAAGCTACGGGAGCACCGTGGTATGTACGCAACGTCGATCTTCACATCGACCTCAGATTGCCGACCATCGAGCAATACATAAAACAGTGCTCTCTTAGCTACTTTGACTCTGCTCCGACTCACCCCAACCCTCTAGTGGTTGCGGCCGTAAATTACACACCCAGTACGATCTCCAAAATACGTCGACCCAAACACGCGTTAGGGGAAGAAGACGACGGGCACGCCGTCATTACGGCGGTAAGACCCGTTATGAAGGATTGGCTCGAGAGGAATCACGGGACCCTCTCATATCGGCTGACGCAGGTGATCACTGGAAAAGGATGCTTCGGAGATTACCTGTGTCTGATCCGAAAGGAGCCAACCTCTGAGTGCCATCACTGCGATGGCCGGACCGTGGACACGGCGCTCCATACGCTGGCAGAATGCCCAGCGTGGGCGGAGCTGAGGCGTGACCTTATGACGGCCATCAGAGTGGAAAGGGGCCGTTCAATTATTACGTAAGCACTATGGGGGGGCGGGGGGGTCTTTGCTTTGCTTATTTTGGATGACATGGGGGGTAGGGGAGTCTAGATGATGATTACGTCATCGGTAGTTATTTTCTTCTTTACACGAATGGCAACCCACACATTGTCTTTGCTTGAAAACGAAAAGCATTTTCGGGGATTCCTGCAAGTAATACATACATTTAGTGAACAGTGCGCGGTAATTCCCCTACTCGCTTTAGAACCGAGTAAGGGAATTACCGCGCGCTGTTCACTTGTCTAAATTTCCTCTATCAGTGTATTGTTTCGTTTGGCTGCTATAGCGAGTAGACGTATTGTAAGCATAGTAAAGCAAGTTAACATTTGTGTTACCATTCATTCCATTATCCAAAGTTTAATGTTTAAATAAGATGTCATTTCAAATAGACAAATCTAAGTTATACCAAAAATTGTTTGAAAGTTTTAAAAAATCTCATACAAGTACGAAAGTACAAAATGTACAAAAGTTAGTTAACGAAGTGTGGCGAAATTATAAATTACAAGCAAAATCCGACAAGGAACTAGATATTATTGTATCTAAGAGAATCGAAGAAGAATTGCAAGCAGCGACTAAGAATAAATCCAATTTACTACATTTTTTTTCTAAGGTGAGTGACGAAATCATTTTAGGTACCTATGAGTACCTACTAGAAATATTAGAAATCGCCAAAAAGTTTCTCTTTGCTAATTAGAAAATATTATGGCCTATCTTAAAGTATAGAGGTAATATTCATTATATAGATTTATTTCTTATAATTGATTCCGTCAATTGGTCACAAAATACAGGATGCCAGTTTTATACATATATATATATATATATATACCTACAGAAAACTATACTCTATTCAAATAGGTATTTAACAGAATGTAAACAATCTTTATATGTCTTTTTATTGAAATATGTGGTTTAAAATTGTAAACTGTGTAAAATCTGTTGTGATTCATTTAAAAACTCAACCAATATTAAAAAATTGCTTTTCTGTAAGTACATAAAGGTGCGTACAAACATCGTGAGGCGTGCGCCGCGAATGGTTCGCATGTATACATGTGCCGTAGCATGCCTCAGGTTGATGTATTCGAGACGAACCATTCGCGGCGCAAGCCTCGCGATGTCTGTACGCACCTTTACAGATATCTGATTTTATAATTGCATATTTCAATAAAAAGACATATCAAGATTGTTTATATTCTTTTAAATACCTACTTGAATAGACTATAACACCCTGTATTTTGTGACCGGAACGATTTGCTCGTTTAAAGATATTAGATTTAAAGCCATAGGGTTTTGTATTTACCATATTTATTGCCATACTTTGTATTTATGTAGCTTAATAAGAGAATCTTTAGCAGAACCCATAGAAAGTTTTTATTTTTAGGCAACCTGTAAACCTGCAGAAAAAACACAAACTACACAGCCAGCTTCAAATATTAAAAAACAGGAAGAAGATAAAATAAAAACCGGTAATGAATCACAACAGCAATGCGAAATTAATAAAAATACAGATAAACAGAGACCAAAACCTTCTCAGGAGGCTATGAAAAATAAGATTGCTTTACTCGAAAAAAATTTGAATGCTTTGTATTCTGCCTGAGATACTATGTCAATCCGTGCTGAAGTTGATAAACAGATCATTAAGTTGCGCGAGGAAATAAAAACAGCAAAACAGTCTTTAAACAGGAAGGTTCAAAACGCAGTTGCCCAGAAGAAACACAGGGATGGTATGAAAAGAAAGTTAGAAGATATTTGTCATGAAAATCCAGAAATGAAAAAAAGACTATCTCTGAGGGATTCAGTGGGACGTCCTAATCTTGAAAGCAATCAACCTTTACTATTGAAAACAATCGCGGATATAGCTTTATTTGGAAGTGCAGCAGATGATAGAAGACGAACGGAATCAATTCGCAGCGTAAAAACTCTTGATGAACTCACACAAGAATTACGTAAAATGGGATTTGACATTAGTCGCAGTGGGACATATCTTCGTTTGATTCCCAGAAAATCTAATTCTGCAGAGGGACGAAGACATGTATCGACAGTCCCTGTTAAGCTCATTCGGGCTCAAACTGATCACCACAAGAGCCACTTAGATAGCAAGTTCGCTGAAACATCAATCCATTATTTAGAGAACATAGCATCCATACTAGGACCAGATCAAGTATTTTTCATATCTCAAGATGATAAAGCTCGAGTCCCTATTGGCGTAACTGCGGCAAATAAGCAAGCACCTCTTCTAATGCACATGGAATATAGAATCAAATTAACTGATCACGATTGGGTAATCGCTGAGCGTCATAAATTAATACCATCTGTTTATGCTGGTATCAAAATCACTTCCAATATGCTAGGACAACCGCAAGCCGTTGGATATTCTGGACCAACATACATCGCTATTCGAAGTGGAAAGCATAGTTCATCTACTGCTAATACTCATGCTCAGGATTTCGAGATGCTTCTCGAACTTGAAGAGTTTCGACCATTAGCTAAAACTGACCATGGACTAGTAAAACCAGTGGTAATCATGACGGTTGATGGAGGGCCAGATGAAAATCCGCGTTATCAAAAAGTCATAGGGTTTGCTATACAACATTTTAAGCGACATGATCTCGATGCATTGTTTTTAGCTACCAATGCTCCCGGAAGAAGTGCGTATAACAGAGTAGAGCGCAGAATGGCTCCTCTTAGTCGGGAACTGGCTGGTTTAATATTGCCTCATGACCATTTTGGGTCTCATTTGGATGAACGTGGCGTTACAATTGATGAACATTTAGAAAGATCTAATTTCGAATTTGCAGGAAAAGTATTAGTTGAAGTATGGAGTTCAACGGAAATTGATGGCTATAATGTTAATGCAAAATATGTTGGGGCAGGTGAACAAGATCTTCCTGATTTTCCAGACATTAAATGGTATTCAGAACATGTGCGTGAAAGCCAATACTTGCTCCAAATTGTAAAATGTAGAAATACAGAATGCTGTCGTCCAAGAAGTGGACTATTTAGATTACTAGACAACAGGTTTCTTCCACCACCTGTAAAAGTAAAACAAACAGTTGATGATTTGGTTTTAGATGAAGGAGGGCAATTTCTTAATCTTCCAGTCAATTTAGCTCTACGCTTAAGTGCTTCACTCAAAGATTTCCTGCAAATGCCATACGATTATTTTTGTCCGACGGTACAATTGAGGCTATCAAGTCGAACATGCAAAACGTGTGGTCTTTATCATGCTTCCGTCAAGTCACTAAATCGTCACATCGAAAAGATCCATAAGAAAGTAAACACGCACACTGATAGGAAAGTTAGACCTGTAAGAGTCGCTGCTCGTCGTGCTAATGAACTGATGTGCATTATTCAAAATTTAGAGCACCATGATGTTGAATGGCTCGATGAGAATGACGTAGACATTCCAAAATCGGATGAAAGCGAGCAGACTCACAACACTGAGCAGCAATCAAAGCAATCCAATGTCATCGAAAACTTAGAATCATGGATACGGGTTTCATGGACTGAAGACTGTTAATTTGAATTTAATATATGTACCAAAAATTTAAAATAAGTTTGTTATGTTAGTAAGATATAATATTTTTGTCCTTTACTCTATGTTGAATACCGTTTCAGTAAAATATAATCTCTATCCTAAATCTATTTTCTTATTTTTCAAATTATAATTATAACATTATAAAATTAAAAAAACAATACATTAATTGACAAATGTTTACGTAAGCATGGGGGGAGGGGGTAAGAGCTTTGCTTACTTTTGCTGACAAGGGGGATGGGGGGGTAAATAATTGCAATAAATCTGCTTACGTAATACTTGAACGGCCCCAAACTCTCTCGCTCGGTAGCATGATCGCCGCCATGTTGCGGAGCGAGAGCGCGTGGAACTCCGCCATCTCCTTTTGCGAACAAGTTATGCTTGCAAAGGAGATGTCGGAGCGGGACCGGGAGAGGTTTAGAACTCTCCCGGTCCGCCAGGCCCGGGAACGTGTCTGGTATCACAGACGGCTCGGGCGCCGGAGATTGCAGAACGATCTCCGTCCTCCATAAGCGCTAGACTGAGGGTGATAGGTGAGGCCATCCGTCACCCGAGCAGAAGTACGCCAGGATAGCAGCGGCACGTGCTACGGAGCACACGCTCTTTTGGAGCAGAAAAGGGGTCATCTGCAAGCCGTAGGTAGATGACCCGAGGTACGTCGGGGTTTCAGGGATTTCCTTTCTAGGGTACACCTGATTCCCCGGCTACTGGTACCTGAGACGGCGTGCGGTTTTTGGGGGAGATTATCCGAGGGGATTTCCGCACAGGAAAAAAAAAAAAAAAAAAGGGGAAGAAGACGACGACATTACGCTCGCTCAACGTAGAGCGAACGCAGCTAGGGAATCAAATATGAACCGTCCGCGTTTCCGTCCCCGTCGTCGGGGGCGGAATACGCGCCGCGTAAACCGTTCACCAAACATGGGAGTAGGTCGCCCCAACGTATCAGTAACACCCCAAGTCGAGGTTCGTACCCCAGAGGGGGTGCCCTTGGGCAATGTTACTTAACAAATGACCGGTTGAGAGCCCTCAGCGCTCACCGTAAATTAATGCGGGTAAAGTTGTGGAGGCCACCCGAGGCCTAGGTAAATTACAAAAAAAAAAAAAAAACTACATAATTAGATTGGTATTTTTGTATAATATAAAATAGTTAACTGGAGTGTACTTTACTTTTAGTGAAAAATAAATCTTGGTTTTTAAAAATCAAACAATTTCATTATTTTTAATTTTTTTTAAATATATGACCCACACTAGGCATACATCCTGTGTGGCAGGGGGGTTTTACAATCATACGTGAAATACCCAATCTCAGAACCAATTTCCCAATTTTTTTTGTATCTAGGAACATATCTCTGCATGCGTATTTTATAATGAGGATATGGGGTTTGTTATGATCAAAACAGTTAGAACTGTTTTATTTGAACTACACCACTAAAATGGAGCTAGACGAGTTGATGCCACCTTTAATCTAATACTGAATCGAGTATGTATTCACTCAAATTACATTTTGATTCCTGTATGGGTTCACTCAGGTTTCATTCTAGTTTTATTATGTATCATTCTGATTCCACTATGTATTCACTTTGGTTCTACTCTGGATACATGATGGACAAATGTAACAAACACACTCTGGAAACGCTCTGGAATCAGCATGGTTACAGAAAGTTCCTAGAATGTTTACATAGTGTTTCCGGAATGAACCTAAGGTCGCGAGGGATGTGTTACGTATTGCAAGGTTGATTGTCATATTTATTGCTTTTTTTTATTAAATTTTTATCAATACTTTGCGTGATTGTGAATGCTTTAATAAATGTAGCCTATAGAACTCTTTTGTGGGTATCGTGTAGGTGATCAACATATATCATATCATTTCACCATTTCATTGTGAAGCGTATGGTCACTTTTAGGACTATGAATGTAAGTAAAACTAAAATTATTATGACATAATCTTTATTTCTAACACAACGTTCTTGATAAACTTCAGAATTAAAATCAACGCATTTCCAACAAAAATAAAGCGACAAATTCTATCTAGACAACAAATTACTTTACAGATACGTGTGTATTACCAAAATTAAACAGCAATCACATAACACGATTTTCTTTGCTAAACCTAAAGTGATGTAACTTACAATTATAGCTCATTGGATAATTCGTGTTCACGAGTAACATTTAAGTGTGGCCTTTTTCTAACTACCAGTATAATTACTCCGTCCAAAAACTTACATTTTGATTTTCAGTCTTCACACTTAAATTGCATTGGGATTAAAATTAGAATCATTTTGAATCACACAAAAATATATTATTACAATAACTTAAATATATTTGTATTTAAACAATGGAAATATTTTAATACTACCTAAGAAAGTATTGGATAAGACAATAGAAGGGTTACACTTTCAATCGAATTCATAACATCCGACTGAGAAGCCTGTGCTGCACCTATAAGGCCCAGTGCCTCAGAGAAGAACGCTGTCAGATACTATAATCAGAAGTCACGTTAATACAGTCAAGCGTTATGTATGTTCAGATGTAATTTACGCTCACTCAGTTCTCAAGCTTCAGCAAAAGTAAGCCAAGTTCTAAAAGGAACGGTTTTAAAACTCACAACGAAACGAAACGGCTGTTTATAAAATTTATTGAATGTGGTTTGTGGTTTTATGTTTCAAGATGTTTTATTCAGCCGTTTGTAATTTTCAAAATCAATTTAAAGTTTCTTTTATTTTCACTTTTCTTCACAAATAACTTTTTTCTCCATAGTATTTATTTGATATTTATAGCAGTTGTTATACTTCATAGTTAGAGAGAGACTTCAAACATCAATAATATTTTTTTAATTATATAGCATACATATGCATCATAATTTGTATAATGCTACACTATCCATTTAATTATAATACAAACATCTCACTAGGGATTTGTTTTGCCGGTAACTAGGGCCTATACTAACACATTATAATATTTAATGACTTGGTTCCATTTTTCGTAAGTGATTTTAAATGTACTTATAACGAACATTTTTGTTGTGATTAAGTTATAGTATGAGAAAGGTTTATGTCACATATTATGCTAAGTAGCTTCGAATACCCTAGTACCCTAAAGAGTAAATAGTAACTGAGAGCTTTGACTAAATATAAAGACCTAAGTAATAGGTAGTGCGTCGTACAAGTGTCCTGGGTCGATAATTTAATTATTTATTTTCCTCGAATCACCGAAACATGTGTTTAGTTTTATTGGGTCTTCTAATCTAGGCAAATAGTATAGATATTAGAATTAATGAATTATTTGGGAACTTGGAATGTAGTAAAACAGACATAAGGTTAATAAGAGGAAGTTTCTGCAATGGGATATTCCGGTGCATTATTTGAATGAAGTAATGGTTTGGTTAGTCATTTGTTAGTGCAAGTGGGTATATAACATGCGCATTTTAAGTTGATTGGTTTGAATTTAGCAATATGTAATGTATGACTTGTTTCGATATTCATATAATTTAAAATAATAAAGCCAAGAAGAACTAAACTAAAAAATAACTGCTAATTCTACAACACGCAGTGTTGGGCTCGTGTTATTTAGATATTCTTATTTTGGTACACTAACTACTGGCTAGTTGGAGGATCCACAATTTATTTAGTGAAGACATAAACGTATACTACGTCCTCCAAAAATTTTAGCCGGTAGATAAGAGTTCAGTTGCCTGGGTATGGATATTTGTCGAGATCTCAACACGCGAGAGTACATTGAGATCGAACCAAGTGAGATGGTTCTTTTCACCTGAGCATCTGTGTCTTCTTTATAGAATTCAGGTTTGCTCCTGCATGAAGTATAGTTCTCATCTTTGTGATGGATCAGCGTAGTGTTTGTAGGATTCTTGAACCATTACTATGGCGAACAGTCCGTATTATCGACAGTCTCGAAGCCACTGAATCCCTAGAGCTTATGCAGTTGCGAAGAGATGACAAACCTTTGTCGCCTTTATCATGGGAAGATTTCTGACGAGCTTTTCAAACTGGTCCCACTTTCATCCTTCCTCTACAGGATAACACGAGCTGGTCTTGGAGGTCACCCTTTTAGAATGATAGACATATGATCTCAAACTAAACGATTTGGTTGTTCCTTCCTGTGCAAATCAGTCAAAATCTAAAACTCACTACCAGTACACTTGTTGCCCAGCCACTATGATCCTGGATCCTACAGGCGAGGCTTGAAAAAGCATCTCACTAGGTCACGATAATGTGAGTCACCATACTGCATTGAATTCATGCTTTCCATCAGGCAGAGTAGGGTCACTATTACAGGCAATAAATAAAAAAAAGCCAAATGGAAAGCAAATGAATAGTTTCTCAGAAAACTTCATATAAATTGATATTAATTTTAATGGTAAAACATATGTAAAGAAAAAATTTTTATTGGTAAGTTGGTGTTGTGAAGTTCTTGTTTGTTCTACTGAGGTATTCCAGTGTATTCTCTAATAAAGCTATAGGTTGGTAAAATAGGTCTATAGTTTATTATCTCTACATCAACATATAACACACAGCAACATTATGTAAATGATAACTGCAATATAAACCAAATCTCTACTCCAGACGTATCGTTTGGTCATGTATCGTTAATTTATGATGTACGAGAAAAGGATATTCTGGAACATCTGGAGTAAAGATTTAGTCGAAGAAATCAATAATACAATATATTTCAAACGTCAATAGTTTAAGTATATATAATCACTTGTAATCAAAATTTCTATATTTAACCAATTATAAAAAAAAGTATATGCTCGTATATACAAATTAAATGATGAACTGATTTTTATTTCTCATATGTTTGCAGTCGTATATATTAAAATTCCTGATTTTATAGTACTTTTAAGGAACCATTGTGGACTTTTATTTTATACGACTGTTATGAATTGTCTAAATATCAATATTTATTTCTACAAATTTCAACATAATGAATAGTCCAAACTATTGTTGTAATCCATAAACTTGTAAACAAAGTAATGTAAGTAATGTAGCGTATACCCATTGGTTACAAAATCCAACGCCTTTCTGTAATATCGTCAATAGTTACATCCTGTAAGTAAAATACAGGTATGATATCGTATGATGTTTTATGATATGATACATGATACATTTTATGTATGATGTTTTATTGCAAATCTTATACACCAGGATCGACAGCCGTAACCCGCCTAACTGTGTTACAGTTACGTAATAACTCATGTCCTGAAGTTGTTAGACAGACTAGAGAGACTCTAAATAATCTATTATCCAAGTCAACTAAACATTTCTACGTCTATGGATCATATCCCATACTTACACTAATCTCAATGTTTCGGGCAGTGAGCCCCTTCTTCAAGGTTAATCAATACCTTTTATCTGTGCGCTGTTTCACAAGGTCAATAGCCAGTTATTTACCGATTTGTTCTCAATTAAGTGTGATGAACTTATAATAGATATTACAGCACACGCTTAGCTCAGAGCATAGTTACAGTCTACCTAGTGTCATGTGTGTATCGTACGAATTATGTAAGAATGCATGCTAACAGTGCAATAGTTTAAGACTTTTGCCACAGCTTTATATTCCTACACATATACCTACGTGGATTCATAATGCGTGTTTGTTCTAAGCCTTGTGTACGACTGTTTCTTGTTAGGCGTGAATTACATCTTATGACACTAGGTTAATATAATTTTAATTTCAAGATACAAAGATCAGAAATAGTAAGTCGCATTTCGAATGTCGACTTTCTTTCGGCTGACTTCAGTCATTATATTATTCCTCACTAATCTATGTACATATATTGTAAGTACCAATAAGTTTCGTACGCTAACATTATGTATTACATACTAAACTATCTATAGTGTGCATCTTATTATAATTTAGTATGCATGTATTTTATATGTTCATATACGTATATATTCTTAAAACTCCAGGGGACGGCTTAACGTGTTAACTAAAATAATGCTTTAACATTACTAAAGTTATCAATAATTTAGGATTTATATTAATATGTTTTGGATAATGCCAATGGAGCGTCTAAGGAGAAAGTTATGTAAATACCTTAAAAATATAATCTTTTTCTATTATTATATTCCAATAAGCACATTTTCTCAGCACAGTTTTTTTTCACAAAGAACTGTATTTCTTTAATTTGTAAACAACTTTATGGAAATTATTATTAACGGATTACGGTAACTTAAGAATAATCAAATAAAAAATTTTGCATATGAGCCTCATAAACAGAATCTTTACATACTAACGCAATGCTCTCTATATGTTATTCCTATTGACACAAATTCACAAAATAATTAAAGATCTTACTCGTACTAATGCATATAAAATCGAAGTAAATTAATTGGCAAATATACTAACGAACGGTGGGTACATTTCGGCAAGTTACCTAACGTTTAAGTTTTTCTATCTATTTGCGTGTAACTGTACACAAACTGTCCTTAAATAAAAGATAGAAATTATGTCTTAAATATTTTGGCAGTTGGTTGGCTATTAACCATAGCAAAATGTTTCGCTACCGTGTTCAAAGACAATATTATTTGAAACTAGTGCAGTCTATATATCAGATTCTACTACATACAAATAAGGTTACACCATCTTTATATAACTTTATGATGACTTCTTAATAGAAGGGAATATTTAGGTTAATTTAAATTATGTATTATGTATGTGTATATTCTTTCAAGTTTCCAAATTACGTGACAGTTCATGGGTTAGCTGATATGAACATTTAATTGTTCATATAATATGAACATTGAATTAAATTGATCGAAATAATACCACAGTTGGAGAAGTTTATAAATACAAGCTATAAAAAGTTGAATGGAATAGATGTTTACATTAAAAAAAAGAAATGATCGAATGAAGGATCACAAGATCTGGAGGAATTAGTTACGTGGTATTAAACATAGATCGAAAGTAGCAAAGTACCACTTTTTCCGTTTAATAACTGCTGAACAACAAGGACAATGCACAACAAAACATTTCAACTGTGTGTTACTCTCTCAGTTTGTTGAATGAGATAGCCGCGGTCTTGACAAAGTAAAGGTAAATAAAGCTATGCCGTAATAGGTCTGTAGATGAGTCATACTCGGTAGTGTTGTTATAAATAAATTACATCAATTATCTTAAATTCGGTGCAATCTAATCTATCCTTTGGTAGGTATATCATATTTTTTGCTCTTGCATATCTACAATTAGTTCCTTATTTCTATCTGCTTTCTATTTACGTGTATCCAAATCTGAATGTGAATCTATACTTATTCATTTTAATTAAATCGTGTAAACATAGCAATAGCGCAAAGTAGTTTTAAAATTACATTTTTTTAAATTATTAATATACAATTGTTATTATTATTATACAATATTATACTCCAATAAAAATAAGTTAATCACACTGTATAAGAAAATGATATGTCGCCAAGTAATCATAGTAAATGGACTTATTGTAAATTGTATAATACATATACATATATTAATTTATATAAAATTATGTAAATCGGGGGGATAAGAAATTTACCAAAAAGTAATATATTTATCGTAGGCCGTTCCACTTTACCTAATCCTTATTGCCTTACTCCAAGTTAGCCTAAAACAATCATCATATGACGCGCCTTCACAATATAGGTACCTACGCTACCAACATTTCAAACACTGTAAATTTGTAAAAGCTTAATTTTCAATTCGGAATGAAATAATTTTTTCGCAAAGATACACAATATATATATGCATAAATTGCAAAACATATAAATAGGGGGACTACAAAAACAGCTGCTTAACGAAAAGCAATGGGCGGTCACGCGACTTTAGTCGGTGGTGGTCGGAGGTGTGCGGGGAGTGCGGCTCGAGCGGCGGCGGTTGCGACTGCGCCACCCCGGCGCACGGCGTCATGCGCAGCGGCCGCGTCGCTGACGAGGCGCCGCATCGTCGGCACGACGGGCGACGGACGCCGAGAGGCCGGCGCCACCACCACATACTTTCCGACTCGTAGTTATGCTTATAATCTTCGCTCCCCTTCTCGTACCCTGTAGATCCTTCATAGGTCGTTCTGTACTCTCCATAACCCGATTTCTCATATGAGTCGTAGCCTGACTTTTCGTATGAAGACTCATAGTTTATTTTATGATACCCTGAGGGTCCATCGTAGCTCGCTTTGCTGCAGGACGGTGTATCGTAGTCCGATTTGTTGAAGTTTGATTCATAGCTTGAGTCGTCGTAGTCCGCGTAGCTAGTTGAAGCATATCCCGTCGGGAAGTCGTAGCTAGTTTTGCTACGGACTCGTTCTGACCATGTCGATGCTTCGCTGTCGCAAGGAGTTACCGGAGCGCTTCGAATTGTTTTTGGTAAATAGTGTGGGATGCATTCGTCTGTAAGGGACCCGCGTTTCTGTAATTGAGGGATCGATTGATAGAAACGATTTACACCTTTGCTTTAAATCGTATTATTTATACCAGGTAGAATATGATTTTTAAAATTATACCTCCATTGTTTGTGTAACTGATACAGTACATAGACATGTTAGGTTTTGTATTATTCTGCATGACAGTTTTCAAAGTTTTATGCGCGGTCACAGGGCGGGTTGTAATAAAAGATTAATATAACATATATGTTGAACAAACTTAATGCATACTTACTCTCATAAAATCGAAATTAAGCAGCTTAAAGCGTCACACCTCCTGTAGAAATTTTACCGGACAAACGCCTTGACGGTTATCACCCGATCGGATCATCACCATGCCATCAACTTCGTCTCCAACTTGGATGACAATCTGATCGCGCAGAAGCATGAGTCCATTGTCACCATCCGATACCTGAAATATTTTACAAGTCAAATATTAGAACAGAAATGTTAAGATACAAATGTTTAAAAGTTTTTATTTTATTTGAAGTTATTGACAACATAACGTATTAAAGTACATATGCTATTAGAAACAAAGACTAATGTATATTTATTCCAATTAATTTACATTCGTGTCTTGATTAATTGATCGATGTCTAATAATGAATATATTTTTTAGAGTCCTAAGAAAGGGTAATGTAATATGAATGCCACTTAGTGTGATCCATAAATTATTGTTCTGAGTCTGGTGTTCTTTGTGTCCGTTCCTTGTATATTAGTAAAGTCTCCCGCGACACAGCATGAATTTTATTTAAAGATAAAAAAAAAGAAAGAAATGAATAAAATCAGAACGAAAGTGTGTTTAAATTACCTGAAGATTATGGGTAACCTGTAGTGGGCGTTCACCAGCTTGCAGCTTGGTACAGTACTTGGAAGGAAAGTATCCAATCTTGCCCAAACACTTGCCTTTCCACCAGTCTGGGTCGGTGGTGTCGATCACGGTGACCTTGTAGCCTGCCTTCAAGTCCAATTCGTCGGCGTGGCGCGATTTAAAGTTGTACAGGATCACATACAAGTTTGTTGGCAACAGTCGTTGGTGTTTCTGGAGACAGTTTTGAAACTTTAACAATCTATTGTTTAAAAGTTAGGCCCTAAAGTATATCCGATTTTATTTGAAGGTTCTCAACTTATCCGTTCCACTATCTTATTGACTCTTTCACAGTAAAAATTATAGGATATTTATACAAATGTTACTTACACTCTGTTGTTTCACAGGTGAAGGACAAGGACTGGCACTATTCGAAGATAGGCTCTTATCTGGCTCATCGGGTAGTTCTACACTGCTCATGCGACCACCGCGCGCACTGAGCAACCTGCGGCTATGTACCGGCGATGATGGAGCTGTACATTCCATAGATAAATACTTTATACATGTATTGGAACCAATATAGACTTAAACAAAATTTTATAAAGACTTTCATATTTATTAGACTTAAAAATTTTTGAGAGACGTTATGATCTAGTCTGTCGCATGACACCGAGGTAGAAGGTATCTTAGTTTTTTGATAGAGTCAAGATCGGTATCGAAACTAGTTGGGCCTCCTAAGGTTCACAACTAACTAAAAGCTTATTTCCTTAATCAGCAACAGGCTTTAATAACCCACTGTTGGACATATTCCTCTCCTTAAGGCGTTTTTCGTATCTCTTTAACAAACATAAAATATATTAGATCTTTTCAATAATTGAAATCAAAGACTGTTTGGAAATAGATAAATTCTTTCGTTTAGTTTCGAAAAGTGAGTTTGGCTAATGATAGGCTTTTACTTACCGATATGAAATTTTAAATTTCAATATTGATTATAAATGTACTACAGTATTTATTATACAAAAGAAAGTAACTGTTAGTTGCAATTTGTCTCTGTTAAGAAGGCAATTTGAGTTTTAAATAATTTACGTATTCTATAAAGTACAGAAATCCATGCAAAGTAAAACTTACGAATAATAATCGAACAAGGGTGATAAAACTCAAAAGAGGTGTTTTAAATTAAACACTACTTATCTGTTTAACAACACAGAAAAATAAGATTATATCAGTAAAGGTACAAGACTTCTAATTTATGTGTATTTGTTAAACCCATGAAAAATACCAGCTACAATAGCTTAACGTTAATAATTCTACTTAAAAACTTCATTCAAGACAAAATCATTTTAGCACTGTTACGTTTATAACTGAATAACCATTATTATTTAACTGTATAAAGCATTCAAATTAATGATAACATACATGAACGAGTGTAACTATGAATCGAGTAGTTATTTATTCTATTGAAGCCATGTCTCATGCAAACTGCCCTGCAGTTACCTAAAAAAAACAAAAATAAAAAAAAACATAAATGGCATTCATAAAAAAAAATTACTTACGAAACATTGACACATTGAACAAAATCGAATTATTTAGCAACTTATTTAAATGACAATGGTTTAAATCTGTGGCGATTGATTTCCCAATTTCAAATTGATTGTTGTCACTTTATAAAATTTAAAATATTTATTAATTTTGTTCACGTAGTCGTAGCATTCTGGTGTATCGTACGAGATGAAAAATCTGCACAGACAGGTTGTTACTCATTTTAGAAACGTCGAATGCTGCAAGAATATCTAGACAGAATAAATAACCAGTGGATGGATACCTACTAAACGGTTTAATACTAACACATAAGCTAAGCCGAAGGGATAAACTTGAAAGGTGAACATTGCTTGTCCTCACAATAAAGCTCGACATCAAGTACCGGAGTCCAAAGAACCATGAAAAACAGCAGCAAAGCTGCCCTTATATTTCATCATGCTTGCTATGCAATCGCGAGTCTGTATTACCTTGTAGCGAAACTTTAAATAAATAGGGCTTGTAAGCAGATATCCCAGAATAAATTTCCAAAATAGTTAGTTAATACTTTGTTTATTGACCATCATTACATAGATAAACTACTTTGAAGTAATTAAATAAACATCCGTTGACAAGCCCTAGCATGAAGCGGAAAAAGAAAGTTTAAGCGTGAGGTTTTTTGGACCCAGGCATGTTTATTACTGGCATGTTCGTACATAGCACGCGGCTGCCCTGCGCGGGCTGCGGGTCGCGCGCTGGACGTCGCCTCAGCTCTCCACATTCCGGCGAATCCAGGGACAAACTCTTCATTCTAAGGTTCAACTTTTGGCGTCTCGGAGAATGCGGCGCTATAACATTGATGAAGTATGAGCTTTTAAGCCTGTACTCACCAACTCCATTTGTTATATTTCCATAAAATCCGTTTGTCGGACAATTAAATGTATTTATGTTTCTTTTATAACAATTTAATAAAAGAGCTTTGTGATTGTGTCTTTTACTTTCTTCGTGAAGCGATAATAAATATATGTTGGGTAAGTATTTGAGTTAGTTGAATTTTAATGAGTTTTATAGTAAATGTTAATATAACTAAGACTATCCGTTTCACAACCATTATAATTTTATGTTACAAAACGGCTTGAAGTTTTCACTTCAAAGATTGTGACCAAGTCTTAATTAGTATGAACATCGGCAACAGGCAAAAGTATTATTTAGAAAAAGAAACATCTACAATCAATGTGCGTAAGCAGTGCAAATAAAAATAATTTTAAACAAAGAAAAGACGTGCCTTAATTAAAAAGTGAGAGAATTGTCAAAAAACCTAACGGCTACAAGATGGAAAGAGTTAATTTAACACTACAATAGTAAAAGCTACATTTTATTTTCAATTTAATTGAGTGACTAGGTGACTACTAGGCGCTCAAGGTAACTAGTAATAGATGCTTGTCATCAGCAGCTTTCAGATAGTAACAGAATAGTGGTTCATTGTATGAATGAGGTTTGTTGACAAAATGCTCCTCGATGTAATGCATGTCTGAACCAACATGGAAATGTTCTACGGGGATTCGCTTATTAAACGATGTTAATATCGGTACCAGGTAAGGGACTGGTGCGGTCTGCTTGCCTCAACATTTGGGCACTCTTGGAGTTCTTCATTGAACCTGTGAGGACAAGTAAATAGGATCCAGTCTATAAATATTTTAGTACTATTTCAATTTATCCCTTTCACAGACGTTGACCTACTTTAACAAAATAAAGAAAACGCAGAGGAGTCCTATACAAAGCATAAAAAAACTAAACATCAATTAGCCATGGTAAGTGGGATTTACGTCGCGATTAAACTTGGGTGTTTTATTATGTTAGTCTGATCATCGTGTTAGTAACGAGATTGTAGTTAAAAGTGATTAGTAATATCGCAATGCGATAGAATTGGATTTAAGTTTTGAAAGGCTTGTGATAGCTTTGTGCAGTTTAAAGAAGTAATAGTTTTATGTCAAAAATGTGTACTGCCGATAAAACGCATGCATACCTAGATCGGCGCGCTGCTTCAAGCCATGCACCACGTACAATGAAACGCACTCGCAGATATGTAAAGACGACTCCAAGTATGAGTAAAATAGAGTGCTTAAGGGTAACTAGATAAAAGGAAGCATAATTTTTGACGTTTATTGTAACAGTAACAATATATTTATAATATATATCACAGTACGCGGGGCGCTTCGGGGTAACAAAGACATTCGGAAAGCGACTATTGAGGACAGGCCATACTGCCACGCCGTCACGGCATACGCCTATGAGGCGATGGACGATAAATGATTTCATTCCCATGGGATAACTAGGTCGCCTAATTATTTCTTGCGGACGCTTGCTGTGGACTTGAGGATTGAAGGCGGTGGATCGCCATTTTCGTTAAAGAAACATAGAGGCTGTCCGAAAGGTCGCGTCGTCGTCTCCTCCGTCTCTGTAAAGACAATGGATGGACAAAACAAAATAAATAAAAGATAAAATAAAATATAAATTAACATTAACATAAAAATAAACAGAATAGGAGTATAAATAAGGTGGAATGTTTAGAACGATTATGACATTTCGTCGAGTTCGTTAATAATGTTTATAGACTCAGGAAGCGGTAGATGAGCCCAGTGATTGGACAGGATAAGCATCTAAGGTGCTTGTCGAGCTTCGACTATTTTAATCCTATTTGTCTAAACTAACACTGCATTTGCAAAGTAAAACGTAAATTCAAATAAAATACTGAACACACAACGAAAATGTGGCACCATAACCCTGAAGTTGGGACAAACAAAGCTGTGAGACTCAGAGAGCGATGCGCTACAGCCGAGGGCGCGTACTTTCCGGAAGTGAAATGGATCGGTGCTGCGGCGAGCCGCGGCGTGACCGGGAGCCCCACATGGACAAACTCTTGACGCCGGCGAACAGTCTGCGCCGCATGCCGCCGTCGGGCCGCGTCGCCCCGCCTATCGACAAGCACCGCTCAGTATCGACCGCACCCCGCCCCCGTCCTGCGCCCGCGACTATACAATGCGTGCAAAAAACAACTCGACACTACTGAAAACGAGTGAATTTGAGTGAAGCTGCCGGTCGGCCATCGGCGGCCGCCAGCCTACGGCGCGACTCGAGCGGAGAAGCGAGCGAGCTCGGGTGCGGCGCCAGACCTGAGCTAGAGGAGACGGGCTGCGGTGCTACGGCCAGTCCGGCGGTCGGCCGCGCCGGCGAGCGCGCGGGTGGTGGCTCCTCCGGGGCCGACACGCGCACTACTGGGCCCCCGCGCGATTCCCCACCCGGCTTCGCTATTTCGTTGGCCCGCTTCAGAACTTGATAGGTTTGATCCACTTCCTCCTCTGAGCATCAGAGATCAGGGTCAGTCTCGCGAACGTTATTATGGGCATAGAGGACTCAAACTGTTAATTGTGTGGCAGATGGTGTCTGGAACTCGCTCGATAGTAAACCTTTTATGTACAGTATTTGCAAATGAGCTGGGATTCTAGAATGTTGTTAGTTACATAGAACGCTCGGCATCGAGTAAGTGCACTGGGGTCACTTTGTTACCGTACCCTCGTAGTAGCTATCAAAATCGTCATCGAAGCCGACTGATCCCCTGAAGGAGATCTTGGTTAACCTCTGTCCCGGCAACCACCCGGCCTCCAGCCCTGGACAATGTGAGTTAACTTCTGATAGTGTTTGCTTAAGTCATTATGATCGACCCATGTATTTGCAAGTTCAGTGAGGTTATGTAGTGCTTCTAATAACAAAAGTTGTTTACCATGTGAGTAGTAGTATTTTTAAACATTGACGTAAATTATTATTTAACTTTAGTATCATAATATGTAAATATTATGTTAGTTATATTTCTTAAATTTGAAATAATATTTACTTACCACAACTTCTGTACGCATGAGCTTATAAGTGAAATGTAAGTATTACACTTAGTAAGTTGTTATGTTGTCTGATTTTGTTTAGGTTTTGGAAGTGATATTATTGCACTGATCAATTAGAATGGAAGCAGGCAGTTCTTAAAAATTGGACTCACTTTCGTCGTCGAACGCTGTTTCTTGTACCCTGTGGGATTCTATCTCGGAAGTACTCTTCTGTCTGCGTAGAAGTCGTGACTTTGTCACACATTTGCCGACCTGCGGCATACAATCAGTGTGCACGTTCATCTTGCAAAGGCGACAGCGTAATCCCTGCCTAGTATGCCCTGGACAAACAAAACAAAACTAGAATAAGTGATTATTAAAACATTTTTTTATTGTCTACTGCTAAAAGAACTATCGAAGATAGTACTCGGTAGAGTATCTTGAATGTAAGCATCATTCTACTTCGTGGTTTTTGAAAAAAAATTCTTTGCTTAAGTTCTAATAAAATTTTTCAGTCTTTGACGGATCACGGCTACTGAAAGCTTAAAATACTCTTCTGTCTCATCCCAAAAGAATAACCTCATATTTTTCGGACTTAATTATCTGTATATATATAAAGAGGTAAAGAAAATTCTTTGTACCCTTTTCTAAATACATATAACGCGTGAAAACATGTTATATTTGGGAACTTAATGCTGGTATGTAGAAAAAATAAAGAAATTCATAACTTGTAAACAAAATAATAAGAGTCATAATAAATATAATACATAACCTCACGTTTCTCACACACGGCTGTCTGATTTCAAATTAGACAGAGTCTGTGCTATGGTAGCCAGACTGCTGATAAACATACTTAAATATTTTTAAATACATACATATCATAGATAAATTATATTTAGACACAGAATAAATAATCGTGCTCATTACACAAATATTTGACCTGGGAGGGAATCAAACCCACGACCTCTGGGTTACTATCCACAGTCAAAGCCACTAATCACTAAACCAATAGGCCCGTCCAAATATGTCAAAATGTCTTATACAGATAAAAGGTTTATAAGAAAGTCAAGTGCAGTATATTTAATACATAGATACTGTCGCGGTACCAAAGTATATTTACACAATAATAGTTTAAGTTATATCGGTGGTTAAATAAAGTTAAATAACTCCAAACGGTTGAAATTTGATCGTCAATCGATCTCTAGTGCTTACTTATATCCTTTTCTAACTTTTACATGAACTACAAATGTGCAACTTGTCACATGTAAGGATGGAACATAATGACAAATCAAAACTAAATCGCAATTAAAAAATGAGAGTGGGAGTAGAAAAAGAAAAATAATTTACGGTTTATTCTCGTATCAACCATATATATTATTATAAAAATGTAATCAAAATCGGACGTGGAGTGAGACCCCAAATACGGTTATATGAAATATTTTATATTAAAAAATAATTAGTAGAAACGCATTTTAATTTACTTTTAATAGAACAACAACAACAACATGCAAATACAAACTATTTTAACTACCAACTTATTTATTATTACTACCTAACAGCTAACGGCTTGATTAGAAATTAATCAAGTCGCTACTAACTAGCCACGTTGCTAGCCACGATGACACTCTACAAGCGTAAGCGTCACTAGAAAACTAACAAATATATGGGCATAACGTCTCAGAATGCTCACATGGTCAAAACAAAATATAAACCAACAATACACGAGAATAGCGGCGTTAGCGACTGTAAAAAGAGAGTCGACGTGATTCATAAGCATCCTGGCCAAGGCGGCAGGACCGATTGTTGTGGTGAACAGTGTGGGAAACCTATGTCCAGCAGTGTTCTTTCGGCAGCATCTTTCAGATGATTATTTAGTCGACTCAAATTGAGCATTAATTCACTTTGAGTCGACTAAATAATAAAGCATCAAATATGCCCCTATATAAACAACCTAACTTCATATACACAGGCTGCAATATGGTTGTTATAAACATCATGATATTACGATTATGATATTATAATACTTTATTACAATATACGATTACTTATATAACATTATATTAGACATCATTAACTTTACATTTATTAATATACTTGTACGATTTCAGCACGAACGGGCGGGCTCGACCGGGATAATACTATCCTCCCACAGAAGATCGACCTAAAGCGACAGCATCCGTGCTGTTGTGTTTCGTTGGTGGTGACAGACCGGAGGCCCATTGATGCAGGGGTGACAGTGTGTGTGTAATACAATGCCACGACGACTATCATGCCTTTTGCGTCCCCAAACGAGGCGCGGAAAAGCATATCACTAGGCCACCATAGTGTGGGTCATCATACTGCATTGTCTGCATTCGCAATGAGTATGGTGACCACAACTTCAGTCACTTCTGCAGGCTCGTAAAATAAAAAAAACAAAAACAAAAAACCCACCACCGTCTATGGACATTCACAACTCAAGGGTCGCCAACGCGTTACCGACTCCTTATATAGTGGAAAGCTCGTTTTTATGAAGGGAAAAAGTATGAAAAAAGTTAGTTACACGAGCTGCGCCCCTGGTTTTTGTATTAATACTCCGATCCTACATAGCAGATAGTAGCAAACATACCAAATTATTATTGTATAATTACTCGTACCAAAGTTTTATGGCGGTCATTTGCCTCCCAAGGCTCCTAATCAAACATATAGTTAGTTCATGTAATACTTAAGTAATGACTTTGTAGAGTCAGATATCTTTATACCTTATTGCCTTGTTTTATGGTTCAATGTTGTAAACTGCCGATTTAATTTTGGTTATGGAAGATGTATTATTTTAACGTTAACGTACACTGTCATAAATATACTACAAATCAACCTATCGCCGTCAATTGCTGACCGAAGGTGTCCACCAAGGAGCGCCAACCATCCTGCTTTTGGGCAATCCGCATCCATCGGCTGTCAATTATTCTCTTCAAGTCCTCGATCCATCGTGCCGAAGACCGCCCACTACGTTACACTACGTTTGCTCAGTCGCGGTCTCCACTCTAGTATACTTCGGCTCCAGCGGCCATCGGTTTATCTGGAGATATGACCGATCCACTTCAGCGTACTGATTCTCCGTGAAGTTACTCCAGTTCTCTGTCGAATAACCTCGTTATGAATTTTATCGGACAGAGAAATACCCAGCATCGCACGCTCCATCACACGCTGAGCTACATTAAACTTGTGGACCAGTTTAATGGTGAGTGTCTACGTCTCGGACCCATATGTCATTACGGGTAGGACGCACTGTTTTAATACTTCTTTACTTTCTTTCTTTACTTTCGATCTTTAATGATGAATAGAAGAGTGCAGTAAGTTCAACCAGAGTAATATAATAGTTTTACAGAGAACCTATATTAGGCAATCTTTTCGATACTTTTCACAGAGTGAGAATACTTAAATAACTCTGAAGGTAAACACACTTGTGTCTCTTGAACTGCAAGTGTTAAATAAGTAGCGGTGGTCACTTACCAGCAGGTGACCCGCCTGTTCATTTATCATAAGATACATTCAAACCCTTAATATTCTTTACTTAAATAAAAGCTGTTTTGAAACATTAAACAGTTTTGAGACTGCTATTAAGTCAAACTTATGTAGAGGTAAGACATTTTACGGCTGACAATATCAACGCGATAGACGAAGTATTTCAATTCAATTGACATTTTAATCTGACGCCACTTTCTGTGTGTGAAGTAAATGTCAAAAGGGTTTTTAGTGACATTCCATTAGCGATTATTCACAGCGTGTGTCAGACGTGCACTTGGTTTTCAGCCATTCTGTGTTAATTAAATTCGGATCGCACGGTTAAATAAAATTTGTAAACGAACGAGCGAGAACGAATCAGGCACGAACTTCTTATCAGGAATATTTCAAAACGCGACATTTTTGTTTCTTGTTTCGTTGTTAGCGGCTTTAGTTTAAGAGTGATAGTTTTCCAATTTCCGAAATATACATATTTGGCAAATTATTTTAAAGAAAACTGTTTCTTGCCACACTTTGCTGTGGCACATTATGGTTGCATTAATGAGAAGTGAGTGACAAAACTGACGAGAAAAATAAATAAAGCTAATCTTTGAAGTGGGTTGTGTCGTGTTGAATTTGAGTTCGATCGGTTTTATATGCATAACTTGGAACACAATTACTTAAATGCAATTGCTACTTATTTAAAACTACGGAACCTTTTACTGCACGTGATCTTCGTGTGAACGTGAATCACGTGCAGTGAGAAGTTTTGTAATTTATTTGTTACAATCAGATGTTACATAACTCCGGCGTGAGCCTGTTTTAAAATACTGTTAATTACGAGTACACCATATTTCATACTACAAATTTGAAATACTGCACTGTTACACAGTTATTATATATTTTATTTTAAATTGGTAAGAAAACTTTGGCACTATTGCATTAGTAGCGTATGTCACATACCTACATGTGTGTTTGTACTTGTGTGTCACCGTAGCGTCAAATCTACTTGAACGACTTTGATAATTGAAGTAGATACACAGATATAGTAATAATCCAGACAATGCAGGTGATGTAAATTTAAACATGATGGCGATTTTTTTCTTTTTAAAAAAGCAACGCCCGCATTATGAATATATCTTGCGTTGCGGCAGACTTTACAAACATACACGAAACGGATACAAAGAACACTGAAACTCTGAACAATAATTTGTGATTCACCCAAAGTGTTTTCCCGTGTGGGGTGGGGATTGAACCCATAACACTCAATACAGTAGAGAGCAGCGTGGCGAGCGTTTAAACAACTACGCCATCCGTGCATTCGAAACTGTAGTAGTTTATTACATGTTTGATTTCGAAAGAAAACTCTTCTTGAGTACAGAACAAATATATTATGTAACTGTATTTGTATAAATTACTGAAGTTGTTTCTTGTTATTTCATGGATAAGTATATACGTTTGCAGATTCTGAATATGTATAATACAGGGCCAAGAATACGTTAACTTTGAATCTAACATCCCACGCAAACAAATGCTGCGCGGAGCCCCGGGAGGGGTCTGACCAATAGCTCGTTTCTCGGAAATCTTTTAGCAATGGATCGCTTTACGGGGCCGCAACGTGCTTACTGCGTGAAATAATTTTATTTAAACAACAGTTCGCGTAAAATTGTGAGGCACTTATTGCGGGTTGAATACGATTGCAATCAATCAACCTATCGCCGTCCACTGCTTATCTGGATGTCGTAATAGCAGCTGTTCCCGGATCCTTTCTATGTCAGGCGCAGAGTGGCACACCGTGTGGTTTTAGTCGGTCCGATTCCGACACACCACCCCGCCGTAAACCCCGGTGGGGTGATGGCTCGAGGGGGTTTCCACACATGAAAAAAAAAAATAAAAAAAAAAGGTCTCCCCCAAGCAACGCCAACCATCCCGGTATTGGGATCCCATTCGCATTCATCCGATAATACGATTTATAAGATTTAAATCAGTGTCCGAGTGCTCCTTTAATAAAGAAATGGGTGGAGAAGTTCGAAGAGACGGGATAAGGACCACGGACTTCTCGGACCGAAGAGAACGTGCAGCAAGTTTCCGCTCTGTTCGACGTAATCCAGATTTATCGACGCGCAAACGTTCGGCTGAATTAGGTTATCCCGCACATCGTATTTTGAAATTACATTTAAAATTACATCCATATAAGATCCAGTGCAAGAAAACATAATTGACCCATTATAATTGCTTGTTGGTCACTCTTTTATATTGTACTAAACTATGTGTTATCCTGTAAATGTAGCCATAAATGATTTTTCTTTTTTTTTCTTGTTTCTAATTCACAAACATTAAAAAATAAATATTACCCAATGCCAAAATATTGGCACACAGCCAACTAGGTAGGGTTTTTCATAACTTATTGGCCCAAACATAGCCATTAATTTTGCTAATAAAGGCAATATATTGTAATGTACTTTTAAAACAATAGAGAAAGCTTATGTTGGTACTGTTATTACAATAATAGTTAGTATAGTTGTACTACCTCCTATGTGTCAAAATATTAATGTCCATCGACAAATTTAATGTTCTAATTCATTGTCTTCAAATTTGAGCTCAATATACTGTACCGAGTATGGAAAAACTTTCTACCTCTACATACTTGTATTTTACAAACTATTAGCAAGTGTACATTATACAGTATAAAAAAATTTAACGAAATAAGCGCCACGTGATAAAGTGAAAACCTTTCTATGACGTTAACAGTCAAGACCGAACGCTCTCTCTAGTTTGGACAAGAGGCATTTTTTATTTATATGCCTCTTTTATATTTTTTTTATAAGTAGGTGCATTGCAGTCGGTAATGCAATACACCTACATCATGATGAATTGTAATAAATTACAAGTTTAATTACCTAGTTTTCTACCCTTTTTTTTCAATGTTAAAGATCCCACTTAAATAACAAAAATAATTAATCGATATATATATGATGAAGTTACGAAGTCGTTAACAAAAGAACCAAACCGAGAACCTCCTCCTTTTTATATCTATATATAAAAAGGAGGAGGGAAAGGCATTCCATGTAGATATATATATATATATATATATCTACATTCCATGTAGATATATATATATATATATATATCTACATGGAATGCGGCCGAGCTACTCTCAGGGCAGAAAACTGAAAAAACTTTGGTTTTGTTATATGGTGCGAACAGTCGAACAGTACCTATTCACCTGATATCTTCTAGATGAATATCACTTTGTTCTTAAATGTTTTCCAAGAACGATATCACTTATCTATTCTATGAGGAGCCGCCATTCGTGAAGAACAATAGTGATCGATACTCGTGTCTGCTGATATACAATACTTGTAATACGATATATAGTGATATAATAGGGATTAGATATTCATATATTTCCGCACCTTCTGAAAATAAGGTCAACTAAATTCGTGGCTGTTTACATCGATCGGTATGAAAATTAAAGCAATGTTAAGCGTAATCTACTTAGTAGATTAGTAGTTGACCCCAATATGGTCGACTAAAACGAGGATGGAAAGTCAGAACCATTTTTTTTAAACTCATTATCAGAAATTAAAATATAATTACACATCATACAGTCACGTTTATTTCCTCGCAGAAATTTGAAGCACTACATACGACTAAGCTTGTTTTAGTCCAAATTATGAACTGTAATCAATCATTGTCGTCTACTGGGCGCTAGGAATTAGAGAGCAAAATTTGGAGTCTATTGAAAAAAAGATAAATGAGAAGAGAAGACAATCGTAGAGTTAGTTGCCTATCTGGATAGATTAGAGAATGTAATCGAATTGATCAGAATTGTTGGAAAGTTTGAGTTCTCCAATTTCCATTTAAAACTAGAAAAATGTTACGTGTCTAATGGTAACTCAGCAAAAATATGTATTTATGAATTACCAAGGCGCAAATTGTTAAAGATTTTATGTAATATTAAGCGATTGATTTCATTATTGTACTGATTAAAGGCATTAGTAATTTTAAAAAATTAACGATAACTTATAGGACATTTCTAAATTTTATATACATCACATAGTTAAATATAAGCACCATGATTTATTTAAAATATATGAATTTTTTGCATTTGCTACTAATTAGTTTATCACTATTTTGAACTAGTTTTTTCCGCGGGTCCGACGGCCTAGGTAAACCTGTAGAAATAGCCTTTATAGGAAGACCAACAAATTTCATCGAAATTGATTCCTCATACAACCTACGCCTTTGCTTTTTTCTCCCTTAAGAGAAATTTTGCCGAGATCTTAAGAGGTATTCAGGGTGGAGACGAATCATACAAAGTCGAGATCATTAAAATCAGTTTAGCCGTTCTTGAGTTATAAATGGTGTAACTAATCCGATTTTGTTTTATTTAATAATTTTAAACGAGTAATTCTTGTATATATATGTAATAAATATGCATCTTGGAAACGGCTCCAACGATTTTCATAAAAATTTAATATGCAGGGGGTTTCAGGAGCGATAAATCGATCTAGCTAGACTTTATTTTTAGAAAACGTTGTTTTATCCGTGTTCTCAAGTAATGAAATGTTTGTCTAAAGGGCCTCTTTTGACACTTATCTATGTGACAAAAATAGGGATGGGAAAAAAAGAAATTTGTAAATTGTGAATCGACTCTCACACAATAATACCAAGCAAAGCATTCAAATTCGGCTTTCAGGTACTATTTGTAGATTGCCATTAAATCACAAATTAGTATTTTTATGTTTATACATTACGTTTATGTAAATAACGTTACGTATTGAAATAAAAAATTGCCATTCTAAAAATTGAACATATAAATACGTTACTTGTTAGATTCTCCAAATAAATAAATGTATTTAAATTAATTTACAGAGAATAAATTTGTTCGACCATGAAACTGCTTTTATTGAATTAAACACTAATGCTGATTTAAAAATTTATGCTTGTAACGTAAAATAAAATTCTGTGTTTTTCAAACAAACAAATTACCAAGGAAACAAGTAAATAAACGTTCAAATGTTAAACTCACTTCTTTTACTTGATTTTAAGTCAATTTTAATAAAAAAATTTAAAAGCCATCGTTTCTTTACGATAGAAAAACAGTTTGTTTCAATAAATTTTAATAAAGTCCAATAGAAAGTGAATTCGGGTAGTCGAAGCTCGGCATTATATCTATGTATGTATATATATATATGTAATTATACATGTTACATATTGTTGGTCTATATAATGTATTTTGCATCAGTTATATTGACTTAATGACAAGGTTTCTCTTATTTTTGGCAAATCTGAAGTCTTTACGTGACATTTGTTCTTAAAATCAGTTATTGATTATGTTTGAGCAGATATCTAACTAGGTTCAAGGTTGGCTGGATAGTAAATAACCATTTTATCCTATAGCTATCATATTCTACTATTTATGAAATCTTTTTGTAATAAACCACACATAACTTTGAAAACTTGATGACATAAATAACGATATCAGATATCGGATCTTTGATAACGAGCTGCATCGACGCAAAAGCTTTAAAGCTACTCATGGCTTTACCTACTTGTATATATATAGCATTAAATTCTTGTCAGAGATTTGTGTCGTTTTTAAGTTGTTATTCTTGAAATTACATCATCATCATCAACAACCTTAATTTGTCCACTTTTGGACATAGGTTTCTACTTAGAAAGAAGATTTAGGTCTACTGTACTACGCTGGTCTGAGCAAAACTACGTAGTTACTACGCACGCATTTTCTGCGGGCAGATTTTGCAATATTTTATACAAAAGTATTTTGTACAGACCCATATTGCCCCTAGAAAACAAATATGCGAGTGAAACGCAGGTAGCGTTTGAAAAGATTTAAGATTATATTTAGTAACATGGTAAATGGTAAGTGGCGTTTAGGATTTATGTTCATTTAATCCTTTCAATGAATTGACATAGACTTCGTTATGTGTGTTTAATATTTTTAACCACTTATGCCTAAAATGTTCTGTCAAATGAAAGTAATACCGTGCGGAGATTAGGTTAACACGTTGCAAAGTTAAACAATCCTAGCTAGGTAAGTCTATGATGGACGCCTCCTCTGTGCCTGGCAAAGCATGTTAAGGCGTCGGTTCTGGTTGTAACGCGAGCCTCTTTGGCAATTGTTACGGGTGGTTGGATCCCTAATAACTCTTTCAACAGAACTTCGCTATCGCCCAGTAAATCACACAAGTTTAGCCGTATTGTAGTACTTACTTACTTACTTACTTAAAGCCGACGCCAACCTAATTTGATGAAAAAGGGTGGAGAAACTGTCAAATCAAAGAATCACAGTGAAAAATTTAGTGAATCACCTAGACACCCTAACAAACAGTTCATTTGTAAATATTTTTGTCAATTTTGACCCTGTTGTAGATGTTCATCGCGTGGATGTACCTCAATTACAGGTGTGTAACTCGAGTCAATAAACCTCATCGCCTTTCGTGCACGGTACTGCGAGAAATTGTACATCTAACGTGTTTAGGTACACCTATAAAGATACTTCGAGGTTTAGCAATTTCACATTCAACGAGGGTGCCTGGCACAGGTCGTGTTTGCTTACACAATCCTACAATCATCTACAATGACATTATTTGTATGTATACTGTTTCCTAACTATTCGATTCGTTTCGATTTAACTTACCATTATATGGCTATATGGTGTTACGTAGTTATAGAAAGGCGTATCGTTAAATGATCAACTTAAGCATCCTTCAATATAATTCTAACTAAAATTCTGAATGCGAAAATGAGATTTTGTGCGCCCTGTGAGCAGTACAAATAAGGATAAAATAAAAAGTCTACCAGTCCCGAGGGATACCACAGGGTAAAAAAAGTTAAAACAGTTGTGGTAATCACTGAGCTCTTAAAGATAGTTTTTTTTTACACATTTCTCAATTTTACTCTACTCTGCTTCATAAAAAGCATGTTTAAACTCCAAGTAATAGTGCAAAAGTTTTATGTATTATAATTTGCAGTACAAAAATAGACGGTCGTTGTCACGTTAACGACCAGCATCATTTAATTAGCTTTTAATGTGAATACACAATACTTTGCACTATCAACCGAAATTTAAAACGAGAAATACCAGACATTTATGAAACCTATATCTCAAAGAGTTACAAGGAGTTACTTTCCTACAAAATCAAAGGTAGAGGAAGGCTCTAGTATCCTCACTCACTTCATGAAAAGCAGTGAAAGAATGGCTTAATATCGATTGTCCAGTTTTCACTCCGGTCTAACTGGCTTATTTGTGCGGAAACATGGATCTCCCACAAAATACTATCTGAATAACTTGAACACTTACTTACATTCTGCAAAAAATTGCCGACACAGCTAATCATAAACATTTGTAGAAAGATATACAATAAACTATTTTTTTTTCTTACCTCTGAGGACCTGTGAACAAACATCACAAGGCGTGATTTTCTTGTAGGTGTATTCTTGAAAGTTATGTGCCTCGGAATCCCCACCACCACGCATTGCGTCTCGTGCAGCCCCATTCCTCCTAAAAAATTATACATATTTGTGAATTAAAGTCAATGGTTATTGATTCCTGTCATTGGTAATTGGAACACTATACGTATATATATTTACTATTGAGCTAAGCCAGAATAAACTTGAATATATAAATATATCATTAACAGTATTTGAACAATTCGTCAGAGTTTCATTGATATCATTATTTTTTAGTAATGAGCTCTTAACGGGCCCAAAGGACTGATTGTTTATATCTATTAATGTACATGTTCGGTGAACGTTGTCATATTGAAATATGTCATAGCTATCGACCGATGACGTTCAAGGTCAAGGTGAGGCACGGTGTTGATCAGTCTGTAAGGTAGCCGGTAATCAGTTCCAAACCGCCGGTACAACAACTAATGAGCTTTCAACAATAGCCTTGATTCTCCTTGACGTTTGTTTAATGCTGAGCTGTTATCCGTGTAATTATTTTTCAATAATACATCAACATTGAATCAGGTTTGATAACAAAACAAGCATTACCTTTTTACTGATAGCGAACTCAATTTAAAGCCGTGGGATATTAACATAATTAAAAGGTTACAAGCGAATTACTTGGCAAAAGTGCGTTTCTTCTTGGAAAGCAAAAGTAGGTGAAAATTAAGCACTATTTTAGTATTTATTTAGTGTTATATCTACACAGTTTCAACATGCTGTATTTTGTTGTTACTACGTGAAAAGGATGAGCAGAAGTCCAATACTTTTGGTTGAAATTAAATGTTACAAACATTCTCACACCTACGGGGCACAATTACCTCATCGCCATAACCGTCGACACCGCGTGGTACATTTGATTTTTTCTTTATAGATGCAAAAAGAGAGAAACACCAAGATGAACAAAACACGAAATAAACGTGATAAAATATACTTTATAATAGTCAATGATGTGCTGAAACCTGTGAGATAGCGCTGTGTTTGACGACCGAGTGTAAATGTTTAAATTAGTAAAGGTTTCCGAGGACTATACTTCAATAATCGGATTACTATCATCACAGATTACATTGGTATATTGTTAGTCATTTAATTCTCAGAAGGTAGGCTACAATTATCACTCATTAATTAATATATTTCATTTCAAACATGAGCTTCTAATGAAATGACTGACACAATAATAATATGAAATACAATACGCTTTCACTAGATATTAGGCATGACCAAATTTCTTAAGCTGCTTCAAAATGGATGTTCGAGAGTATTTACAAGTATAACTCAAGTACCATTATATGATACTTTGAAACTATATACAATTTTACTATAAGCCCGTCTAATGACGTAAGTATAGGTTTTCAAAACCCACAATAAATATATATGGAATAATTTAATCTTTTAGCATAAAAACTTTTAACGCTTATCAATAATATTAAACAGCTTTAAATGGGCCACTGCTAGACATACGCCTCGTCTTAAAAAAGAGGTTTTGGTCTCAGTTTCTTTTCTCTTTGCAGTGCTGTTTGCTGCTCTATGACACCCAGGCCATGGTATGAATAGCGGTTATTACACTCCGTATTCTCAACCCTATAGATTTTGTTTAATGATAAGAATGCCAACGAGCAGACAGGACATTTAACAGAAAATGTGTAACGACGCCTGTGGACGCATGCAGCCCTAGTGAGCCCTTGAGGTTGCCTTCCCCCCTGGAAGTGGGGTGACTAGTTATGTGAGGTGCATTTGATCTTCAGGAAAGCATACACACTCGGTAAAACGAACGTAAGCATTGTTTAAGACCAGTTTTCTATGGTAGTAGGCCAGGGTATCAGTCCGGTTGAGTCGACCAATATGTGACACAGCATGGTTCTCCCACGATCAAATGTTTACTTGAATCACACCGCATCAATAGCTGTTAATAGTCCACAACTTGATATAGACCTCTCTTTTGAAAGGAATGTTTTCACTAATTGTACATAATTCTAGTGTTTGATTCTAATTTCAAAGTGACAAATAATCATAATTTTAGGTCACCTACCTTTCTAATATTTACAATGACAAAGCTTAATATATTTACACGTGGTTGTATATAAAAGATTGTGTCTAGTATTTCCATTGAAATAGCACTGTTTAGATTTAAAATGGAATAGAAATTCACATGAACGAAATACCATTCGCTTTGTATTGTGTAAATACCTCTACAACGCTGTATGCATCTCGTTATCTTGAGTTCTCTTATTTGGATAGAGCTTTCAGTGTCGTCGGCGTCGCCGTTTTCTTACCTTATATAATATTGTTAAAGAATTCGTTTCGTTCCTCAACATCTGTGTAATAATAATAACTTTACACATTTCACACACAGCTGTCTAATTTTAAAGTAAGCTGAGCCTGTGCTATGGTAAAAATGTTTTTATATTTCTAGACACATATAATATACTTAAATTATATATATAATCCGGACACAGAATGAATGATCGTGCCCATTACAAAATTATTTATTCTAGATGGGATTCGAATCTACAATTTCTGGCTTTTTATTTTTATTTTAATAGCCTGCCAAACTGACTCTCTGCTTAATGGAAAGCATGAATAGAATCCAAAAGTTGTAGTCACCATACTCATTGCGAATGCTAACAATACACTATGGTGACCTATACACCTTACTTGGGGCCGTAAAAGACATGACAGTCATCATAGCATTGTATTGCACACACTTACTGCGACAACTGTCACCCCTGCATCAATGGGTCTCCGGTCTCGCACTCACAAACGAAACACGACAGCATGGATGCTGTCGCTTTAAGTAGGACTTCTGTGGGAGGGTAGTACTGTCCCGGATGAGCCGGCCCGTTCATGCTGAAATCAGCGTGGCTGTACTACCTGATCTTAGTAGTCGTGTGCACTAATCACTAGACTAACAGGTCAATCAGTGCGATTAGTTTCAACTGCAAGCATATTATTATTACCTTCACATTATCATCAACTTTGTTATGTCCGTTAGAAGCCTTACATGCAAAGTGAATACCTGTTAGCACTAATCCTATTTACAAACTTACTAAAATCCTATAACATAACGAACGTGTAGTCAATAGGTTGTAATCTGATTTGTCTAATGATCTTGACTCACGGCAATTTCTGTATTTATTAGAACCTAATATCGACAACACTGATTTTCTAGTACTTCGACCATTTGTATGCCTTCGGATCGTTAAATTCAGTGGTATATAAATCTTTCTTTAAAATAACTATTTTTGCTCCTAGCTACTTAAAATGTAATATAGATGTTAAGATTTATATTTTGAATAACCGACATACTAAAATATTGCAATAGGTTAAGCAAGTGAAGATGAAAGAAACTGCACAGTCTACAAGTTTTTAATGTTGCTCTAGTGGTAATTGACTCTGACTGCTAAGCCAGAGGTCGTGAGTTGAGTTCCCGTCCAGGATAAATATTGGTGTGATAAGAACCATCATTTGTTCTGTGTCTGGGTGTAATTTATCTATAATATGAATGTATTTAGATACATATATATATACATAAACATACATATATGCCAGTATGTTTATCAGCAGTCTGGTTACCATAGCACAGGTTCCGTCTAGTTTGGGATCAGATTGCCATTTATGAGATATGTGAAAATATTATCATTATATTATTTACCTTAGATTAGACCTTACATTTATATCATATTATTTTAGAATATTTAAAAAATGAATATTCAAACAGAACGTTCGTAAAACGATTTTTCCTTTTAATATACGAGGGAAATACCCAAACGGCTAGGGTTTTTCGTAAAATTTTGGAAGAAAATGAGTATATCTCTTGATGAACCATTAACACATTTCGTGATTCTTCTCATACAGTATCGATATTAGTTCTTGAGCCGAACATTTAATAGTTATCTTATGTATATGAAAATATAATGCTATCCATTAAGTTGAAAGTTGTGTATTTACAATTAAAATAAACTAAGCTTAACATCCATTTTGATGACATGAATGAATAAAAAACTGTAACCTGTGATGTTCTGAATAGTCATGCTTTGAAAGAACTTTTTATAAATAATTAATTAATGTTATTAATAACGTTAATAGACTATCGTTAACGTACTTGTCTGGTGGTGCAGCATGAGGTGGAGGGACACTGGGCGGCTTGAGACTCCTGAAGGCTTTAAGCCATTTATTCTTCATGCTTCCTGCTGATGATGACGACAGCTTACGATCAACTGCTGTTGCGCCACTGTCCGCTTTTGCTGCAAAAAGCTCTCGCTGCAACAAATAGAAAATAATATGGAATGAAAATAAAATTTATAAGTATTTGTTAAACACGGATTAACAAGTGAAATATAGGGTGTCGACGGGTTACGGTTACGGTTACGGGTTACGATTGTAGCCAGCAAATTCCAGTGGCATCGGTCCCAAGAACTCCCGTAACATGTTTGCGCGGATGTTAGATTCAAATGTTAACGAATTCTTGGCTCACTCTATATAAAATTGTCAACTAAATTAGGTTCTGGAGCTGATTCGTACATTAAAAGTCATGACAATGAGTAATGTATGTAACACCAGTGCCCTTTATGGAACATACTATTTCGGGTCCACTACAAGACATAATCTTTTGTGAAAATCGTGTGTTGTAACTTAAAAACAGACTTTTTAAGAGGGATTAAAAATTCAATTAAAAATAAAATTGTGTTCTATGACAGGATTCAAAGGTCTTTTCGGTGATATATTCTATAAAAACCCATTTCATTGAGTGGTTACTATTCAAATTTGCCAATGCCAATGCAAGTAATTACCAAACCCTCGAACCCTAAGAGTTAAAGTAAAGCCTAGCAAAACATTTATATTGAAGGCTTTTATTTTCTTACACTTATCATAAAAGCAAAAGTTAAAACGAATTCCTTTTATCAGACTTTCACTATGTATGCATAAACATGTCCTATGTCAATGCAATCACAGAATGGCCTTCACCCGATTCAACATTCTGCTTTTTAAACTGTCCCGACTTCTTGAACAGCTACACGTGATACATTTTGTTTGTATTTGTATTAATCCGTGCGTAAAAAGTAAATTCAACAAATAAATATGTAAATATGTAGAGCTACTGTACAATGACACATAAAATTTTTGAATTTAATATTTACTCTAACTAAACAAATTATTTTTAACACTTTTGTCTTTGTGACACTTTTGTTTTAGGTCAACTGGTATACAAATTTGAAACTACTAAGTAGTAAATCATAGAATAGTGAAATAAACATTAAAATCAACGGTAAATCTCAAGAGATCCTTTGTGGAATAGACGCACACGCAAGTGATTAATAATATTTTAATCATACACACATAACAAAGTTTATGTTAATTCATCCAAAAAATTTAATGAATATACATTTTAAACATTACTTATCATGTTACTAAATACAACCTTATGTCTTTTAAATGAGGTAGTATTTCACTCGTATATTTTTTTTCTAGGGGTGCTGTGGTATTTTACCAAATATTTTCGTGTAAACATTTCAATATATTCTCGCCGGAAATACAGTTCATTGCCTGTTCTCGTGGTAACAATGTAGTTAACACTCACAATTAATAAGCAATATGAGATTGTTTTTACAGATTTGATCATAATATTCGAGTTCCATCGTCTGTGACTTTACCAAACATTCTCGTGCAAAATATTCCGAAATATGCCCGTAGGAAATGCAGTTCATTGCGTGCTCTCGTGGTAACAATGAAGTAAGTAGTACAAATTTAATACGCAAATTATGATTGAGTTTATAGATTAGAGCATAACGGTTCAAGTACGGTTGTTTTTCGAGATGTATAGAAGTACCGAAACTATGAGCGATCAGGTTTAAAGCTCTGATACGCCTGACATGCTTGCATTGCATTTGCATTCTCTGTTCTGTGTAGTAGAGTAACTTTGTGGCTATTTATTTTGAAAAGAGTATGTATAAAAAAGTTACTATCTTTGAAGTCAACTCGACATTAAGGTGTATTTGAGTAGCTTTAACTCAAGGAATCAGCATATTGGAAGTTACACTGTACACTAGGACAATATAGCTTGGTTCTTCGGGGAAAAATTACTTTAACCAAATAAATTATTATTTATTATTACTATTACCAAATAAATGATAATATGTAGACACAAATTAAATTACATTCATAGTTCATTTATATATTTTGTATAAGTAAATATGTGTCGATATCAACAGATGTTTCAATTCGGATATGGTTCATTTATTGTCTTTCATTTATTATGTATAAATGTCCTTAAATATAGCAAGGGCATGTAGGATTAACCAAGTGACAATTTTCAAAAACTACTTGGAATTGACTTTAAGATCTTCGTTTTCTTTGCCGTATATCTTTATGAGTAATGAAAAGAACATTAAGTCTATTTTACGAACCACGTATGTGACAGATAAAGCAATGTATTTCAGTTTTACATAAAACAAGATTCATTTTATTTGTAAAACAGTAGTTGTTAAAAATATGTTAAGATCGGTCAACTTTTTTGTATTTACCAAATTATCTTCATTAACTTGTAACTTAATTATCCAATTTCGAGTAACAAATCATGATGTTGTCTAATATGTATATGTCGTTTTTTTTATTTTCTATTATATTTTTTTCATTTTGTAATAAATCCTCAAAGCATACATTATTTATTCAAATAAATTTCTAAATTCCTCCGTAAAACTATTTTTAAAAATTATAAAAGGACTGACGTCATTGTATGTCTGAACATGGTTGTCGTCAGGCATCGTATTTTGTAAAACTTTTGATAGGATTAATGTATATTGCCAATTAGATCTTAGAAAATTGCTGAATGTGAACCTAAAAATATTGGGCTAACTTAAATAAAAAAAAAGTGAATGCTATATCAGATACTTACAGTTTTAATCAAATATTCGTTGTTATAAATGAAGGATGTAATACATCCGAAGGTACAAGAATGGTGTATTCACACATGTATGTACATCATCATTTCACCCATGTATTTGGGGCGTTGTATTGGTATCCATGTATTCCATTAATATGTCATACATACCTTACCTATGCGACTTCCCTCGTAATCCTGTTTTTATCCTTAAGGATTCTCTTCTAGTTGCTTTGGTCTATTCTAACTTAAGCTTTCTTTTGCAAAATGTACTTAGCAAGTAACGCTAGCCACAAATGACTTATATTTTGTTACCTTCTTATGTTATCCTGTCGGAACTAATTGCGATAGCCAGCTTTTAGATCGTAAAAACGATGGTCATGAATGACCCGAATGGCTATGGTATGTGAACGTTTCTCTTAATTTACAACACTAAGAACAAATATAGTTATTAGTAAGACGCAAAGCAGAGTTGATTACAATGACAAGAGAACTGCGAGAATATTTTCCAACCAAATAACGTGACGCATGCATAAAGCTGAGGATATTAAATAACACCTAACTAATTAATGTCTATATTCCATTTTTGTAGGTAATATTGCCTTTTGAATTGTTATCGAGTTGTTTTTTCATTCCAAAATTTTCAATTGTACTTTTCTAGTTCACTTAACCTTAAAGAAATCAATCTTTGCCAGTGTGATATAGTAGGCTGAAGCCTTTTCTAAGATACGTTGGACTATCAAAGGCTGATGATGACGATCATGGTGATTAAACCCATTCTTCAATTTGTAAATATTTATAAAAAAAATATTTTTAGCTTGTATGTTTGTAAAGTCTTCCACGACACAGGATGTATTCTTAATGTGGACTTGCCAGAAAAAAATAAATAATAATTCATGACCAAAAACTGCTACCAGAGTTGAAATATTACGATTCTATATCTGTCACCGAATATCCCTATAAAATAGTTTTAATACATAATACCTACAAGTTACTTCTTTGTATACAGGGCCTCTTAAACGAGTGCTGTGTTATACAAATTAAGTTATTTACATCCCTTTCATTTTTCAAGTCTTTCTTAACTTTTTTGCTGGGGCGGCGTTTAAATTTCTTGTACCGTCCGTTTTGATGATGTCGCCAACAAAATATTTGTCAAGTATAGGCACGGCCACGATAGTAGAATAAATTACGCCTCTGAGCGGTGGCTTGAATTTTATGTCTGTATTAGTTGATTATTTGAAAAGATTACTTTGTACGTACGCACTGCAGTATATAATAACTAGACGCAGATATATTGTGCTAATTACTGCACTACGTATACAGGAAGAGTGCGAATATCTACCATCATTTCTTTGTTACAGTTATAGTAGTTGTAGATGGCAGTAAAAATAATTACTATTACTGCTACTGTGGCAAGACGCAGTCATTTATATAAAATGAATAAATACATTTTATTCCAAGATTCTTGATTTTCGAATCACTTTGATTTCTTTATCCACAGAAACTGTTTGGATTCATCAAATATTCATCGCTTTAAATAAACAGGCTGTAAGCGAAAATAGAATACGACGCTAAAAACAATATGATAATTTGCGAAATTACCATCTTACTAACATTTTTTTTTTTTTTTTTTAACGTGTGGAAACCCCCTCGGGCCGTCACCCCACCGGGGTTTACAGCGGGGTGGTGTGTCGGAATCGGACCGACTAAAACCACACGGTGTGCCACTCTGCGCCTGAGATAGGAGGGATCCGGGAACCGCTGCTGTTACGACATCCAGATCTCTCCCAGCGCCTGCCCGCTAAAGCAGGCACCATCTGCGGATAAACTCTCTATTTAGGCGACGTACAGCACACGTGCACATCACCTCCTCGCGGCTGGCCACTATAGCGGATGGAGGTGAAAACCCATCCCGTCCACCCGCGGCCACACTCAAGGCGGCATGAGGCGCTGGTATGCGCGCCTCCGCCGCCCGGCTCGCCGGCGGCGAATTGGGTCCGAGTGGATATCGTCCTCCCGGGCCTTCTCCGCCGCCTCCTTCCGCGAAATTACGTCTTCGCAGAAGGTTGCGACCGCGGTAAAACAACTGTCGCTACCGGCCATGGAGCGTATGACGGCCGGTAGCGAGAGATCACCTCCAATAACTGCAGTGAGGACCCCACGCTGCGCCGCCCAGGCGGAACAAACCGCTAGCGTGTGCTGAGCCGAGTCCTCACTACAGTCGCAGTGGTGACAGGCGGGACTCAATTCCCTCCTGACGACCGAGTGCAGATACTTACCGAAGCAACCGTGCCCGGAAAGGACCTGCGTCAGTCGGAAGGAAAGGGTCCCGTGCTACCGCCCTGCCCACTCAGCGATGACCGGCTGGAGAGCCTCCACGGCGGCAAAGCCAGCACGTGGAGCCTCCAGCCGGGACGACCAACGAGCCATCGTGGCTCGACGAGCGGCCTAGTAGCAAATAAGGAAAGAATTGTACATTATGTTATAAACACGAGAAAAAATGGAGGGATTGTTATAGAGGGGGTGCTGGGCTAGAAAACCTCCACGTGGTGCACCCTGGTAACGTTGGCGACGGCACTGTTTCTTCCTGTGCCATTTGGAAGAGGATATCACCGCCAACGGCTAATATTCTAGCACGAAGAAGAGGAGGCCATTTTCTTCGGCCATTCGGTTGAGGCTTGGTCCAACAGAGCGGGCATTTTTTGTCGATTCCTCTGTTGGCTCTTCGCTCTTCGGAGCAATGAGGAGGAAAACCTCGATAAAAAATCATGATGGTGGGACCCTTTCATGGGTCGGCGTTTCTCCACTGTCAATGGTGCAGAAAGGAGAACGGGCTCGGTGTGTACTCACACTGCCGCCGAGCAGGCATTGAAAGATTTAATCTTTCTGCCACCGTTGTCACATCGTAATCCCGAAAGGAGTGTCGTGGTTATGTCTCGCGACACAAATCGGGGGCGAGGGTCTTGGCTTAGCCGCCCGGACTGCGAGGAAGAAAACCTCTTTAAAAAATTACCCCAAATCCCGTGTTCTGGTGTGTGGCCAGGGGATGCATGGCTGATGGGTAGTTCAGTCGTAAGCACACTCCCAGCTGAGGCACCTGCGGACCCCTCAGTTGGGCACAAATTTACGCTTGCCCGGGTATTGGGGGATCTCTGCCCGGGTCGACTTTTAGTTCTCCCCCACTCGTGGGTCTAACTATGGAAACCTTTTTAAACCAAAACAATAAAGACGACAAGAAAGAGAGGAATAAGAAAGGGAAGCCGGGAACTGACTTCTCGTCGAACGAGGAGGAACCCATACTTGGGGCTCCTATTTCAGTAGGGCTCCCAGAAGTCAATTTGTCTGCTGGGAGCCAAAAAAGAAAATCGGAGCGATTGCGTTCCAAGTCCGCCCATCCGTCGGATAACGGTAACCCAAGCACGACTATGGACGTACTGGAGTCCACAGAAGTGAAAATCTGCGACAGCAGAAAACGCGGACGCTCCAGGGACGAGGAGAGTGACACGTCCCAGGAGATGCTACCTCCTAAAGTGGGAAGCAGCCGCCGAGGCAGGTCACGCACCATCTTACTAACCTAACTCAACATTTTAATAGCCAGGATTATCTACTTCAAAAATTTATTATGTCGTTTCTAATTTTGTGTAGGTAGTGTGGGCACGTGGAGTAGAGAGTTCAGATAAAAATCAAGGGAACATTCACTCTATGACCGTGATTTAGAAAAACTCAATCAAATTTTCGTTCATTCTACGTATCATGACTATGATTTCGTGAGTTAACCATCCAGTACTTCAATTGCGTGAGCCTCGACATTTTCTAAGTTGAGTGATTTTATTAAAGATTGCTTATTTTTTTATATTTATATCAGGAGCGTAAGCTAATCGTTTTCTGATGACCACTTTAAATAAGTATTGATCTAATATGCATTATGTTTACGTGTAAGCATTATATATTTTTAATTTGGTATTGAAATAGGCATTTGACGTCAAACTTAAAGGTAGTAGAGCCACGCTGATATCAGCACGAACGGGCTGGCTTGACCGGGGTAGTACTACCCTCTCACAAAACAACAACCTAAAACAACCTAAAGCGACAGCATCCATGCTATCGTGTTTTGTTGATGAGTGGCCCATTGATGCAGGGGTAACAGTTATCGTGGTAAGTGTATCTAGCTTATACGAGTACTACCAAGATGACTGACACGCCTTTCACGTCCCCAAGCGGGCGTGATAAAGCGTCTTACTAGGCCGCTATAGTGTGGGGCACTACACCGCATTGCCTGCATTCGCAATGAGTATGGTGACCAGAACTTTTGGATTCTATTCATGCTTTCCATCAGGCAGAGTAGAGTCACTTTGGCAGGTTCTTAAATAAAAAAAAACTCATTTAGTGGAAAGTGACGATAATGACAATGATTACACACGTCTATCTATATAAGATAAACCTATTGACCTTACTTTTTGACGTTAAGGATTATAGTTATTAGAAAAAGACACAC